>CM024518.1:53708294-54308294 GCA_014182375.1 Eucalyptus virginea | reverse complement strand
ATGATACCATCTGGTTTTAGAGGATATGAGATCTATAGTGATGCGTTGTTTAGAGGACTAAGTTGCGTGTTAATGCAACATGGCAGAGTCGTTGCATACGCGTCTCGTCAGTTGAGACCTCATAAGTTGAATTACCTGACGCATGACTTAGAACTCGTAGCAATTATCTTCACTTTAAAGATTTGGAGACATTATTTATGTGGTGAAAGGTTCCAGATATTTACAGACCATCAAAGTCTCAAGTATCTATTCTCTCTGAAGGAGTTGAATATGAGATAGCATCGTTGGATGGAACTCCTGAAGGACTATGATTGTGATATTCTGTATCTCCTTGGAAAGGCTAATAAAGTCATAGATGCGCTGAGTTGGAAGTCCTCAGTTGCGCATATGATGGTCAAGGAATGGATTTTACTCAAGAGAAATCAAGATTCCGTTTTCAAATTTGAGGTAGGCCACCTTTCGAATCTTATGGCCACCCTCAGAATTGAGCCGGAAGTGCAAATTAGGATCAAGACGCTTCAGCGGACCAACCCAAATATTCAAAAGATCTTGCATGAGGATACCGAAAAGAGAAAGTTTGATTTTCATATTTCTAAAGACGGAACACTAAGGTTCCAAGGACGATTGTGTGTACCCGACGATGCAGAGCTTAAGGAAGAGATCTTATCAGAAGCTCATCGTAGCAATTACAACATTCATCCTGGTAGTACGAAGATGTATCATAATCTATGTCAACATTATTGGTGGTTTGGTATGAAGGCAGGCATTGCCAAGCATGTTGCCAAATGTCTGATGTGTTAGCAAGTGAAAGCACAGCATTGTAAGTCGGGAGGACTTCTGCAACCTCTCGAGATTCTCAAGTGGAAATGGAAACACATCACAATGGATTTTGTGACAGGCTTACCAAGTAGTCAGATGGGTAACGATTCCATTTGGGTAGTGGTCGACAGACTGACAAAGTCAGCTCACTTCATCGCAGTATGGAAGGACCTTGATTTGGAGAGGCATGCAGAGTTGTACGTGCGTCAGATTGTTCGTCTGCATGGAGTGCCATTGATGATTACATCTGATAGAGACCCGAGGTTCACAGCTGCCTTTTGAAAAAGTTTGTAAATCGCCTTAGGAACGAAACTACAGTACAGTACGGCTCATCATTCTCAGATGGATGGCCAATCTAAGAGAACGATTTAAACTCTCGAAGACATGCTGCGAGCTTGCATGTTGGATTTCAAGGGAAGCTAAGAGCGACAGCTTCATCTTGTCGATTTTGCCTACAACAATAGTTACCAGCAGAGCATTCAGATGGCACCTTTTGAAGCGATGTATGGCAGCGCGTTCAGGATGCCAATTTGTTGGGATGAGGTCGGAGAACAAAAGATAACAAGCCTAGAGTTAGTTCAGCAATCAGTGGATGCAGTTGCCATCATCAAAGATAGATTAAAGACCGCTCAAAGCCACCAGAAAAGCTACACTGATAAGCGTCGAAGACCATTGGAATTCCAAGTTGGTGAGCATATCTTTCTGAAGGTGTCACCGATGAAAGGTACTTCGCGTTTCGGCAAAAAAGGAAAGCTGAGTCCGATGTATGTACGTCCCTTTGAGATTCTAGAAACAATAGGGACTCTAGCATATCGTCTTGCATTGCCGCCGAGGTTAGCGCAAGTGCATGATGTCTTTCACGTGTCAATGTTAAGAAAATATGAGCTTGACTTGACCCACGTGCTAAATTTTGAAGAGTTAGACATGGACGACAGAGTGTCATACGTGGAAAAACGGTTTAGATTGTGGATCGGAAATAATAGAATCTACGCACCAAGACGATCCTGTTGGTTAAACTGGTTTGGCAACACCGCGGCACGGAGGGAGCAACCTGGGAAAGTGAAAATTCAATGAGACGATTGTATCCCCACCTTTTTGTTTAAAGATTTATAATGGTTTAAATTTTGAGGGTAAAATTTTTATAAGAAGGAAAGAGTTGTGACATCCTGATTTTCAGGTTCTTTTTTCAATTGAATGAGTCGGGCTTTTCATCGATTCGCCTATAAATCTTTTTCCTAAGTTGGCCAGTCACGGGATAACTAGTCTATCAGGTGAAACAATTAAGGAATCTAAACGCAATAGACTTGAGAATTCGACCAAAAATCGATTGCTCAACTGTGCTAATCTACAAGCATCATTACGGCACTGTCAAAATTGATCAGAGACCAGAGATAGGTCTATTCAATAGAAGAATGTTATTAGTGTATGGGTGATTTCACCTATTTGCAAAATTTCTGTTGAACGACACTAGATCGATTTTTCTGTCATTTCTGTACCCTGTGCCCGTATTTGAAACCTCAAGATTTTTACGACAACTGAGAGTCATCAATGTGTTGAAGATGTACAATGTAGCTCGAAAATAATTGACCACGGGTCAATTGCACCAAAAATTCCTAAAAGCTACTAAATAGGTTAGGTCACGCTAAAATCGCGGCAAATTGAAATTAACCACGAATTTGAACTCGATTTCAGAAATTGAAAGTTTTGTCATGTCACGATTCATTTTAGGAATGTTGACTCACCTTCTGAAGATTTTTCTGCAAACCGAGATTTTTGGCAAAAATTCAAAGTAGGGCAGTTTTTGACCCGAAAAATCAGAGGATCGTTTTTGGTGGCATTTTTGAGATTCAAGTTCGACAAATTGATGAGGAAAATTCATGAGAGGGATGATGGCATCTTGGCTAGATTTATGGACTTCAAATTGAGTCCAATTGGAGAAGAATTGAAGGAGAATTGAATGAATTGAGTGGCAAATGTTCCAAAATTCATTTTCCTGGGGTGTGCAACATTGGATCATTTGGGATACCTGTTTAGGAAACCAAGGAGCTGCAATTTAGCTGAGGATGCCTACCAAGGGGTGGTAGGGCCAAGAACTCAAGTGTTCTTGATATTTTGTGGCCCTCTCCATTTCAAGTAGCTTCTTCTTCTTTATTTGGACTGCTTTCCCCATTGTTGCAGCATTTTGAGAGCTTAGAAAACCAGAGAAACGGAGCCAACCCTTCCCCCTTGCCCATCGACGCCCCTACTGCCATCCAGCGCCGTTGATCGCTCGCTGTGCACCCGCGAGACAAGCTTGCGTCATCCGCCTCACTGCTTGCGTCCGCTCATCCCCGAGCCCTTGTTCGACATAACCAAGCTGCATCGCAACCATTCAGAGTCGCTTGGTAACCTGTCCAAGCCGTCGACCGCCTCTACCTGGTCCGTCGCTGCCACCGCCGTCCCCGCCATGTCCCTTTCCCAAGCCGAGCAACCCCTTCGACCGGTCCTTGCAACCAAGGTCAGAAGATAAAGTTCTAGCAAGAGCTGAGACTTCTAGGCCTGTTTTAGGTCCCTTCCCAACCCCGCTTGGTGTCGCCATGGGGTTGTTTATCGCTCGTCTCCGTGTCACCTTCGTCGTAAACTCATTGGAATGCTAAACCAGTGAGTTTATTTGCTAAACTTTGCTTAGGAAGTTAATGATGCTTAGGGGGTGATTAGTTTAGGCTAATTAGGGTTTAGGTGGTTAGTTGGAATAGATTAGTGATTTAATTACTCATTTGTGCATGTTAGGTGATTATAATGAATATATTACGGGCTAATGTAGTTGTACTATTTATCTAGATAAGTTCGAAAATTTTCTAGGCCTATTTAGGTGGTTTGATTAGCATTTCCGGCCTAAGTTGGTATTTTTGGTATTTAATTTGCATTATTTAACTAATTTTGGTAATTATTTAAATATTTAATATTTTTTCGAAAATTATACTGGATAGCTGGTGACTGGAATTTCGTGCTAATTGCAATGGTATGCTTGGTTTATTTAAGTGAGTGTTAAATTGTGCAAATTGAGTGATTATTGTAATTTTGAGTATTTAATTCAAAATTTAGAAATTTTGGTAATTATTTAGAAATTATCGAGTGTTGGGTTTTGATACCGAAAATGGTTTTAAAGACTATATCAAATAGTGGGATTTAAAAAGAATGGTATCAATTTTTCTGATTTAAATTAACCGTATACCCACACACGATTATTTTTACCGTGTGTTGTTAATACGAAATAAATGGGTCAAGTAATGGGCTTGGTCATTTGTTCATTTCGTGGGTACTGTTCATCCATGCTCTCAAGTGGGCGATCGATTACTGTTTCTGGCGATCTGCAGCGTGCTCCATTTCCGGTGGTTTGACCGGTTTTGGAGCTGATTTTTGGTGGGGAGAGGCACCATTTACCACCCTTCAAAACCCACAAGCTGTCCGTCCCTGGTACATTCCCTTCTTGGGCCTGTATGGCTTTCTTTGGCTAGGGTTAGTTCGTGCTTCCGGTAGTCGACATTCTCTTATGGCTACTAAGCGGGTTCGGCCCGAGTTGCTGGGGTAGGGCCGAGTGTCCAAAGCCTTTCCCATACCGATGAGGACCGTGTAGCTTAGGTTGTCTCTATGGAGGTTGATATGGAACACATTGGTGTCTCTGGTACTGTTGAGCAGGAGTCTGTTCCCGTGAGTCACCATCCTGAAGGCCCTGCTGGTCTGAGGGGGAGGAGATGTGAGAGATCGGCCTCTAAAAGGCCTCAACAAGGTAGAGATTCAGCTAACCCAAGTCGTTCTTGGGTTGCAGTGGCACAATTTGCTAATAAAGGTTATTATTTAGAATACTTTCCCTCGGAAATTGTTGAAAGCAAACCAGTGGTGGAGATGACCGATGAGGAGGTAGAAGCCGTTGATCCTAAGCCGTATGACTGCCTTGTTGGTTATTTCCTCAGTAGAAGACAACCATTTAGAGTTACCGAAACTGCTTTGAAGAATGCATGGGGGCCGAACCTGGTTGAGTTAATGTCAAATGGAAAGGGCTTCTTCTTCCTGCACATTCCAGATGGGGATTTCCGAAGGAAGGTCCTAGACAGTGGACCCATTACGATTGCTAGAGTGCCTTTTGTTGTACAACAATGGAAGCTGACTTTGGAATTGAAGAAAGATGCTCACCTTACAATGCCAGTTTGGGTTAGATTAACTAATCTCCCGCTTGTTTTTTGGTCCGCTCAAGCTATTAGCAAAGTGGCTAGTGTTGTTGGCAGACCATTATATGTTGACCAGTGCACAAGCCAGATGAAAATGCTTGCGTTTGCGAGAGTTTGTGTCGAAATCATGGCGGACCAACCATCTTGCGACTCTATAGAAGTAAAGCACAAAGGAGAATCGTGCATGGTGGGGGTTGAATATGAGTGGAAACAGAAGCTTATGCGGGATGTGGTGTCTTCGGCCACAGGTGTGGGCCTGCTACTGCTTGAAACACTAATGCAGGGATTGCTCGGTGGCGACCCATTGATCAACCAGTGGTCCCTCAACGCATGGATCCTACTTCAATTGTCCCTACAGAAACGTCTTCGGAACCTGGTGCTTCTGAAAAACAAGTGGTACATGCTGCAGAAGATCTACCGGCTGAGAGCAGGGCTGGTGCTTTTGCTTCTAGCGGAAGCTCACCTCGGTTGAAATCTATAGTCGTTCCGAAGATGTGGATGTTCCATCAATCAGGAAAAGTGGTGCTGAGCTCCCAAGTTTTGGGGGTGCAATAGAGATACACACAAGCAGTGATCATGTTGCTGTTTTATCCCAATCGAAAGACAATCTTGGTTGGAAACTAGTAAAGTGGAAGGAAAAGAAGGCTTTTACCAGCAAGGATGCGGCTTCTTGTAGGTTGGCTCCACCTTTTGAAGGGGGCCAATCCTTAAGACTGAAGGATCCTACGCCTGTTCAGCCAGGTCACATCTCTCGGAACCCCCCTGAGTGCTCCAAGGATCCCGGGAAGGTCGGAGAGGACTGTTCTAGAGTGGTGCACAATGCTGACTCCTCAGGGTCACTTATACCCCGTGGTGGTGTGGAGGAAGAAATTTCGGATGAGGATGACCTTTTGTCTATTGGCCCCCCATCTCCGAAAGATCCTCCTCTAAATACTTCGGTGGAGACGATGCAAGAGCTGGAGTTGTATCCTCCACATTCGGATTTATTTACCTTGGGTCCTAGCCGTCGTAAGTCTTCCAAGAAGAGGTAATCTCTATCTCTTTCTTGTATAAATATGTATATAGGTATCTGGAACATTAGAGGGATTCTCAACCCGATTAGGTGAGCTAAAGTTAGGAGATTTGTTTCAACTAATAAGCTTTGTCTAGTTGGTATTCCAGAGATTAAAGTCCCGTCGTCTTTATTCAATTGTATTCCTTCTATTTTGCTAAGAGGCTGGAATTGGGTAGCCGACTATGAGTTTTCCCCTCGGGGTAGAATTTGGGTTGGCTGGAACCCGGATGTGGTTGTTTATGACACTCTAGCTATTAATGAGCATGCTATACATGGTCGCCTCAGTTTTAATTATGGCCAAGACTGTTATATTTCAGTTGTGTATGGGGAACACACATTTGTGAAACGTCGCCCTCTTTGGGCTGATATCCTACATTGGAACAACAGTTTGTGAAATGTTCCTTGGTTAATTGCCGGAGATTTTAACGCGATTAAAGACCCTTCGGATCAGGTGGGAAGCTCAAATGACTCGATTCCCTATTTTGATGAGTTTAACCACTGCTTAACTCAAACAGAACTGGTGGATCTTAGGTATGTTGGCCTTTGTTTTACCTAGTCCACGTCGGTTGGTTCTGGAAGAAAGTTGAGGAAGATCGACCGGATATTGGTCAATTCCAAGGGAACATGGATTTTTCCTTTTTAGAAGCATCTTTCCTTAATCCGGGTATTTCCGATCACTCGCCCATGGTGGTTAGGATAGTATCTGTGGCATCCCAAAAATTCAAGACAAGTTTTAAGGTGTATTAAAACCCATAATTAGGTAATGAAATTACCTATGGTTTATGCTTTAGCCATTAGTCTCCTCTTAAGACTAAGTGATATATGCTTTTGTTCATGAGATTTTAAATTAGATAAATTAATGAGAATAATCTATGCTTGGCTATGCACTTTATAGACTAAGTTCCTATAAATAAAATGTTACAAGATTTTGGCCGTGTGGAATTTAGTAATTAAATCCTTAAAAGAAAGAATTAAAGATGAATAATTGAAAGTGAAATTGTGGGTTTAATTAGGTTGGGCCTTAGGCCCAAGAGTATGGATTTTGAAGGGCCAAATGGCCGGCCCATTAGAGCCAATGAGGGGCTGTCGACCAGCCCATTGCTGGCCCAAAGCCCAGCCGAGAATGAGGCCCATCTTTGCATGGAGAAGGCCATGTGCCTCTCTCAAATTGCCAAGTGGCAAGAGGAGGGCTTCATGCATTGGCCATTGTGGGTGGCATCTCATCATGACTAATGATGGCTTTGTGGGGGGATAAAAGGGAAGAGAGAGAGAAGGGTGGCCGGTTTTACCCTATTCGGCCGAGAGAGAGGGTGAGAGAGAGAGAGAGATTTCGAGAGAGAGGGAGAGGCCGAGAGAGAGAGGAGGAGGAGCAGGAGCCGCCGTGTGCCGCTGTGTTCGCCGCCCTACGCCGTCGACCGACCGGTCTAGAGTCAAGTGGGAGTCCTCTAGCTGCTCTTGCATGTGTTTTTGTTAAATATATGGTTGATATAGTGTCGAGTTTGGGTGATTAGGTGAGGAAAACCGAAGTATGGATGGTTTGTTCTTGAGTGGTGTAGCTGTTTTCGCTTGAACAGTTTGAGTCAGAATGTTGTGTGTGCTTTCATGCGTGTTTAGAGTTCGATTTTGGCTTTGACCTCTTCATGAAAGTTGTAGCTAACATCTTAAACTAAAACATACTGAAATGTCGTGGAAAATGATGGAGATTTGGGGAGTTAAAATCTCATTCTACGGAGACCTCAGATCTGGAAAGATTTCACTGACATCTTGTTGGATTTGTGGTTGCATGTTGATTTGTGCTAAGAATAATTCTTCGATCTCTTCATAAAAGTTGTAGGGAACATATTAAACTACAACATACTCAAATTTGAAGCAAAATGAACAAGTATAACCTAGTAAATCGACTAGATCTTGAAGACGATAATTCTGGAGATGTATTTCGGGACACCCGAGACTTCATGGACTTAAATGACGACTATATTCTGGTTATTTGACTTAGATATTTTCATGAAACTTGTAGAGTACATCTTGATGTATAACATATCCAAATTTCAGAGAAAACGAAGAAGAATAGGTAGGTGAAAACTCAGTATTTCGGAGAAGCATGTACTGGACGATTCGGTGATGGATCCAGAAGCTTCGTGAGACTGTAGAAACTAATCTAGAAAGAAACTGACTTGGAAGTCTTCATGAAAGATGTACGTAAATATCTTGGCTATTACATGGTAAAACTTCGTAATTTTTGGAGGTCGTATGAATATTTTAATCGAATTTCTTCGGACACTGTGCATTCTGATTTCATCGAAAAATTACATGCTGTTTTGTGTGAATTATGGAATTGTGTAGAATTCTATTTGGCCATGTATTTTGCATGAAATCATTATCCTATTGTCTTGTTTATCACTTGCCTTAATTTTTATGATTTTGAGAATTTTATAGATATTTAAATTTAATATTTTTGAAAGTGGCACAAGCTGGAATTTAAATAAATGTAAAGAGGGCATGATAAATGGATTATTTTAATTGGCATAAATTCCATGAATTATAATTTATAAATAATTTCACCATGTAGTATGTGTGATGGGGTCTTGATGTATGCATTGAGATGCATGTGTGAATTCAATGTTGATCATGATTTTTGGTTGCCATTGCATCATATGCCATGCTAAATTGAGACCGAAATTGGTGAACATGAATAATTTTAAATGAGAAGATTGATGTGGCAGATGATAATGCCCCGGGAGTGTCGGGATGCCCGGTGGTATATGGTATGTAATTCTAGGGGAGGCCTGGTGGTATGTCGGTACATAATTCCGGAAGCCCTGTCGGAGGTCTTTGCCCGAGGGGAATGCCTCGCGATGCCAGGATTGGGGTGCGGGATGCCCGGCCAGGGAGTGTAAATGCCAGAAGCCCTGTTGGAGGTTTCTGCCCAAGGGGAATGCCTCGTGATGCTAGTTGGGATGCGAGATGCCCGGAATGTGGGGGGCCGGATGCCCGGTGGCCTAGAATGGCTGAATGCCGGAGGGTTTTATCGCATGGGATGCGAGTGTGAAATATGAGATGAGATTGATGATCCGAGGAAGGGTGATGTGGAGATCAAATTGAAAAGTTAAAAGTGGAAATTGAAATATGCATGATGATATGCATGATGATATGCATGATGATGATGATGATGATGATGATGATGATGTATGATGTGATATGATGATGATCACCCATGGCATGATGATATGCATGATGATGATGATGTATGATGTGATATGATGATGATCACTCATGGCATGATGATATGCATGATATGATGATGATATATAATATGGCATGATGACATGCATATATGTGTGATATGATAATGTCATGATGATGATGACATGTGTGATATGATGATGTCGTGATGATGCTGACATGTGTATGGTATGATGGTGTCATGTATATGATGAGGATGACATATGTGTGATATAATAATGTCATGATGACAATGATATGAGTATGACATGATGATACACATGTATGTGTTATGATTTTGGTGATGATGCATGATAGTATATGCATGGCTTTAAGGTAAGTAATGCCTGCAATACATGTATGACTTGTATGATGCAATGAGTGGTTATTGGATTCCTTTACCTGCTGAGTGGTTGTACTCACCCCTTTTGGGGAATAACATTTCAGACTAGATAAGATACCTCTCGATTGGTACCGTAGATGAATCAAGTGGTTGGTTATGATTCCAAGGAGGAGGATAGCAAAGGGGTGGAACTTTTGGACGCTGACATTGATCGATGGACTTTAAGTATTCAACTGTTGGAGAAGATGTCGGTCATCCTTTGAAGTGGAGTCGAGTATAGAAAACTACGGCATTTTTATACCGACTAAAGATGTCTATCTGCTCTATGTAAATAAACGTGTTCGGTTTTAACTTATATAAGATGTTTAGTAGGTGTGCATCAATTTCTGAATGTAGGGAAGGGAATTGTTGGATATGCTTCCGTTATGTAAATTGCGCAAGGGACCGTTAATAAAAGATGTAAACCCCCATGGTTGTATGGACCCGCTGCAACTAAAGAATGGTATCAGAGTGACATGTTATTTGGGAAATAAAAAGGTAAGCGAACTGTGGCGACCCTAGCGGATCGGGGGCCATTCGAGGGGTGCCACATTCCTTTATTGGTAGCAGAGCTATGGTCTATTTGGAGTGATAAGGTGCCTGAGATGGAAATGAGGATAGAATGATGCACACCATAGGATACTAACCAAGAATGGTTGACTAACTTTGAACAACGGGTGATGGATATTCACTCGTAGATCCTTGGTTACTAGTGTGATATTGCTTTTGTGTGTCAGAAACATTTTATGTTACTTATATGACTTTAGCAACGTATGAACATTACTTCTCCTTCTTAGCAAATTGGTGATACTGAGTCGCAAATTGTTCCTGAAGCGTAACTTTTTGAGCTGTCTAGGTATACCCCTAGATTGATAGAGGGTTGGGAGGAAAATGTTAAGAGATTCCTTAAAGGCCTGAGGACAGGTAGTAGGAGACAACTAGTGCTCCTGAACGTGAGGGATTATAATGAAGTTTATGAAAGGGCCAAACTTGGAGAGCAAGAAATATTAAGAGAATGAATGGAATCAAGGAGACAACTGACATTGAGTGATGCGCGATAAGGTAAGAGACTCTATTCAAACCAAGAGCTACCTGAGATAGTACTTACCCATGTGCCAAGGATGAAACCATGAGGCCTAGTATGGGATAGGCCAAAACGGATAATAACTCTGTAAGTTAGTCCCTATTGAAATGAGACCCTTCAGTAGATGTGTAGTTCGGGTTCGAACCAGGCAAAAGCTGGTGTACCTATAACGTCCCGGTTTGATGAGGACGAGGAGTGGACGCCGAGGTCAGAGGACCTGAACAAGGAGCGGCTCCTGGCAAGCTTCTAGAATGGCAAAAGGGGGGCAGGAATGAACCGAACTATGAACTGAACTTGGAAGGTGGTGTTTCTGGGATAATTTTATCAAAGTGGCGCAGCGGAAGCATGGTTAAGCTTGTAGAACTTTGTTTGTAAAAAAGAAGGACAGGCCGATGCGTTCGTGCATTGATAATAGGCAATTGAATCATGCAATTGTTAAGAGTAAGTGCCCATTTCCTAGAATTGATGACCTATTTGATCAGTTGCAAGGAAGTTTGATCTTTTCTAAAATTTACTTGAGATCAGGATATCAGTTAAGGATTAAGAAAGAAGACATTCCTAAGACCGCATCTAGGACTCGCTATGGACACTATGAGTTCCTAGTTATACTATTTGGATTGATGAATGCCTTAGCTGCATTCATGGATTTAATGAATAGGATATTTAAGCCTTATCTGGATCAAATTGTGATTGTCTTCATTTGGTGATATCCTAATATGTTTTGAAGAACCTAAAGAGCATGCGTAGCATCTAAGCGTAGTGCAAGCAAGGCTTAAGAAGTGAATTATGGAGAGTAAGTTATGAATTTAAGGATCAAGTTATGATCATTTGAGCTAAGTAGTGACTTCCTATTTTAGGATTTCATTGGAAGTCTTGATGCATTACATGGAGGCATTTAGTATGTATAGATTGATCTTGGAAGTCATGAGTTTGAGTGGTCATATGAGATATGGAATTATTTGAGGTTTATATGTTGGAATAATAGGTTTAATCGATGATGGTCAACTTTTAATTTTAGGTGATGATCTCAGTTTGAAAAGGTTTGGTGGAATTAGTGAATATGATCATTTGTGGTTATAGTCTTTCCAAGATGAAATGGTGGAAGTTCAAATTGTGGGTTTGATGAATGATTAGTCTAAGTGATGATCATTTAGGATGAGATCTGAGATATACTTAATGGAAACTAGACAAGTTCTTATCTTGGTGGATTGTCGATATTTGAATTGAATAAGTCTTGGTGGACTATCGATATTTGAACCGAATGAATGGTATTATATTTTAGGCTTGAATCTATGTTGCGGTGAATGCATAGTGAATGTCTTAGTTGGACTGAACCAAATGACTTATTGGTAGTGTCGATCTTGATGGTTCTAGGCTTGAATTGGTGGTGACAAAGGTCTAGGAATAATTTGGCTAAATGGTGTGTTTGATTGAGTCGAGAAGGTGGAATTCTTTAAATTTGAATCTCATTGATAGTTGCACTTAGGATAGAGCTTGAAATAGATGTTTTCACAAAAGGAATTGAATATGAGACAAAAGAGGTGGATGGAGTTATTAAAGGATTACGATTGTGAGATAAAATACCATCCAGGGAAGGCGAATAAGGTAGCGGATGCTCTTAGTCGTAAGTCGACTATGGAGATGGCCAGTTTAAGAATGGCGGAATGGAGCTTGTTAAAGTCCGTTACAGACTCAGAATTTAAATTGAAAGTAGATTGCCTTACTGGTATGCTTAGTGCATTAAGGATTGAATCTGAAAATATTCAGAAAGTTAAGATTTTGCAAGAATCTGATTCAGAAATTGGGAAGATACGAAATGCTATGTCTTTAGGGAAAAGACCAGAGTTCCGAGTCTCTGAAGATGGAGTAGTAAGATATCAAGGACGACTCTGTGATCCCGACAATGAAGAAGTAAACAAGGGAAATCCTGTCAGAAGCACATAGGTGTAATTATGGTATTCATCTGGGTAGTACAAAGATGTATAGAAATTACGCCAACAATTTTGGTGGAATGGTATGAAGGCGGATGTAGCTAAACACGTTTTCTAGTGTTTAACAAGCCAGCAAGTGAAAGTCTACTAACCTATATAACGCATTGCCGTTGTTGTCTGATGTAGTGAAGTTAGAATTGGAAATATTTGAGTTTGGATGTTTTCAAAGCTCTAAGATTTTACATGTAAACTACTTTGAAAACCTTAAGGTTGGGACTAAATTTGATGACTTACCGATGCGTTGATTTCAGTATTTCAAGAAAGGCTTAGGATTTTGGTATCTCAAAGTTTTTGGTTTCAAAAATCTTTACAACAGGACCAATATTATCGATTCGCTGAACTATGATTTTCAATACTTCAAGAACTGCTTATGGTTTTTGGAGAAAATTATCACCTGTACATTCCAAGTTTTGAACTTCAATCGAAAAGCAGATTTTGATTGTGAACTGTTTTAGAAAATCTCTTGAATTTCATCAAAATTTATGAGTACTTGTGACACCGTGCCCAAACGTTTTAAGAAATGTTTCCTATTTCAAAGAATTCTGAACTTTTATAGAAAACATTCCAACCCATTGGAGTTGGGATTGAGATTGGAATTTTGCCAACGTACCGATTTAAATTTTACGAAGGGTTTTGATAAAGTATTTTATTTCGCGCCGCGATGCAAGTGCGACTCGAGGTTTTACATGTTGATTCCGAAAAACATTTGAAATTTAAACGTGATCATGGATTTTATGGAATTGGTATCATGCTTTGATTTTGTGAATTGGTTTCAACAATATGAGATTTACCTATTCCCAAATACTATCATTGTTATACCGTTGTGTCTTTGAAATTCCTATTTTGCATTATTTGATATCATGAGGTGGAATTTTCAAGAACTCAAAGGATTTTCCACATTGGTGGTTTGAAAACGTTTTGACATGGAAATGACATATGATTTCAAAGCTTGCTGTTGTTGTTGAATGCTTTTGAAAACCTCAGTTTGTATTGTTTGATTTCATGAAGGAAGATTTTCAAGCGTTCAAAAGAAATTTCAGATGTGGTTATTGTTTTAAAACTGTTTTTGGTGTTGAGATAAATTAAGATATGTTAAGAGCTTGCATCCTTAACTTTAGAGGAAGTATCAGCCCGATCCAGGACACATACTCGATCATGAAGCCATCAAAATAGATGAGAAAGTGAGGTACATTGAAGAGCCTGTGCAAGTGCTGCATCGAAAGGAACAAATTCCCAGGACCAAGAGAATTCCTTTGGTTAAGATATTACGGCGATATCGTGATGTGGAGGAAGCCACATGAGAAAGTGAAAATGAGATGAGAAAAATGTACTCTTACTTATTTTAAGAGACATCGGAAATGTCTAATTTGGAGGACGAAATTCTTTAAGGAGGGGAGAATTGTGGCATCCCAAAAATTCAAGACAAGTTTTAAGGTGTATTAAAACCCATAATTAGGTAATGAAATTACCTATGGTTTATGCTTTAGCCATTAGTCTCCTCTTAAGACTAAGTGATATATGCTTTTGTTCATCAGATTTTAAATTAGATAAATTTATGAGAATAATCTATGCTTGGCTATGCACTTTATAGACTAAGTTCCTATAAATAAAATGTTACAAGATTTTGGCCATGTGGAATTTAGTAATTAAATCCTTAAAAGAAAGAATTAAAGATGAATAATTGAAAGTGAAATTGTGGGTTTAATTAGGTTGGGCCTTAGGCCCAAGAGTATGGATTTTGGAGGGCCAAATGGTCGGCCCATTGGAGCCAATGGGGGGCTGTCGACCAGCCCATTGCTGGCCCAAAGCCCAGCCGAGAATGAGGCCCATCTTTGCATGGGGAAGGCCATGTGCCTCTCTCAAATTGCCAAGTGGCAAGAGGAGGGCTTCATGCATTGGCCATTATGGGTGGCATCTCATCATGACTAATGATGGCTTTGTGGGGGGATAAAAGGGAAGAGAGAGAGAAGGGTGGCTGGTTTTGCCCTATTCGGCCGAGAGAGAGGGTGAGAGAGAGAGAGAGAGAGAGAGAGAGAGAGATTTCGAGAGAGAGGGAGAGGCCGAGAGAGAGAGGAGGAGGAGGAGGAGCCGCCGTGTGCCGCCGTGTTCGCCGCCCTACGCCGTCGACCGACCGGTCTAGAGGCAAGTGGGAGTCCTCTAGCTGCTCTTGCATGTGTGTTTGTTATATATATGGTTGATATAGTGTCGAGTTTGGGTGATTAGGTGAGGAAAACCGAAAGTATGGATGGTTTGTTCTTGAGCGGTGTTGCTGTTTTCGCTTGAACAGTTTGAGTCAGAATGTTGTGTGAGCTTGCATGGGTGTTTAGAGTTCGAATTTGGCTTCGATCTCTTCATGAAAGTTGTAGATAACATCTTAAACTACAACATACTGAAATTTCGTGGAAAATGATGGAGATTTGAGGAGTTAAACTCTCATTCTACGGAGACCTCAGATCTGGAAAGATTTCACTGACATCTTGTTGGATTTGTGGTTGTATGTTGATCTGTGCTAAGAATCATTCTTCGATATCTTCATGAAAGTTGTAGGGGACATCTTAAACTACAACATACTCAAAGTTGAAGCAAAATGAACAAGTATAACCTAGTAAATCGACTAGATCTTGAAGACGATAATTCTGGAGATGTATTTCGGGACACCCGAGACTTCATGGACTTAAATGACGACTATATTCTGGTTATTTGACTTAGATATTTTCATGAAACTTGTAGAGTACATCTTGATGTATAACATATCCAAATTTCAGAGAAAACGAAGAAGAATAGGTAGGTGAAAACTCAGTATTTCGGAGAAGCATGTACTGGACGATTCGGTGATGGATCCAGAAGCTTCGTGAGACTGTAGAAACTAATCTAGAAAGAACCTGACTTGGAAGTCTTCATGAAAGATGTACGTAAATGTCTTGGCTATAACATGGTAAAACTTCGTAATTTTTGGAGGTCGTATGAATATTTTGAGAGAGCTAGTATGAACACCTAGAGGGGGTGAATAGGTGTAAAGAATAATTTCTCGCAATAATCGCACGATACTGGACAATTGATAGAAATGAAACAATTTATCTTCGTTAATAAGCAAGCAACGATCAAGATAAGACTGAGAGTATGGAAGAGAAAATTGAACGTAAGGTTTATAGTGGTTCGGCTTGTTTCAAGCCTACGTCCACTCTTCTGCACTGACAGCCCACTAGCTGGATTCCACTATGAACAAAGAGATATTACAGCACTGTTCTTCCTTGATTTCTCGGTGTAGAAGATCTACTACACTCTCTCAAGGTATCACTAAGTATAGACTCTCTTTTTGTATACAGTTTCGCTCAATATGAATCGACTAATAATCAAGGAGCTTCAGACTCTGGAATTTCTCTATCGAGCACACACCAAAACAACTTGGAACGTCTTCCTTTTATACTCCTTTATGCCATCATACCCGTTGGCACTTACCAAAGGAATTCTTCCAATCTACCCGTTGGACAGAATCAATCAAGAAGACTATTCGAGCTATTAAAGGAACATGTCAATAGCCCATCAATCCTGTTCGCCCATACAATCAGGATCTTGGTTTCCAAGAATAGAACCTTCCAAGAATATTTCGTCAATCATCGGATCTTCAAACGATCTTGATTTCGAATAAATAATCCGTTATATCAAATCCAACCAAGAGATCTTCTCCGAGTCGAAAAGACCAAATCCTCAACCAAACACTTTAGTTACGGATCGCCTTCGTCGCCGGATTATAGACCGTCAATGAGAATAGTCTTGAGTCTTGAGTCTTGTGTGCTTGAGTCCGGTGATCGAAAGTCTTCGGACTCAAAGTGCAAGGGTCCGCACAGCTTCCAAACTAGACTGATAGAAACGTTTTGTCAGCTTCAAAACACTTTAGAAAAATTTCTCCAACATATTTTAATTGAATTTCTTCGGAAACTGTGCATTCTGATTTCATCAAAAAATTACATGCTGTTTTGTGTGAATTATGGAATTGTGTAGAATTCTATTTGGCCATGTATTTTGCATGAAATCATTATCCTATTGTCTTGTTTATCACTTGCCTTAATTTTTATGATTTTGAGAATTTTATAGATATTTAAATTTAATATTTTTGAAAGTGGCACAAGCTGGAATTTAAATAAATGTAAAGAGGGCATGATAAATGGATTATTTTAATTGGCATAAATTCCATGAATTATAATTTATAAATAATTTCACCATGTAGTATGTGTGATGGGGTCTTGATGTATGCATTGAGATGCATGTGTGAATTCAATGTTGATCATGATTTTTGGTTGCCATTGCATCATATGCCATGCTAAATTGAGACCGAAATTGGTGAACATGAATAATTTTAAATGAGAAGATTGATGTGGCAGATGATAATGCCCCGGGAGTGTCGGGATGCCCGGTGGTATATGGTATGTAATTCTAGGGGAGGCCCGTGGTATGTCGGTACATAATTCCGGAAGCCCCAGTCGGAGGTCTTTGCCCGAGGGGAATGCCTCGCGATGCCAGGATTGGGGTGCGGGATGCCCGGCCAGGGAGTGTAAATGCCGGAAGCCCTGTCGGAGGTTTCTGCTCGAGGGGAATGCCTCGTGATGCTAGTTGGGATGCGAGATGCCCGAAATGTCGGGGGCCGGATGCCCGGTAGCCTGGAATGGCTGAATGCCGGAGGGTTTTATCGCATGGGTTGCGAGTGTGAAATATGAGATGAGATTGATGATCCGAGGAAGGGTGATGTGGAGATCAAATTGAAAAGTTAAAAGTGGAAATTGAAATATGCATGATGATATGCATGATGATATGCATGATGATGATGATGATGATGATGATGATGATGATGATGATATATGATATGGCATGATGATATGCATGATGATGATGATGTATGATGTGATATGATGATGATCACCCATGGCATGATGATATGCATGATATGATGATGATATATAATATGGCATGATGACATGCATACATGTGTGATATGATAATGTCATGATGATGATGACATGTGTGATATGATGATGTCGTGATGATGATGACATGTGTATGGTATGATGGTGTCATGTATATGATGAGGATGACATATGTGTGATATAATAATGTCATGATGACAATGATATGAGTATGACATGATGATACACATGTATGTGTTATGATTTTGGTGATGATGCATGATAGTATATGCATGGCTTTAAGGTAAGTAATGCCTGCAATACATGTATGACTTGTATGATGCAATGAGTGGTTATTGGATTCCTTTACCTGCTGAGTGGTTGTACTCACCCCTTTTGGGGAATAACATTTCAGACTAGATAAGATACCTCTGCTGCCACTGGTACCAGTAGATGAATCAAGTGGTTGGTTATGATTCCAAGGAGGAGGATAGCAAAGGGGTGGAACTTTTGGACGCTGACATTGATCGATGGACTTTAAGTATTCAACTGTTGGAGAAGATGTTGGTCATCCTTTGAAGTGGAGTCGAGTATAGAAAACTACGGCATTTTTATGTACCGACTAAAGATGTCCATCTGCTCTATGTAAATAAACGTGTTCGGTTTTAACTTATATAAGATGTTTAGTAGGTGTGCATCAATTTCTGAATGTAGGGAAGAGAATTGTTGGATATGCTTCCGTTATGTAAATTGCGCAAGGGACCGTTAATAAAAGATGTAAACCCCCATGGTTGTATGGACCCGCTGCAACTAAAGAATGGTATTAGAGTGACATGTTATTTGGGAAAGAAAAAGGTAAGCGAACTGTGGCGACCCTAGCGGATCGGGGGCCGTTCGAGGGGTGCCACAGTGTCATTGGTGAAGAGAAAAAAGCCGTTTAAATTCTTCAATTATTGGTCTAATCACTTAGAGTTCACTTCTTTAGTACAACAAGCTTGGGAGAGTCTAGTCGAAGGAGTCCCTATGTTCAAGTTGGTTTCTAAACTGAAGAATGTGAAAGCTTGCTTGAAGCGTCTCAATAGAGAAGCCGTCTCTAATATCTACAAGAGGACCGATGATGCTAGAACAGCTCTTCGACATACTCAATTGGGACTCCAGCAGGATCCTAATAATGCTTCACTTTCGGACCTTGAGAAGGCTCAACGGCATATTTTTGTTGACTTGTGCGCTCAAGAAGAATCTTTTTATAGACAAAAGTCTAGAATTCGTTGGCTTAAAGAAGGTGATCGGAACACGAAGTTCTTTCACCATTCTGTTAGTAGAAGACACTTGTTGAACAAGATTCTCTCGATACAAGACCCTTCCAATAATATGGTTAATGATCTTGCGCAGATTCCGCAAATATTCATTTCCTTCTTTTCGGATCTGTTTACTCCGAAGGCGGTTCTTCAGAAACCTTCGTTGCAGGAGATGAAAGATGTCGTCAAGTGCCCTCTCTCAGCTAATCAAGCATCCACTCTTGCTTGTCCGGTTACTGATGATGAAATCCGAGTCACCCTTTTCTCGCTTGCCCATGACAAGGCTCCGGGGCTTGATGGGTTCTTAGCTGAGTTTTTCAAGAGCAATTGGGGAATTGTGGGCTCGTTGGTTTCAGAAGCTGTAAGGGATTTCTTCGAGTTTGGTCGCCTGCTTAGGGAGGTAAATATTACTATACTTGCTTCGGTGCCAAAGGTTCCAAATGCTACTACTGTTTCAGATTTTAGACCCATCTCTTGCTGCAATACAATTTATAAAGTGATCATGAAAATTATTGTGAATCGCTTGGCTTTTGTTTTGGATGTCTTGATAAGTCCGTCTCAGAATGCTTTTGTGATGGGAAGGCGTATTAGGGATAATATCCTTCTTGCGCAAGAACTTTTTGCTGGCTTTCACCTGGATGCGTATCTTCCTAATTGTGCCATAAAAGGTGATTTCCAGAAGGCTTATGATACGGTTGATTGGGATTTCCTGGAGCTCACCCTTCTTGCGTTTGGCTTTTCGAAGTGGATTATCCAACGTATTATGACTTGTGTTCGCACACCAAAGTTTTCGGTTGCTATAAATGGTGAGTTACAGGGGTTTTTCTCGAGGAGACGTGGTATCCAACAGGGTGATCTGATGTCTCCTTATCTATTTACTCTTGTTATGGAGATTTTTACTAGTATTATTAATGCTCACACTTCTCACAACAAGTTCAAATACTTCTTGAGGTGTAAATGAACTAAGCTTTCTCACCTCTTTTTTGCTTCACGTGTTCCTTTTTTGCAAAGCTAAGTGGGATTCGGTGACATCCCTCAAGAGAGCATTGGATATCTTCTCTTCGTGGAGTTGGTTACTACCAAAAAAAAAAAAAAAAAAAAAACGTGAAGTGTTTATCTCGGGTGGGACTCCTGACCTTAGAAATTATATACTTATGGCTTTTGGTTTCCAGGAAGGAAAACTTCCAGTGAGGTATATAGGCGTGCCGATTATCTCTTCCAGGCTGGGGAAAGCTGACTGCATCGCCCTCATCGACCGGACTACTGCTAGAGTCCAGTCTTGGTCTCAAAGATTCTTATCTTTCGCGGGTAGACTCCAGTTGATAAGGTCTGTGCTTCACTTTATTCAAGCTTTCTGGGCTAGCATTTTCTCCTTGCCGTTCTTAATTTTAGATCAGATAGAGCAAATCATGCGACAATTTTTGTGGAAAGGAGCTTCGCTTGGGCGTGGAGGGGCTAAGGTCTCTTGGGAAGATGTCTGTCTTCCTAAGGAGGAGGGTGGTCTAGGTATCCGCAGGCTACATGATTGCAACAAGGCGGCAATGCTTAAGTATGTTTCGATTTTATTCACTGACAAGGAATCACTTTGGTGTCGTTGGATTCATTCCAATTTCTTAAAATGGGATAATTTTTGGGTTGCTGCAAGGCCATCGGTATATTCTTGGGCGTGGAAAAAGATCCTTCAGTTGAGGAAGGAATTCCGTTTATCCTTTCTTTTGAAAGTTGGAAATGGGTCTTCGGTTTCCTTGTGGTATGACCGATGGCATACTGAGGGCCCTCTAAGTTTATTGGTACCAGATTCTTTCGTTGACAACTCGGGTGTTCACAGGCATGCAACCTTGGTGGATCTCGCTACTCCTGAGGGCCTGGTCTTAAGATGCTTCTTGCGGTGCTGGGGTATGGATATACTGACATTTACTGATGCTCCGGGTCACTTTATGTGGTGCGATAATTCATCGAGTTCCTTTTTCGTCAGTTCGGCCTGGGATTCCATTAGAAACAAAAGGAATAGAGTGTCGTGGGCCTCTTTTATTTGGGATAATGCTTTATCTCCCAGGTTCCAATTTCACCTTTGGCTTATCACTAAAAAGCGTTTGCCTACTCAGGCTTCTCTCCTCTCTTATGGAAGAATTGACTATACCTTATGTGTTTTTTGCAATACTGTGTCGGATTCCATAGACCACCTATTTTTTGACTGCCATATCTCTACTACAATTGCTTATTTCTGGGCTACAAGATGTAATTTACCTTGGAGGAATAGACCTTGGATTGACAACCTAAATTGGGCGAGGAAGCTCTTATCCGATAATGATTTCTTCCATAAAATCGCTCGGTTTTCTTTTGGTGCTTTGTGCCATCTTATTTGGAAGAAGAGGAATAATATCATTTTCTGAGGTGATTTGTTGGTGGTTTCGGCCTTAAAGAACCATCTTGTCAAAGCTGTTAAGGATAAGGCGCTCACCTTCAACAACGTGCCTGACATTACAAGAAACAGAAGACTTCAGAGAGGTTGGGGCTTTGATCCAGCTATCTTCGTTGCTTCGGCTTCTCCCTAGTTGTTGTTTGGTGCTGGCGCTATTCGCCGTTCTCTCCAACTTTCTCTTGACTTGTACTTTCTACGTCTTTTGGCATTCTTAGTTGGGTCAGGGGTTTTTTGGTTGTTCTGTTGGTCTTGTATCTTGGCCTTTGCTGCCTTTGTTTTTATTTGGTGGTTTGGCTTTTACGTTGGCGCCCTTCCACTCGTTAGCTTTCTACTTTTGAGTGCAAGTTTTTGGCGCCGGCCTCCTTTTATAGTTGGTTTAAGCTCTATAATATTCTTACCTTTTACCAAAAAAAAGAAGAAAAAACAGAAAATGGGTCAAGTAAGTTATTTTAATTGGGACATTTGAGTGCAAAGCACGATGTCTTGGCTGAGAATTGGATGTGTGCATGAATGGTTATGAGAACGTGCCCCGAGTTATTGAGCTGGACATTGCCCCTATATGGGATGCCCTACCAATGGATGCCGATCGCAATAGATTCTGAACCGATGCTCCTTTATGGAATGCCGTTGACGTAGTGACGTTGCCGTGCTCGATGGGGCGAGACAACGCCTAGCTATGCTAGAAGACCGCCGAACTTCGAGTAGTCCGTGCCCGTGTGTGGCGCGGAATGTGACGTGTCATAATGATTTGGCAATCAGGACTACTTGTGTTTGTTGAGATGGAAGTGTTGGCGTTCCAATTGTTTGAGCATGAATACTATTATGTCTACGATATGAATTGTGCTGACATATAGGAATGATTTGAGACGGGGTAAGTCTCTATGATTGTGTGGCTGTGTGGTTAGGACGCCCTAGACATATTTCATTCCTAGTTGAAGTTTAAGGGGTGAACTTGCTAAGACATCGTCCCACCCCGTCGTGGGCTTAATATTTTCAGGTCTTTAGATGGCAAATCCTCCAGAACATTTTGGACAGCCGCAGGCTATTACTGAGTGAGGGATAGATGTCCGGATTCTCGGTAGTCATTGGGTCTATAAGTTGATCGTGACCACTGTTTGGGTCGATGGAGCTTACCTGAGAAGGTACTTCATCAATTCAAGGCGTGATTCCACCATGGACTCAATGGATATAGGGTGGGTCCCCTCCAAGGTTTTGAAATCCCCACGGTGGTTGTCGATGATGCTTTTGGCGAGAGTGTAGCTGACCCTCCTGATGGAGTTGTAGAGGACCCGGTGCCCCCGGAGCAGGTGGAGTCCGAAGATCAGTGAACGTGTCTTACTAGTAGGTCATATGACAGTTCCGTTTTGAAAGCCGATCTTTTGTAGACCCTGTGTATAAACTCAACTTGTGTGTAAAGGTGCTTGGTTTGATGTGATTGTTCTACTTTCCTATCCCATGCTATTTGTTGTCAAGGGTAATTAATTCACTTCTGTATGTGCAATAAAATGAATGGGTCGGCAACACGTCTTGGCACATTGCAAATTTCATTGACCACTGAGGGATTGGCACGTGCTCAAGGATCAGGTTGTGACACTAGGACTTTGGTATCCTAAGAGATTAGAGTTTGTGTTATCTATGTGGCATCCAAGAATTTCAAGGATCCTCGGACAGGTGACGGTCGTGACCAATCGATAAAAGTATTATCGAACTACAGCAATGGTATAAATGAGGGGCAGTCATCCGTATTTGTTTATTTGTCGGATTGGCATAGTATGTTAAGCAATGGATTGATCAACCATGCAACAAGAGAAAATCTTTGGACTATGATTGATTAATATTTTATTTTTGAACCAAAAGGATGGATTTCGGTCTTTCGTAAGGAATGTGCGTGCTGAAATTTAAAGAATAAAATTTTTGAGGATGTTGGACGGCACGGAAGAATTTTGATTTTATCCTTGTATATGAAACAATTTGATTATGGGGATATTAAATTAATTTCGGTGGGGACCAAACGTTTAAAAAAAAAAGATTTTTGGGCTTTCATTTTAAGGACTTTGGGCCCAAAATTTCGGGCCCAAGCAAGCCCAAAGAGCCCCCCAAGAATGTCGACTAGACCAAGAAAAAGGGGGGGGGGGGATGCCATCCAACACTTGTCTTTGAATTGCCTCCACTTGTTCATTATTTGAAGCCACTTGTCCATGCATCTTCCACTTGTCCTTTCCATGAGAACACTTGTCACCTGGATGCAAAAAAGGGTGATTAACTATTAATCAAAGAACAAAAGGGGAGGGGGTTTCGGAATTGAAGGGAGAGAGAGAAAGGGAGTGAACCGAGCAATTGAGAGAGGGAGAGAGGGTCAAGTGAGAGATTGAAAGAGAGGGTGAGCGAGCGTATGGGCGTGAGCCGCGAGGGGGAAGAGGAAGGCCGTCTTCCGCCGTGTCCAAGCTGCCGCCATGAACGCCGCCGATCCCCGTCGCCGTTGAGCCAAGCCGAGGCCCTCCCGAACCCCTGTTTTTGGCCAGTGATCGAGTAGAGAGGTTTAAGGCAAGTAGAAGTTCATCAATCTATGTGATGTAGTGCTGTTGTTGTCTAGTGTAGTGCAATAGACTTGAGGATGGGTTGAGATGAAAACTGAATGTCAATCTGTAGAGGATTGAAGGTGAAGTTGCCGTTTTGTGTTGGATTGAGCTAGATAAGTTCTAGATTGAGGCTATAAGTCATCGCATGTTGCATTTGAGGCTTGCATGTCTTGAAATCTAATTGTGAGTGAGCTGTGGTTGTGTGTGAAGTGTAATGGATTTTGGAGATGCTTGAGTTATGATGCTGGATGTTGGAATTTCGAAGGTATAGGAGTAGTTCTTCAACTAGCAAACTGTTTCATGGAAAAACAGACTGACCTTTGGCGACTCCGTGAATTGTCTGTAATTATCTAGCCGAAATTTGAGTTTGTGTCCTTGATGAAAGTTGTAGATAATATCTTGGGGAATAACATACTAAAATTTTAGAAGAAACGGACAAGTATTGGCCGGGGAAACGATTTTTCTCTGAAATTGTTAAATCTGGAAATCGTTACCGAGGGTTAGGGAGAGTTATGGTGATTATAGCTTTTGATATATCATGAATCTGACTTCGCGTTCTTCACAAAAATTTTACCTCTGGGTTTTTTGTATAACATATCAAATTTTCAGAATTGTCTGAGTTGATTTAGGGGCTATACCGAATTTTTGCATAAAACTGTGCAATGGTGATGTTTGAAAATTTAAGGCTGTGATGCATGACCATAGCGACTTGTACGAAGCTCTTTTGACATGTTGTTCTTCATGAAATATTTTTCTCTAGATCTCTTTTATAACATGTTAAATTTTCAGAATTTATTAAGATTTTTTACTAATTTTTCTGGAATTTTAATTAAAGGAGTGCATTCTGTTTTATCCGAAAATTGTTTTATTTTCAAGAATAAATGAATTGCTCTATGAGATGTGATATCTTGGGTTGTTATTTATACAGCATACGTGGTGACATTTAGCATATCATATGACATCAAAAGTTGTTTGAAACCTTTGACATTATTGCATCAAATGCTATTTTGAAAGTGAGACATATATGTGAATATACATTGTGAGATGATGATACTGGCATTGGCATATCATGCAATATTGAGATGTGATGAGACTCAAGAGACATTTTGTCATTTCATTGAAAGGTGTTTTTTCTGAAATTAAGATGTAAATTGTTGCCGTTGGACCCTCGGGTCAACGATGCCCCGGGAGTCGGGATGCCCAAAGGTTCAAATGAGTCGATGTATTTTGGATGCCTGGTTGTATTCTGAATACATGCCCAGAGGATTTTCCCCAGGAGTTTCGAGATGCCCGGTGGCATATCGGTACGTAATTCCAGGGGATGCCTGGTGGTATGTCGGTACGTAATTCCGGAAGGCAGGGGTAACTATTTTCATGGCGAGCCCCGGCGATTCCTCATGATGCCAAGTGGGATGCAAGATGCCCGGAGGTGTGTGCTGGATGCCCGGAGGTGTGTGCCGGAGGTTCCGCGACGCCAGGGTTGGGTGAGGAATCCCAGAAGGACGCAAACATTGGTCCTCTGGGGGGTGAAACCTTTTGAATGTTAAAACTGATGGTTCCACTAAGTGTGCGTGTGGTCTAGTTATAGGACTAAATTGTATGGCATGGAATGGGACGTGTCCTTATAGTTTGGCCCTATGATCGGGACTTGTGTGACTGGACATGATGCATCTTATTGGTTGGAAATGCACTGGTCATTGCATTGAAGAGTTATATGGTTTGGATGCGTACTCATTCATTGATTGCCTATCTTGTCTATCCTGCATGAGTCTAGATATTGATGGTACTGCTTGATATAGCTTGATGAATTTTTTACTGCTGAGTGATTGTACTCACCCGGTTTGGGGACTAACATTTCATACTAGACAAGATACCTCTGCTGCCACTACCACCGGTAGATGGATCGAGTGGTTAGATATAACCGCGAGGAGGAGGATAGCAAAGGAATGAACTTTTGGATGCCGACACTGATCGATGGACTTTGAGTATACGACTGTTGGAAAAGATGTCAGTCATCTTTTGAAGTATAGCCGAGCATAGAAGACCTTGGCATTTTGATGTACCGACTAAAGATGTCCATCTGCTTTATGTAAATAAAGGTGTTCAGCTTTAACTTATAAAATGCTTAGTTGGTGTGCATCATTTTCTGAATATAGGGAAGGGAGTTGTTAGATACGCTTCCGCCATATAAATTGCGCAGGGACCGACCTAAAAGATATAAACCCCCAGGATTGATAGACCTTTAGGTTAAGTAAGAGAATGAAAATCGAATTGTGGCGACCTTAACGGTTCGGAGGCCGTTGAGGGGTGTCACAATCTAGATATTCCGATGCTGATTTTGCAAGATGTAAAATTGATAGGAAAAACACATCTGGAACTTGTCAGTTATTAGGCAACATGCCTGTCTCTTGGTTCTCCTAAACGCAATGAACAATTGCTTTATCAACCGCTAATGTAACATTCTTGATTTCGACCCTTATTTTGGTGTGACTAGTAGGCCAAAGATCGGTATGCCAATGGCAAGGCTAGGCCATGAACCGGCCTGAGAGTCAGTCATGAGCCGGGTAGCCTATTTAAGGATCGACAACCCAAGGATTGGTTATAGATTATTTGACTATGGAAAAGTTATTCGACCATAAGGATCAGTTGTGGGACGATACCACACCACCACGAATCGGTGGATGGTCGTGGCTCGACTTTGCTCGGTCATTGGACCAGTCGCGAGTGATTCCACTCGATTGTTGTACCGGTCATGGATGATCATGGACCAATCCAATTTGACCATGAGTTAAGGCGCATTGATCGATCCTACATGATTACATGACAACCGAGAACTGACCATGGATCAAATAAGCTCAACGTGGTTCAGTGTCAGATTGGCCATAAATTGTGGCACAAGACCCTAGATTGACCCGCGGACCATCCAAAGGATCGGTCGACCAATCCAAGGCCTAGCCCTTGGACCCCGTTGCGAGCCTTTTCTCGATAGAGGGGGAATCCGAACTCGGTTTCATTGGTTAAGCCAGGTTGCATTCGGCTTTATTCGATCATTGCTTAGGCACAAACCTCGGGCCAAATAAGGTAATCGATTGTGATTGGACTCGATTGACTCCCATCCAAAGAGATGGCCTTCTAACTTGATATTTCCCATGGTATATTTAATGTTCTTGGAAGGTAGCTTATTAATACATGATGATTAAGTAGGACACTTGATCCCATTAGCTTTACTCTTCAAATGTAATCATTAAATTTTGGATGGTTATATGTTAAAAGGGGGGTGAGTCATAAGCTCATTAATGGTGGGGAGTGATTCCTAGCCTAGAAATGACAAGGGATCTTGAAGATCAAGTAGGGCACCACCCCTTCTCCTTAGGCTTGCCACTTAAGGTTCAATAGGTTTTGACTCTTCATATTCTCGAAATCCCTAGACCTTTGCCATTTTCCAATTTTACAGAGTTCTTTGCACTTTGAATTTGGAGAAACTTCTCGCATGAATGCTATCCAAAACATTTTAATCTATAACATACTTAAATTTCAATTTGTTATGAGGTGAAATGGTTGGGACAATGGCCCAATCAATTACTGTACAAAACTTGTCCGGCGTGGTAAAAACAGCGACCCGATTGCCTTCTCGATTTTTTATAAGATTTTCCCTTTTGAATATGAACGTGCTTCCTTCACAAAAGTTTTAAAGGACATCCATTCATATAAAATATAAAATTTCAAAGATTTTTGGGAAGAATTAGATTTCGAAATGAGTCTTTCTCTCCAACCGTTGAATCTGTCGATGGACAAATTTTTGGGCTGTGTTCAGTGATTTACTGCTCTTTCCACAGAATGAATTGGACTTGGCTTTCTTCACAAAAAATGTTATTTAGGGTCTTATATACAACTTATTAAAATTTTATAATTTTTCAAGTTCATTTGATAAGGTATTTATGCTGATTTCGTAAATTTCTCAAAACTATTTTCACCCGGGATAAGAGAGCCACACGCCCAACTTGGAAGAGGAGGGGGCTGCACGCCTAACTTGGACAGCAATTATTGGGGGAGATAAGGAGGATTACTTCATTTACTAAGAGCCATCAATACACATCTAGATGGACTAATTAGGACCTTGCCACTTGGAGTTTGGAAGCCTTTGGAAGAACCTATAGACTTGCCACCTTGCTTTTAGACTTTCCACCTAAGCTATTGACATTAAGTGCCTTATCAAGACCATTAATGAAGGGTGTTCTATAATTAGGGGGAAGGCTCATAAATTTCTCCTCCTTTCTTCTTCTTCTTCCTTAGTTGCCCACACCGAACCCTCCATCTCTCTCTCTCTCTCTCCTCGGCTCTCTCATTTTGGGTGTCCTTGCCGCCGTTCGCCATCACTTGAGGCCGCCAGTCGAGAAAGTTGTAAGTAGACTTACTAATGTTTGGTTTGGATGTTGCATTGCGTCCATCCAGGCTTGTAACAAGTCCATGCTTGATTTATTGTTTTGATTGAGGTTTGATTCATGCTTGCTTGAGTTGATTTTAGATTAATGTTGGACCTTGGTTTAGCCTTTGGCTTGTGAATATAAAGTGTCCCAGTTCTTGTGCTTGTTCTACTATGACTCTATTTTACTTTGATCCTAATAGTTTTGAAAGGTATTTGAACAAAACTCGATGTTGTTTTATAAACTATTCTAAATTACTTTTGTAAATATATGTCCACGACCCGAGTTTTGAATAAGGGTTTCATCGGCTTTGGACGAACGCAAGACCACAATGGATTGGTCCCTTTCATGGTCTCGGTACGATATTGAGGCGTATCATTCTCGAGTCAAGCTTGGTACTAAATCGATGTAGCAAGCAAATTGAACCAAGCCAAAAACCCTAATTCATGCTCAGCATGCTCAAGTACTTGAAATCAATAAGACATTTCACACACTTATGCATGGCACGCCTTCGGGCCTTGGACTAAGATGAAGATAAGAATCGGATTATGACGCTTGATGCATGGATACAAAAGGGACCAAACTCTAGCTGTCGACCGATGGATTCAGTGATGTTGCTCGATTAAGTTTGGATGCCTGACAGACTCATTATCGGAGGATAGCTGTCACCCTTGGATTAAGGGACGTTGCCCGATGGATTTCGGATGCTTGGTGGATTTCGGAAGAGTCGATGGATTTCGACTATTAATAAATGAACCCTATGTGCATGAGTTTCTGACATTTTGAAATGGATCCTTGGTGCATGCTTGCATTTAAATGTTTGAGGGTCACTCATGATTTTACTAAAGGCATGATTTTCATCTTACTATTGATCTGTCATCGACAAGTATTTGGGATAAGTTATGTGCTTGTGGAAAGACGAGGCATCATCCTACCTGGATTTTAATAAGTTTTACTTACTGAGTTATACTCACCCGTTGTCTCTTTTTAGACTTGTTTACTGAGTTATACTCACCCGTTGTCTCTTTTCAGACTTGTAGGATGGTCGTGCCGCCCGTGAGGTTCAGCGTCCCCACAAAGATGATCGTATCGAAAACGTTAGTCTACTTTGGTAGTATAGATAATACTATCGGATGGTCACTACGACCGTTTAGGTGGATGAAGGGCTGAATGAACTCATTCCCCACAAGTATCAAGCTTGGTATGAGTGTCTCGATGGGGATTTTGTTGGTCCAACGTGGGTTCGATGGTCCGCCAAGGCCTGATGGAGATGCTTCACTCGACGATGTCGTAGATGACTACTAGTTAGCTGGTCCTTATAGGGGGAACCGTTTTTGGTTAGAATATCATTAGAGGAGATAGGGTTACCTCGAAGTTGATGTACTTTTGGGAAGGACTGTATGCTTTTGTAGTGTAAAGCTTAACTCAAGAAGAAGGGCTTGTGATGTTAAAAGGAAAGACATGCAATTATATGTAGTATGCCATGTATATGTAAATATATGGTTGCACATGTGTTTTCCTACTACTTTTGATGTTGCAATACTATGGTGATTGGATGTTGACTTATTGCTTCCGTGTGTGCATAACTCAAAAACTTATAAAAAGAAAGAAGTGCGGGTCGGCAACACACATAGGGTGTCGCAAAAACTATAACTCATACCGCTTGTGACCCTGGAGATGAGGTTGGGGTCGTTACAACTGAAGCTGAGTACGTCGCTTTGGGTAGTTGCTGCATCTAAATTCTCTAGATGAAACAACAACTGAAGGATTATGGAGTAGATGACTCAAGTACAACCATCAAATACAACAATACTAGTGACATCAACTTGATGAAGAATCCAATCTTTCACTCTAGAGCCAAGTACATAAAAATCAAGCGCAATTGCATACACGACTATGTCAATAACAGTGAAGCAAATATTCGGTTTGTTGATTCTCAAAATTAGTTGGTTGACATTTTTACAAAACCTCTTGACAAAAAGGCTTTTGATTTCATCTACAATAAACTTGGTATTATTAATCTATTTGCTCAAAATATCTAAGGACAGGATATATCAGAAGATGTCAAGCAGATCAACTATTGTAATTCAAATTTTTGGTGGTAAGAATATTTTAGGAAGCATATCAGGTATAATTTCTTCCTTATTTAATTTATTACTGAATAAATTTTATTTTCGGAAGTTGTATTTTACATTTTTTCTCTTTCCTCCTAAAAAATCAAACCTTGTTTAAATTTTTTCAATCACGACGCTTCATGTTCATTAAAAAGAAAGTTTTTTCGTCTTCGTTCTTCTTCGTTCTTCTCCATTCTCTCAAAAATTCCCTCTGCAAAACCTTTCCCATATCTTGTTCCCTCTTCCAAAAAAGATCAAAACTTTTATTCTCTTTTGGAACCATGTGTGGCACCCCCGATTTGCCTGAGGTCGCCACAGGTGATCTCTCTTAATTACTCGATCTCATATAACTTCACAGACCGATACCCTTTGACTATGGATTTTTTTTTTAAAGCGGTCCCAGCGCAACTTATTAGCGGAAGCATAAACAAGTCTCACCATCTCTCTCTCCAATAACCATAATGCAATACACACCAATTACGTACCATAAGAAAAGATAATGCTGATTCACTCTTATTTATATTTTCATGATGGACATCAAGGTCGATACAACAAAAAGGGCAAGATTTTAACTATACTTGGCTACCACCCCAAAAAGGACTTGATTCTACATCGAACATGTACCGCCCTCCATCAACGAGCGTCGGCTATCTCCAAAAAGTGTCAGCTCCCAATAGCTATACGCACCATCATACCCAATCCGGTGCATGGGGTGGCGGCGGTGGTAACATCCCTAACATCACTCCATCATGATGGACATGGACAGATTTAAACTCCTGGATAACCGAGCCATCAGCTCGACCCACGTCGTACATCACCAGGACACGGACTCAAATAAAAACTAAACTAGGAGCACCGACACATACATGCTCAGTACACTCCACATCCACATCAATAGATATGCCATAGTAAATACCGCGTGCAACCAGCAGCAAAGGCATCTTTCTAATCTGAAATGTTAATCCCCAAAAGGGGTGAGTACAACCACTCAGTAGTAAAGATCCACCACACTACTCAATGCGTCAAACAGAACAATTAAGAATAAAACACATATCATTCATGCATTCAAGCATACCTTACCTTACAGTCATGCATATATCACCATGCCATATGTGCATATACCACCATGCACTTATCATCAAGCATTCATGCATATATCCATGCCATATGTGCATATACCACCATGCACTTTTCATCAAGCATTCATGCATATATCCATGCCATATGATACAGTCTCAATTTTTATCTTTCCAGGGACCAGTGTTTTCATCCCACAATTTATCGCTCGTATCCAACTTGGCATCACGAGGAACCTCTGGCACACACCTCCGGGCATCCGGCACACACACTCCGGGCATCTCGTATCCCAACTAGCATCACGAGGTATCCCCCCGGCACACACCTCCGAGGCTTCCGGCACCCCCACACTCCGGGCATCCCAACACTCCTAGGGACATCCGACACACACACTCCGGGCATCCCAACACTCCCGGGGCATTGTCGGCTCACACCTCTGACAGTCTCGTTATTTTCTCAAGTTATATCCACACATGTATCTCAATTTCAACATGGCATTTGATGCAATAATATCGAGGGTCTCAACCAAGTTTTCATGCCATATAACATGCCATATGTCATCACATATGCAGCAAAATCAACCACTCAAAGTATTACATCACAAGGATAAATTCATTTATTTTTCAAAACACATCAATGTTTCGGATAAATCAGAATGCATTCCTCTAATGAAAACTCCAGAAAAATTAGTAAACGACATTAATAAATTCTGAAAACTTGACACATTATAGACGAGACCTAAAGACAGATATCTCATGAATAACTCCATGCCAAAATAATCTCACACAAAACAGCACGGTCCATGCATCACAGTTCTCAAAACTTCAATATTTCAACTTGCACAGTTTCTAAAGAAATTTAAATTAAATACACAAATGAACTCCAAAAATTATGAAATTTTGACATGTTATATTAAAGTCCTAGAGTAAATATCTCATGAAGAAATAAAAACCCAAATCGTTCTAGGTTAATTGATATAGACGATTATTTCCCCCTGTTCTTGGTGTCATCTTTTCCAGATTATCATCTTTCAAAAGAAACTCATTTCACCAACTTACATATGTTCATTTCTTCTAAATTTTTAGTATGTTATTCCTCAGAATATTACCTACAACTTTAATTAGGGACACACGAACAAATTTTAACTGTATGATTTTATAAAAATCACGAAATCATACTAGGTTGAGGTAACGTTTTTCCCAGATCCAGTTTCTTCAAAGAACAACGATTTCACCGACCTATTTTTGTTCATTTCCTCTAAATGTTTGATATGTTCTACCTCAAGAAGTACACTACAACTTTCATTAAGAGATCAAAGTGATATTTTCACGATAAAGTTACTTTAGAGACCACGAAATCTCTAAAGGTCAGCACAACGAATTCCAGATCTAATTTCTCCGAAGAAAAATCATTTCACTAACTAATAATTGTTCATTTTGCCTCAAATTTTATTATGTTGTTCCTCAAGGTGTTCTCTACAACTTTTATGAAGAAATCGAAACAAGATTCCAACTAAAATGTCACATGCAGCACACAAACTCATGGATGGTCGGACTGGTCTTTCCAGAAACAGCATGCATGGCCAACAAATCTCTCTTCAAAGCTCCAAAATCTCATCCCATCTACCACAACCAAGACTTACCATCTACTACACATACACACAGCAATGCAAGGGGTAGGTTTTAGGACTTCACTTGCCTTAAACTCAAGCACAAACAGCAACAAGAACAGCGGCAAAGCGGCGAACGGACGGCGGCGAGCTAGGCGGACGATCCTCCTCCTTCCTCTCGCATGCCCGCTTCCTCTCTTTCTCTCATCCTCTCTCTCGGTTCCCCTTTCTCTCTAGGATGACACACTCTCTCTCTCTCTCTCTCTCTCTCTGTCGATTGCCCTTCATTATCCGCCTCCCTCTCTTTAGCTTTCCTCCCCTACAATCATTTGCAATCATTTGATTGCATGAAGCCACCCAAGGAAGCCAATGGGGGCAGCCACACTTGGCTTCTCCTCCATGCCACTTGGCAGCTCACATGCAAGGGTTTATGGGCTTCAATGTTGGGCTGGTCTTGGGCCTTCATGGGCCGGTTGACCGAGGGGTTGGCGTGGGCTGGTTGGATGGTCTTTGGGCCTAAAAAATCAGCCCATCCTCTCCTATTCCTATTCCATTTAACCCTCATTTAAATTAACACCTAATTTCAACTTATAAATCCACAAAACTTTGTAATTTAAATCAATAAAATTCTACTTATAAAGTGCACCACCAAGAATAAGATTTCTATGTCAATTTGCACCTAAATAAAATCATTGGTTCACTTGTAGACAATCTCCATCCAAACAATCATCCATTATAATGCTCGGCCTTAAATTAATTGAAATTCATTAATTCAATGGCTAATACAAAATCAAACGGCACTTCCATTACCTAATCATGGTTCATGGTACTCCAGAGGTTGTCACGAGATTTTAGGATGCCACACCATGGCCCCAAAAATTGCTCTAAAGTCGATGGCTAGACCGTCTGGTTTACAACGATCAAATCGAATCGTGGGTTTGCATTCCAGAGTCAGAGGGAGCCCTAAATATTTCGATTTGTCTAACTGCTCCAACAGTGTTGAAGGTACGTTTGATAAGGATGCCTCTTCGGACTATTCTTAGTTAAGATTGTTTGTTGCTACCGTCAAGGCTTTAGGAGATAGTGAGGACGTTATTTCTCGGTTATTGGCTAAATATGGTTTTGATAGTGAAGAGACATTTGACTTAATGTTCATTTATCCCATTAGAAGCATGCCTCCCACTAGTGCTGGTGATTTAAGTGCTGTTAGAACTAGAACAAGGAAGGAGAAAGTGGCTGTGACTTCGGCCACTAAGAAAAACACTAATGATGATGGCAGAAGGGGGTATAATGATGAAAAACTTTATGGAAGTTTCAAAAGAAGGATTACTGAGTATGTAACAGATGATGGTTGTGCTGGTAAACTAATTAAATCTGAAGAGCATCAGCAATACTTTAGATAGGGGAGTTATTAAAAAGAGAAGGGTCGATTTTGACTTTTTTGAGTCTACTAGTATTCATCTTAAGTAGTTTTTTGATGATCGACTACTAATTGCACTACGTGTTACTGAATATCCTACATACCATGCTCTAACTGCATATTTTTATTCAACGCTTTCATTTTACTCAGTAGATACTATTGAGTTTAAAGTGTTTGACAAGTCATAGCTGATTCAAGCATGGGACATGGCCAAATTATTGGGGGTTAGATTTTTAGAATTTGAGCCAATAGACATTGATCCTAATGTTGCATATAGACAACTCTACAGTATTCTTGACTTTACCGGAGATGACAAATCTCATGTTTCTCATCAGTTGTTTCCTTAAGATAGATTGTATTTCATAAGATTATTATTAATTGCTTGAGATCAAAGGGATCTTCCACAACTGATATTTCCCAGTATGAAGCCAAACTAATGTGGGCCATCTTAAATGGTTATTTCATTTTCTATTGCTCATCTTATCATATTGCATATGTACATAACAGCTTTGAAGAACAAGGGGCAATTGCCCTTATGGTTCTCTGATCACGAAGATTTTTTGTGAACTAGACATCAAAATCCCAATGAAGTTAAGTAAATTTCAATTACCTCCACTGAACATAGATGAGTAAATGATGTGAAAGATGAGTTTTAGGCATACCACTGAAGGTTGGAAAAATACAAAAGAGAGACTTCTGAAAATTGATGTAGATGAAATTGTACCAGATCCAGTTGATCGCCCCACCAAGAGAAGAAAGATTGCTGAACAGAGACAAAGCTCTCGAGCCTTCTTGCAAAGGCTCGATGAAGGAATGTTGGTCGAGTCTTAAGAAGACACAGTTGATTTGGATGATATCATTGATGCATATTGGCTTCATACTGATGATAATGATGTTGAAGAAGAGAATGAACTCGAAGGACAAATAGGGACAAGAACGGCTGCAGATCAGACAGTGGATGTCACTGTTGTCGAACAACAGCAAAAGGATGCTGAGGATCGACTCAAACAAACTAATGATCAGGTTAGTATGATGGATGCTGATCTCACTCATAATCCAGAGTGCTAAGAATGCTATTATGCGTCAAGAGCCTGCCTTGAACTTGATTATCATTGAGCATCAAGAACTAGCTCCAGAGCAAATCATTATTAGAGAGCAAGATTCTGCCTCGCATGTAGGCAATGTTGAAGCTGATTCCTCTCGAGTTGTAGCATCTACATAGGGGGAGCTTGATTGTGCAGAAGACCCTGTGGAACCTTTTCCTGAAAAATTCCCATAGAGTCTATTGATGATGCTAACAAAGAAACTTTTGTTGATCAAGAAGCTAATGCTTGTGCTAAAAATGCTTAAAGAAGTCGAGAAGTGCTATACATGGTGATTGAAGCTATTTCAGATCTTCGAGACACTTAAGAAATCCATCAAGACACTCATTTGGTTCCAAAAGCTATTGTTGTCGATACCCCTATTGCTGACGCTACTCACTCTTCCATCTCTATTGGAACTAATGGCATAACTGATTAGCAAATTGCTAATCCTACTCACTCTACTGACATAGTTGTGCAGGATAAAGGTAATGGAGTTGCAAGTGTTGAGGGGGAGCCTGAAGCTGCTAGACAAAGTTAAGAGGACATCGATATGGTGATGAAACTTGAGGTAGAAACTATCCCTTCAAGAATCCCTATTATTGATAACACTAAAGACAGGCTATTTCTGTAGACTCTACTCGAGATGATGGAACATAAGGATAAGATGGAGAAAGAGCTGAAGAAATTATTTGTCTTCCTCTGCACTTAGGTTGAAACATTCGACAATAGAATGACAACATTGGAACGAACTCTTGAAAATGTGCAATATTATGTTCTTGTTCAATTGCCTTCATAACATAGATTGCCATCTCCTGCTCCAACTCCATCTCCAACATCCATTCTAGACATTGATCCCAACCAACCATCCTCTTCTAAATAACTTTCTGTGATTTTTCAAAGTTTCATTTGTTTTTTGGTCTGAGATGGTTTTGGATTGCTTTTGAACCTTTATGTTTGAACTTTGGACCGATCTTCGTACTTTGGTTTGTGAATAGTATTATGCTTTATTTAGTATCTTTTTGATTGTTGACAAAAGGGGAGAGAAAGTGGGGGACCAGAAGAACTAAGGTTGTGAGCTTTACTATACTAATAATTTCTCTATGGGTTTTCCAAGACTCTAAGCATCGCAAAGCTAAGGGGATCGTTTAAAATTTTTCTTATCTTTTATCTTTAATTTAGAGTATTAACTATAAGTGTTTTCGCCAAAATTCTTTCGATGCGAGATATTCTTATAGTTTGATCGCGCCTTATTTTTAAAACTGGCTTTATTCAAGAGCTATTTAAATTTCACTTTTTTAACCTTTTAAAAGGTTTGCTTGTGCAACTTTTTTCATCATAAAAAAGGGAAAGATTGTTGAGAAAACATTCCCTTAGTTGTTTCGATGATTGACAAAACTTAGAGGCTTTGTTTTTTGATTAAAAAAAAAAAATTAGGTAGAAAGTTTGTTGAGATATAATCAGACGATTTCAATCAGAATCAGATTCGTGGATTATTTTTCCTTTCTTACATATTTTATCAAATGCCTAGGAAGGAGTAAATCATCCACACAACGACTAGTGGCAAATTGGTTGGATATATTATTTTATTTATAAGGACTTTCAAAAGGAAAGTCTTTCCAATATCTTCCAGAGATTCAATTTTCCTTAAACAACTTAATAGAGGCGAAATGTTCTTTCCAAACATAAACACTTAACTTTTGGAAACCCGATTTGCTATATAGGCAGCAAAACATATGGGAAGTTTCATCCTCGACGATCTTGAAGCAAGCATATCTTCTCAACCATATCCAGCATCAACGAATAGAATTCGTTGGATGATCCTCTTGGAGATATGTCCGACAGTCAGCTTAAACTAAGAGGAGTATAAGAGGAGGTCTCATAGATGAAGGGGATAGATTCGCATTCACGAGAAGTGAAGCTTTTAATTCCAAAGTTTGAAGAGTGTTTTGATCATATACATTCATCTTTACTAAGTGATATTGTGTAACCCCTTGAGACTAAGAATGTGAGGAGTTGTTCACACAAACTTTGTTAGAACTAGTATGAATACCTAGGGGGGTGAATAGGTGTGAGGAAAATTTTTCGCAAGAAGTAATAAAAATATTTTGCTACTAAAACCAAGTTTGAGAAACAGTAGGTTTTGAGGAAGTTTAGACTTTAGCAATTAAATAGAACTATGAACAAAATAAATAAGTTCAGGGAAGAGAATAAGAACACAGGGTTTATAGTGGTTCGGCTTAGATCAAGCATATGTCCACTCTCTACGCTGATAGCCCACTAGCTAGAACCTCTACTAGTTTCTCACAAAGTCTCACTCTGAGTTTCTCTCTTTTGTATACAACTTTAAGCTCGGTAAATGAAATAGCAAGGAACTAAGAAGCTTTAGACTTTGAAATTTTTCTTTCACGCACTTTATCGAACAACTAGAGAGTTTGCCTTAAATACTCCTTCATGCCTTCACGACCGTTGGCACTTTCCTAAGAAGTTCTTCCAATTTACCCGTTGGACAGAATCAATGAAGGAGATCTCAAGTCATTTGAAGATTGTGATGAAAGCCCGTCAATCATGTTCGCCTATACAATTAGGATCTTGGTTTCCATAAGTAGAACCTTCCTAGTTTGCTCGCCTTCCAAAAGATTTGAATATCAAAATTGATTCCAATAAGGATAATCAATCATGTAGGTGCTATATCCAGCCGTAAGGTCATCCATAAACCATACGAATCGAATCCTTGAAGAAATAAAGATAATCTCGCATCTGGATAAGTCTTCATTCTTTATTTTGGAAACTGTCAGTTATGGGTAGACTTTGAACCTAAAGTCCGACGGTCTTCAGACTTTGGTCCTAGAGTTCGGAAGTCTTCAGACTAGACTTTGGAAAGGTTTTGTCAACTTCAAAACAGTTAAGGAGTTTTCTCCAACAATCTTCCCCTTTTTTATGGTGACAAAACTTTCCTACAGATTTAGGAACTTTTGACCTGCAAAACAACTCTTTAGATAACACATGATATCATATAAAAATAGGTTGAGTTGGATCTAGATAGCATCAATTCTATAACCACAGAAAACATGTTAATCTTGTAAAGATAAGACAAATAACTATCCATCCATAATCAGTATCACCAAAGTAAGTTGTTGCAAGCATCAATGTCAAAAAGTTTAATAACTAACCACACAACAAGGGTTCAACAGTTAAACAATAATCAAACAAAAGTCCAACAGCAGAAAAAAGTAAAAAAGTTATCAACCAAAAGTCAACCAATAAAAACCAAACATAATTAAGTCAAAAGTCAAATCTGAACATTCTCCCCCTTTTTGTCAACAGCAAAAAGGGGAGAAGTATAAAAGATCAATAAAATTAGGGCTTTTTTAGGGATATGGACGAACTAAAAATCTCCCATTGATTGAACAGTGTCCTCCAGCTTTCGCAGTGACTCTTGCACCTTCTCAACATCTGTAGTCTTGATAGTCACTTGAATTTGAAGCTTAAGGTCTTGTACCTGATTGTGAAGAGAGATTATAGAAGCTTTTAATGCAGATTGGAGGCTCTAAATCTCACACTCCATTCCATATTGCTATGCTTTTATCTCCACAAGGAGCTCGAGTAATCTTTGAAAGTCTACAGTTGGTTCAGTTTGAGCACTAGCTTCGGCACGGTCAGTTTGCGGAGTGTTGATAGATGAGGGAACTTCAGCTTGTTGAACATCAAGACTTGTTGAGGATGCCTCCATATCAGCTTCAGGAAAATCAGAGGCATGGACATCCTTTGGATCGGCAGGAGATCTACTAACATCATCACTGGTAAAAATAGGAGAAGAAGAAATACCTATTTCCTCAACAGCTCCCCCTATCTCTATGGCTATAGATGGAGAAGAAAATTCTTCTTCTTGTTCTTTCTCAGCATCAACACCCAAGTGATGTTCTTTCTCTATTACATCTCCTACAGTTCCACTCCTAGTCTTCTTAGAATCATTTGACAAGAATACTACAAATGTTAGTTCAAAAGAGTCATCTTGACCCTCTTCCTCTTCTGCTTTTCTTCCTTCTTTCTTCCTTTCTTCTCTTCCTCTTTCCTCTGCTCTTCTTTCTCCTTGTCCTCTTTCCTCTCTGTCCTACGGCTGCTCAAAACTAACAAAGCTCTGAAGATTTTTCAAGGCAAATGTAGAGAGAGTAAGATCATCCCCATCCTCTTCATCCTACAAGATAAGGGCTCTTCTCTTTTTTATTGGTGCGCTCATGGGCTCCTTGCCTTTCCTTTTCTTTACTACAGAGTCTTGTTTTGTTTTGCTGGGGGACTTCTCCTTCAAGCGCTCCATGCTTTGTTCAGTTCCTTCAGTCTCATCTTAGTTACCATCTTTAATCTTATCACCATAGGAGCAATGGTTCTGACACAAAGAGATTCTGGAAACCGAATTTAGAAGTCGTTGAACAATTGAGTAACCAGCGCTGAATAAGGGAGTTGTCCCTTATCTTTCCCAACAATCCTATACATGTGCATCAGGATTGTGTGTGGCAGCGAGAACTTCATCCTATTATTGATGGCAAACATCAGCTTTGCTTCAGAACAAGAGACATCTGTCTTAGAGGTTGATTTCGATCTGATGCAGTTGATCACAATCTTGTGCAACAAAATGTTTGAGGTAGACATTCTGGAATAAGTAATGTCGCTTTCAGCAAGTTTGTCCCAAACAAGAAAACTTGTTGCATGACCAACAGACACTTATTGGTCGAAAACTCTCTCTTTCCACACCAATAACATCCGCCAATGTGTCCACATCCACCACAAAATCTTTTTCTCTCAGGGTAAAATGAAATTTATTCGCGTCAAGAAATGACAAATTCGAATAGAAATAAGCAAGCAGTTCAGGGTAAGCGACAGAAGTCTCAGAGCAGAATTTTTCAAGTTGAAGGAGAGAAAACTTATCCCTCAGATTTACCTTCAAAGAATCTAGGAAATCAAAATCCACAGTTCGAGGGTTCATCACCCTTCTTTTTAGCAATTTCGAGTAAGTCTTTTTGTGGTCTTTAGAACAAAACAAACTCATACCCTCACCACGTACGTCAGCAGCAATGCCCATTCTAGGCTCTACAAAGTTTTCTCAAACTCGTTCCTTTGAAAAAGGTGAAATCTTTGTAGAGCAAACTTGAGAGTAGAAGTGAGAAAGTAGGAATTCTGTATGCTAGGGTTTGAGAAATCGTAAACGGAGAAGGACTTCGACGGTATATAAAGCAAGTGAAATGGGGTATACGTACCGTCATAAAGGAAAAAAACTACCAAAAATTCAAAAAATTGTAAAAGATAATTTCTAAAAATTGAAAAGGCAAGTAACGATTAAGAAATCAACATACCTTTTCAAAATTTTCATGCTAAAATAAAATTACCTGCATTGAAGAGATATTTACTTACATAAGTAATATCTAGACATTTTGAGTCTAATTATCTTCCGACTTTAACTGGTAGAAGATATGATATTCAATCTAATGCAAATATACTCAAATAGACTTTGCTTTGTATATATGTCTGCTAGCTGATTCTTCGAGTCAATGAACTGAATCGAAATTTCTCCATTCTAAACATGATCTCTTATAAAATGGTGTCGAATCTTTATATGCTTTGCCCTTGAATGAAGAATTGGATTCTTCGTGAGATTAATGGCACTGGTGTTGTCGCATTTGATCTCTGTGCACGATTCTTCAATTCCAAAGTCTCTTAGCTGTTGCCTTATCCATAAAATTTGAGAACAACAGCTCCCAATAACCACATATTCTGCTTCTGTTGTTGATAAAGCTACAATACTCTGCTTCCTTAAGAACCAAGACACCAGCTTGTTGCCTAGCAGTTGACAAGTACCAGAAGTACTATTTTTATCAACTTTACAACCTGCTAAATCTGAGTATGCGTATCCAAGGAGAGTAAAGTCTCATTCTTTGGAATACCATAGACCTAGCTTTGGAGTAGTTGCAACGTATTTGATGATGCGTTTTGCAGCACTTAAATGAGATTCTTTGGGATCTTATTGGAATCTAGCACAAATGCAAACACTAAAAAAAATGTCAGGTTTAGATGTAGTAAAATAAATAAACGAACCAATACTGCCCCTGTAAAGCTTCTAGTCTACTTTCTTTCCTCCTTCATCTTTGTCCAATTTTGAAGAACTTGACATTGATGTCTTTGTCTTTTTGCAATTCTCAAATCCAAATTTTTTGATGAGATCTTTCGCATACTACTCTTGGTGAACAAAAATTCCCTTCTTCGATTGTCTAACTGGCAATCCTAAAAAGAAGGTTAACTCACCCATCATACTCATTTCGAATTCATCCTGCATGCATCTAGCGAATTTCTTGCATAGATTTTCATTAGGAAATCCAAAAATAATATCATCAATATAAATTTGAACCAGTAGAAAATCATTTCCCTCTCTTTTTATGAACAAAGTAGTATCTACCTTTCCTTTAGCAAAACTATTTTAGGTTAGAAATTTACTTAGCCTTTTACCAGGCTCGAGGTGCTTGCTTCAATCCATACAAGGCCTTTTTCGGTTTGTAGGCGACTCTAGCTTTCTTGGATCTTCAAATCCAAGCAGTTGTTCCACATAGACTTTTTCTTGGATAAATCCATTTAAGAATGCACTTTTTACATCGATCTGGAATAACTTGAAATTTTTATAGTAAGCAAAAGCAAGTAATAATCTAATTGATTCTATCCTCACTACTAGTGCATAGGTCTCGTAATAGTCTATCATTTCTTCTTGCGTATATCCTTTGGCCATGAGTCTTGTTTTGTTCCTGACCACTTTTCCTTTCTTGTCTGCCTTGTTCCTGAAAACCCATTTAGTTATGATAATAGACTTTACCTTTTGGTTTAGGAATTAGTTCTCAAACATTGTTGACGCTGAACTCTTTGAGCTTTTCTTGCATAGCTTCGATCCAGCTTTCATCAATTAAGGCTTTTTTTACACTTTTGGGTTCAATCTCCAAAACAAGTGCTAAAGCACTAAACTCTTCTCGCCTTTTGAATCCGGTGCGAATTCCTTCATCAATATTGCCAATGATGAGTTCTTTGGGATGACTTGACTTATGCTTCCAAGTACTAGTTGGTTTGAGAGTCTGTTGATCTTCTGCTTTAGTTGAATCTTCTAGTTCTTCTTGATGCTATTCTCCAGAAGTCTGAACCACTCCAGGGGAAGTAGACTTTGTAAAGTCTAGACCAGGTTCAGATTCTTCAAGTTGAGTCTAATCCAGTTGATTCTAAATAAAGTCTTGAAAATTGACGTTCATAAATTCTTCTATAGATTAAATCTTCTTGTTGAATACTCTGTATGCTTTGCTTGAGGTTGAGTAACCAAGGAAAATTCCTTCATCTAATTTTTCTTCAAACTTTTCGGTTCGATCAATTGCATTTTTCAAGACATAATAAGGAGTTTTCTCTAAGATAGGCCTCAAAAACACTTTATTAATGATGTACAAGCTGTAAAAACAACTTTAGCCCAAAATCAAGAGGAAATTTTACTCTCAATTAAGAGGGTTATTGCCATCTCCTGCAAATATCTATTTTTTCTTTCCACAACCCCATTTTGCTCTGGAGTGTATGGAGAAGAGAAAACATGTTGGAAACTAGATTCATCACAGAACTTCGTAAAGTCTTGATTTTCAAACTCACCTCATGGTCTATTCGTATGCTTGAAATAGCATATCCTTTTTCATTTTGAACCTTCTTGGCAAATTTTGAGAAGTGAGAAAAGACTTTAGACTTATTTGCTAGAAAGTAAACCCAAGTAAAGCGAGAATAATTATCCACGATTACTAGGCAGTATCATTTTCCACTAATACTTTGAGTTCCGGTTGGTCCAAAGATGTCTATATGCAGAAGCTGCAAAATTCGATTAGTAGAAACTTGATTTACAGGTTTAAAAGAACTTATAACCTGTTTTCCCAAAACACATGGGTGCATAATTCAGACTTTTCATAAACCAAGTTGAGAAGATCATGAACAAGCTTCTTTGAAGAAATTTTGGCAATCTGCTTCATGTTTACATACCCAAGCTTTCGATGCCAAAAATTTGCTTCATCTTGAATGGATATAAGATACTGAGACCTTTTTGGTTTTACATCCAGAAGGTAAATATTACCATGTCTTCGTCCAGTGAAAGATTGAAAGAAGTCTTTACTTGTTCCCAAACAGATCCCTTCTTGGAATTTGATTTTAAATCTAGTATCGCAAAGTTGACTTATGTTGAGTAGATTGTGTTAGAGAAATCCCTTGTGATGTTTTGAAGATGACAAAATAAATCAAAGGCTACTAACGTGTTTAATGGTTAAGTAATAGACTATGCAGATGATAGAACATGTGAAGGATATTGTCAAAGTCTGAAGACTGCCAAAAGACTGAACGTAACACATGTCCAAAGTCTATTATGAAGATTTCCAAACTTCTGTATCAAAGTCAAAAGACTGCCAGACTTTAGTGTCAAAGTCTATTCTACAACAGAAGTATGCCCACTCTGACAAATTCCAGACTGAACATGAAGGAAGAACCAGAAGACAGACCCTATACTGAAGCTAAACTTGTTCAAACTGTGTCTAGACCTTAAGGCTAAATCTGTTCAGAAGCAGAATATGTTCAGACTAATGTCCAGATTGTAAAGTCTACTTTCGTTCAGACTGATGTCCAGATTGTAAAATTTATTTCAGACTGAAGACACTCAGATTCTACCTCAGACTGAAGACACTTAGACTTTACTTTAGACGGAAGACTCTCAGATTCTACATCAAGATAGATTTGATTGACTCAATCTAATTGATTGACAATTGGATATTGAAGACAATAACTTTCTATATGAAGAAGCTCTACTTATGGAAACCAAGATTCTGTTTGTATGGACGATCAGAATCAATTTGGGATTCTACTTCTATCACTCAACGGCTACCAAATCTTCTAAATACAGATCTATCCAATTGGTAGATTAGAAGACGATTCTCTAGATACTGTCCAACGGCTAGTTTAGAAGTAGAGGAGTATTTAAGGAGATCAAGGACCGAAGAGTAAGTAAGAGACGGCGTGTAGAATTTATAATTCCAAAATCTGAGCAACCTTCGATCATACACTTGTCTCTCGTGAGCTTAAACATTTGTGATCTTGAGAGAAATACCAAAAGAGTGACATAGTGAGATAGTGTGATCTACCTCTAAGTGTTTGCACTCAAAGTTGTAATCTCTTGTTGATTGCATAGTGTAATCTAGCCAGAAGACTGTTAGCATGGGAAAGTAGATGTAGGCTTAATCTAAGTTGAACCACTATAAATTCCGTGTTTTTTTTCTTCCCCGAACTCCTGTAATTTACTTACTGCGATATATTTCTGCATTTAGAAATAACTATTAAAGTCTGATCCCTCTGCAAAGTCTAGAGTTAACCAGACTCAGTTGAAAAGTAAAGTTTTTCATTGCATTTTGCAAAATCTGTTTTCACACCTATTCACCCCCTCTAGATGTTCATGCTAGTACTTTCAATTGGTATCAGAGTTACGGTGCTTATTTTATTGAAGTGTTTTTACTTCTAAGCTAAATATCTTCTATGGCTAGTATCTTGACACTAGGACTTATGAAAGGATAGAGCAACACTAGGCCACCATATTTTGATGGAAATGAATACAACTTTTGGAAAAACAAAATGAATGCATTCCTAAGATCAAGAGATCCCTTGCAATGGGATGTTGTGGAAAAATGAATCAATCCCACTATTGTGTCTACATCAAATAAGAACGGCAAAGACAAAGAAACCAAATCCCCCGCTCCTATGTCTCGGACGGAGATGTCCAAAAGAGAAGGTCTTGATGCAAAAGCCATGTATTCTTTATATTGCGTCTTGTCTCCTGTTGAATATAACAGAATTTCTTCATGTGAAACAGTTAAGAAATTCTGGGATAGACTTCATGTTACTTACGAATGGATTCATCATGTAAAAGAGACAAAAGTAAACTTCCTGCTTCGCCAATACGAATCATTCAAGATGAAACTAGGATAGTCGATTAGAGATATGTTTAGTCGTTTTACAAAAATTGTAAACGGTTTGAAATATCGAGGTCATCCAATTTCTTCCCCAATGAAGGTCAACAAAATTTTGCGAGATCTCTCAAAATATTGGAACCATGTCAAGATTGATAATGGTAGTACGAGCACCTAGAGGAGGGTGAATAGGTACGAAAGCAACTTTTGCAAAATATAGTATAAAACTTTACTTTTAACCTGAATCTGGTTGACAATAGACTTTGTAGAGGAAATTAGACTCTAACAATTAAATAGAGTTACGAGCAAAATAAAAGAGTTCAGGGAAGAGAATAAAAACACAAGGTTTATAGTGGTTCGGCTTAATCCAAGCATACATCCACTCTCCCGCATTGACAGCCCACCGGCTGGATTTCACTATGAATCAAAAGAGTCGTTACAGTATCACGTCCTTGATTTCATAGTGTAGAGACTCTGCTACACTTCCTCAAGGCCTCACAAATGTCTCAACTCTCTTTTGAGTACAAATTTTTGCTCAACAATTGAATTAACAAAGAACAAGGAGTTTCAAACTTTGGAATTTATCTATCGCGCACACACTCAAATAACTAGAGCATCTTCCTTATATACTCCTCCATGCCTCTATAACTGTTGGCACCTTCCAAATGAGTTCTTTCAATCTACCCATTGGATAGAATCAATTAGGGAGATCTCGAGTTACTTAAGGAATGTGATGATAGCCCACCAATCCTGCTCACCCATACAATCAGGATCTAGGTTTTCATAAGTAGAACCTTCCAAGTATACTTCACCAATCAACGAATCCAAATTACTCGTATTGATTTCAAAACGAATAATAGATCTTAAGATGCTATCTCTAGCCGTGAGAACTTCTTTAGCCACTCAAATCAAATCCTTAAAGAAATACTCGATTATGGATAAGTCTTCTTCATCGGACTAGAAACTGTCAATAAGGGTAGACTTTAAATCTTGAGTCTGGCGGTCTAGCGGTCTTTAGACTTTGACGAAAAAGTCTGCAAGTCTTCAGACTAGATTGATGGAAACATTTTGTTAGTTTCAAAACAAGTAGGGAAGTTTTCTCCAACAAAGACCTCAATCTGGAAGACTTAGAGGATTATGCCACTCTCCGTTGATGAATTGATCGACACTCTTCAATCCTACGAAGTGGAACAAATCAATGATGAAGATCCCGAAGCTAAGAAGTCCATTGCATTTATATCTAACGTTGATTCTGATGATACAGACTAAGAAAATGACAAGGATGACGAAGAACTTGCTTTTATGATATAGAAATTCAAAAAGCTAAGTAGAAAATGAAGGAAATTCAGTGGAAGAAGACAATACAAGTATTATGGGAAGAAAAGAACAATGAAAGAAGATGATGAGCAAGAAAATATATGCTTGATGGCACATTCAGACTCAGACTCAAATTCGGAATCAGAATCAGACTCAGAATCAAAGTCTAACTCCGACATAGACTCAGAATCCGATGAGGAAATCGAGGTAAGCAATTCAAAAATTCCTATCAAAGTTTCAAAGTATATAAATGAGCTTTGCTTAAATCTCAAATCTTCTCTTAAAAGGATCTCCAAACTCAAAAAGGAGAATTCACGGCTTAGGCAACAGGATCTTTCTTGAAAAGAAAAGTTTGAAATTTTGCAAAAAGATTTTCTGCAAACAAAAGAAAATCGAGATTTACTCGTCAAAGAAAATGATTCTTTAGAGAAAGAATTTTCAAATATTTCAACAAAATTTTCAAAAGGCTCAAAAAAATATTAGAGCATATCCTTTCCATACAAGTTCCTTACTATAATAAATCGGGACTTGGTTTCAATAAGGAAAGTGATTTTCTAATAGATTTTCCTAAAGTCAAGGAAAGACTTAAAGAATCTTTACAAAACTTGTTGGTCGAAAAGACCTCAAATGTTCAAATTGTGGAGATTCAGAATACTTTGAGAAAGAATGTCCTAAAGTCTGGAGATCTATTAAGAAAGATTGAGTAAAAATAGCATACTCTACTAACTTTCATGGATCCAAGAAAAAATGGGTACCAAAGAAAAGATGAGTTATTTTTGCAGGAAATAAAGGAAAATAAGAAAGAGGATTTAGTAAGGAATGTATTTTTTTGTGCACATAATTCTCATTATGCTTGATATTCGATATATCCTTGGTTGATTTGGATTTTATAATGATCTTATTTTGTTTTATTGAAGGAAGAATCGTGTGAGTTGTTTTTGTGATTAGTGAGTTGAGATTTGATTTAATATGTGTGATTATTTTTGATATTTTGGTTAGAGACAATTGAGTTTATTTAGTTTGATTTTATGCTCTCAGATTTTATTATATTTCGCATAATAGAAATATGTTTTACGTGATATTAATTTATTATGCAAAATATTCTTTCTTAAATATTCAAGGATTTTATTCTCTTTGATTTTATTGTGCTTTGACTAAGCAAGAATTTCTTTTTCAAGATATTATTGTGCATAATATTCTTTCCTTAAATAATATGTTATGATGAGTTTAGAAAGAATATTTTATAATCTATGAAGATTTTCTATTTTGCTCTAACAAAATGGAAGGATCCAAATTGATGGATACCAAAAAGGAAATGAGCTCATTGCAGGAAATTCTTGAAGTAAAGAATGATCACGAATCTACGCAGATTTTGGTGAAATCAGAAAAGTATCTCCTGCAAAGATTGGTAATGATTTTTTTTTTTATCAATGGTATATTTCAAACATATACTTTGGGTAAGAGAATTTTTTTTTTTTATCATCCCGCCTTACAAATTTCTATGTGCATTTATCATGTTTTTGGATGATTGTTTATCATTTATATTGCAAATATCCCTTGTCATAAACATAAGACATTGCAATTTTTTTTACTTGATTTGGCACGTGATAGAAATATCATCTTTCTTTTTGCGAATTGCATCAATAATATATTTTTGAGTTTTACGCTTAAGGAAATTCCTTTGATATTGAAAGATATTATTGCATATTTATGGATACTCTTGCTATATTCTTAGAAGATGTCTAATATTTAGCAAGTTTGATCTGCAAATCAGAGGAAGGTATTACGTGATATATATATATATATATATATATTGCAAGGATTGTTATCTTTTATACAAGAATTTGCACGTGGAAAAGGAATCTTCCATATGGATTTTGGAAAGCTAGATTTGAAAATCATGGAGATTCTGTACTATTTTTTGGAGGCTCAAAGATTCTCTTCCTTGTGGAAAGTTTTCGTAAATATTGTCATGATGACGGGGAAAACTTGAATCCTAAATAAAGGAAAACCATCGTGATCACCTCAAAAAGGCAACAAATTGAGGGGGAGCATTGATCAATTATGGAAAATCTTTTTCAATTGATCATGATCTTGATTATTATGGAAGGAATGAAAAGATAAATGCGACAAAACTTGTTAAGTTCTTAAAAATCCGGTCAATGCATCTTTTATTACCTTTTGTCATTAACAAATCTCTTATTGATATTATCATTTTATTATGACAAAAAGGGTAAGTGAATTTTATAATGCATCCGTGAATTTTATTGGACATTTGTTAATATATATGATCGAAGTGAGCCTTATTACATATCTTTGATATTCGATTTACTTTATAAAAGCTTATTTTTTGGAAATTGTGTTTCATGCAAGATATTTGTTACCATTTTATATTCTCTACGTGATTCTTTTTCATTGTTATCGCTTTTTGATTATGACAAAAAGGGTGAGAGAATATAAATATCCATATGTGTTGATTGTTTGATATTATTTATTGCATAAAATTGAGTTGCAATTATTCTCTACATATTGCTATGCTCAATGTATTTGCTATCTTCTACTATCTTTTGATTTGAATTACATTATTCTTTAAGATAACCCTGATTTATTAATATTTTGGAAAGTGTGATTACACATCTACATATTCAGATATTGTTTTGTCATCATCAAAAAAGGGCGAGATTGTTAGGGAAATCCCTTATGATGTTTTGAAGATGACAAAATAAATTAAAGGCTACTAACGTGTTTAATGGTTAAGTAATAAACTATGTAGATGATAGAACATGTGAAGGATATTGTCAAAGTCTGAAGACTGCCAGAAGACTGAACGTAACATATGTCCAAAGTCTATTTTAAAGATTTCCAGACTTTTGTATCAAAGTCTGAAGACTGCCATACTTTAGTGTCAAGGCCTATTCTGCAATAGAAGTCTACCCACTCTGACAAATTCTAGACTGAACGTGAATGAAGAACCAAAAGACAGACCCTATGTTGAAGCTGAATTTATTCAAACTATGTCTAGACCTTAAGGCTAATTCAGTTCGAAACAAAATATGTTCAGACTGACGTCCAGATTGTAAAGTCTATTTTAAACTAAAGACACTCAGACTCTATTTCAGACTGAAGACACTCAAACTCTATTTCAGATAGAAGACTCTCAAGCTTTACTTTCGACAGAATAGTCTGAGACTTTGCATCCAGAATGAGACATAATTTCAGAACGTAGCAGATTCAGAACGAAACATGTTCAAAATGAACAACTTGACATAACGTAACACAAGCCAAAACATATAACGATTAGTGATTTGGCTTGGATTCTACATCAAGATAAATTTGATTGACTCAATCTAATTGATTGACAATTGGATATTGAAGATAATAACTTTCTATATGAAGAAGCTCTACTTATGGAAACCAAGATTATGTTTGTATGGGCGATCATAATTAATTTGAGATTCTACTTCCATCACTCAACGGCTACCAAATCTTCTAGATACAGATCTGTCCAATGGGTAGATTGGAAGACGATTCTCTAGATACTGTCCAACGGCTAGTTTGGAGGTGGAGGAGTATTTAAGGAGATCAAGGACCAAAGAGTAAGTAAGAGACGGAGCGTAGAATTTATAATTCCAAAGTCTGAGCAACCTTCGATCATACACTTGTCTCTTATGAGCTTAAACGTTTGTGATCGTGAGAGAAATATCAAAAGAGTGACTTAGTGAGATAGTGTGATCTGCCTCTAAGTGTTTGCACTCAAAGTTGTAATCTCTTGTTGATTGCATAGTGGAATCCAGCCAAAAGGCTGTTAGTGTGAAAGAGCGGACATAGGTTTGATCTAAGCCGAGCCACTATAAATTGTGTGTTTTTTTCTCTCCCCTAAACTCCTTTAATTTACTTATTGTGATATATTTCTGCACTTAGAAATAAATGTTAAAGTCTTATCCCTCTACAAAGTCTAGAGTCAACTAGATTCAGGTGGAAAGTAAAGTTTTTCATTGCATTTTGCAAAATCTATTTTCACACCTATTCACCCCTCTCTAGGTGTTCATACTAGTACTTTCAGATTGTAATTCAAACCTTCCACCAAAGAGACTTTATTGATAGTGAGGCTTCCAATCTTCACGGTTCGGCATGCAACAATTCTTCCTTTGTTGTTTCCACCAAAGGAAACTTTTCCACAATTTACATTAATAAGCTTTATAAAGCAACTCGAATCTCCAGTCATGTGTCTCGAATAGTCACTTTCCAAATATCATTTGATTTTCTTCTTGATAGTGACCTGTAATTATAAAAAGAACTCAAACTTTCTTTGGTACCCATATTTTCTTGGGTCAAGGAGAGTTAGTATTAAAAATAGTTTTCACCCATCCTTCTTAATAGGTCTCCAAACCTTGGGTTCCTTCTCAAAATGTTTTGAGCAGTTACACTTTGAACATTTGAGATTACTTCGGCCAACGGGTTTTATAAAAACTTTTTGAAAATGATTTTTGTAAAATGTTCTTGTTAGTTTTTGTTTGATTCTTTCTTTAACTTTGGGAAAATCAATTAAAGGAATAGTTCTCGGAGTCATACCCAAAACAAATTTGTTAAATTAAGGTCTTTGTACAAAAATAATTTTCTCCAACTTCTCAGATCCTTTTGATAATCTTTTTGTGATATTTGAAATATCTTTTTTCAAAAGGCATTTTCCTTCGAAAGAGAATTTGAATTTTCTTTCAAATTAACAAAACTTCTATCTAGACTTTCAAAATTTTCTTTCCAAGAATATTTCTATTGCTTCAACTTGGAATAATCCTTCTTTAGCTTTGAAATCTTTTTAAGAGATGTTTTGAGATTAAGATAGAGTTCATCAATATACTTCAAGACTTTAACGGGAATTTTTAAATTGCTAACCTCAACTTCTTTGTCTAAGTCTGAATCAGAATCCGTTTCAAAGTATGAGTCTGAGTCTAAATTTGCCATCAAACATATGTTGACATATTTTTCATCACTTTCCTCGCACTCTGTATCACTCCAAGTTTCCGCTTTGAGAGCTTTTTTGTATTTCTCAGTTCTTCTCTTTTTTTTCTTCAACAAAGGGCAGTTGGGTCTGATGTGCCCATTTTTCTTGCATTCGAAGCATATTACTTCTTTGTTGGTTTCATTTTCTTCAGTTGATTTCTTTTGAAAATTTTGCGTACTCTGTTTCTCCTAATTGAATCTTCTTCCTTTTCTATTCAACTTCCTGAACTTCTTAATCATGAGTGCCAGCTCTTCATCATCTATATCATCTTCAGAATTTGTATCATCAGAATCATCGTTAAATTTTAAAGCAATTGACTTCTTACCTTTGGGATCTTCTTCCTCATTGATCTACTCCACCTCATATGATTGAAGTGTGCCCAACTAGTTCGTCTACTGAAAGAGGCATGATCCTCTGGGTTTCTCTAATTGATGTTTTCACATGATTCAAGTATTTGGAGAGTCCACACAGCAGTTTATTGACCTTCATTGGTCTTGAGATTGGTTATCCTTGATATGCCAGACCGTTCACAATTTTTGTGAAACGACTGAATATGTCAGTGATGGATTCTCTAGGCTTCATCTTGAAGGCTTCACACAGTTCGAAGAGGATATTGATCTTCGTTTCTTTTACTCAATCAGTTCATTCTTAGGTAACATACAACCTGTCCCAAACTTCTTTCGTTGTTTCACAAGAAGAAATTCGGTTGTACTCAGTAGGAGATAAAGCATAGTATAAAGAGTAGATGACTTTAGCATCAAGAGCTTGTCTCTTGGTTATTTCTGCTTGTGTCAATTCGCCAATATCTACAATTTCCTTTCCTTTTTCTGAGGTTGATATAGCTTTGGGAATGATTCATTTTTCTACCACATCCCATTCTAAGGGATCTTTTGATCTCAGGAATGCCTTCATCTTATTTTTCCACAGATTGTACTCATTCCCATCAAAGTAAGGAGGTTTGGTGTTGCTTTGGCCTTCAACCAATCTTTGAGCCAAAATACTAGCCATAGATCTTTAGCTCAAAAGTAAAAACACTTTAATAAAATAAGTACACTTTAATAAAATGAGTACACGAGCTCTGATACCAATTGTTATAGCTAGTATGAACATCTAGAGGGGGTGAATAGGTGTGAGGATAATTTTTTGCAAGAAGTAGTAAAAATATTTTGCTACTAAAACAGAGTCTGAGAAACAGCAGGTTTTGAGGAAGTTTATGTTGGATAAATCTTCGTGAAGTGTTTTGATGCTAACAAAACGTTTCCTTCAGATCTAGTCCAAGATCCCTGGACTGGATATTTAAAGTCGAAGACCTCCGGACAGCGGACTCAAGACTTAAAGTCTATCCTCATTGACAGTCTCTAATCCGTTGAAGAAAGTCTATCCAAACCGGATGTTTCATTAAGGATATGACCTTATCGACCGGAGAAGATCTCTTGGCTGGATATGACATAACGGAATCCTTTGATTGATCGAGATTGATTCGAAGATTAAGGATCCGATGATTGGCGAAATATTCGTGGAAGGTTCTACTTTTGAAAACCGAGATCCTGATTGTATGGACGAACATGATTGATGGGCTATCGACATGTTCCTTTAATAGCTTGAATGATCTTCCTAATTGATTCTGTCCAACGGATAGATTGGAGGAATTCCTTTGGTAAGTGCCAACGGGTATGATGGCATAAAGGAGTATATAAGGAAGACGTTCTAAGTTGTTTGAGAGGTGCGCGATAGAAGAATTCCAAAGTCTGAAGCTCCTTGTTGTTTAGTCAATTCATTTGAGCGAAATCTTGTACGCAAAAGAGAGTCTATACTTGTGAGAATCCTTGAGGAAGTGTGGTAGAATATCTACACTGTGGAATCAAGGAAAGACTGTGCTGTAACATCTCTTTTGTCCATAGTGAAATCCAGCCGGTGGGCTGTCAGTGCGGAAGAGTGGACGTAGGCTTGGAATAAGCCGAACCACTATAAACCCTGTGTTCAATTTTCTCTTCCTTACACTCTATTTTACTTTGATCGTATTTCATTTTGTTAACGAGAAGAGAATTCCATTTCTATCATTTGCCTAGTATCGCTTCCGTATCTTAAGAAATTGTTTTTACACCTATTCACCCCCCTCTAGGTGTTTATACTAGTCATCTCAATTGGTATCAGAGCTCGTGTACTCACTTTGTTTGAAGTGTTTTACTTCAGAGTTAAAGATCCATGGCTAGTATGTTGGCTCCAGGGCTGGTAGAAGGGCAAAACAATACCAGACCACCTTACTTTGATGGAAAGGACTACAACATCTGGAAGAACAAGATGAAAGCGTTCCTAACATCAAAGGATCCTCTGGAATGGGATGTAGTAGAAAGAGGAATTACTCCAAAAGCTGCATCTGTCTCAGAAAGAGGAAAAAAAGCTGTTGAGTCTAGTGAAATGACTCAAGAAGAGATAATCAAGAGACAAGCTCTTGATGCAAAAGCAATTTACTCTTTGTATTGTGCTTTGTCACCTATTGAATATAACAGAATATCTTCTTGTGTTACAGCAAAAAAGAAGTCCGGGATAGATTACACATTACTTATGAAGGAACCGATCGAGTGAAAGAGACTAGAATCAACATTCTCCTCGGTCACATACGAAGCTTTAATGAAATCGGGAGAATCTATAACCGACATGTTTAGTCGTTTTACGGATATTGCGAATGGTCTTGAAAATCAAGGTCAACCAATTTCTGATCCTATGAAAGTAAACAAGCTACTGCGTGGACTCTCCAAGGATTGGAATCACATAAAGACCTCAATCAGAGAGACCCAAAGAATCATGCCTCTACCTATTGATGAGCTGATTTGAACTCTTCAGTCTTATGAAGTGGAACGAATCAATGAAGACAAAGACCCTAAAGGTAAGAAATCCATTGCATTAAAATCTAATGATGATTAAAGTTTCGATTCAAGACGATATGGATGATGAGGAGCTTGCTCTCATGATAAGAAGATTCAGAAAGCTTAACAGAAAAGGAAGAAGATTCAATTCAAAGAAACAAAGTTTTCAAAAGCATCAGACCAAGTCTGCTGAAGATGATGAATCAAACAAAGATATAGTCTGCTTTGAATGTAAGAAAAAGGGACACATCAGACCCAATTGTCCTCTTCTGAGGAAGAAGAAAGGAAAAACTGAAAAGTATCAAAAAGCTCTCAAAGCAAAAACCTAGAGTGATACAGAGTGCGAAGATAGTGATGAAGATTATGCCAACATATGTCTAATGGCACAATCGAATTCAGACTTGAACTCCGAATCAGATTCAGACTTAGAAAGTGAATTTGAGGTTAGTAACTTCAAAATCCCTATTAAAGTTTCAAAATATATTGATGAATTGTGTTTTAGTCTTAAGACTTCTCTTAAAAGACTTTCCGAACTCAAAAAGGAAAATTCAGCTCTAACACAACGAGAAAATGTTTTGGAAGAAAAAGTGAAATGCTTAGACAAAAATGCTTCTTCTCTTAAAGAAAGTGAAGATAATCTTTTAAAAGAAAATGCATTATTGAAAAATGATATCTCAAATATTTCCAAAAGATTTTCTTTAGGATCTCGAAAAGCTGGAAAAAATACTTTCTGTTCAAAGACCTTATTTCAATAAATCGGGGTTGGGAATGACAAATTTGAAACCATTCCTTTAATTGATTTTCCTAAAGTGAAAGAAAGAATCAAACAAAGACCTACAAGAGATGCTTACAAAAATCATTTTGAAAGGACCTTTGTAAAACCAGTAGGTCGAAATGCTCTAAGATGTTCAAAGTGCAATAGTGCAGATCATTTTGAAAGAGATTGTTCTATGGTTTGGAAACCTGTCAATAAATTATGGGCAAAAACTGCATATCATACTAACACCAATGGACCCAAGAAAATTTGGGTACCAAAGAAAGTTTGAGTTTCTCTTTTAAATGCAGGTCACTATCAAGAAAAAGGTAAAATGGTATATGGATAGTGGATGCTCAAGACATATGACAGGAGATTCAAAGTGCTTCATAAAGCTCGTTCAAGTGAATGGTGGAAAAGTCTCATTTGGCGGAAACAAAAAGGAAAAATTGTGGGATTTGGAACTGTAATGATTGGAAATCTCACAATAAGCAATGTTTCTTTAGTTGAAGGACTCAACTACAATGCTCGCTCAAAGTCGATCCACCTGTGTGATACCGGGTTTGTAATCCACTTTCAAGAGGGTATTTGTTTAGGAACCAAAAAGACTTTACTCGCCTTTTATGGGTCGAAGACATGGAAATATCTATCTCTTGGATGTGAAACCAGAAGAATCACAATGCTTAATTTCAATACAAGACGAAGCAAGCTTATGGCATAGAAAGCTTGGGCATATCAATATGAAGCAGATAGCCAAAATCTCAGCAAAGAAGCTTGTTCGTGGTCTACCAAATTTATCATACTAAAAGTCTGATCTATGTACACCATGCATATTGGGAAAACAAGTAAGAAATTCCTTTAAACCAATAAATCAAGTTTCAACTAACCGTGTACTGCAGCTTTTGCATATGGATCTCTTTGGACCAACCAACACGTAGCATTGGAGGTAAGAAATACCGCCTAGTAATTGTGGATGACTACTCACGATTTACTTGGGTATATTTCTTGTCAAGTAAGTCTCGAAACTTTCTCTTACTTTGAAAAATTTGCTAAAAATGTTCAAAATGAAAAGGGGTATGTTATTTCAAGTATAAAACAGACCATGGAGGTGAGTTTGAAAATCAAGATTTTACAAAATTTTGTGATGAATCGGTTTTCAGCATTTGTTCTCTTCTCCATATACTCCGAACAAAACGGAGTTGTGGAAAGGAAGAATAGATCTCTTCAAGAAATGGCTAGAACTCTTTTAATTGAAAGCAATATCTCTTCACGATTTTGGGCTGAGGTAGTTTCAACATCATGTTATATTATCAATAGAGTTTTTCTAAGACCTATTCTTGAAAAGACCCCCTATGAACTATTCAAAGAAAAGAAGCCTACCGTTTCATATTTTCATGTGTTTGGATGCAAATGTTTCATATTGAAAAATGCAAATGATCGAGTTGGTAAGTTTGAAGAAAAGTCAGATGAAGGCATCTTCCTTGGATATTCAACCTCAAGCAAAGCGTACAGAGTCTGCAACAAGAAGACTCAAACTGTGGAAGAATCAATGAATGTTAAATTTCAAGACTCTATGCAAAATGAATCCACTCGAGACTCATCTTGAAGAATCTGAACTCGCTCCGAGACTCTACGAAGTCTAAATCTCAAGAAGCAGCTCAGACTCTGAAAGACCAGCAACAAATAATTTTTGAAGAATCAAATGATGAAAGTGATCATCAACCTGACAAATCAAGCAGCAACTGGAAGCACAAGTCTAGTCATCCCAAAGATCTTGTTATTGGCAACATTAATGAAGGAATTCGCACAAGATCCAAAAGGCGCGAAGAGTCTAGTGCTGTGGCTCTTATTTCTGAAATAGAACCCAAAAGCTTAGATGAAGCTTTATCCAATGAAAGCTGGATTGAAGCTATGCAAGAAGAACTTAGACAATTCAGAATTAATGATGTCTGGGAATTGACTCCTAAACCAAAAGGTAAATCTATTATTGGAGCTAAATGGGTTTTCAGGAACAAGATGGATGAAAAAGGAAAAGTCATTAGAAACAAGGCAAGACTCGTGGCCAAAGGATACACGCAAGAAGAAGGGATTGACTATGATGAGACTTACGCACCGGTAGCAAGGTTAGAAGCAATTCGTTTATTACATGCATTTGATTGTCATAAAAGTTTCAGGTTATTCCAAATGGATGTCAAAAGTGTCTTCCTAAATGGATTCATCCATGAGGAAGTCTATGTGGAACAACTACCTGGGTTTGAAGACCCAAGAAAACCAGACTCAGTATTCAGACTCAAAAAGGCCTTGTATGGCTTAAAACAAGCACCTCGAGCTTGGTACGACAGACTAAGTAAGTTTTTAATTCAAAATGGTTTTGTTAAAGGTAAAGTAGACACTACTCTTTTTATTAAAAAGAAAGTAAGAATTTTCTGCTTGTGCAAATATATGTCGATGATATTATTTTTGGATCCTCTAATGAAAGTCTCAGGCAAGAAATTCTCTAAGACTATGCGATGAATTTGAAATGAGCATGATGGGTGAGTTAACCTTCTTTCTTGGTCTTCAAGTAAAACAATTGAAGGAAGGAATTTTTATTCATCAAGAAAAGTATGCTAAATATCTTGTCAAAAAGTTTGGACTGGACAATTGCAAAAAGGCTGAAATACCAATGTCAAATTCCTTGAAGATAGACAAAGATGAAGGAGGAAAGAAAGTCGATCAGAAGTTATACAGGAGTATCATTGGCTCACTTCTTTATCTTACTGCTTCTAGACTCCGACATTTTGTTTAGTGTTTGTATTTGTGCCGATTCCAAGCGACCTAAAGAATCTCATTTAAGTGCTGCAAAGCGCATTATCAAATACATTGCCTCAACTTCAAGCATCGGCCTTTGGTATCCTAAAAAGGAGACTTTACTCTTCTTGGATACTTAGACGCGATCTAGCCGGATGCGAGTTGATAGAAAGAGCACATCGGGTACTGTCGGCTACTTGGAGGCGGGATAGTGTCTTGGTTTTCAAGGAATCGAGTACGCAGCTCTCTCTGCCAGGCAGAAGCAGTATGTAGCTCTCGGAAGTTGTTGTTCACAAATTTCGTGGATAAAACAACAGCTAAGAGACTTTGGAATTGAAGATTCATGCACGGAGATTAATTGCGACAACACCAAAGCAATCAATCTTACCAAAAATCCTATTCTACACTCAAGAGCAAAGCATATAGAGATTCGACACCACTTCATTAGAGACCATGTTCAAAATGAAGAAGTTTCAATTAAATTTGTTGATTCAAAGAACCAACTGGCGGATATATTCACAAAACCTTTGGAGAAAAATCAATTTGAAACCATCCGTTCCAGACTCAACATTTTGAGGTATGAAGAAATTAAAGTCTAGAGACTCTCAGACTCACACAAACAAGACCTTGACTGTAAGTTATTCTCTCTCTCTCTCGAATCTCATCTTAAAAAGGTACGATCGTCTACTATGATTGATTATTGCTATATTTAATCAACGTAATTATTGCAACGTTTCCTTTTCGAAAAAGGAGTTATTTTTTGAAATAACTATTTTCGCGGAAAAAGGCAGTTATTTTTTTAAAGAAATCTTTTCACTTTCCATTGCATCGTTTGGCATTCCCTCGTTTCGACCGAGTTATATACAGACGGTTTCTCTTCGTTTAAAACTCTAAAACCCTAAAAAGCATCGATCTTCCATTCCTGTTTTTCTTCTCTTGTTTAATCTTCGAAAAGTTGTCATTTTTCCTTGGGAAAGTCAAGCAAGGAATCTTTCAACGACAAAGAAAGATGTCTTCTTCGAGAAAATCCTCAAGAATCGCAAGCAGGGGACCACAGAGAATGAGTGAGGGGCCTACTCATTTCGATCTCACTGAGGAAGAGGAGTTACCGAGTCAGCAACAGAGCCCGCAACATTCTCAACCGCGTCACTCTCCTCCATCTAGTCCTCAAGGCATTGATCATCAACAAGAGGAAGAAATCATTGAGGATGCAGATCCTGTAAGAATCCAAAAGCCCTCTTTTATTTACAAGCTTTATCGTGCTTTGAAGAGCACTGGTACTCCGTTGAACTACGTAGATGAGTATCTTAAAGACAAGGGATATAGAAATGAGTATATCTTTCTGCGAAAAATGGAGTATTTGGGAATTGCTCCCAAAGGGAAGGCAGAGGAAGCTCTTGCAAACATTCCGAGTGATCCGCGTGTCGGGGGATTTAATTCGATAGATGGAAATGATGATGATAAATTGCTTAGCGAATTTCAACCTAAGATGGGTGTTGCAGCGGAAGTTCGAGGAAAAAGAACGGAGTTGTTTAGATCAAAGGAATAGAAGGATCTATACTCCAAATTATTGAAGCGCGGGGTGATAAACCCTAGGAGTGTGGATTTCGAATTCTTGGATGTTGTGAATGTGAACTTGAGAGAAAAGTTCGGTCTGCTTCAACTTGAGCAATTTTGCTCTGATACCACAGAAGGCTATGCTCAATTAACTGCATATTTCTATTCAAATCTTAGTTTATTAGATGCGAATAGAATATCTTTCAGTGTTCGAGACCAAGACTTTGTGGTTGATGTGGATACACTGGCGGATGTGATTGGGGTTGAAAGAGGAAGATATCAACCCATCAAGGTTTCAATTGCTCGTGCCACACTGGAGCTTGTTAAAGACAGAAGCACCGAAGGGAGGATTGCCTATTCAAGGATGCGTGCGAACAACATCTTGCTTCACAAAATTGTGATCAATTGTCTCAGACCGAAATCAACCTCCAAGACTGATGTGTCTAACTCTGAGGCAAAACTGATGTATGCGATCATTACAGGGAAAAAGTTCTCTCTTCCTCACACTATTCTCTTTCACATGTACAGAGTAATATAAAAGACAGGGGCCAATTGCCTTATCCAAGTCTTGTATCGAAGTTATTCAGACATCTGAATATTCAGCCTCCACAAATTCTTTGTGCTCGATCGTGCGATCATATGGTGATAGGACTGAAAATGGTGACCAAAATGCGTCTGAAGGAACTAAGCAAGGCGTTGGAGAAATTCAAGGAGAAGACTCCAGTCAAATCTCATCAAACCTCTTCATCAAAAAGAAAAGGGAATGAGCCCTTGGTTGCTCCATCCAAGAAAAGAAAAGCTCTCATCGTTGAAGATGAAGATGATGAGGAGAACATCACCATTTCTGCTCTAAAGAATTTAAATCGTTCTGTTCAAGAGACAGAATCAGAACAGAGGGCGAAGGAAGCAGAAGAGAAAGAAGGAAAGAGTTGAGAAAGAAGAAGAAGAGAAAAGAAATCAAGAAGAAGGAGAGCCTGAGGGACGTTCTTCTCCACCTGAAGGCATAACCACAGGGGGAGATTAAGAGAAAAGAGGAAAGTCTTAATATCCTGCTACCAGTGAGGGAGTCAGTCGCTCTCCAGCATATCCAGATGACATCTATGCCTCTCAATTTCCTGAGGAAGGTCATGATGTATCATCGCCAAATCTGCGTGATTATGCTGATCTACCATCGTTTGCATTTACTCCATCAGATCGTGTCGAAGCAAGTACTCAGACCGATAATGCAGCAGATTTTTGCAGAATTATGGATATTCTCTTGGAGATGCGAGGTCAAATTTATGCTCTGGGATGCGAGGTTCAAAACTTGCAGAATGCAAGTCAAGCTTCTTCGGGTTCATTGAATGATCAGATCCAGGCCCTCTTTGTTCAGATTCAGGCCAATGCCAAGGGTGAGGAGGTTGCACATCTGAAGGAAGACTTGAAAAGGCTGGAAGGCATCATTCAGTCTATGGGAGATTTCCAGCTTGTTCGCGTTCCCAAGCAATCTTGACTTTATCTCAACCTTTTTATGCTGACAAAAAGGGGGAGAGATGCAAGATTTGAAAAACTTTGAATTTTTAATCGTTTAGATTGGATTGATGTTTGACTTTACAAGACTTTATTTTTGTGTCTGGATGTGTGGACTGAATTTGGATTTGAACTTGACTGCTTATATTAACTACTATTGATATCTTATGGATGGCTTTATCATATACAAGACTAACCTATTTTCTGTGGTTGCAGATTCTAGTGTTATTCATTTAGCAATTTATTTCTATAAGATATGCATATGTGTTTGAGAAATGTTTTGCAGTCAAAGTTGTCCAAATCTGCGGGAAAGTTTTGTCACCATCAAAAAGGGGGAGATTGTTGGAGAAATCTTCGTGAAGTGTTTTGATGCTAACAAAACGTTTCCTTCGATCTAGTCCGAAGATCCCTGACTACGATATTTAAAGTCTGAAGACCTCCGGACAGCCAGACTTAAGACTTAAAGTCTATCCTCATTGACAGTCTCTAATCCGTTGAAGAAAGTCTATCCAGAACTGGATGTTTCGTTAAGGATATGACCTTATCACCTGAAGAAGATCTCTTGGCTGGATATGACATAACGGAATCCTTTGATTGATCGAGATTGATTCAAAGATTAAGGATCCGATGGTTGGCGAAATATTCGTGGAAGGTTCTACTTATGGAAACCGAGATCCTGATTGTATGGGCGAACATGATTGATGGGCTATCGACATGTTCCTTTAATAGCTCGAATGATCTTCCTAATTGATTCTGTCCAACGGATAGATTGGAGGAATTCCTTTGGTAAGTGCCAACGGGTATGATGGCATAAAGGAGTATATAAGGAAGATGTTCTAAGTTGTTCGAGAGGTGCGCTATAGAAGAATTCCAAAGTCTGAAGCTCCTTGTTGTTTAGTCAATTCATTTGAGCGAAATCTTGTACGCAAAAGAGAGTCTATACTTGTGAGAATCCTTGAGGAAGTGTCGTAGAATATCTACACTTTGTGGAATCAAGGAAAGACTGTGCTTTGTAACATCTCTTTTGTCCATAGTGAAATCTAGCCGGTGGGGTCGTCGTGCGGAAGAGTGGACGTAGGCTTGGAATAAGCCGAACCACTATAAACCCCGTGTTCAATTTTCTCTTCCTTACACTCTGTTTTACTTTGATCGTATTTCATTTTGTTAACGAGAAGAGAATTCCCTTTCTATCATTTGCCTAGTATCGCTTCCGTATCTCGAGAAATTATTTTTACACCTATTCACCCCCCTCTAGGTGTTTATACTAGTCATCTCAGTTTAAACTTTAGCAATTAAATAGAATTATGAAGAAAATAAATAAGTTCAGGGAAGAGAATAAGAACACAGGGTTTATAGTGGTTTGGCTTAGGTCAAGCCTACGTCTACTCTCCACGTTGACAATCCACTGGCTGGATTCTACTAAAATCAAAAGAGATTTTACAGTCTTGTAGTCTCGACTTTTCAGTGAAGAATCTCTACTGGTTTCTCACAAAGTCTCACTATGAGTTTCTCTCTTTTGTATACAACTTTAAGCTTAGTAAATGAAATAGCAAGGAAATAAGAAGCTTCAGACTTTGAAATTTTTCTTTCACGCACTCTATTGAACAACTAGAGAGTCCACCTTAAATACGCATTCATGTCTTCACGACAGTTGGCACTTTCCTAAGGAGTTCTTCTAATCTACCCGTTGGGTAGAATCAATCAAGGAGATCTTGAGTCCTTTGAAGATTGTGATGAAAGCCCATCAATCCTATTCGCCCATACAATCAGGATCTTGGTTTCCATAAGTAGAACCTTCCAAGTTTGCTTGCCTTCCAAAAGATTTGAATATCGGAATTTATTCCAATAAGGATAATCAATCATGTAGGTGCTATATCCAGCTATAATGTCATTCATAAACCATACGAATCGAATCCTTGAAGAAATAAAGATAATCTCGCATCTGGATAAGTCTTCATTCTTTAGTCTAGAAATTGTCAGTTATGGGCTGACTTTGAACTTAAAGTCTGGCGGTCTTTAGACTTTGGTCCTAGAGTCTGGAAGTCTTCAGATTAGACTTTGGAAATGTTTTGTCAACTTCAAAACAGTTAAGGAGTTTTCTCCAACAAACTTGAGTGCTTGTAGCTCAGGACTTATAATCTCTAATCGATTCTCACTAGTAGATTACGGCCAATAGGTTGTAGCACGGGAGAGTGGACATAGGCTTGCAAAAAGCCGAACTACTATAATCTTGGGTATGCAATTCTCTATGCCTTACTCTTTTACTTATTATGGTAGAATTGTATACTGGTAAGATTTGACAACTTCTTCTGAAGCTATCTCATTACACTATACATTTAAATTCTTTTATTTATGCACAATCACCTAGTCACCCCCCAAGTGAGTTATAGCTATAACATATTATGGTGCATAGGCAATTTAGTTTAAGAATAGAGCTACAATACCCATCTCGCTGAGGTATAATTGCATGAGCCTCGTGCCTACACTCTCAATCCATTTGTAGGCCTAACACTTGTTCATCACAATGAATTATGCACGAGACCTGTTAAAATTAATAGTTCCATTGGACACAAGGCATATAGACCCACCCGATGCAATAATTTTCCCATCATATTGTGATATGCACTTGGAATTGCTATATCCAAGGTACTGAGTAGATGATTACTTAAACTTGAACTTAGTGAGCCGTGTAATTATTTAAGACGACCATTCTTTCTAAAATGTCACTGAGATAATGAGTTGTTGCGAGATGATAACCCACTATTTTCTCATTAAGCACAAGATTGGTGGTCTTAATGCTCGAAATTAATTATCCTTCATTGTATGTGGCTTTCTCACCTCCATCTCCCTTTTTCTGCTAACTTCACTATTGCAATTTCTGTTATGCAAGGGACTAATAGTAGCAATATGTTGCTAATACTCACAATTTGATTCTGCCCTTCTTGGACGCAAGTCCATTTCCACTGATTAAGATGCGTGACACCTCTTTCTTTCCCTCTATCAATCTGTTGCCGTCAACATTAGGTGAAAATCATTTGAAAGCAAATATTGACTTGTGCATCACTTGAGATAGCCTCTTTCATCCGATATGAGGCTATGAGATGTCGAACCTTCATTTCAAATTCTTTTATGAAATTGCAAAATGATATGAAAAGGGAATTTTTTTTTTTTTTTATAAATACAACTTGAGACAATCTTCCCATGGTCGCAAGGTGAATATCCTGGGCCTATTTCGAAATAGAAGAAACATATTGCCTCCTATGAAAAGTGAACTTAGCAAAGTTGTCATGCCTTGAACCTCGAGCGCGCGCGCATCCCTCGGTGGTTGACTAAATTGCGACGTTGCCAAGACGCATCACCAACCCAAACGATTCATGCATATGCGGAAGCAAAATAAACAATCTCCAAACGACATACAAACAATGGATAGAATAGCAGGACAATCAATTTCACAAACACCATTTTATAAACAAACTGAGTTTATATATACAAGCCTAAACCAAAAGAGGCTACCAAGCTAACCCTACCCCGGACCCTACTTACTTGGGATCCAGGTCTATCACGACACCATCAGGGATGTCAGTGTCTAGAGGCTCAGCTACCTCTATTGCAGGCTCCTCACCCTCAGGTCCTTGGTCCGCCTCGATATCAATTATGACATCGGCGTCATGCACAGGGTCAAGATCCACCATATACTCATCCTCAACGGAAGGTTTGTCAAAGCCATCCGGGGGGGCCCTCCCGAACACCATTGGGCCCATGACGAAACCACGCCTTGAATCAATGAGGTACCAATTGCAATAGGCCCTCATCGACCCAAATAGTAGTAACCACAAGCTCACGGGTCCACTCGGGATTCCCGTGGATAGGGAGCACGGTGTGCTCAGTCTCGGCCTCTTGCGGCCACCCAAAACGAATAGGTCTCAACTCCATCTATGGACCTGAAAAGATTAAACCTACGACGGGGTGAGACAATGTCTCAGCGAGTTCACGCCCTTAAACCTCGATTAGGAAGGAAATACTCCTAGAGGCAGTCTAAACACACACCATAGAAGACTCACCTTGCCTAAGCATCTCATCGCATGTCACGCCCTGAACCTCGAGCGCCCGCACACTCCTCAGTGGTCGATAAAAATTGCGACGTCCCTGGACTCGTCGCCAACCCATTCATTTTATTGCACATGCGGAAGCGAATAAACAAAACCCTTGATGGCAAAAAGCATGGGATAGGAAAGTATGATAACAAATTCACAACCAAAACGCGCTTTTATAAACAACTAGGTTTATATACATAACTAGCCTATCTGCCATAAAGATCAGCCCTAAAAAAGGAAACTGTCTAACAACCCATTAGTCAAACGTATTCACAGACCCTTCGGACTCCACAGGCTCTGGTGGCGTCGGGTCCTCCACAACACCATTAGGAGGGTCAGCTGCACCCTCACCAAAAACGGCGTCGACTACCACAGTGAGGACCTCAAATCCCTAGAGGGGACCAACTCTGTATCCATTGAGCCCGCGGCGAAACCACGTCCTAAATTGATGAGGTACCCTCTGAGGTAGGCCCTCATCAACCCAGACGGTGGTCACTAAGAGCTCATAGACCTAGACCTTGTGGCCTCCAGGAATAGGGTAGTTAGTAACCAGCTCGGTAACGCTCCAAGGCTGACCATAACGTACCGATGGGACCGCCTTCTAAGGACTTGAAAAGAATTGAGCCCACGATAGGGTGAGACAATGTCTCAACAAGTTCACCCCCTAAACTCCAACTAGGAAGGAAATACGCCTAGCCACACAATCATACAACCACAGATACTCACCTTCTCTCTGATCCTTCCTGCAGGTCAGCACAGTTCAAATACACAACCATATGCAATAATCAAATTCAATCAATTGGAACAACACATTTTCATTTCAATAAACACAAGGGTCCAGATTATAAGGCCAAATTATTATGACATGTCCCATACCGTGCCACATAATTTTGTCCCATAATTAAGTGCGTCAATTTCACTCATCATGCATTCCAATTTTTAATCATGGCCCAATAGGCATGGCCTACTTGACGTTCGGCGGTCTTCTCGCATAACCAAGCATGGTCTCGCCCCATCGAGCTCGACAACGTCACTACGTTAACGGCATTCCACAAAGGAGCATCGGTCCAGCCTCTATTGCGACTAGCATCCATTGACAAAGGCATCCCATATAGGGGCAACGTCCACCAAACTCATTTCAAGGACGGGTTCTCATAACCATTCATGCATCCATCCAATACCAGCCAAGACATCATGCTTTGCACTTAAATGTCCCAATTAAAATAATGTACTTGGCCCATTTTCTTCATATTAAAAACACACGATAAAAATAATCGTGTGTGGGTAAATGGTCAATTTGAACCAGAAAAGTTGATATCCTTCTTTTTAAAATCCCACTAGTTGATATAGTCTTTAAAACCATTTTCGGTGTCAAAACCCGACACCCAGGATGTGACATAGTACTTGGTGGAGAGCCACCATAAGGTGTGGTTCCGGAGTGGAACGGCTTCATTGAAGTGTTCAACGGCAGGTACTTTTCTGACAATGCTAGGGATTTAAAGATGGTAGAATTCCAGTGCCTTCGCCAAGGTACGATGACAGTAGATCAGTATGAAGTGAAGTTCGCTAAACTGTCGCAGCACGCCCCCAGACTGATCGAGAATTCGGTAGACTAAGCTAGGAGGTTCAAAGATGGGCTCAAACTGGAATTGAAGAGTCTGCTAGTGCCATTTATTTTGAAGGACTACAACAACCTGTATAAATGGGTCTTGTTGATAAAGAGAGATCGAATGAACAAGCTACCACGCCCGGGTCAAGGTTTGGGTCAAGCAGGATGTAAATAGGTTTAGGAAGAAACTTATGACTGGAGGTGATAAAGCTAGTAAAAACACCTAGAGGGGGTGAATAGGTGTTAAAGAGGTTTTTGCCAGACTTAACAACCTAATTTGACTTTTATGAAAATAGTAGACTAAAGATATAAAAGATTGTAAATAGTTATATAAGACTGCAAATTAAAGTAAAGAGTTTAGGGAAAGAGAATTGAAACACAAGGTTTATAATGGTTCGGCTTAGACAAAGCCTATGTCCACTCTCTCAGACTGATAGCCCACTAGCTGGATTCTACTAAGAATCAAAAGAGATTTTACAGTCTCACGTCCTTGATTCCACAGTGCAGAGGCTCTACTACACTTCCTCAAGGTCTCACAAGTATTTAATCTCTCTTTTGAGTACAGTTTAAGCTCGACAAATTGAAATAGCGAAGAACTAAGAGCTTCAGACTTTGGAATTTTTCTTTCACGCACACACTCGAATAACTTGAGCGTCCTCCTTATATACTCCTCCATGCCATTATAACCGTTGGCACCTTCCAAAGGAGTTCTTCCAATCTACCCGTTGGACATAATCAATTAGGAAAATCTCGAGTGATTTAAGGAATATGATGATAGCCCACCAATCCTGCTCGCCCATACAATCAGGATCTAGGTTTCCATAAGTAGAACTTTCCAAGTATACTTTGCCTACTTTGCCAATCAACAGATTAATTATTCAAATTGATTTCAATAAGAATAATTAATCACAAGATGCTATATCCAGCCGTGAGATCTTCTTCAACCGTACGAACCAAATCCTTAGAGATATACTTGCATCTAGATAAGTCTTCATCATCGGATAAAAATTTTCTTCGTCGGTCTGGAAACTATAAGTGAGGGTAGAGTTTAAATCTTGAGTCTGAAGGTCTTCAGACTTTGAAGATAGAGTTTGCAAGTCTTTAGACTAGACTGATGGAAACATTTTGTCAACTTCAAAACAGATAAGGAAGTTTTCTCCAACATGAGGAAGGTATCCTATTCCTCCCAAAAGGAAGGGTGGGATAAGATAGTCAATACCAAGATAGAATGGCATGTGTCGTTTCTGCAAGAAACGACATGGATCAACCCCGTGCCATTTTAGGCAGGGTGCTTGTTTTGAATGTGCCTAATAGGGTCACATGGCCAGGAATTGTCCCAAAATGCAATTAGGATTGCAGTTGCCACCACCACCATCGATGGGTCAAAACCGAGGATTTGCACCATAGATTGCACAACATGGTGGACTGAATAGACCTCTAGTGCAAGGAAGGGTGTACACCATCACTAGAGGACAAGCTGAGGACTCGCCTGATGTGATCACAGGTATGGTCTCATTGAATGGACCATGCTACATACGCTTTACTTGATCTTGGTGCGACTCATTCGTTTATAGCTGAACAATCTGTTAAGCTGATAAGATTGAGTCTTGAGTTGTTGGTGTCAGTGGTTAGCATATCTACACCGTTAAAGGATAATGTGTTAGTTGCAGTGGGTTGTTCTAGCTGCAAGTTAGTGATTAGTGAGCGAGAAGGGAGGATAGATTTGTTAGTCCTAGCCATGTATGATTTTGATGTGATAATTGGCATGGACTGGCTCATCAAACAACAATCTAAAATGGACTACTATCTCAAAGCGATTCAGTTTAACCTGTTAGCGGGTGAAAGTTTCAAGTTTATTGTGAGTCGAGGAGGACCCTCAATTACCTTAATCTCGTCGTTTGAGATAACTCGTCTGTTAGATGAAGGTTGTCAAGGTTACTTAGCGACTGTCATAGATACGACAGTTGAGGAACTAAAGATCAAAGATATCGTAGTGGTTCAGGAGTTTCTAGACATGTTTCCAAAGGAATTGCTAGGTCTGTCGCTAGAAAGGGAGATTGAGTTTGTGATTGAGTTAGCTCTTGGGACAGAACTAATCTCTAAGGCTCCTTACCGGATGGCGTTGTTTGAGTTGAAAGAACTGAAGGTGCAGATGCAAGAATTGTTGGATAAGGGATTCGTACGTCCTAGTGCATCAGCTTGGGGAGCACCAATTCTATTCATGAAGAAGAAAGATGGTTCGTTGCGCCTGTGCATTGACTATCACCAACTCAATCAGGTGACTATTAAGAACAAGTATCCACTCCTGAGGATTGACGACTTGTTTGATCAGTTGCAAGGAGCGTCGATATTCTCTAAGATTGACTTAAGGACAGGGTATCATTAGTTGTGGATTAGAAAGGACGACATACCGAAGTCAGCGTTTCGTATGCGATACGATCATTATGAGTTCGCTGTAATGTCGTTTGGTTTGACGAACGCCCCAGCTGCTTTCATGGATCTGATGAACTGAGTGTTCAAAGAATATCTAGATCAGTTTGTGATCGTGTTCGTTGATGATATCCTGGTGTACTCGAGAAGTCCAGAGGAGCATGAAAGGCATTTGAGGATGGTGCTTTAGACACTGAGGAATCATGAGCTGTACACTAAGTTCAACAAGTGCAGATTTTGGTTGACTTGTGTTGCTTCCCTAAGTCACATGATCTTAGGCAAAAGAATCTCCATGGACCCGACCAAGATCGAAGTAGTTATCAATTGGCCAAGACCAACTACCGTGACAGAGATCATAAGCTTTTTGGGTTTAGCAGGGTACTACAGAAGGTTTGTGGAAGGATTTTCAGCATTAGCCTCACCGTTGATTTAATTATTGAAAAAGGAAGAGAAATTCATGTGGACAGACAAGTGCGAGCGTAGTTTCTAAGAGCTTAAGTAGAAGCTGACTACTACACCAGTGTTGAAAATACCATTTGGTCCTGAAGGATACAGGATCTATAGTAATGCGTTGTTTAGAGCGTTGGGTTGTGTGTTAATGTAATATGGCAGGGTTGTTGCATACGCGTCTCGTCAGTTGAGACCTCATGAGCTGAATTACCCGACACATGACTTGGAACTAGCAGTGATCATTTTTGCTCTGAAGATTTGGAGACATTACTAATGTGGAGAAAGATTCCAGATCTTCACAAACCATCAAAGTCTCAAGTATCTATTCTCTTAGAAGAAGTTGAATATAAGACGGCGTCACTAGATGAAACTCCTTAAGGACTATGATTGTGATATTTAATATCACCCTGGAAAGGTGAATAAGGTCACAGATGCGCTGAGTCGGAAGTCTTCAGTTGTGCATATAATGGTCATGGAATGGGTTTTACTCGAGAGAGCTCGAGATTCGATTTTCAAATTTGAGGTTGGCCACCTTTTGAATCTTATGGCCACCATCAGAATTAGGCCGGAAGTGTAGATAAGGACCAAGATGCTTCAGTTGATAGACCCAGAAATTCAAAAAATCATACAAGAGGATACCGAAAAGAGGAAGGCTAACTTTAAGATTTTTTAAGATGGAACACTAAGGTTCCGATGACGATTATGTGTACCTGACAATGTAGTGCTTAAGGAAGAGATCTTATCAAAAGCTCATCGTAGCAATTACAGCATTCATCCAGGTAGTACGAAAGTGTATCAGAACCTGCGTCAACACTATTGGTGGTCTGGTATGAAGGCGGATATCGCCAAGCATGTTGCCAAGTGTCTGACGTATCAGCAAATTGAGGCACAACATTGTAAGCCAGGAGGACTTCTGCAACCTCTCAAGATTCCCGAGTGGAAATGGGAACACATCACAATGGACTTTATGACGGGCTTAGCAAGGAGTCAAAGGGGTAATGATTCCATTTGGGTAGTGGTCAACAGACTGACAAAGTCGGGTCACTTCATCACTGTACGAAAGGACCTTGATTTGGACAAGCATGCAGAATTGTACGTACGTCAGATTGTTCGTCTGCATGGAGTGTCTGTGACGATTACATTAGACTTAGACCCAAGGTTTACAGCTACCTTTTGGAAGAGTTTGTAGGCTGCCTTAGGAACGAAGCTGCAGTACAATATGGCTTATCATCCTTAGACAGATGACCAGTCTAAGAGGACGATTCAAACCCTCGAAGACATGCTGTGAGCTTGTGTATTGGATTTCAAGGGAAGCTAGGAGGAACAACTTCATCTTGTCGAGTTTGCCTACAACAATAGCTACCAGCAAAGCATTCGTATGGCAGAGCGTGCAGAATGCTAGTGTGTTGGGATGAGATCAAAGAACGAAAGATCACAGGCCCAAAGTTAGTCCAGCAGTCAGTGGATGTAGTTGATGTCATCAGGGATAGATTAAAGACCGCTCAAAGCCGACAGAAAAGCTATGCTGATAAGTGTCGAAGACCATTGGAATTCCAAGTTGGTGAGCACGTCTTTCTGAAGGTGTCACTGATGAGGGGTACTTCGCGCTTCGGCAAGAAGGGAAAGCTAAGTCCGAGGTACATAAGTCCCTTCGAGATTCTGGAAAGAATAGGCACTCTAGTGTATCGTCTTGCATTGCCAACGAGGTTGGCGCAAGTGCATGACGTCTTTTGCGTGTCGATGTTGAGGAAGTATGAGCCTAACCCGACCCACGTGCTAAATTTTGAAGAGTTAGATGTGGATGACAGGGTGTCGTGCGTAGAAAGATCAGTTCAGATTGTGGATCGCAAGGAACAAGTTCTGCACACCAAAACGATCCTGTTGGTTAAAGTGGTCTGGCAACACCACGGCACGGAAGGAGCAACCTGGGAAAGTGAAGATTCGATGAGATGACTGTACCCCCACCTTTTTGTTTAAGAATTGTAATGGTTTAAATTTTGAGGACGAAATTTTTATAAGAGGGGAAGAGTTATGACATCTTGAATTTTATATACTGTTTTCGATTGAATAAGTAGGGTTTTTCAACGACGCGCCTATAGTTCTTTTCCCTAAGCTGATCACTCACGGGATAACTGGTGTATGTAGTCACCCAAGAGAAAAACAGAAGTTTCCAAAAACGTTATCTCAAGTACAATTTATTTAAATGACAAGAAGGCTTATGCATTATTTGACACGGGTGCTACACATTCTTTTGTGTCAGAGAGATATAGATGACTGGGTGAAATAGAAACCAAATCTCTTGATACGCCTCTTCATATTTCTATGCCATTGAAAGATGTAGTATTGTCTACATTACTATGCGAGAGATGGAAGATATCTATAGGTGGACGAGATCAGGAAATAGACCTAGTAGTGATGATCATGTATGAATTTGGCTTCATCATAGGAATGGATTGGCTCCGCAAACAACGGGCTAAGGTGGACTGTAAAGATGATTCAGTTCAACCCACTTAATCAGTCTAGCTTTGAATTTTACGTAGATCAGACAAACCCCTCAATGGTCCTTATTTCGATAGTGGAGGCACATGCACTTCTTGATGAAGGATGTCAAGGATACTTGACAGTAGTGAAGGACCATACTAAAGGAGGTTCTTCACCTTGTCTTGACTTTGTAATCATGTCATCAACATTCGTTCTCCTTATGCATCATGTCATGGAATAGTGTCACCATGGTTCTTTGATATGTTGCCCCTGTGCTCTTCAATCCAAAGGATATAACTTTATAGCAAAATATTCCCCATGGAATGATGAAAGATGTTTTAGTCTTATCTTCCTCTTTCATCCGGATTTGGTCATAACCAGAAAATCCATCCATGAATGAGAACAATTCGAAGCCAGTAGTATATTAATATGTGGCCAAGGAAAATCATCCTTGGGGCTTGCCTTATTTAGGTCATGGTAATCAACGTAGACTCAAACCCATCCATCCTTCTTTATAACCATGACTATATTAGTAATCCAATTAGCATAACGAGCGACTTCAATGAAACCAATATTTAAGAGTTTCATGATTTCTTCTTCAATCTTTTTCCATAATTCAAGTTTCATCTTTCTGAACTTTTGCTTCTTGGCGGAATATTAGGATCGAGTGGTAATGCGTGTTCCACTATCTCAGAATCTAAACCCAACATCTCAACATACGACCCAACTAAAACATATAGGTATTCTTTCAAGAGTCCAATTCATCTATTAGCATTCACTTGAGAGAAACCTGCCAAAATCCTGGTTTCTTTGGGATTATCTGAATCTCCTAAGTTCATAGTGATTACTTGCTTAGTGGTAGGAGGTTTGGACTCTTTATGTTTGAGCCATTCCCTTTCAATAACTTGAGGATCATCCTCATTCTTTGAGTCGGAATAACTGGGTTCGCCAAAATCTCTTGAATGCGAATCCTAGCCATGCAATTGACTATCATGATGTGAAATGTCATGCCTGAGATGCAATAAAAAATGGCTAGTATATAAATATAAATGAATACAATGCATGCAAATGTCATGAAAAACTTATTTTCGAATTTGAGTTTCCGAAAAAATTATTGGGGAACTAGCCCTTATATCATTGGACGTCCTTGTTCCACTAAGACATGTTGAAACTATAGATTGTATAGAGGCCCAGGCTTCAAAACATCATCGTAGGTCTAGTTTGGAAAACCTCACACGTCTATTAACAAAATGTGATTTTTATTGATATGCAAAAACTGCATTACAACGTATATCATCTTGGATCCATAGAGTTTGTGATCCAAATTATTACAAGTGTAAATGAATGAAATGAATGGAATTTCCTTGTAGGGGAGAAATGAATGTAATACCATTAAAATGAAATACAGGAACTAGAAACATCCCTTACACAACGAGAAATGTAGGCTCTTCGTCTTCACCGACGGTGCCAACCAAACCATCTTTAAGCAAGTCAGCAAAGTGGTAGACATTGGCCTCCTCTTCTTGCAAGAACTTAGGTGTGCCAGGAAAGAAATCCTTCAACGGTGGAGGCAAGAGGCGTTGGTAGCTATTACCTTTAATGTTCGGGCCTTTATGATTACCTTGACCTTTACGGTTGCCTTGATACCTTAAGCTTTCGCGCGTTTGTTCATTTTGACCATCTTAATGGGGTTTGGCATGCCTTGGGCAAGCTTACCCAAACATTTTACAATTGTAAAATCGTTCTTGAGTAGTTCTTTACTTGATATTAAGGATGCCTTTGAGAACTGAGGCTTCCTAATGATTGACCAAGCAAGCACATTAGTGACTGACACAAGCTCAAACGAATGGTAGCTTGACTCTCTCTTAACTTCAGGCTCGATGAAGGGTATCACGATGTTATAGAAAGTCTCCACATCTCTTTTGCATCGGATAGTCATGATCTTTCCATCAATAGGAAGTTTCATCATTTGGTGAAGATTGGAAGGAATGATCCCCATAGTGTGGATCCAAGGCTGTCTCAACAACAGGCTAAAGCTTTTTGGAATATCTAGCACTTGGAATTTTTTAGTAATGGTAACAGAGCTGACCATCAGAGGCAGGTTGATTTCCCCTATTGATTCATTTCTCATTCCATCGAAGGCTCGAACGGGAATTTTTGGAGGGCAGACATTTTCTATTCATATCCCCAATTGACGATGGGTGGATAAAGGGCAAATGTTCAATGTGCAACAATTATCTACTGGTACCCTTGAAATCCTAGTTCCAAAATGTTGAGCAGACACATATAGCGCCTTAGTATGTGCTTGGCCTTCAAGAGGGAGGTCTTTCTCAAAGAAGGTTACCTAATCTCTAAGAAGTACGGCACCCACAATTTCCTCCAATTGTACTTCTTCAATAGTCTTGGGTACATGGACTTCATTCAAGATTTTGAGGAGGGCATTTCTATGCTTTTTAGAAGTCTTGAAAAGCTCCAGTAAGGAAATATGAGCGGGCATCTTATGCAATTGATCTATCACTTTTGCCTCGCTTCTCTTGAGTGTTTTAAGGAGTTGTTTGACTTCCTCATCAATTATGGTCTTCTTTTCCACACCTTCATGTGGTGGGTAGATACGACCCAATCGGGTGAAGGCATCGATTTCATTTGTATTATAATTCCAAGGGATCGCTTGGGTGTCATAAGTAGGAGACACTTTGGTATTGGAGCATTTACCAACTTCTGGTGGCAATTCAATGATGATGGGTTCAAAACCAGTGCTTGAGATCTTCATGGCTTCAAAATTATTAATCAATGAGTCGACTTTAATGATATCCTTTGTCCGTTATACTAGCCCTATAGGGGATTTTCTCCTTAGTCAGATCAATCACATTAGGCTCAATCATCACCACGAAGTCATCCCCAAATTCATCTCCCCATCCATTAGAAGTGTGGCACCCCTTGATGGCCCCCGAACCGTTAGGGTCACCACAGTCCGCTTACCTTTCACTTGACCTGATAATATAATACTCTGATACCAAGGAATTTCATTATAATTCATAAATCCTGAGGGTTTACATCTTTTAGATCAGTCCCTGCGCAATGTATATGGTGGAAGCACATCCATCAACTCCCTTCCTTATATTTAGAAAACGATGCACACCAACTAAGACATTTATAGGTAAAAGCCGAACACTTTTATTTACTTAAACCAGATGGACATCATTCATCGGTACATCAAAATGCCGTAGTCTTCTATACTCGGCTATACTTCAAAAGATGACCGACATCTTCTCCAACGGTCGTATACTTAAAGTCCATCGATCAATGTCGGCATCCAAAAGTTCCTTCCTTTGCTCTCCTCCTTCTCGCAGTCATATCCAACCACTCGATCCATCTACCAATGGCAAGGGCAGCAGAGGTATCTTGTCTAGTCTGACATGTTAGTCCCCAAACGGGGTGAGCACAACCACTCAACAGTAAAGATCCACCAAACTACACGATACGTCAGACAGAACAATCAAGGTATCACAAATAAAGGACATATCATCCATGCATTCGAACATACCTCACCATATAGCCATGCATATATCACCATACAACGTGCATATACCACCATGCACTTGTACATATACCATCAAGCAGCCATGCATATATCACCATGCAACGTGCATATACCACCATGCACTTGCACATATATCATCAGTCAGCCATGCATATATCATCATGCAACTTGCATATACCACCATGCACTTCATGCTTGCATTTCCATGAGGTTCATCCCATGCCATATGAACACATACATACGCATGATTCATATCATCCATGCTATCATGTATACATCCCCATGAGATCCATTCAAGCCTTCATGATTGCATTCTCAATGTCAAATAGCAACAATTTACTTTCATAAGCAGATCATGCATCATGCCATATGTATACACCCATACACATGATTAAATTTCAACATTTATCTTTGAGGGACCAATGTTTGCATCCCTCATTTATCACTTGCACCTAACCTGGCATCGCAAGGAGCCTCCAGCACACACCACCGGGCATTCGGCACACACCTTCGGGCATCTCGCATCCCACCTGGCATCACGAGGAATCTCCGGGGCTCGCCATGAAAATGGTTACCCCTACCCTCCGGGCATGCATCATAATACAACCGCTAACCCTCTGGGCATGTATCATAATACAACTGGGCATCCCAACACTCTCAGGGAAAACCTCTGGGCATGTACTCATAATACAACCAAGTATCCAAAGGGCATCGACTCATTCAAACCTTTTGTGGCATCCTAAAACTCCGTGGCAACCTCTAGATGCCTTACAACCTTTGGAAGGGCGATGGATGCATCATTGACCTATGTTGTGGTCTTTAGACCAAAGAAGTGTAATAGAATTAATGGCCGAGCACCTAATGGGTGAATATTTTGTTGGAAACATGTTCCATGCCCATGTGAGATCCAGATTTATTTGATAAGGAAATTATGTTTTTTGGCCATGAATTTTATAAGTTGGACTTTATTAATCTATGTTACAAAGTATTATAGCCATTTAAATTTGTAATTTAAGTAATTTGATTTAATAGGGATTTAGTTAGTTTTTAAAAGAGTCAATTCTAGATTTATTTAAGCTTGGGTCTTAGGCCCAAGAGTGTTGGGCCTAAGATGGGCCAAAATGGCCGGCCCATAGAGCCCATGAGGGGCCGTCGATTGCACAAAGAAGGGGGGGGAGAGACCGGTTTGCATGCCTCCCCCATTTGTCCTAAGAAGATGGCGAAGTATCAGGCCATGCAAGATTAATGATGGCTAATGATGGAGGGAAGGAAATTAGGGGGAAAAGTGACCGGATTGAGCTAAAGGAACCAAGAGAGAGAGGTGTCGAATGGTAGAGAGAGAGGAGAGAAAGAGAGGAAGGAGAGGAAAGGAAGAAAGGAAGAGAGGAAGGAGGAGGGCCGTCCGTCGATCGTCCGCCTTGCTCACCGTCGTTCGTCGCCGCCGTGTCTCGCCGTTGTGCACGCCATTTGCTCGGTTTGGAGGCAAGTGGGATCCTTTGATCTACTCTTGCATGCTGTGCTTAGTGTGTGCGATTGAATGGTAACAATTTCGGATGTATAGAATGTGAAAAATTGAAGTTATAAGAGTGGTGCTCTAGTCTAGTGTACTGTTCTTGAGAAAAACAGCTCGACCTTGGATGTTCTAGTGACATGCATGTGATGTTCTAGTCAAATTTTGGCTTTGATCTCTAAATGAAAGTTGTAAAGGACTTCTTCGAGTATAACATACTCAAATTTGGGACAAAACAAACAAGTATAAGTGGGTGAAATCGTTATTCTTTGGAAAGACTGGATCTGGAGATTTTGGTACCCACCCGCAATGAATGCATGGACTGTAAGGAAATATTTTTGTTGAAATTTCACTTCAATTTCCTAACAAAATATGTAAAGGACATCCTGAGGTTTAACATATTCAAATTTCGTAATTTTTTAAGTTCATTTGTCTATTTAACCAAAAAATTTTCAAAAACTGTGCAAGTAGAACGGACAGAATTAGTAGTGCTGTGATGCGTGGTCTGTATTGAACTATATGGGGATCTTTTGGTGTAGTGTTCTTCATGAAGTATCTGCCTTTATGTCTTGACTATCACATGTTCGAATTTCATAGTTTTTGAATGTCATTTGGGTATTTAATGAAAATTTTTTCTAAAACTGTACTAGCTGGGTTGTGCAAATTTCAAAAAGCTATGATGTATGGAGTATCCCGTTTTTTATGAAATTCTGGTGGTGTTTGTTCTTCACGAGATAAACGCCCCTAGAGTTTGTCTATGATGTACTAAATTCTTAGAAATTATTAGAGACAATTACTAAATTTTAGGAAATGTAAATTAAAAAGAATGCATTCTGTTTTCTAAAATAATAGTAATTGATCTTGCTGCATATGTGATGATATATGGCATCACATATAAAATCAAAAGCTGAAATTGACTTGTTGCCATCACATCATGTACCATGTTAATATTGAGACACAATTGTGAACATGAATTGTGATAATTGAGGATGTCGCTAGAGGTGTGAGCTGACGATGCCCCGGGAGTATCAGGATGCTCGGAGGTGAGTGCCGGATGCCCGGAGGTGTGTGCCAGATGTCCTCGGGAGTTTCGAGATGCCCGGAGTGTGTGTGCCGGATGCCCAGAGGTGTGTGCTGGAGGTTCCTCATGATGCCAGGTTGGGTGCGAGCGATAGAAATGTGGGATGTAATTACTGGTCCCAGGAAACAAAAAAAAAAAAAATGTGGCGATCCAATTGAAAAACAAGAGCTGAAATTGAATCATGCATGGTATGGTGACATGTATGCATAGCTGTATGATGTAATATGTATAAGTGCATGGTGGTATGTGCACATGGTATGGTGACATGTATGCATGGCTGTATGGTGTAACAGGTATAAGTGCATGGTGGTATGTGCACATGGTATGGTGATATGTATGCATGGTTGTATGATGTAATATGTATAACTGCATGGTGGTATGTGCACATGGTATGGTGACATGTATGCATGGCTGTATGGTGTAACATGTATAAGTGCACGGTGGTATGTGCACATGGTATGGTGACATGTATGCATGACTGTATGACATTATATGTACAAGTGCATTGGTGGTATATGCACATGACATGGTGACCGATATATATATATATATATATATATATATATATATATTTGGCTGTTTTGATGTAATATGCATGACTGAAAGGTGAGATATGTTTGATATGTATGAACTATATGTACTCTATGATGCCATGATTGTTCTGTTTGATGCATTGAGTAGTTTAATGGATCTTTTACCTGCTGAGTGGTTGTACTCACCCCTTTGGGGACCAACATTTCATATTAGAAAGATGCTTTTGCTGCCGGCTGCACGCGGTACTTGCTATGGCATACCTACTGATTTGGATGTGGAGTGTACTAAGCATGTCTGTGTCGGTGCTCCTGGTTTAGTTTTTGTTCAAGTCCGAGTTCTGGTGATGTACGACGTGGGTCGAGTTGATGGCCCGGTTATCCAGGAGTTTTTACCTGTCCATGTTCGACACAATGGAGCGATGTTAGGGATGTTACCGCCGTCGCCACCCGATGCACCGGATTGGGTATGATGGCGCGTATAGCTGTTGGGAGCTAACACTTTTTGGAGATAGCCGACGCTCGTAGATGGAGGGTGGTACATGATCGATGTAGAATCAAGTCCTTTTGGGATGGTAGCCGAGTATAGTTAAAATCTTGGCTTTTTGTTGTATCAATCTCGATGTCCATCGTGAAAATATAAATAAGAGTGAATCGGCATTATCTTTTCTTATTGTGCGTAGTTGGTGTGTATTGCATTATGGTTATTGGAGGGAGAGATGGTGAGACTTGTTTATGCTTCCGCTAATAAGTTGTGCTGGGACCTTTTCAAAATAAAATAAAATTTCCCTAGTCAAAGGGTATCGGTCTGTGAAGTTATATGAGATCGAGTAATTAAAAGAGATCACTTGTGGCGACCTCAGGCGAGTCGGGGGTGCCACAACCCCCCTTTTTGGTATTAGAGCAATGGTAATAGATTGGAGTGATAAGGAGCCTCATTTGGAAATTGAGGAACATGATGACAATGCACACCATAGGGTATTAAATGGAATAATTGGTTAACCTTGAATAACGGGTGATGAGTATTCACTCGTAGATCCCTAGTAGTTTATTATGAGTTGCTTTTAGGTACCAGTAACATGTTTATGTTACTTATGTAGTAGTAGTTGCTTTGAATGGGGACAGTGAGTCTTAGATTATTCCTGAGGCAGTGCTTGGAAATTGCAGGAAAGTTATGGTGCGAGCTGGAAGTGCTCATCCATCGAGGGCTGAAGCCTCTGCTGCATGGGCTGAACCCCAAATGGAAGACATCCTACAGGCATTGGCCAATATTGGAAATCTGATGGAGAGGCAAGCGCACCAACAACCTGGAGTGGAACGTCGCCCTCAAGGACTGGTGGAACAATTTCTGAAGTTGAAGCCACTTAAGTTTAGTGGAATAGGAAGTCCTGAGGAGGCGGAACATTGGATTGATGGAATGGAGCGAATTTTCAGGTTGTTGGACTGCAGTGATGTTGAGAAAATAGTTTTGGCAGAGTACCAGCTGGAGGGAAATGCAAAGTTTTGGTGGAGAGCTTCGAGGGATACAATCTTTCCACCAGGTACTAATGTGAACTAAGAAGAGTTTGTTAGAGCTTTCAATAGGAAGCATTTCTCTGACTGTGCTAAGGATAAGAAGATCACTGAGTTTGTTTAGTTGGAACAAAGGGAGCTGACAGTGGATCAGTATGAGGCAAAATTTTCTGAATTGTCTAGGTATGCTCCCAGATTGATTGAGGATCGTGAGGAAAAAGCTAAGAGATTTCTGAAATGATTGAGGACTAATATTAGGAAACAACCGGTGCCTTTGAATATAAGGGATTATAATGAGATTTATGAAAGGGCACAGTTAGTGTAGCAAGAGCTGGTGAGAGAGCGATCAAAGTTTAAGAAACAGCTGAACTTTAATAATGTGAAAAGGGTAAGAGACCCTATCCTGGTCTAGGTCAGACTTGGAATGCGAAGAAAAAGAGCAATTTTGGAAATTTTGGAAGAGCACCCTATCGAAATGAAGAATGTCGAAGGTGTGATGGACAACATGGGCCAGGACCTTGTAATGGATAGCTGAAATGCTATGGTTGTGGACAAGTAGGTCACCTTAAGAGAGACTGCCCACAAGAAAGGTCGCAAATGAGTGTTGGCTTGGTGCGACAGGCACAACAGAGTGCTGTTAGACCAAACCTATCAAGGAATCCTCAGAGGCCACCAGCACAAGGAAGGATGTATGCGGTCACCCAAGAGGAAGCGGAAGCTTCCAAAAATGTTATATCAGGTACGATTTTCATAAATGGCAAGAAGGCATATGCATTGTTTGACACGGGTGCTACGCATTCATTTTTATCTGAAAGATATAGGCATTTGAGTGAAATAGAAGTTACGCCTCTTAAGACGGCTCTTTGTGTTTCCACGCCTTTAAGGAATATGGTATTGTCTACGATGATATGTGCAAAATGTAAGATAACTATAGAAGAACGAGATATGGAAATAGACTTAGTCATAATGGCTATGTATGACTTCGATGTTATCATAGGGATGGACTAGCTTCATAAGCATAGGGCTAAGGTGGATTGCTATAGGAAAGTGATCCAGTTCATGTTGCCTGATCAGTTTAGTTTCGAATTTTTCGGAGGTCAGATAAACCCCTCTATAGCCATTATTTCGATGGTAGAAGCTTGTGAACTACTTGACGGAGGATGTCAAGGATACCTAGCAGTGGTAAGAGACCTTACTAAGAAAGAGGCTGAAATTGCTGAGATTCAAGTGGTCAGGGAATTTCAGGATGTGTTTCCTGAGGAGTTGCCTGGATTACCACCAGAGCGAGAAATTGAATTTGAAATTGAACTAATGCCTGGAACAGGACCGATATCGAAAGCCCCGTATAGGATGGCCTTAATAGAACTGAAGGAGTTGAAAGTGCAACTACAAGAGTTGCTTGATAAAGGATTCATTAGGCCAAGTGCTTCACCTTGGGGTGCACCAGTCTTGTTCATGAAAAAGAAGGATGGATCGATGCGCTTATGTATTGACTATAGGCAATTGAATCAAGTGACCATTAAAAATAAATATCCTTTGCCTAGAATTGATGACCTATTTGACCAACTCTAGGGAAGTGCGGTCCTCTTTAAAATTGACTTAAGGTCGGGATACCATCAGCTAAGAATTAAGAAAGAAGACATTCCTAAGACTGCGTTTAGGACTCGTTATGGACACTACGAGTTCCTTGTCATGCCATTTGGATTGACAAATGCACCAGCTGCATTCATGGATTTAATGAATAGGATATTTAAGCCTTATTTGGATCAGTTTGTGATTGTTTTCATTGATGATATCCTGGTATATTCTAGAGGACCTGAAGAGCATGAGCAACACTTAAGTGTAGTTTTGCAAACTTTGAGGGATCATAAGCTGTATGCTAAATTCAGCAAATGTGAATTTTGGTTGGACCGGATAGCATTTTTAGGACATGTGGTGTCAGGAGGAGGAATTTCAGTGGACCCGGCGAAAGTTGAGATGGCAATAAATTGGCCGAGACCGACGACACCCACTAAGATACGGAGTTTCTTAGGATTGGCTGGTTATTATAGAATGTTTATTGAAGGGTTTTCACGATTGGCAGGTCCTTTAACAAAATTGACTCGAAAGAACGCGAAGTTTGAATGGAGTGGGGAATGTGAAGGGAGCTTTCAGGAACTTAAAAGAAAATTGACTTTAGCTCCAATCCTGACTATACCATCTGGATCTGATGGTTTTACGGTGTATAGTGATGCATCTCACAAAGGACTGGGACGTGTTTTGATGCAATATGGCAAGGTCATAGCCTATGCATCGAGGCAATTGAAACCTCATGAGCTGAATTACCCAACGCATGGTTTAGAATTGGCAGCTATAGTGTTTGCTTTGAAGATATGGAGACACTATCTGTATAGAGAAAAGTTTGAAATCTATACAGATCACAAGAGCTTAAAGTATCTATTTTCACAAAAGGAATTGAACATGAGACAAAGGAGGTGGATGGAGTTGTTGAAAGATTATGACTGTGAGATACGATACCATCCAGGAAAGGCAAATAAAGTGGTAGATGCCCTTAGTCGAAAGTCGGCTATGGACATGGCTAGTCTAAGAATAACAGAGTGGAATCTGTTAAAGTCTATTGTGGATTCAGACTTTAAATTGGAAATGGATTGCCTTACCGGTATGCTTACTGCATTAAGAATTGAACCCAAAATTATTCAGAAAGTTAAGATCCTGCAAGAATCTGACCCGGAGATTATGAAAGTAAAAGATGCAGTGTCTTTAAAGAAAAGACCAGAATTTCAAGTCTCTAAAGATGGTGTGATAAGATGCCAAGGACGACTTTGTGTTCCCGACAATGAAGAAGGGAAGAAGGAAATTTTGTCGGAGGCACATAGGAGTAATTATAGTATTCATCCAGGAAGTACAAAGATGTACAGGAATCTGCATCAGCAATTTTGGTGGAATGGCATGAAGAAAGATATAGCTAAGCATGTCTCTCAATGTTTAACGTGTCAGCAAGTAAAGGCGGAACACCGCAAACCCGCAGGACTGTTGAGACCATTGGATATACTAGAGTGGAAGTGGGAACATGTAACGATGGACTTTGTGCAAGGACTGCCAAGGACATCAAATGGTCACGACTCTATTTGGGTAATAGTGGATCGTTTGACGAAGTTTGCTCATTTGCTAACCGTCTGTGTAGACTACTCGATGAGTAAACTTGCTGAGATGTATGTAAGCCAGGTAATACGCTTGCATGGTATTCCTGTAACGATCACTTCTGATCAAGACTCTAGGTTTACTTCAAATTTTTGGCAAAGTCTTCAAGATGCCTTAGAGACAAAGCTTCAATTTAGTACTGCCTTTCATTCTCAAACAGATGGACAAACAGAAAGAGTGATTCAGACTCTAGAAGATATGCTGAGAGCATGTGTCATTGACTTTAAAGGAAATTGGGATGAGAATTTACACCTGATAGAGTTCGTCTATAACAATAGTTTTCAGAAAAGTATAGGCATGGCTCCATATGAGGCATTATATGGAAGAAGATGTAGGACCCCCATCTGTTAGAATGAAGTAGGTGAAAGAAAATTGACAGGACCTGAGATAGTACAAGTTATTACAGAAGCGGTCGAGATAATCAGGAAAAGACTTAAGACAGCCCAGAATAGGCAGAGAGATTATGCTGATAGGCGTAGAAGGCCTTTAGAGTTTAATGTGGGAGATCACGTATTTCTTAAGGTATCTCCTATGAAAGGAATATCTCGATTCGGAATGAAGGGTAAACTGAGCCCCAGATTTGTTGGACCTTTTGAGATACTTGAAAGAATAGGAGATGTAGCTTATCATTTGGCGCTGCCTCCTAAATTGGAAAATTTACATGATGTGTTTCATGTGTCGATGCTGAGAAAGTACCAGCTGGATCCTGGTCACATACTCGATCATGAAGCCATCAACGTAGATGAGAAAGTGAGGTACATCGAAGGGCCTGTGCAAGTACTGGACCGAAAGGAGCAAGTTCTTAGGACTAAGAAGATTCCTTAGGTTAAGATATTATGGCGACATCATGATGTGGAGGAAGCCACATGGGAGAGTGAAAATGAGATGAGGGAAAGGTACCCTCATTTGTTCGAGGAGACATAGGTAATGTGTAATTTCGAGGACAAAATTCTCTAAGGAGGGGAGAATTGTGGCATCCTAAAACTCCGTGGCAACCTCTAGATGCCTTACAACCTTTGGAAGGGTGATGGACGCATCATTGACCTATGTTATGGTCTTTAGACCAAAGAAGTGTAATAGAATTAATGGCCGAGCACCTAATGGGTGAATATTTTGTTGGAAACATGTTTCATGCCCATGTGAGATCCAGATATATTTTATGAGGAAATTATGTTTTTTCGCCATGAATTTTATAAGTTGGACTTTATTAATCTATGTTACAAAGTATCATAGCCATTTAAATTTGTAATTTAAGTACTTTGATTTAATAGGGATTTAGTTAGTTTTTAAAAGGGTCAATTCTGGATTTATTTAAGCTTGGGTCTTAGGCCCAAGACTGTTGGGCCTAAGATGGGCCAAAATGGCCAGCCCATAGTGTGGCATCCCAAAAAATCCAAAGTCAAGTTATAAGGTGTGTTAAAGTCTCTAATTAGGTGAGAAATTTCCAATGGCTTATGCTTTAGCCATTAGTCTTTTTATTTAGTTGAATTATGCATATGATTGTGAGAATTTAAATTTGATGGATTAATAATTTATGCTTGGCCATGTACTTTATAAATTAAATTCCAATAAACAAGATGTCCCAAGACTTTGGCCAAGATGAAAATTTAAATTTAAAAATATTTATGGAAAGGAATTCAAAAAAAAAAAAAAAAAAAAAGAGGAAAAGTCAATTTTAGGATGGGCCTTAGGCCCATTGGCCTAAGCTTTTAATGGGCCAAGTTGGCCGGCCCAATAGAAGCCCAAGAGGAGTGGTCGACCGGCCCAAAAGCCCAAGCCCAAGAAGCGCAAATCAAATTCAAAAATTCAATAAGACAAGTGGCAAAAAGGGAAAGCCATGCATTGGCCATGGTTAAGGCAAGTCATGATTGTTAATCATGAGGATTTGGGGAAATAAAAAGGGAAGAGAGAGAAGGGCGGCTCGCCATTTGCTCGCCCAAAGAGAGAGAGAGAGAGAGAGAGAGAGAGAGAGCTTGTGCGAGAGAGAGGGAGAGCGGCCGAGAGAGAAAGGAGGAGGAGCCAAGGAGGAGTCGCCGTCGCTCGCCATCCGTCCGCCGTGCTCACCGCCGTGTACCGTCGTTCGTGAGGTCTAGAGGCAAGTGGGAGTCCTCTAGCTTCTCTTGCATGTTTGTATGTTGTTTTCATGTCGAATTTTTGGGTGTTAGATGAGAAAAACCGAAGCATGGATGAGTTGTGTGTGAATGGTGTGACTGTTCTTGCTCGAATCGTGTGAGTCAGAAACTTGTTTGAGCTTGCATGTGTGTTTAAAGTCCGATTTGGGCTTCAATTTCTTCATGAAGGTTGTAGCTAACATCTTGAAATACAACATACTAAAATTTCGTGGAAAATGATGGAGATTTGAGGGGCTAAAGTCTCATCCTACGGAGACCTCAGATCTGGAAAGTTTTTACTGACCTTTTGTTGGATTCGTGGTTGCATGTTGGTTTGTGATGAGAATCTCACTTCGATTGCTTCATGAAAGTTGTAGGGGACACCTTAAAATACAACATACTCAAATTTAAAGTGAAATAAACAAGTGTAGCTTAGTAAATCAACTAGATCTTGAAGACGATGATTCTGGAGGTGTATTTCGGGACACCCGAGACTTCAAGGATCTAAATAATGACTATACTCTGGTTATTTGACTTAAATCTCTCCATGAAACTTGTAGAGGATATCTTGATGTATAACATATCTAAATTTCAGAGAAAACTAAAGAGGATAGGTGGGTTAAAACTCACTATTTCGGAGATGTGTACACTGGATGATCCGGTGATGGTCCAGAAGCTTCGTGAGATTGTATAAAATAATATAAAAAGAATCTGTCTTGGAAGTATTCATAAAAGTTGTGGGAAAATATCTTGGCTATGAGTCGGTGAAAGTTCATAATTTTTGGAGGCCGTATGGATATTTTAATTGAATTTCTTCGGAAACTGTGCATTCTGGTTTCATCCGAGAATCATATGATGTTTTGTGAAAATTGTGAAATTGTGTGAAATTCTATGTGGCCATGTATTTTGTATGTAATTATCATCCTATTGGCGTGTTTGATAATTTCTTGAATTTTTATAATTTTGGGAATTTATAGATATTAAAAATAATAAATAAATAATAATAAAATAAAATAAAATAAAATAAAATAGATTATTTTATTGGCCGTAGATTCTATTTAATTTATTTATGTGGCATGTGTGATAGAGTCTTGGTATATATATATGACATTGAATTGACATACATGTGTGAACCTATGCCAAGTATGACTCGCGTGATGTCACGTCATATGCCATGTTAAATTGAGATCAAAATACTGGTAAACATGGATGATGGTAAATGAGGAGATAGTTGTGGTGGAGGATGTTGGCCGGAATGTATAGTGATACATTGCCGAATTGCCCTGGGAGATTCAGGATGCCCGGAATGTGGGGGGCCGGAAGCCCTGTCGGAGGTCTTTGCCCGAAAGGAATGCCTCGCGATGCCAGGATATGGGGTGCCGGATGCCCGGCCAGGGGAGTGTAAATGCCGGAAGCCCCATCGTCGAGGTTTCTGCCCGAAGGGAATGCCTCGTGATGCTAGTTGAGATGCGAGATGCCCGGAATGTGGGGGGCCGGATGCCCGGTGGCCTGGGATGGCTGAATGCCGGAAGCCTCGGAGGTCTTTGCCTGAGGGGATGATGAAATAGATGATTTGAGACATGGGTGATGTGGTGATCAAATTGAAAGATAAAGATGAAAATTAACCCATGGCATGATGATGTGCATGGTATGATATGCATGATAATGTGCATGGTATGATATGCATGATGATATGCATGGTATGATATGCATGATGATGATAATGATGATATGTGATGTGATATGAGGATCACCCATGGCATGATATGATGATGATGATGATGATATGTGATGTGATATGATGATCACCCATGGCATGATATGCATGATGATGATGATGATGATATGTGATGTGATGATGATCACCCATGGCATGATATGCATGATGATGATGATGATGATATGTGATATGGCATGATGATATGCATGATGATGATGATGATATGTGATGTGATATGATGATCACCCATGGTATGATATGCATGATGATATGCATGATGACGACAGTGATGATGATATATGATATGATATGATATTCATGATGATATGTCATGATGATGATGACATGTATATGATTATGAGATTGACGCATGATAGTATTGCGCATGGCTTCAAGGTAAGTAACGCTTGCAATGCATGTATGATATGCATGATGCATTGAGTTGTTATTGGATTCCTTATCTACTGAGTGGTTGTACTCACCCCTTTTGGGGACCCACATTTCAGATTAGCAGTATGCCGCTTCCTGCCATCGCGCGGGGTGTATTTTAAGGGTTACCGTCCGACGTCGAGGTAGAGTGTGAGGAGTTCAAATTGTCCTGTCCTTCCGCACTGGACTCACCTACATACGTGTGCGCTGTTTTGTCATGTACGACGTAGGCCCGGCCCAGGGGCCCTGGCGTTCAGAGTTCGTTTCCGTTCACGTTCGCCGCAATGGGGTGATGAGAGGGATGCAGCCGCCGCCACCGCCTAATGCACCGAACTGGGTGTGAGGCCCAAGCGTGACGAGTAGGGGCTGTTTCTTTTTGGATAGTTAGCCGACACCTATGATGGGGGTTGTACACATGTGATCTAGAGGGTCGAGGGTTCTTTTTGAGGTTTTAGGCTGGACATGGCTGAGTCCTAGCTTTTCCTTTTTGATGTATCGACCCAAAAGAAGTCCCATTTTGAAAGTATATGTAAATAATGTGTCGTGGCTTGTTTATAAAATCATGTTGATTAGTGGTGTGTATTGGTATCATGGTTAGTAAGGGGAGAGATGGTGATGCTTTATTTTGCTTCCGCTAATGAGTGCGAATGGGACCGCTTTTAGAAAAAAAAAATGTGTCTATGAATTCCGACGCCTCTTATAAATGATAAAAAGGTAATTAGATTTAACATCGGTGCTTGTGGCGACCTTCGAAGGGTTCGGGGTGCTACATCTCCCCTTTTTGGTATCAGAGCGAGTGGTTATAGTTGGAGTGATAAGGAGCCTCATTTGGAAATTGAGGAACATGATGACAATGCACACCATAGGATAAAAAATGAAATAATTGAATAACAGGTGATGAGAATTCACTCGTAGATCCCTAGTAGTTGATTTTGAATTGCCTTTAGGTACCAGTAACATGTATATGTTACTTATGTGATAGTAGTAGTTGCTTTGAGTGGACGCAGTGAGTCTTAGATTATTCCTGAGGCAATGCTTGGAAATTGCAGGAAAGTCATGGTGCGAGTTGGAAGTGCTCATCCATCGAGGGCTGAAGCCTCTGCTGCAAGGGCTGAGCCCCGAATGGAAGACATCCTACAGGCATTAGCCAATATTGGAAATCTGATGGAAAGGCAGGCGCAGCAACAGCCCGGAGCAGAACGCCGTACTCAAGGACTAGTGGAGCAGTTTTTGAAGCTGAAGCCACTTAAGTTTAATGGAATGGGAAGTCCTGAGGAGGCAGAGCAATGGATTGATGGGATGGAACGAATTTTCCGGCTGTTGGACTGCACCGATGCTGAGAAAATAGTTTTAGCAGAGTACCAGTTGGAGGGAAATGCGAAGTTTTGGTGGAGAGCTTCGAAGGACATAATCTTTCCACCAGGTACTGATGTTAACTGGGAGGAGTTTGTTAGAGCTTTCAATAGGAAGCATTATTTTGATTGTGCTAAGGATAGGAAGATTACTAAATTTGTTCAGCTAGAACAAAAGGGGTTGACAGTAGATCAGTATGAGGCTAGATTTTCTGAATTGTCTAGATATGCTCCTAGATTGATTAAGGATCAGGAAGAGAAGGCTAAGAGATTTCTGAAAGGGCTGAGGACTAACATTAGGAAGCAACTGGTGCCTCTGAATATGAGAGATTATAATGAGATTTATGAAAGGGCACAGTTAGTGGAGCAGGAGTTGTTGAGAGAACGGTCGGAGTTTAAGAAACCGTTGAATTTTAATGATGTGAGAAAGGGGAAGAGGCCTTATTCTGGTCAAGGTCAGACCTGAAATGTGAAGAAGAAGAGTAACTTTGGGAATTTTGGAGGAGCAAGAAGTGGTCTGAATATAGGGAAGGCACCCTATCAGCCTGGTATTTGTCAAAAGTGTAATGGGAGACATGGCCCAGGACCTTGTACTGGACAACATAAATGTTTTGGTTGTGGACAAGTGGGTCATCTTAGGAGAAATTGCCCACAAGAGAGGTCGCAAGTGAGTGTTGGCTCAGTGCGACAGGGATATCAGAGTGCTGTTAGGTCAAACCCACAAGGAAATCCTCAGAGACCACCTGCACAAGGAAGGGTGTATGCGATCACCCAGGAGGAAGCGAAAGCTTCCAAAAATGTTCTCTCAGGTACGATTCTTATTAATGGTGAAAAGGCATATGCATTGTTTGACACGGGTGCAACGCATTTGTTTGTGTCTGAAAGATATAGACGTTTGAATAAGATAGAAGTTATGCCTCTTGAGACGCCTCTTTGTGTTTCCACGCCTTTAAAGGATATGATATTGTCTACGATGGTGTGTGGAAATTGTAAGATATCAATGGGAGGAAAACATATGGAAATAGACTTGGTTGTGATGGCTATGTATGATTTTGACGTTATTATAGGAATGGACTGGCTTCGTAAGTATCGGGCTAGAATGGATTGTTATAGAAGAGTGGTTCAATTCGTTTTACCTGATCAGTCTAGTTGTGAATTTTTAGGAGGTCAGACCCATCTTCCTGTAGCACTTATTCCGGCAGTAGAAGCCTGTAAATTACTTGACGAAGGATGTCAAGGGTACCTAGCCATAGTTAGAGATTATGCAAGGGAGGAGCCTAAACTTGAGGAAGTTCGTGTAGTTAATGAATTACAAGATGTATTTCCTGAGGAATTGCCTGGATTGCCGCCAGAGCGGGAGATTGAGTTTGAAATTGAATTAATGCCTGGAACAGGACCAATATCAAAAGCCCCATATAGGATGGCCTTAGTCGAATTGAAGGAGTTGAAAGTACAACTGCAGGAGTTGCTTGACAAAGGATTCATTAGACCAAGTGCTTCACCTTGGGGTGCGCCGGTCTTGTTTGTGAAAAAGAAGGATGGATCGATGCGCTTGTGTATTGACTATAGGCAGTTGAATCAGGTGACCATTAAGAATAAGTATCCTTTGCCTAGAATTGATGACTTGTTTGACCAACTCCAAGGAAGTTCGGTCTTCTCTAAGATTGACTTGAGATCGGGATACCATCAGTTAAGAATTAAGAAGGAAGACATTCCTAAGACTGCGTTCAGGACTCGTTATGGACACTACGAGTTCCTTGTTATGCCATTTGGATTGACTAACGCGCCGGCTGCATTTATGGATCTGATGAATAGAATATTTCAGCCTTACTTGGACCAGTTTGTGATTGTTTTTATTGATGATATTCTGGTGTATTCAAAAGGACCTAAAGAGCATGAGCAACATTTGAGAATAGTTTTGCAGACCCTGAGAGAGCATAAGTTGTATGCTAAGTTTAGTAAGTGTGAATTCTGGTTGGATCGGATAATATTTCTAGGGCATGTGGTGTCAGGAAAAGGAATTGCGGTAGACCCAGCAAAAGTTGAAATGGTAGTAAATTGGCCGAGACCAACGACACCCACTGAAATACGAAGTTTCTTAGGACTGGCTGGTTATTATAGAAGGTTCATTGAAGGATTTTCAAGGCTAGCAGGACCTTTAACTAAATTGACCCGAAAGAATGTGAAATTTGAATGGAATGGGGAATGTGAAAGGAGTTTCCAGGAGCTCAAAAGGAAATTGACTTCAGCTCCAATTCTGACTATACCTACTGGACCTGATGGTTTTAGAGTGTATAGTGATGCATCTCACAAAGGACTAGGATGTGTGTTGATGTAGTATGGCAAGGTTGTAGCCTATAAATCCAGACAATTGAAACCCCATGAGCTGAATTATCCGACGCATGATCTAGAACTAGCAGCTATAGTGTTTGCCCTGAAGATATGGAGACACTATTTGTATGGGGAAAAGTTTGAGATTTACACGGATCATAAGAGTTTGAAGTATCTGTTCTCACAAAAGGAATTGCACATGAGACAAAGGAGATGGATGGAGTTGCTAAAGGATTATGATTGTGAGATAAGATATCATCCAAGGAAAGCGAATAGAGTGGCAGATGCTCTTAGTCGTAAGTCGGCTATGGAGATAGCTAGTTTGAGGATGGCAGAATGGGAATTGTTAGAATCTGTAGCAAACTCAGAATTTAAATTGGAAATGGATTGTCTTACTGGTATGCTTAGTGCATTAAGGATTGAGCCGGAGATTATCCAGAAAATTAAAACCCTGCAAGAATCTGACCCAGAGATTTTAAAAGTGAAAGATACAGTATCTTTAGGGAAAAGATCAGAATTTCAGATCCCTGATGATGGAATAGTAAGATGTCAAGGACGACTTTGTGTTCCCGACAATGAAGAGTTAAAGAAGGAAATCTTGTCGGAGGCACATAAGAGTAATTATAGTATCCACCCAGGAAGTACGAAGATGTACAGAAATTTGCGTCAGCAATTTTGGTGGAACAGTATGAAGGTAGTTACGGCCAGGTACGTATCTCAATGTTTGACGTGCCAGCAAGTAAAAGCGGAACATCGTAAACCCGCAGGACTTTTGAGACCATTAGACATTCCCGAATGGAAATGGGAACATATAACGATGGACTTTGTGCAAGGATTGCCAAGGACATCAAGTAGTCATGACTCAATTTGGGTTATAGTGGATCGTTTGACTAAATCGGCACATTTCTTAGCGATTCGGATGGACTACACAATGGATAAGTATGCGGACATGTATGTAAGTCAAGTGGTACACTTACATGGTGTTCCAGTGACCATTACTTCAGATCGGGATTCGAGGTTTACTTCGAATTTTTGGCGAAGTCTTCAAATTGCGTTAGGGACTAAGCTTCAATTTAGTACTTGCTTTTCATCCCTGACCGATGGACAAACAGAAAGAGTAATCCAGATATTGGAGGATATGTTAAGGGCTTGTGTAAATGATTTCAAAGGAAATTGGGATGAAAGATTGCATTTGGTGGAGTTTGCCTATAATAATAGCTTTCAGAAGAGTATAGGCATGGCTCCCTATGAAGCATTATATGGAAGGAGATGTAGGACTCCTATCTGTTGGAGTGAGGTAGGTGAAAGGAAATTGACAGGACTTGAACTAGTACAAGTTACCACTGAAGCTGTTGAAATTATCAAAGAAAGACTTAGAACAGCTCAGAGTAGACAGAAAGACTACGCAGATAAGCGTAGGAGGCCTTTGGAATTTAGTATAGGAGACCATGTATTCCTTAAGGTATCTCCAATGAAAGGAATATCTCGATTCGGAATGAAGGGTAAGTTAAGCCCTAGATTTGTTGGACCTTTTGAAATACTCGAGAGGATAGGGGATGTAGCTTATCATTTAGCGTTACCTCCTAAGTTACAAATTCTGCACAATGTGTTTCATGTATCGATGTTGAGGAAGTACCAGCCGGATTCTGGTCACATACTCGATCATGAAGCCATCAAAGTGGATGAGAAAGTAAGGTACATTGAAGAGCCTGTGCAGATATTGGATCGAAATGAGAAAATTCTTAGAACCAAGAAGATCCCATTAGTTAAGGTATTATGGCGACATCATGATGTGGAGGAAGCCACATGGGAAAGTGAGGATCAGATGAAGGAAAAATACCCTTATTTGTTTCAAGAAGGCGCGAGTGGTGTTTGAATTTCGAGGACGAAATTCTCTAAGGAGGGGAGAATTGTGGCATCCCAAAAAATCCAAAGTCAAGTTATAAGGTGTGTTAAAGTCTCTAATTAGGTGATAAATTTCCAATGGCTTATGCTTTAGCCATTAGTCTTTTTATTTAGTTGAATTATGCATATGATTGTGAGAATTTAAATTTGATGGATTAATAATTTATGCTTAGCCATGTACTTTTTAAATTAAATGCCAATAAACAAGATGTCCCAAGACTTTGGCCACGATGAAAATTTAAATTTAAAAATATTTATGGAAAGGAATTCAAAAAAAAAAAAAAAAAAAAGAGGAAAAGTCAATTTTTAGGATGGGCCTTAGGCCCATTGGCCTAAGCTTTTAATGGGCCAAGTTGGCCGGCCCAATAGAAGCCCAAGAGGAGTGGTCGACCGGCCCAAAAGCCCAAACCCAAGAAGCCCAAATCAAATTCAAAAATTCAATAAGACAAGTGGCAAAAAGGGAAGGCCATGCATTGGCCATGGTTAAGGCAAGTCATGATTGTTAATCATGAGGATTTGGGGAAATAAAAAGGGAAGAGAGAGAAGGGTGGCTGGCCATTTGCTCGCCCAAAGAGAGAGAGAGAGAGAGAGAGAGAGCTTGTGCGAGAGAGAGGGAGAGCGGCCGAGAGAGAAAGGAGAAGGAGCCGAGGAGGAGTCGCCATCGCTCACCGTCCGTCTGCCGTGCTCGCCGCCGTGTACCGTCGTTCGTGAGGTCTAGAGGCAAGTGGGAGTCCTCTAGCTTCTCTTGCATGCTTGTATGTTGTTTGCATGTCGAATTTTTGGGTGTTAGATGAGAAAAACCGAAGCATGGATGAGTTGTGTGTGAATGGTGTGACTGTTCTTGCTCAGATCGTATGAGTCAGAAACTTGTTTGAGCTTGCATGTGTGCTTAGAGTCCGCTCTTGGCTTCGATTTCTTCATGAAAGTTGTAGCTAACATCTTGAACTACAACATACTAAAAGTTTGTGGAAAATGATGGAGATTTGTGGGGTTAAAGTCTCATCCTACGGAGACCTCAGATCTGGAAAGTTTTTACTGACCTTTTGTTGGATTCGTGGTTGCATGTTGGTTTGTGATGAGAATATCACTTCAATTTCTTCATGAAAGTTGTAGGGGACACCTTAAAATACAACATACGCAAATTTGAAGTGAAATGAACAAGTGTAGCTTAGTAAATCAACTAGATCTTGAAGACGATGATTCTGGAGGTGTATTTCGGGATACCCGAGACTTCAAGGATCTAAATAATGACTATACTCTGGTTATTTGACTTACATCTCTTCATAAAACTTGTAGAGGATATCTTGATGTATAAAATATCTAAATTTCAGAGAAAAATAAAGAGGATAGGTAGGTTAAAACTCACTATTTCGGAGATGTGTACACTGGACGATCCGGTGATGGATCCAGAAGCTTCGTGAGGTTGTATAAAATAATCTAAAAAGAATCTGGCTTGGAAGTCTTCATGAAAGTTGTGCGAAAATGTCTTGGCTATGATTCGGTGAAATTTCATAATTTTTGGAGGCCGTATTTTAATTGAATTTCTTCGGAAACTGTGCGTTCTGGTTTCATCCGAGAATCATATGATGTTTTGTGAAAATTGTGAAATTGTGTGAAATTCTATGTGGCCATGTATTTTGTATGTAATTATCATCCTATTGGCTTGTTTGATAATTGCTTGAATTTTTATAATTTTGGGAATTTATAGATATTAAAAATAATAAATAAATAATAATAAAATAAAATAAAATAAAATAAAATAGATTATTTTATTGGCCATAGATTCTATTTAATTTATTTATGTGGCATGTGTGATAGAGTCTTGGTATATATATATGACATTGAATTGACATACATGTGTGAATCCTATGCCAAGTATGACTTGCGTGATGTCACGCCATATGCCAATTGAGATCAAAATACTGGTAAACATGGATGATGGTAAATGAGGAGATAGTTGTGGTGGAGGATGTTGGCTGGAATGTATAGAGATACATTGCCGAATTGCCCTGGGAGATTCAGGATGCCCGGAATGTGGGGGGCCAGAAGCCCTGTTGGAGGTCTTTGCCCGAAGGGAATGCCTCGCGATGCCAGGATATGGGGTGCGGGATGCCCGGCCGGGAGTGTAAATGCCAAAAGCCCATCGGAGGTTTCGCCCGAAGGGAATGCCTCGTGATGCTAGTTGAGATGCGAGATGCCCGAGAATGTGGGGGCCGGATGCCGGTGGCACAGGATGGTGAATGCCTAAGCGTCGGAGGTCTTTGCCCGAGGGGATGATGAAATAGATGATTTGAGAAATGGGTGATGTGGTGATCAAATTGAAAGATAAAGATGAAAATTAACCCATGGCATGATGATGTGCATGGTATGATATGCATGATGATATGCATGATGATGATAATGATGATATGTGATGTGATATGAGGATCACCCATGGCATGATATGATGATGATGATGATGATGATGATGATATGTGATGTGATATGATGATCACCCATGGCATGATATGCATGATGATGATGATGATGATATGTGATGTGATGATGATCACCCATGGCATGATATGCATGATGATGATGATGATGATATGTGATATGGCATGATGATATGCATGATGATGATGATGATATGTGATGTGATATGATGATCACCCATTGTATGATATGCATGATGATATGCATGATGACGACAGTGATGATGATATATGATATGATATGATATGCATGATGATATGTCATGATGATGATGACATGTGTGATGTGATGATGTCATGATGACATGTATATGATTATGAGATTGACGCATGATAGTATTGCGCATGGCTTCAAGGTAAATAACGCTTGCAATGCATGTATGATATGCATGATGCATTGAGTTGTTATTGGATTCCTTATCTGCTGAGTGGTTGTACTCACCCCTTTTGGGGACCCACATATCGATTAGCACTATCTTTTGCTTCCTGCGCCATCGCGCAGGTGTATTTTACGTTACCGTCCGACGTCGAGTAGAGTGTGAGGAGTTCAGCTGTCCTTCATGCACTGACTCACCTACACACGTGTGCGTTGTTTTGTCATGTACGACGTAGGCCTGACTGGGGGCCCGGTCGTTCAGGAGTTCGTTTCCGTTCATGTTCTCCGCGATGGGGTGATGAGAGGGATGCTGCCGCCGCTACCACCTGATGCACCGGACTGGGTGTGAGGCCCGAGCGTGACGAGTAGGGGCTGTTTCTTTTTGGATAGTTAGCCGACACCTATGATGGGGGTTGTACGCATGTGATCTAGAGGGTCAAGGGTTCTTTTTGAGGTTTTAGGCTGGACATGGCTGAGTCCTAGCTTTTCCTTTTTGATGTATCGACCCAAAAGAAGTCCCATCTTGAAAGTATATGTAAATAAGGTGTCGTGGCTTGTTTATAAAATCATGTTGATTAGTGGTGTGTATTGGTATCATGGTTAGTAAGGGGAGAGATGGTGATGCTTTATTTTGCTTCCGCTAATGAGTGCGCATGGGACCGCTTTTAAAAAAAAAAATGTGTCTATGAATTCCGACGCCTCTTATAAATGATAAAAAGGTAATTAGATGTAACATCAGTGCTTGTGGCGACCTTCGAAGGGTTCGGGGTGCTACACATAGAGCCCATGAGGGGCCGTCGATCGCATGAAGAAGGGGGGGGAGAGACCAGTTTGCATGCCTCCCCCATTTGTCCTAAGAAGATGGCCAAGTGTCAAGCCATGCAAGATTAATGATGGCTAATGATGGAGGGAAGGAAATTAGGGGGAAAAGTGACCGGATTGAGCTAAAGGAACCGAGAGAGAGAGAGAGAGAGAGAGAGAGAGGTGTCGCACGGTAGAGAGAGAGGAGAGAAAGAGAGGAAGGAGAGGAAAGGGAGAAAGGAAGAGAGGAAGGAGGAGGGCCGTCCGTCGATCGTCCGCCTTGCTCACCGTCGTCCGTCGCCGCCGTGTCTCGCCGTTGTGCACGCCGTTTGCTCAGTTTGGAGGCAAGTGGGATCCTTTGATCTACTCTTGCATGCTGTGCTTAGTGTGTGTGATTGAATGGTAACAATTTCGGATGTATAGAATGTGAAAAATTGAAGTTATAAGAGTGGTGCTCTAGTCTAGTGTACTGTTCTTGAGAAAAACAGCTCGACCTTGGATGTTCTAGTGACTTGCATGTGATGTTCTAGTTAAATTTTTGGCTTTGATCTCTCAATGAAAGTTGTAAAGGACTTCTTGGAGTATAACATACTCAAATTTGTGACAAAAAAAAAAAAAAAAAAACAAGTATAAGTGGGTGAAAATCGTTATTCTTTGGAAAGACTGGATCTGGAGATTTTGGTACCCACCCACGATGAATGCATGGAGTGTAAGGCAATCTTTTTGTTGCAATTTCACTTCAATTTCTTAACAAAAGATGTAAAGAAAATCTTGAGGTTTAACATATTCAAATTTCGTAATTTTTGAAGTTCATTTGCCTATTTAACCAAAAATGTTTCAAAAACTGTGCAAGTAGAACGAACAGAATTAGTGGTGCTGTGATGCGTGGTCTGTATTGAAATATATGGGGCTCTTTTGGTGTAGTGTTCTTCATGAAGTATCTGCCTTTATGTCTTGTCTATCACATGTTCGAATTTCATATTTTTTTAATGTCATTTAGGTATTTAATGAAAATGTTTTCTAAAACTATACTAGCTGGATTGTGCAAATTTCAAAAAGCTGTGATGTATGGACTATCCCGTTTTGTATGAAATTCTGGTGGTGTTGTGTTCTTCATGAGATAAATGCCCCTAGAGTTTTTCTATGATGTACTAAATTCTTAGAAATTATTAGAGACAATTACTAAATTTTAGGAAATGTAAATTAAAAAGAATGCATTCTGTTTTCTAAAATAATAGTAATTGATCTTGCTGCATATGTGATGATATATGGCATTATATATAAAATCAAAAGCTGAAATTGACTTTTTTGCCATCACATCATGTACCATGTTAATATTGAGACACAATTGTGAACATGAATTGTGATAAATGAGGATGCCATCGGAGGTGTGAGCCGACGATGCCCCGGGAGTATCGGGATGCCCGGAGGTGAGTGTCGGATGCCCGGAGGTGTGTGCCGGATGTCCTCGGGAGTTTCGAGATGCTCGGAGTGTGTGTGTGTCGGATGCCCGGAGGTGTGTGCCGGAGGTTCCTCGCGATGCCAGGTTGGGTGCGAGGGATAGAAATGTGGGATGCAATTACTGGTCCCGGGAAAGAAAAAAAAATGTGGCGATCCAATTGAAAAACAAGAGCTAAAATTGAATCATGCATGGTATGGTGACATGTATGCATGGCTGTATGATGTAATATGTATAAGTGCATGGTGGTATGTGCACTTGGTATGGTGACATGTATGCATGGCTGTGTGGTGTAACATGTATAAGTGCATGGTGGTATGTGCACATGGTATGGTGACATGTATGCATGACTGTATGACGTTATATGTACAAGTGCATTGGTGGTATATGCACATGACATGGTGACCGATATATATATGGTTGTTTTGATGTAATATGCATGATTGAAAGGTGAGATATGTTTGATATGTATGAACTATATGTACTCTATGATGCCATGATTGTTCTGTTTGATGCATTGAGTAGTTTAATGGATCTTTTACCTGCTGAGTGGTTGTACTCACCCCTTTGGGGACCAACATTTTAGATTAGAAAGATGCCTTTGCTGCCGGTTGCACATGGTACTTACTATGGCATACCTACTGATGTGGATGTGGAGTGTACTGAGCATGTCTGTGTCGGTGCTCTTGGTTTAGTTTTTGTTCGAGTCTGAGTTCTGGTGATGTACGATGTGGGTCGAGCTGATGGCCTGGTTATCCAAGAGTTTTTATCTGTCCATGTCCGACACGATGGAGCGATGTTAGGGATGTTACCGCCGCTGCCACCCGATGCACCGGATTGGGTATGATGGTGCGTATAGCTGTTGGGAGCTGACACTTTTTGGAGATAGCCGACGCTCGTAGATGGAGGGTGGTACATGATCGACGTAGAATCGAGTCCTTTTGGGATGGTAGCCGAGTATAGTTAAAATCTTGGCTTTTTGTTGTATCGACCTCGATGTCCATCATGAAAATATAAATAAGAGTGAATCGGCATTATCTTTTCTTATGGTGTGTAGTTGGTGTGTATTGCATTATGGTTATTAGAGGGAGAGATGGTGAGACTTGTTTATGCTTCCGCTAATAAGTTGTGCTGGGACCTTTTCAAAAAAAAAAAATTTCCCTAGTCAAAGGGTATTGGTCTGTGAAGTTATATGAGATCGTGTAATTAAAAGAGATCACTTGTGGTGACCTCAGGCAAGTCAGGGTGCCACACCTTTGGGCATCTTGACTCCTGGGGCATCGTCGGCTCACACCTCCGACGGTAATGGTATCATCATTATCACAATGTATATTCACATAAATGTCTCATTTTCAACATGGCATTTGATGCAACAATATCAAAGGTCTGAACTAACTTTTTGATGTCATATGATATGCCAAATGTCACCATATATGCAGTACACATAACACCCATGATATCACATTTCATAAAGCAGTTCATTGATTTTTGAAAATAGAACCAATTTTCGGGTAAAACAGAATGCACCTCTTTAGTAAAAAATTCTTGGAAAATTTGTAAAAAATCTCAATTAATTCTGAAAATTTAACATGAGGTAAACAAGATCCAGATGAAGATATTTCGTGAAGAACACCATGTCAAGAAAGTTCCACATCAATCACATAGATCCACACATCACAGCAAAAGAAATTCCAGCACCACTTTTTGCACAGTTTCGGAAAATAATTTTGATTAAGCCCATAAATGAACTTAGAAAATTATGAAACTTTGATATGTTATAGATGAGATCTAGAGGTAAAAGTCTTATGAAGAAATCGAAGTCTGATTCCTTCTGGATTAAAATTTATAATTTTTATAACTCTCCCTAACTCTCGGTTCACTGTCCAGATTCACCCTTTTCAAAGAAAATCATTTTCCTGATCAATGCTTGTCCTTTTATTCTCAAATTTTAGTATGTTATTCCCCAAGATGTCGCCTACAAGTTTCATCAAGGACACAAGATCAAATTTCAACCAGATAATTTTATAAAATTCACAGAATCGCACTATATCAGCATAACTGTTTCCAGATCTACTTTCTTCAAAGAAGGTACACCAGCTTTCGCCTTGTTTGAACCCGAACTACACATCCACTGGAGGGTCTCGTTTCAATAGGGACTAATTTACAGAGGTATTATCTGCTTGGCGTATCCCATACTAAGCCTCACGGTTTTATCCTTGGTGTGGCATCCTAGAAATTCATAAAAATTCCTAAATATGCCATGAGCCATGGATAGGCAATGGAAGTACTTATATTGTATTTTGTAGCCTTCTAATCCATGATTCGCGAATGAGATGTATGGTCAAGTTTTAATGGATGGATTTTGGGAAAGGAAGTTTTATCTTTGCCATATGTATGATAAATGGGAACTTATGGATTTATAATTTCGAGCGTATAGTTATCTTAATTTGCAAGTTAGTATTTTAATTAAATAGGGATTTAATTAGTTTTTAAAAGGGTTAATTTTAGGTTAATTAAATTTGGATCTTAGGGCCCAAGAGAGATGGGCCTAAGATGGGCCAATTTGGCCGGCCCATAGAGCCCACGAAGGGCTGTCGACCGCACAAGAGGGGAGGGGAAGAGACCGGTTGCATGCCCTCCTCCACTTGTCCATTGAAGTGTGCCAAGTGTCCTTCATGCATGCCTATCATAGCTAATGATTGAGGGAAAGAAACTAGGGGATGATGGCTGGCTTAAGTGAGAGAGTGAGGGGTTCGTCCGAAGGGAGAGAGAGAGAGAGAGAGAGAGTTACCGAGAGAAATCGAGAGAGAAAGGAAGAGAGGAAAGGAGGAGAGCTGCCCGTTGACCGTCCGCCGTGCGCCCGTCGCTCGTCACTGTCCGTGTGCTTGCTGTTTGCTCGGTATAGAGGCAAGTTGGGTTCCTTAATCTGCTCTTGCATGTTGTGTCTAGTATGTGTGCTTGAATGGTGATAGAATTCGGATGTTTAGGGTGTTAAAAGTTGAAGTTTTAAGAGGGATGTCTGAGACTAGTAAACTGTTCTTGAGAAAACAGTTCGACGTTGGATGTTCTATGGGCTTGCATGTGTTGTTCGAGTTGGATTTTGGCCGTGACTTATAAATGAAAGTTGTTAAAGACTTCTTGAAATATAACATACTCAAATTTGGGACAAAACGAACAAGTGTAAGTGGGTAAAATCTGTATTTTTTGGAGAGACTGAATCGGGAAATTTTAATAACTACCTTTGATGAATGCATGGTCTGTAAGCCTATCCTTTTGTGGAAATTTCACTTTAATTTCTTAATGAAAGATGTAAAGGACATCCTGATATTTAACATATCAAAAATTTAGAGAAAAATAACGAGAATAGATAGGTAAAATCGTGGTTTTTAGGAAGTAGCCAGATCTGGAAACTTCGGTATTGAAATAGAATCTTTAACCGTCTATATTAAATCACCTAAAACTAATTTGACTTTGATTTCTTCATAAAAAACCTACCTGACGATCTTTACTACAACATAGTCGAATTTCATGAATTTTGAAGGTCATTAGGGTATTAAATCGAAAATACTTCTAAAACCGTGTAATTTGACGCGTTCGGACTTAGTCAGTTTCAATGCATGGGTCATATCATTTCGTATGAAGCTCTTTCGGAAAAGTTTTCTTCACGAAGTATCTTTATTTATGTCTTCCCTGCAACATATTCAAATTTCATAAATTTTGAAGTGCATTTGCCTATTTAACCAAAAATGTTTCAAAAACTGTGCAATCTGTATTGTTAGAATAGTAATGCTGTGATGCATGGTCTATATCAAATTGTATGAGGGTCTTTTGGTGTGGTGTCCTTCATTAAATATCTGCCTTTATGTGTTGACTACCACATGTCCAATTTCATAATTTTTAAAGGTCATTTGGGTATTTAATGGAAATATTTTCTAAAACTGTGCAAGCTGGATTGTGTGAATTTTAAAAGGCTGAAATTTATGATTATTCTATTTTGGATGAGCCCTATTAATTATATTGATTGAGGTGATTGAATCTTGCTGAGCATATGATGATATTTGGCATTGTATATAGAATTAAATGCTGAATTTGACTTTGTTGCCATTACATCATGTGCCATGTTGATTGTGAGACATAAATTGGTGAATATGAATTATGATGAATGAGGAGACTGTTGGAGGTGGGCCGATAATGCCCTGGGAGTGTCAGGATGCCCGGGATGGGGGGTGCCGGATGCCCATGTGATACATGCCCGGATGTCCTCGAGAGTTTCGAGATGCTCAGAATGGTTGGGTGCCGGAAGCCTCGGAGGTTTGTGCCCGGGGAATGCATCGTGATGCCAGTTGGGATATGATATGCCCGGAATGTGGGGGTGTCGGATGCCCGTTGGTGTGTGCTAGAGGTTTTCTCGCGATGCCAAGTTGGGGTGCGAGTGATAAAATGTGGAATGCAATTACTGATCCCGGGAAAGAAAGATGTGGTGATCAAATTGAAAGATAAAAAGTGGAAATTGAATCATGCATGGTATGGTGACATGTATGCATGGCTGTATGATATGATGTGTATAAGTGCATGGTTGTATGTGCACCCATGGCATGATGGTATGCGTACATGAGGCATGGTATATGCATGGATGCTTAGTGATGAGTGCATGAGGATGTATGCACATATGGTATGATGACATATGCATGGCTGCAAGGTAAGTTATGCTTGGATGCATGGATGACATGTACTATGCTATGATGTTGTGATTGTATTGTGTGATGCATTGAGTAGTTTATTGGATCTTTTACCTGCTGAGTGGCTGTACTCACCCCTTCGGGGACCAACATTTCATATTAGGAAGATGCCGCTCTCTCCAGTCACGCGGGGTACCTTCTATGGCCTCCCATCTGACGTGGAGGTCGAGTGTTCAGAGATTGATTGCATTACCATCCCTGGTCTGACGTTTGTGCAAGTTCACGTGCTGGTCATGTACGATGTGGGCCTGGTTGGGGGCCCGGTCATTCAGGAGTTTTTGTCGGTCCATGTCTGCCGAGATTGAGTGATTTAGGGGATGTTGCCGCCACCACCGCCCGACGCGTTAGGATGGGTGTGATGGCCGCGTGAGGGGTAGAGAGCTGACGTTTTTTGAGAGTAGCCGACACTGATAGATGGAGGATGACACGTGATCGTTATAGGGGTCGAGATATCTTTTGGGTTGTGGCCAAGTGTAGTTAAAAGTCTTGGCTTTCTTTTTGGTTGCACTAACCCGAGAAATCCATCATGAAAATATATAAATAAAAAGTGGTTCGGCCTTATCTTTTCATATGATGTGTAGTTGGTGTGCATTGCATTATGGTTATTGGAGGGAGAGATGGTGAGACTCAATCATGCTTCTGCTAATAATTTGCGCTGGGACCGTTTTCAGAAAAAAAAAAATGCCTAAGGACCTCGGTCCTTCTTAAAACCCCTTTTTTTATAAAAGACAAGTAACGGATATCTTTTGAGAGAAAGCGATAGGCAGGCTGTGGCGACCCAAGCGGATTGCGGGCCGTCGAGGGGTGCCACACTTGGCGCATAGGCAAGCATTATCCTAGGAGATCATTCATCCTAGTCCGTTGCTTACGAAGTTAGTTAATTCCTACGATGAGGTCAAAGTTATACATAACTATCACTACCAAGTCCATCTCCAGATCTCGTTCCCCTAGGGTTATCTCACACATCTTACATGCTAACGTAGATAACAACATATCTTTCAGTGATGTAGAAATACAAAGAGGCATATCTAAAGATTTGTTCCTATTTCTCACAATCATCTATATTTTTCTCAGACACAAATGAATGCGTGCCACTCATATCAAATAACGCATATACCTTCTTATCCCTCTATCGAAATCGTACTTGAGATAACATTTGCGGAAGCTTCCGCTTCCTCTTGGGTGACCACATACATCCTTCCTTGTGCTGGTGGCCTCTGTGCATTCATTGGTAGGTTTGGTCCACTAGTACTTTGATGTACCTGTCGCACCGAGCCAACACTCAGCTGCGACCTCTCTTATGGACAATCTTTCTTAAAGTGACCTCTCTGCCCACATCCAAAACATTTCAATCGATCATTACAGGGTCCTGGTCCATGTCGTCCACCACATCTCTGACAAATATTACTTTGGTAGGGTATTCTCCCTAGAACCGGGCCACTCTTGACTTTTCCAGAATTCCCAAAATTATTCCTCTTCTTAGATTCCTAGGGCTGTCCTTGATCAGGATAAGGTTTCTTACCCCTTCGAACATCATTAAAGGTCATCTACCTCAGATGGAAACGAGGATAGAATGATGCACACCATAGGATACTAACTGGAATGGTTGACTAACTTTCAACAACGGGTGATGGATATTGACTCGTAGATCCCTGGTAACTAGTGTGATGTGGCTTTTGTGTGTTAGTAACATTTTATGTTACTTATGTGACTTTAGTAATAACCTTAATTAATGATCTAACTAGTGACATCAAGTTGCAAATTATTCTTGAGGCAAATGCTTGGAAAACTGCAGGGAAATCATGGTACGAACTGGAAGTTCTCATCCATCGAGGGCTGAAGCCTTTGCTGCAAGGGCCGAACCCCGAATGGAAGACATCCTGTAGGCATTGGCCAATATTGGAAATCTGATGGAAAGGTAAGCCAGCAACAACCCGGAGTGGAATGTCGCCCTCAAGGACTGGTGGAACAATTCCTGAAATTGAAACCACCTAAGTTTAGTGGAATGGGAAGTCCTGAGGAGGTGGAGCAATGGATTGATGGAATGGAACGGATTTTTTGGTTGTTGAACTGTAGCGATGCTAAAAAGATAACCTTGGCAGAGTACCAACTGGAAATGCAAAGTTTTGGTGGAAAGCTTCAAGAGACACAATCTTTCCACCAAGTACTGATATAAACTAGGATGAGTTTGTTAGGGCTTTCAATAGGAAGCATTTCTCTGATTGTACCAAGGATAGGAAGATCATTGAATTTGTTCAGTTAGAACAAAGGGAGCTGACAGTGGACCAGTATGAGGCAAAATTTTCTGAATTGTCTAGGTATGCTCCTAGGTTGGTTGAGGATCGAGAGGAAAAGGCTAAGAGATTCCTGAAAGGACTAAAGACTGACATCAGGAAACAACTAGTGCCTCTAAATATAAGGGATTATAATGAGATTTATGAGAGGGCACAGTTGGTGGAGCAAGACTTAGTGAGAGAGCAATCAGAATCTAAGAGGCAGATGACCTTTAATGATGTTCGAAGGGGTAAGAGACCTTATCCTGATCAAGGACAGCCCTGGGAATCTAAGAAGAGGAATAATTTTGGGAATTCTGGAAACGTCAAGAGTGGCCTGGTTCTAGGGAGAATACCCTACCAAAGTAATATTTGTCAGAGATGTGGTGGACAACATGGATCAGGACCCTGTAATGATCGATTGAAATGTTTTGGCTGTTGGTAGAGAGGTCACTTTAAGAAAGATTGTCCATAAGAGAGGTTGCAGCCGAATGTTAGCTCAATGCGACAGGTACAACAAAGTACCGGTGGACCAAACCTACCAATGAATCTACATAGGCCACTAGCACAATGAAGGGTGTATGCGATCACCCAAGAGGAAGCGGAAGCTTCCGAAAATGTTATCTCAGGTACGATTTCGATAGAGGGATAAGAAGGTATATGTGTTATTTGATATGAGTGGCACACATTCATTTGTGTCTAAGAAAAATATAGATGACTGTGAGAAATAGGAACAAATCTTTAGATATGCCTCTTCGTATTTCTACGTCACTGAAAGATATGTTGTTATCTACGTTAGCATGTGAGATGTGTGAGATAACCCTAGGGGAACGAGATCTAGAGATGGACTTGGTAGTGATAGTTATGTATAACTTTGACCTCATCATAGGAATTAACTAACTTCGTAAGCAACGGACTAGGATGAATGATCTCCTAGGATAATGCTTGCCTATGCGCCAAGGATAAAAATGTGAGGCTTAGTATGGGATAGGCCAAGCGGATAATATCTCTGTAAATTAGTCCCTATTGAAATGAGACCCTCCAATGGATGTGTAGTTCGGGTTCGAACCAGGCGAAAGTTGATGTACCTGTAACGACCCGATCCGATGAGGGCGGGGAGAGACGCCGAGGTCAAAAGACTTGAGCAAGGAGCGGCTCCTGGCAGGCTTCTAGGATGGCAAAAGGGGGTAGGAATGAATTGAACTATGAACTGAATTGGGAGGGCAGTGTTTCTAGGATAATTTTATCAGAGTGGCGCAGCGGAAGCATGGTTAAGCCTGTAGAACTCTTGTTTGTGAAAAAGAAGGATAGGTCAATGCGTTCGTGCATTGCTCATAAGCAATTGAATCATGTAATTGTTAAGAGTAAGTGCTCATTACCTAGAATTGATGACTTATTTGACCAGCTGCAGGAAAGTTCGGTCTTTTCTAAAATTGATTTGAGATCAGGATATCAGTTTAGGATTAAGAAAGAAGACATTCTTAAGACCGCATTTAGGACTCGCTATGGACACTACGAGTTCCTAGTTATGCTATTTAGATCTAATGAATAAGATATTTAAGTCTTATTTGGATTAAATTGTGATTGTCTTCATTTGATGATATCATGATATATTCTAAAGGACCCGAAGAACATGCGCAGCATCTAAGCGTAGTGCTGCAAACATAGCTTAAGAAGTGAATTATGGAGAGCGAGTTATGAATTTGAGGATTAAGTTATGATCATTTGAGCTAAGTTGTGACTTCCTATTAGAGGATCTCATTGGATGTCTTGATGCATTACATGGAAGCATTCAATATGTATAGATTGATCTTGGAAGTCATGAGTTTGAGTGGTCATATGAGACATGAAATTATTTGTGGATTATATGTTGGAATAATAGGTTTAATCGATGGTGGTCAACTTTTAATTTTGGTGATGATCTCAGTTTGAGAAGGTTTTGTGGAATTAGTGGATATGATCAATTGTGGTTATAGTCTTTCCAAGGTGAAAAGGTGAAAGTTCAAGTTGTGGATTTGATGAGTGATTAGTCCAAGTGATGATCCTTTAGGGTGAGCCATGAGATATACTTGATGGAAACTAGACAAGTTCTTATCTTGGTGGATTGTCAATCTTTGAATTTAATAAGTTTTGGTGGACTATCGATATTTGAACCCAATGAATGGTGTTGTGTTTTAGGCTTGAATTTATGTTGCAGTGAAAGCGTAGTGAATGTCTTTGTTGGACTGAACCAAATGAGTTATTGGTGGTGTTGATTTTGATGGTTCTAGGCTTGAATTGATGGTGACAAAGGTATGGGAATAATTCGGCTAAATGGTATGTTCAATTGAGACTGTTAGATATACTAGAGTGGAAATGAGATCATGTGACGATGGATTTTGTGCGAGGATTACCAAGGACATTAAGTGGTCATGACTCTATTTGGGTGATAGTAGATTGCTTCACTAAGTCTACCCATTTCCTAGCAGTTCACGTAGACTATCCGAAGGGTAAATTTGCTGTTATATGTGTAAGCCAAGTGGTATGCTTACATGGTGCTCCTGTAACTATCACGCCGAATCGAGATTCAAGATTTACTTCAAAACCTTTGGCGAAGTCTTCAAACTGCCTTAGGGACTAAAGCTCTAGTTTAGTATCGCTCTTCATCCACAAATGGACAGACAAACGAAAAGAGTGATCCAAGTATTAGAGGACGTGTTAAGAGCTTGCATCCTTGTCTTTAGAGGAAGTACCAGCCTGATCCAAGACACATACTCAATCATGAAGCCATCAAAGTGGATGAGGAAGTGAGGTACATTGAGGAGCTTGTGCAAGTGCTGGATCGAAAGGAACAAGTCCTACGGATGAAGAGAATACCATTGATTAAGATATTATGGCGACATCATGATGTGGAGGAAGCCACATGGGAAAGTGAAAATGAAATGAGGGAAAGGTACCCTCACTTGTTTAAAGAGACATAGGTGATGTCTAATTTCGAGGACGAAATTCTCTAAGGAGGGGAGAATTGTGGCATCCAAAAATTTAGATGATTCTCGGATAGGTGACGGTCACCGAACTGTGGCATTAACATTATTTACAGGCATTAAATTGTATTTGTTCATTTCAATTTTTATTTTATTTTATTTTGAACTTTGAGGATGTTGGACGGCATGCAAAGGATATACGAAAAGCAATTTAATTTTTGGGATATTAAATTAAATTCTTAAAATGCTTAAAAATAATAGGGTTAATAAAAAAACCCCATGCAAATTTACCCCAAACTATTTTTTTGACTGAAAATTAAAGAATTAGAACTTTGAGGATGTTGGAAATTTTATTCTCAAATTATTAAGTTAAATGACAAGAATTTTGAGTATATACTTTTTTGTGGTATTAATTCAATTTACCATAGTATAGGAAGCAAATTTAATTTTTTTTTGCAGTCGAATAAATTAGTTTAGGGTATTAAATTAAATGTACTAGTTTAGGTTTTTAGAAATAAAATGCTAAAAAAAAATAATAATAATTTTTTGGGCTTTATTTTTAAAACAATTATTTTGGGTTTTATTTTAAGGACTCTTGGGCCCAAGATTTCGGGCCCAAGCAAGCCCAAAGACCCCCCATGGGTGTCGACCGGACCAAGAAGGGGAGGGGGGGAGTGCATGTCCTCCAAGACTTGTCTTCAATTTTGCCACCACTTGTTCTCTCCTTTTTGCCACTTGTTCTCCTCATGAGAACACTTGTCTCTTACATGCAAAAATAAAGATAAATTGTTAATCAAAGAGCAAAAAGGAAGGGGGTTTCGGAAGTGAGAGGGAAAGAGAGAAAGGGAGGTCAGGCGAGGGAAGAGAGAGGGTTCGTGACCGGCGAGGGAAGAGGAAGACCAAGCCCCGCCATGCATGCGCCTAGCTACTGCCGTCAAGCCTGCCTTGCTCCGCCGTTGTGTTTGCTGTGTTTTGCTTGGATTAGAGGCAAGTAGAGTCCATTGATCTACCCTTTGCATTGCTGTGTTTGGTGTGTGATGAATGGTGAAGTCTTGGATGTGGATGAAGTGTGAAATTTCGAGCTATGTGTTCTAGCCTAGTATTCTGTTTCTGGAAAAAGTTTGACCATTCTTGATTTCGTGAGTTGCATGCGACTTGTTCTAGTTAGAATCTGACTTGATTTCTTCATGAAAGTTGTAAAGGAACTTCAAAAATGTGAGAGTAACATATCAAAATTTGTGAAATGATTTTTCTTCGAAATGAACAAGTATAGGTTTTGTGGTGAAACCATTTTTCTTTGAAGAAAGTAGATCTGAGAAATTAACAGTTATGCTGAAGAAACTCTAAAAATGTGCGATTCTGTGAATTTTATAAAATTATTTGGTTGAAATATGATCTTTGTCCTTCATGAAACTTGTAATTAACATCTTGAGGAATAACATACTAAAATTTGAGAATAAAAGGACAAGAATTGACCGTGAAAATGATTTTCTTTGAAAAGGGTAAATCCGAGAGTTATGGAGAGTTATAAAAATTATAGCTTTTAATCCAAAAGGAATCAGACTTCGATTTATTCATGAGACTTTTACCAATAGATATCATCTATAACATATAAAAATCTCAGAATTTTTTAAGATCATTTAAGGGCTTAATCAAAATTATTTTCCGAAACTGTGCAAAAAGTGGTGCTGGAATTTCTTTTGCTGTGATGTGTGGATCTATGTGATTGATGTGGAACTTTCTTGACATGGTGTTCTTCACGAAATATCTTCATCTGGATCTTTTTTACCTCTTGTTAAATTTTCAGAATTAATTGAGATTTTCACAGATTTTCCAAGAATTTTTACTAAAGAGGTGCATTCTGTTTTACCCGAAAATTGGTTCTATTTTCAAAAACCAATGAACTGCTTTATGAAATGTGATATCTTTGGTGTTGATGTTGCTGCATATGGTGACGTTTGGCATATCATATGACATCAAAAAGCTGGTTCAGACCTTTGATATTGTTGCATCAAATGCCATGTTGAAAATGAGACATTTATGTGAATATACATTGTGATAATGATGATACCGTCAGAGGTGTGAGCCGACGATGCCCCGAGAGTCGGGATGCCCAAAGGTTCGAATGAGTCGATGTCCTTTGGATGCCTGGTTGTATTATGAATACATGCCCAGAGATTTTCCCCGAGAGTGTCGGGATGCCCGGTTGTATTATGACACATGCCCGGAGGGTGAGGGGTTGTATTATGATGCATGCCCGGAGGGTAGGGGTAGGATTTTCATGATGCTAGCCCCGAGATTCCTTGTGATGCCGGAGTTTGTGGATGCCGGATGCCCAGAGGTGTGTGCTGGAGGCTCCTCGCAATGCTAGGTTGGGTGCGAGCAATAAATGAGGGATGCAAACATTGGTCCCTGGAAGAAAAATGATGAGATCCTTGTGAAAGATAAATATTGAAATTGAATCATGTGCATGGGTGTATGCATATGGCATGATACATGATCTGCTTACGAAAGTAAATTGATGCTATTTGACATTAAGAATGCGATCATGAAGGCTTGAATGGATCTCATGGGGATGTATACATGATAGCATGGATGATATGAATCATGCGTATGTATGTGTGCGTATGGCATGGGATGAACCTCATGGAAATGCAAGCATGAAGTGCATGGTGGTATATGCACGTTGCATGGTGATATATGCATGGATGCCTGATGATATATGTACAAATGCATGGTGGTATATGCACGTTGCATGATGATATATGCATGGCTACTTGATGGTATATGTACAAGTGCATGGTGGTATATGCACGTTGTATGGTGTATATGCATGGCTATATGGTGAGGTATGTTCGAATGCATGGATGATATGTGCTTTATTCGTGATACCTTGATTGTTCTGTCTGACACATCGTGTAGTTTGGTGGATCTTTACTGCTGAGTGGTTGTACTCATCCCGTTTGGGGACTAACATTTCAAACTAGACAAGATACCTCTGCCCCTGCCATCGGTAGATGGATCAAGTGGTTGGATATGACTGCGAGGAGGAGGAGAGCAAAGGAATGAACTTTTGGACACCGACACTGATCGATGGACTTTAAGTATACGATTGTTGGAGAAGATGTCGATCATCTTTTGAAGTATAGCCGAGTATAGAAGACTACAGCATTATGATGTACCGATGAATGATGTCCATCTGGTTTAAGTAAATAAAAGTGTTAGGCTTTTACCTATAAATGTCTTAGTTGGTGTGCATCGTTTTCTGAATATAGGGAAGGGAGTTGATGGATGTGCTTCCGCCATATACATTGCGTAGGGACCGATCTAAAAGATGTAAACCCCCAGGATTTATGAATTATAATGAAATTCATTGGTATCAGAGTATTATATTATCAGGTCAAGTGAAAGGTGAGCGGACTGTGGCGACCCTAACGGTTCGGGGGCCGTCAAGGGGTGCCACAAGGAGTGATGTCTTTGGGGTTTTGGAGATAACTTGGAGGAGTATACTTGACCATAAAGTCATACTTCCCACTTGGTTGTCCCGGGGTATCCAGTACTTCAACTTTCTCAGGGGCTCTCTTTACGAACTCACGATCCCAATGGGAAGTTTTGTATTCATCCTCATCCTCATTATCGAAGTGGACCTCTTTATCTTTCAACAAAGTTAGAGTAAGGTCTTTTTCATCATCCCATCCGCTCGGGACAATATCCTTTACGTCAACAAAGAAACTTGGTGGTTGTGTGAACTTCACCTTAAAGTCATATTTGCCACTTGTTTGGCCAAGGATATCAACAACTTCACCACTTTTGCGAGCTTTTCAAACAAACTCACGATCCATGCGGGAAGCTTCATATTCATCATCGCTTCCGGTGTCAAAGTCTTGGTACATAAGGGTTTTGCTTTTTGAGGCTAGATGATCCTCCTTTCGAGTGTTATTTTGACTTGGATTCCCAGCCTTCTTTATGAGTTTTGAGATTATGTCTTCGCCAGAAAAATCAACTTCAACTAGAAACATCTGTGTCGGAGTGGGCTCACCATCTTCATATTGAAGAATTCCCAACTCAGCAAGCTTTGCTAAGCAAGTTATCTTCTCATTACGAGTGATGTCACCTTTCAGCTAGTGATCAGCAAAGGGTGTGATATGTTCTAACTTTTGGATATCCATTGGAAGTATGTGCTTGTCATCATCCCCAAAAAAATCATGTTGACGTCTTCAGAGTGTTTCGAAAGGGGATTTTGTTGGACATTCGGCATTGAATCCTTAAAGGTGAGCAATTTCTTATCTAGTAAGTTCTGGATCTTAGAACAGAGTATAAAGCAGTTATCCACATGGTGACCCTTCTCTCCTATGTGATACTCACACGTCTTATTAAAGTCGAACCTAGGGAACTTTGGCAGATTATTCCTCAGTATTTCTCTCACCATGAGATGGCTTTCAATTAACATCAGAAGTAGCTGAGACATGGGTCTAGGCAATGGAGTAAATTGCCTTTGTGGGGTTTTTCCCTTGAAATCAAAATTTCGGGAAGAACTCCCTATCTCCATAGCAAGTTTACGAGCCTAAGGATTGTATGTTTTTTTAGAATAGGAGTTTTGTATATAAGCAATCTCCATAGTTGACTCCTTATCTTTCTTTGGGGCATATCGACAATTCGTGGTCTTAGTCAACCTTCCTACATGTATGATCCCCTTAGTGCATTCACTTAACTATAACCATGCAACAAAGTTGATACAGTTGTAGTTGTACATTTTCTCAAAGAAGTCCTGAGGCATAGTTTGAAGTAGCAATTTCATAGCCTCATTCTCAGATAGGGGTGGCTTTACTTGAGATGCAGTGGCTCTCCACCTTTGAGAATAAGCTTTGAACATTTCAATTCTCCTTTTCTCAACCCAAACTAGCTCCTCTCGAGTTGGGGCAATCTCGGTGTTGAACTTATATTGTTAGAGGAATTCATCAGTGAGATCCTCCCAAGTATGGATCTTCTCCAAGTCCAACTCTATAAACCATGTCAACGCAGAATCAACCAAGCTATCTTGAAAGGAGTTAATCAGGAGTGGAGGATTATCTAAGTAGAGGGCCATCTTGCCCAAATAATACTTTAAGTAGGTCTTAGGGCACCTAATGCCGTCATTCTTCCTTATAAACTCGGGCTCCTTGTAAAATTCGAGGACCTTAACCTTGGCAAAGGACGACAGTTTATCAAACCCCTATTGTTTATAGCCTTGCAGCATGTATAGGCGCTCCTTGATCTTCATGAGGTGTCTCAAACTCTCTTCATCAAAGTACAGAGTTGGGGTCTCCTTAGACGGAACCTTTAAATCAATAACCATTAAGGTAATAGTAGGAACCTCTTTAGTAGGCCCTTTCCCCACGAGTTCAATTACTAGCACATCAGAGGACGCGATAGGAGGATTCATGGTAAGTGCAGCGGGAGTTACAGGAATTAAGTTTTTGACTTGGTTGGAGAGATCAAATAACAGTGCCACTACGCCATTTGGTTCTCCATGTTAATAACACGAGCACAGGCATCTTTGTTCTCCATTCTTGCTTGGTGGCGAGTACAAATAATAGACCGTTTCTCAACCGTCTTTCAATACCTTTTAAAGAAAATAGTTCAAATCAGTACAAGTCAAGAGAAAATCAAGAAAAAACAAAACCTAGTCAATTTTATATTTTCTTGAGATGAAATAATGATAGGAAGTATATATGACCCCAATATCATATAGAATCCTCTCATCAAAATTTCTTCAAAAGAAATTATCAAATTGAAAAGGAATGATGACGAATATTTGACTAGAATGCCATTTTTTCTAAAAATTACATGAAAATCTTCATGAATTTTTATTGATTACATCGAACAATTATAAGGGAAATAGAACCTTGCATTCTTGAAGCTTACAAAGTGGTTCGATTTTACATGTAATGTGAAAATGAATACAAGGAAATCTTGATGGAAAGGAGGGAAACATAAAGGAAATCCCTTTACAAAAAAAGAATATAAGATAGAAGCCTAAGGACTAGGTGGGATTGTGTGGAAATGTTTGTTATCATGGGTCAAGCATTCCTCATCAATCAAGGCATCGTCTTCTTACTCCTCAGTATGAGCTCGCCAAAAACCTTGAGCTTGGGAATATCAGGCAATTGAACCTCAAGCTTAGGTTCTACTTGATAGTAGATGCTATTGATGGTAGCGTGATGAGTCCTCATCTCTCCCTCCAAGTCAGCTTCATCCACAGCGACCACGTAATGTGAGGAATGGGAGTACCAAATTCTAGTAGTAGTTCAAATCGTGGCCTTGACATGACCAATTTTGTTTTCCCCGATGACCTCGTTGTTATAATCAATACAATATAACCCCAGCTTGAGTATTAGTAGAATCGTTTGAAGCGCGCGATATTAGCAGAGCACCCTTAAAGGGTAATACGACATTAAACCCATCAATCTCGCGAAGAGGAGTAGGTCATCAACTCCACTAACAAGGCGTACCTTGGGATTCCTGAGCCTTCGAACATGCCATTGAATTAAGCTAGGGTTGAGGTTTTTGATGAAATGAAATCATATAGAGAAAGACCATGATGGAAAGAATCCATTTCTTTGGCAAATTCTAAGAATAGGATGATGATATTTCGTGACATCAACAATCTTCGTTTGAAGGGAAAATTCTTTCATATGCGAGAAGAGCCAAATTTGGAGAAGTCCTGATGGGGCTCTAAGAGTTCCTTGGCCATTTGCTTTGAACCGAAAGAATCATGTGTGTAAAACAACTACTAGAGGCACACACTTGATTGACAATATGAGTGACGAAAGGATCCTTTTTTTTTTTTTTTTTTTTTTTTGGTATGTGGGAAAATTACAAAGCCAATGAATATGAGAAGGAAAACGCTAGGAATTTGGTTCCTAGCTTTAGGCTTAAGGCTAAGAAAATGTTGTACAAGGAAGGTATAAGGCATGAAATTCAAATTTCCTTTAAGAATAGTCCTAATTTTGTCGGTAGGGATATTGAGGAATTGACTTCAAAGAGATATTGGTTCTTGACCAATAGGAGGAATGAAGCCTAAAGAAGCTTTCCCTAACCCGATGGCTTTCCAGAACTCCTCAATTGTACGAGTCAATTCATATCAATTAAACATGAAGGTGGAAGTCATAGAATTCCAAAAAATGAGCCAATGCTTTCACCATCGCGATACGTGGTTCGACTTTTAATAAAGACGGGAGGAAGCCTATGCGCTTTTCCACGTAATATTGATGTCTTGGGTCGAGCTTCTTCCATAGAGTCTTGAGATTCTTTGGCATCAAGACAACATCCAATTCGAGTTTACCCATCTAGGCCTAAATCTAAAAGGGCATTTGTGATTAAAACATATCGTCGTTGAAATATAAAACGCATAATCAAAATATGGAAAGTAAGAAGATAAGAATGATAAGAAAGGAACAATATCTTACCCACTGAACACGTGGCAAGCACAAATCACATGTCGCACGAAACTGTGAGGTTTCGACACCTAAGGCGAGGGTGCTAAAGGCTAAAGGTCCCCGTCCCAAAGGATAAAAATAATTTATCCATTGCAACTATCGTCGGTTAGTGCTATTTTTATCAGTTGGGACGAGCGGGTTTATGTAAGTAATGGATTACCATGAATATTCACTCGTTGATTCCACCCATAAACCCTCCTAAGGATTGGGCGATCAGGATTTTAGACCGCGGTTGTGTGTGCGGTGTCATGCTAAAGCTTGTAAACACATGTTTAAACTTAAACATCCAACACTTCAATATAAACCCTCATACATTCATACATCCTTACACCACTTGCAAAATAAAGGGTTTACACTCACTTCACCCCTTATAACTCTCAACTATAAAACCATTTAACATAAGGTTAGCGACTAACTTGATTTTCCACACAACTGACATGTAGGTGATCCTACACAAGACACGTTAGTTAAACACAACAATCTTTTTTAAATAGCTTCAAGTCCTCTTGATATAGTAACCAATCCCCAATGGAGTCGACAAACTTGTCGCGACCCGATCTCGCCGCCCATCCTTCTCGCGAGGAGAGGAAGGGGGAAATGTTAGATCTAGGGGTACTTGACCATAAAAGGTCCTTCATGTTTCTCAACCATAGGGATGTCTTCACCTCATCCCCCAGATGAACCTCTTGTGAGTTCCCTTTTTAAGGTCACGAGTTCTCCCAAACTCGTACCCTGCATGACAATGGAGTGTCGTGATCCATACCCACATGGGTGACACACCTTGAGAGAGGAGGTTGGGTGTGAATATCATATTTAAAGGTACCTTTACCATGGTAGCCCTCCCTTTGGTACTCATTCCTAAAAATGACGTCACTTCATCCATTAGGAATTTTCCATATGTAGTCATTCTAAACCATGATGAGTCCTATCAAGACCCATACCCCCGCGATGGGTTTATTTATGCAATCTAATTGTTTAGGGCAATCTAAAAAAAAATATGAGAGTCACCACTAGCCTCACTCTTGGAGGTCGGCTAGAAACCCAATTGAGGGTCGGGAGTGTTTCCTCGATTTATGCGCAACTAGATATCTAGGTCTGGGAACTTGGGTTACACTAGTATTTCTATTAGCGTTCTTTTTGTACCTAAACAATATGTTGTGTTTTCCTAACGTGTCCATGCATTTCTTCTTACATTGTCGGGATCGTTAGTCCTAAATTAAGCGATCATGCGTGATTAGTCGTTTTCATGCTATTCTATTTCTAAAAAAAAAAAAATGAAAAGGAAACACGTAACTGAATCAAAAATTTTGAGACATAAAGTAAACAACCAAGAAAAATGGTAAATCTATCATGCAATCCTATAAAATATAAAAGGTGAACACAATTGAAAAGAATAAGAGAAAAAGAGAACCTGCGACTTGTCGGGTTTTTATACAGTCGATAGAACCCAAGACATATGTTAGGGATGAATGGTACAGAATAATGGTCGGAATGAACTTCATCGTCTTCATGTTTTCTCTATCTTTAGAGTCTTACTCTAAATCTAGTCTAGGAAATCTATAACTAGGTACACACAATGAAAGAAACAGACATACATGTTAAAACAATCAAAAGCACAACATCATACCAAGGTCAATTCTCAAAAGAAATTCAATTTCATAAATCAGATTTGGGCCTCAAGGTTGACCTTTGAAATTCATGCGTAGGTCCCTCTAAGACACCTACCCAATTCATTTTATGACTTGTAACCATTATTGACCAATTGTGTTCTCACATAGCCAATAACACTTATAAGTTTCTTAACTAAGCGATCTATGTGATCCTGGGGTTTTCCCTTGATATCACGTATCGACCCTATCATACATCTAAAAGTCACATGCATTGTAGGAATTAAACACGCATGCAAGTCTTTTGGACCTTGTTTATTAACCAATCAAGCAAGAAAGTGAACCGTCAGCGGGTCACTTATTACCAAGGGCATGCGTCAATCACAAACACAAGCACTTCTAAATGAATGTCGTGATTGTATGCATGGGGGGTACAAGTGATGTTTCAAATACATCCATTTGAAATCATCCACGAAAAGTTTTGAGACAAAGTGATGTCTCGGCTATGAAAGGCATTCAATTGCTAAGGTTAGCCCGGGGCTCTCATAAATGCACTCTTAAGCATCATAGGCAATTTGAATACAATTCAAACCGTGACGTTCACAAATGTCAAATCAGGATTTAAGAAAAATTTTGAAAATATTTCGAATTAAGAAATATATAGGCTATGGAACACATTTGATTGCCAAGGCTAGCTCGGGGCTTGCATAAATGCACTTTCAAGCATTGCAGGTATTTGGAATGTGGTCCAAACCATGACTCTTCCTTAAGCCAAATCGAGCTTTAGGGAATAACTTTTTAACAAATTGTTTTTGGAAAACGTCACATGTACCAAAGCATTTTCAAATTTGATTTGAAGAGAGATTTGTCCAAAATCATTTCACAATTATTATCAAGGTATTTAAAGAAATTTTTATGAAAATAGAATGATCTAGGTTTATGCACAAACTAACCCTAGGAAGTTTATCTAAACAAACACAATCAAGCTCATGCTAGGGAATTTCAGAATAAACATGTAAAAACAGCAAAATTGGGCAACGTCTAATGACGATTTGGCAATAACGAAATTCCCTAACACGCACGACACGATATTAAACAACTTTTGTGAAGAAAGCTTTCATGTGTGAGCTACATATGATTTTACAAAAATCAAACAACAAGCAATAGCATGTCAGAAAATTGTCAAAACAACAGGACACTCAGCCAATATCAGTAGGATTTGTCCTGTCAAAATAAGTCTAAAAATCATCAAATTTACACACAACTTGGTCAACAAGTTGGCAAGCAATTTTCTGAAGAGGTCAAGTGTGGAATCTTTACAGAAAAAATAAAACAAAAATGTCAAAGGTCTATCCAAACAGAGATTATAACAAGGGTCCGAATTTGATCCCATGTCCAGATTCTGATCTAGTTTTTAAAAAAAAAAAAAAAAAAATAGAAAGTGGTCCAAATGATGAGTGATCTATGTGAAATCAGTGGCATTGGAAACCTCTAAGTGTTCCTTACAATTTCCTAGAAGGGCTCATGTAACATCTTCAATTTTGACCCTTATTTTGGTCCTAACTAGGAGGCTAAGCTAGATAGGCCTTTGGTTAGTCAAACCTCCGTAGAAAATAAGTGTGAACAAGTGTGAAAAGTATTAAACGAGGATGATGTGTGACATCCGGATTTCACCGGATCTCAAGTACGTAACCGTTCATGACGAGTCAACGAATTTGTCGTCGGACAACGTTGTTGGCATCACTTGTGGATGCCGTTTCATCACCACTCTCACCGTAATGAAACGTCACGTTTCGTCATGTTCTCGCGATACCATCTTATCTAGGAATTTCTTCACGCGACGTCGCTCGCGAGAATAACATCTCCCGCATTTGTACTTTAACAAGCGAGCTTTCCCTACAAGCACCCGACGTCTCTAGATACACGCCCATTCGGTGACCAACAAGATGGGGGTCTTACCATGCATGAAGGGCCATGCAATCACGCAAACCATTTCTCCTCCTTGCGACACATTAAGACATACGTGCATGGAATGGTCCCTTAGTTGGCTGATGATTTAGATAAGTTGACTCACGTAGTCAACTAATGAGAAGCTACGTCCACTACCATGCATGCAAGGAGGGAGAGCCACGTCCCTCTTCCATGCAACAAGCGAAGACGTCGGCATCAGCTGCTCCTTCCTCGTACATCAAGGGGGACTTGGACCACTGAAGAGCAGCCCAATTTCCTTGCCCCAATCTGCCAGCCCATAGGAACGTGGATATAAGGACTTAGCCGCATTTCCTTTCCTCTTCGCTGGTCAACAAATTTGGAGATGTTGACCATGCTGCCACGTCCTTGCATGAGGGAGCAAGGTGGGGTGTGCACTGCATGGAAATTGGCTTCTCTTCAGCTGGACAGCGACGCCGGGGAGGTCGACCAACTGAAGGCCACGCATCAACGGATTTCTTCAAGCTGGCGATGAAGACTCGGTTGAGGGCCACGCTACCCTCCACCTGCCTTCGGCTTGGACGGCCACCGCACACCCAAATGTTGACAATGAAAGTCAACAAAGGGGAAAAGGGACGAAACCCACGAAGAAGGCAGAAGGTGCGGTCTTCTTTCCTCTCACGCCCGGCTTCACTTCATCAACGTCGACCGCTCTCTCTCTTCATCCAAAGTTCAACAAATTTCACCCAAATTCCCTACACCATTTCGCTCAAGCCCGGCTGCCAATCACCGCCACCGACCGCGCCACTGCATCACTGGCCTCACGCCATCTCACAGCTCATCACCCGTCGCTCCTAGCTGACCCCGCACCACCGCATTTCTGACCCTCTCATCTTTCCATAGCTAGTCACATCCCAGCCCTACCGTTGCACTGTTCCACAAGCTTCCGGATTCGCTTCTCTGCTGTCCTGCTCGTCTCGACCATGCCGCAGTCCATAGCTCCCGGATTCACCTTGCTGTTGATGCCCCAAACCAAAGGCAAGTCAATATCTACTAACCTATAAGACGTGAATGCTACCATTGTTTGATGAAACCGTCCCATATATTAAGATTATTTTGGTATACTCGCGCTGAATTGTGAACTCGGAGGTTATCGGGTTAATTCTAAGCTATATGGTTTTGGCGAAAATCATCACCTGTACATTCCAAGTTTTGAAATGTGAAAATGTTTTAAGTCCGCGCCTGTAAATTTCGGATTTTGATTGGGGTGGAACGATAGAAAACTTCTTCGATTTATTCTGGTATTCAAACTCTGGACTTTATGAAAGATTTTACCGACAAGGATTTGATACGCCGTTGAGATTTCATTGGATTTTGACCCATACCATGATTTGGGATTTTGAAATCAAAGCAATTTTTCACATATTATTGGTACAAGAATGTTTTGGCATTTAAATCGATTTGACTGCTACACCATGGTTGATGTGTTATTGCTACCGTCAGACCCTCGGGTCAACGAATCCTCGGGAGACGAGTTGCCTGGAGGATCGTAGTGGCAATGCCTCTGGATGCCTAGGGACCAGTGAGCTCGGGAGGTTCCCCGGGAGTATCGGGATGCCCGAATGAATAACGATACATATTCCGAAGGGTAGGGGCAACCATTGACATTGTGAGCCCCGGCGATTCCTTGTGATGCTAGGTGAGGTGCAAGATGCCCGAAGGTGTGATGTAACATGCTCTGGATGCCTGGTGACTGAAATATGGAACTGGAGGCTTTTGTGATGCCAGGTTGGGTGCGAATGCCTGGAGGGACGCAAACACAAGTCCTCTAGGAGATAGTGATAGTGAATCAAAAATCTGTTGAATTCTAAAGCTTGACTGTTCTGCCATGTTATGCCATTTCATTAGTAGACCAAGATAAAATGAATTTCTGAATTTCTCATTGTTTTCGATATGCCACTCCATTTTTATATCTTCCTGAATTGATGCATGTTTATTATTACTATTATGCGTACTGATTTGGATTGCATGGAATTGGGTGACGATAGGCTCCGTAATATAGTTTAGTATAATTTTGGCTGTTGAGTAGTCATACTCACCCCTCGTGGGGACTAACATATTACATAATATAAAAATGCCACCGCCGCTAGATGACGTTGATGGAGACTTGAGCAGAGTAGAGTTACCGAGGATGTGAGGTCAACAGTGAATTTTCGGACACCGGCACTTGCTAATGGACAACATGTGATTAGCTGATGGAAAATGTCAGTCTAGTGTTTGTGATATAGCCAAGTATAAGAAACTTTGGCTTTTATTGTACTGACAAACATCGTCTATCAAGTATATGTAAACTAAAAGTGCTTGGTTGATATTTGTTTGTATCTAGTGTACATCATTTCAGTGTTAAGAATGGAGTTATTGGATTGGCTTTCGCCATATAAACTGCACGGGGATCAATGAAAAATGTAATAGACCCCCAGACTCACAAATTCACCGAGATCCATTGGTATCGAAATCCAATGAGTAAGAAAGGAGGACATCCAGGACAAGGAAGTGATGTGGCGACCCTAACAGATCGGGGGCCGTTGGGGGGCGTCACATGATGAATGTAAAGGGTTATGTGTCCCTATAGCCTAGCCTAGTTATAACCCTAAAGTAAGTAGATCTTGGAGGCCAAGGAATGGAGTACACATCCATTAGAAGAAAGAGAAAGCAAGTCAAATCTTCTTAGACAAGCTAAGAGCACATTAATTACATTCACCTTCTAGTTATTCAATACCGAAATGAAGTGTCCAAGCTAACCTGTAACCTAGTTGGAAACTTACGAGATAAGGATGCCCGATAATTAATACTTCTTGACCAAGTAGGATGCCTCCTTTTTCCAACTAAGACTACCACCTATAATTTTCTAAATTACCGGACCTGTGCTATTTGCCTATTTTACACAGATTTTTGTGGTGTGAGTTTAAAGAAACTTCCTTCATGAAAGTTGTTCTAAATATTTTGATCTAAAACATACTTAAATTTCATATTTTATGAGGTGAAATGGTATGGACGAAGGCCCAATCATTGACCATTTGGAACCTGTCCCATATGGTGAAAACGGTGACTAGGTTGCCTTCTCGAATCTTTATAAAATTTTCCCTTTCAAATTTAATCATGATTCCTTCATAAAAGTTTTAAAGGACATCCATTTCTATAACATATAGAAATTTCAAAGAGTTTTGTGAAGATTTGGATTTCGAAATGAGTCTCTCTCTCCGGCTGTTGAATATGCTCGACGGACAAATATTTGGGCTTGTGTTCAATGATTTGCTGCTCTTTCCATAACACAATTTTGACTTGACTTCTTTCATGAAAATTTTTCTTAAGATATTCTCAACAATATATTAAAATTTTATAAGTTTTTGATTCCGTTTGATAAAGTAATAACACTGATTTTGAAAATTGTTCAAAACTGTTTTCTCACCCAAGAGGTATGAGTCACGCCCAAGCTTGGACTCAAATCCTTAAATGTCATGTTGAGGTGTACCTAATGATCTCTTCCTTGGCCCCATAATCAACTTGGATGATAGACTTTTCTAGATTGCCTTCTCATGGAAGGAAAATTTTCCTTCTTAAAGAAGGAAAGGAAAGTAAAAAGAAAATTCTAGAATTCCTTCATGAAGAAGGTGAGATGTTCCTTGACTTTCAAAAGTCATAAGTCATGATTGTGGTCCAAAATATATTGGATATTCTAGAAAAGTGGCATACATATGGACCAATTGGAGATTGATATAGGGGCCCTCATTAATCACCGAAGATTCTAGAATTTGCCGACTTTGTAACTTTGGCATTATTATTGTCAAACTTCATTAAATGCTCATTTAATGTGGGGTATAGGTGGACCAATGGAAAAGTGAAAAGCGGGTCATCATCAATGAGGCCTATGAGCTTAGGTTTCTAAGTAAGGCCTTTTAGCCTTCCAACTCATTATTTAGGTTTCAATTATTGGACCCATAGTCTTGTCACCCAAGGAATTTAGGCGGGACATTTGGAAACATTGGAATGGACCGCTTGGCATGGTAATGATGGCTCCAAGGGCTATAAATATGAGGAGCTCTCTTCATTTTTCTCACTTTGCTACCATTTTCTCCACCCTCCATCTCCTTGAATGCCCTCCACCTCACGTCTCTCTCTCAGCCTTCAAAGTAAACCGCCCTTCCTTTGTAGTTTGTGTCTTAGCTCAAGGTTCATCGAAGGTAAGTAGAATCTCTAACTCATGGCTAGGGTGATAGCCTACATCATTGAGTTTAGTGGTGTGCTCACCCATGTTAGTCATGTATATGTTGTCATGTTCTTTTGTGTGTTTGCTCATATTTGCATGTTTGAGTGTATTCACGCCCCGGGATGAGGTCAAGGTTTGCTCGGCTTGGAATCGATGTCAAGTCACGATGGCCTAAGCATGCGACCCAAGTAACGAACCAAGAATCGTTCCTAGCATATTTTATAATATGATGTTGAAAATCATGGCACACTCACTTGAATGAGCACACCCTCGGGCCTTGCATACATTAGCTAAGATAAGAGATGAAAAACCGGCTTGTGTGATGCACTTGTGTGTGCACTTGAAGAGGAAAAAGCATCTATCGCAACATAATGTTGGCAGCAATGCCTCGTTCATTGAACATGATGCCTTGGTTGAGCTAGGATGCCTGGGTTTGAGCTCGGATGCCTTGGGTAAGCTAGCCCCGAGATGCCCTAGTTGAGTCAGGATGCTTGGGTTGGGCCCGGATGCTTTGTTGAGCTAGCGCCAAGATGCGTCAGTTGAGCCAGGATGCCCTGGTTGAGCCAGGATGCCCTGGTTGAGCCAGGATGTCTAGCTTGAAGCTAGATACCTCGTTGAGCTGGAAGGGCCTGGTTGAGCCAAGACGACGATAAATGAATTTGCATGAGTACCGATATATGCATAAGTATGATATTGGTTATTTCTAATATTGGCACATTTGATTTAACCCTTAGGTGGTTAACCAAACTTCATTTTGTTAAAGTCCTCTCCAAAGGAATTTGGCAATTAGTATTGTTTACCAAGATATGTTTGAATGAATTTTTTAAAGATTGGCTCTCGAACAATCTCAAAATCCTTTTTCAAAATATTTATTCTCAAGTGGATAGGTTTTTGGTCATCCTAAACTATAATCTAAATTTCTGGTTTTTTGTCATCCTAAATCATAGCCCTTTTATTTTCCGGTTTTTGGTAATCTTAAACCATACCTCTTGTCTTTTAGGTTCTTGGTGTGACATCCTGATTTTCTAATTTTGTTTTCAATTGAATGAGTCGGGCTTTTCATCAACGCGCCTATAGTTCTATTCTCTAAGTTGATCACTCATGAGATAACTAGTCTATCAGGTGAAGCCATTAAAGGATTTTAATACAATAGACTTGAGAATTCGACCAGAAAACAACTACTAAACCATGCTAATTTGCAAGGGTCATTACGGCACTGTCAAAATCGATCAGAGACCGGAGATGGGTCGATTCGATAGAGATATGTGATTAAGTGTGGGTGATTCCACCTAATTACAAAATTATCGTCAAACGACACTAGACCGATTTTTTTGTCGTTTCTGTACCCTATGTCTGTATTTGAAACCTCAAGAATTTCACGACAACCGAGAGTTGCCAATAAGTCGAAGATGCACTTTGTGGCTCGACAATAACCGACCACATGTCATACGCACTAAAATTCCCGAAAGCTGCCCGGTAGGCTAGGACGCACTAAAATCGCGCCAGACTAAAATTAACCACGAATCTAAACTCAATTTTAGAAATTGAAAATTCTTTCATGTCACAAATCATTTTAGGAACGTCGACTCATCTTCTGAAGATTTTTCTGCAAATCGAGATTTTCGGCGAAAAATCAAAGTATGGTTATTTTGGATCGGGAAATTGATAGGCCATTTTTTGTCGCATTTTTGGTCATCAAGTAGGATCTTTGGACAAGGAAAATGTGGAATTAAGTATGGACATATTGGTGGATTTTTTATGGACTTCAATTTGACTCAATTAAAAGAGAAATTGAATGAAATCTAAGAGGCAGAGTCCAAAATTCGTAGGCCATGGGGGAGCAACATTTTGGACCCATTGGGAAGCTTCTTGAGGAAGATTTGAGAGAGAGAATAGCTGAGGATCACAGACCAGCTGGTGGGGGCAAGCCAAGGGAAAGAAAGACAAGTGTTGAAGGCCTAGGAAGCCTTTGGGGACCCCCTCTATTCAGCGGACCCTTCTTCCTCCTTGAAGCCCTCCTTTCTCCATTTTTGAGACTTAGGAAAGCTTGAGAAAACTAGAGGAGAACAGCCAACATCTAGTCCAAGCCCCCTGCTGCCCGTCCGACCACCCTTGGCCACCGTCCGTGCAGCCGAAGTCATGCTCGCTCGCCCACATGCCACTTCTCGTCCTGCTCGCGTCCGGCCATCTGCACACCATCTCGCCATCCAGGAGCCCTGTTCGTCGCCGTCCCTGGTCATCCAGCAGCTGTACGCCACTGTCCAGCCAGCCAAGAGTTCCGCATGGACCGCTGCAGCTACTGGTCCTCCTCCCTGCTGTTTCCGCGCCAAGCCAGCCATCGGTTCTCCCTTTCTCGACCAAGAACAGAAGCTGAAGTTCCAGCAAGCTTTGAGACTTCATGGCCCATTTTTGAGCCCTTCTCGGCCTTGGTTGGTGTGGCCGCTTGGAGGTTTATCACCCTCCCTGGCGTTGCCATCGCCGTGAACTCACCAGATTGCTAAACCAGTGAGTTTACTCACTAAACATGGGTTGGTGTCGCCGCTTAGGAGGGTAATCATGCTTAAAAGTTGTTTAGATTAGACTAAGCATGATTAGGTGGTTAGATTAATCTAAGTAGAGGTTAATTAGGTTATGAGATTTGATTAGTTTAGTTGTTAATTAATTAGAGCTAATTAGGTGATTTGATTAGTGTAAGCTTAATTAGGCTCCTAATTAATTATTTTAGATTAATTAATAATTTCGAAATTATTTAATTATTTAATATTTATTCATATTATATTTAATTAATTTAATATTATTTATTTAATTTTTGAAATGTATTTAATTATTCATTATTTTCCGGAAATTACGTTGGGATAATAGGTCGTTAGAATTTTATGCTAACTTTGTGGTGTAATCAGATTATGTAATTAATTGTTGGATTGAGAAATTGAGTGATGATTGTGAAAATTATGGTATTTATTCAGAAAATCCCCGGTATCAGGTTTTGTCACTGAAAAGGGTTTTAAGTACTATATCAAATAGTGAGGTTTGAAAAAAGAAGGGTATCAGTTTTTCTGGTTCGAATTGACTGTGGACCCACACACGACTATTTTACCATGTGTTTGTAATATGAAGAAAATAGGCCAGATCACTACTTTAATTGAGGCATTTGAGTGCAATGCAAAATGTTTTGGGCTGAAATTGAATGGTCGTGTGTTGGTTAAGAAAACCCATCCCAAGCTGTTAAGCTGGATGTGCTCCTATATGGGATGCCCTACCAATGGATGCCAGTCGCAGTAGAGATTGGACCGATGCTCCCTTATGGAACGCCGTCGACATAGTGATGAAGCCGTGCTCAATGGGGTGAGACGATGCCTGATTAAGCCAGTAGATCGCCGAACTTTGAGTAGGCTGTGCTCGTGTGTGGTCGTGATTAACAAGTGGAACGCATGCTAAGTGAAATTGACGCGCCGGATTATGGGACAAAATTGTGTGGCATGGAATGAGACGTGTCATAACGATTTGGCCCTATAATTAGGACCCCTGTGGTTATTTGAAATGAAAGTGTTAGCATTCCAATTGTTTGAGTTCTTATTACAGCATATGATTGAGAATTATGAACTGTACTAACCTGCAGGAAGGATCTGAGACAAGGTAAGTCCTCTGTATTTCCATCCTAATAGGGGTTTAGGGGGTCAACTTGCTGAGACAATGTTTCACCCCATCATGGGCTCAACATTTTAAGGTCCATAGATGGTTGTTCATCCATAACGTTATGGTCGACCGATGAGGATTACCGAGTGGGTTTTTAGTTACCCTGATCCCGGAAGTCATTGGGTCTATGAACTTGTGATGACCACTGTCCAGGTCAAATAGGACATATTTCATAGGGTGCCTCATCGATTCAGAGCGTAGTTTCGCTACTGACCCAATGGATTCAAGGTGGGTCCCTTAAGGGGTTTTGATATTCCCGTAGTGGTAGTTGATGCCATTCTAGGTAAGAGTGTAGCTGACCCTCCCGATGGTGTGGTGGAGGACCCGATGCCCCCAGAGCCTATGGAGTCCGAAGGATCGAGCGTGTCTGGCTAGCGGGTTATAGGACAGTTCCCTTTTTGTTAAGCCAGTCTCTTGTAGACAACCTAGTATTGTATATAAACTTGAGGTGTATACGAAAGGCCTATTTTGGTTGTGAATTGTTGCTTGCTTTCCTATCCCATGCTTTGTGTTGTCAGGGGTTATTGTTTCACTTCCGCATGCGTATTAAAATAAATGGGTCGGTGACGCGTCTTGGGACGTCGGAAATTTTCTCGACCACCGAGTGATGAGCACATGCTCGAGGATCGGGGCGTGACACCTGATCAACCTTAAACCTCATCCCTTAGGTTTCTGGTTAACTTTAAACCCCGTCTTTTCGATTCTTGATCAATCTTAAACCTCGTCCTCTAGGTTCCCAGTCAACTTTAAACCTCATCTTTTAGGTTGCTAGTCAACCTTAAATCTCGTCCCCAGTTCATGGTCAACTTTAAATCCCGTCTCTTATGTTCCTAGTCAACCTTAAACCTCGTACTTTAGGTTCTAGGTTATCTTTGTAAATCTTGATTTTAGGTTATAGATTATCCTCATAAACATTGATTTCATTTGATAGATTATCCTCATAAATCTTGACTCTAGGTTCTAGGTTATCCTCTTAAACCTTGTCATTAGGTTAATGGTCATCCTTAAACCATTTCTTTTTCCCTTAATGATTTCATTTCTCTCATCCCATTCCACGAGAGAGATGGAGAGAAGAATCCCAAACATGAGTCAAGATACCAAGATACCCCAATGAGCAAAGGTAACTGTTTATATATGCTCATAATGTCATTTCTTTTGTTATTTTCTATTCCCATGGTAGAGCGAGTAAAAATTACAAATATCAAATTTTATTTTTGAGTGAAACCTTTTCAAACTCTTACTCAAAGAATGGCAGCTATTGACATCTAATTTTTAGTCGATGCATCATGAAAAGTAAAAAAACTAAGATTTGGGTTTCGATCGTAATAGAGCTCGTTTTCAGCCAAAAAGTATCATTTTTCATTTCTTTCACTTATACTGTCATTTTAAAGCAACTCCCAAGTCATTTTCAAGGAAAACCCGAAAGGTCAAGTAGTTGACTTTTAAGAAGACTTTTTGGTCAACCATTCGACCAAAAGTCAACCCCCGGTCAAAAATTGACTTTTTACCCAACAATATGTTAGTTAGCTTTAATTTTAGTGTTGTCAAATCAATTTCTCAAAAATTCAAAAATTTGATTAAGAAATCAATATTTTTGGAAAATAAACTAAATGGTTGACTTTTGGTCAAACCTTTTACCAAAAAATGAAAAAAAAATTCACGAATACATCTTTTTAATGTCAATTTGACATGGTGTTGAAAATTTCACAAAAGTCGATTAAGAACCTTGTTTTCCGAATTTTTTGATTTCGTGTTCTAATTCAGCCAAAAATCAAATTACTTTCATTGTAGTCAAAATTAGGTATAGTTCTTTCTTCAACATTTGGTGTAGGAGCTCTTTTAAATCCACTAATGCATGCAATTTCATAAATTTCTGAGTCAAAATACAAATTGCCATTTTAAGCCTTAATTAGGGGACCAAAATGGATACTTCATGACTTGCGAATGGATAATTATTTTTCACTCATTTTTTAAGATAAGTCCAAATCTAAAATAGATTTTGGAAAATTCACATAAAAACTTCTCAATTTGAGGAATTTTGTTCTTCCAAGCATAAAAAGGTCAAGCAATCAAGCTTCAATGGACAAAATTCGAACCGACCCATTTATGGTTATGCTTTAATTTCATAAATCTTGGTCCAATTTTGATATTATACCAAGATTCATTTTTGACATAAGCTTCAACATTTCAATTCGAGGCCAATTTGAATGTGATGAGTGATCTTACACACGGGTGATTGATTAGATAGGGCAATTGTGGTTTTAATTGAATTCAATTTCAATCGATTTGCAATTTTACTCATTGAATTGCAAATTTGATCATTTTAGCCCTTTATGCTCGATTGAAAGCACCCATAGTTTTGACCTGTTGTCTTTCGTAATAATCATTGAATTAAGTCAATAAAAGATCCCTAGATCATATTCATAAGATTTGATTGGCTTAATTTGATCAAAATTGGGTAATTTCATCTCAAATAGGGTAAATTTTCTTTTTAATTTGGTTCTCGACCAAATTGCATAAATTTTATTTTCAAATAGGGTAAATTTTCTTTTCTAGTTCACAAATCAAACCCACTAGATTAATTACCCAACACCTTAAGATCATAATTGAGCCTTCAAAATCAAATTTTGACCGTTAGATTAAAATTTCAACAATTTGATCGAATCGACAACCAAGATTGCTTGATTTGGGGATGGTATATAAGCAAAATTTCCCTCCAATTTTAGGGTGCTCATTTGCATAAAAGTTCTCTCTCTTCAGGCTCTCTCTTTCTCTTTCTTCTCTCTGATTTCCCATCGGGACCTTCCTCTTTCTCTCTCTCTCTTTCATTATAGCCGATTCCCTCTTTCGACGAGCTAGTTGCAACCGGTTTAGCCCCACTAGTAATGATTCATCCTCATCGGCGATCCTCTCATCTTGCTCGAGCTGTTCGTAGCTAGCTTGATCTTTAGTGAAGTCCCCATTCTTCCAATTCGACATCCAATCCTCACACCAACGATTGAATTTATGAAGAAGTCACTAGACTTCCCTTGACTAAACAACAGTCCGGAGGCTTTAAGTCCAACTTCATCTCTCGCTATGTAGAGTTCTCTCTACCGTTTGGTAGTTTTCTAAACCCTAAATCCCTGTTTCATTCCCCATCTCTTCCACCATTACTTCTTTGTCTGCTTGCATTTTGATGGCTTTCCTTTCATCGACTTCCCATATCAAGCGGAAACCTTTAACTCTTCATTGATATCCCTGTTTCATCCAACATTCCTTACACCTTCGGCTTGAACTTGGGTGGCTTTCACTCTATCAGCCTCCGATGTTAGGTGGGAACACTCAATTCTTCACCAATTCTCCCTAGTTAGTTCTGCATGTCTCTGATTGCCTTCTATATTCAACGAAGACGTGGAATTGTTGTTAGTCAAGAGTTCATGATTATAGTATTTCATCGTCTCCGCCTCCTGTTGCTTGTTAGTTTTCTGAAGTTGGGTAATTCATCTTTCTATCTTGACTTTATCTTGGATGGCTTCGGATGAACAAGCCGATTCCTCGCGTCTGGCCACTCTTTGTACTAGATTGGGTCGCCTCACCACAGAACAGATAATCGAAGACTGGGATGATGATCCTACGCCAGAAACATTAGAGGAATGCAGGTTAACCCTTATTGGCAAAATCCTTTTCAATCCATCCATTAACTTTCAAGCCTTCCAAAACACACTGAAAAAAACCTAGCGGACTGACTTAGTGGATATATCACCGCGTGAGGCAGGTATATATGTCGCAAAATTCCAATCCCAAGTTGACAAACGGCGAATTCTTAATGGGGACCCTTGGCTATTTTCGGGCCATTTAGATATATTCAAACCCTGGACTCCGAACACACCATTACATTGTTACGACTTTTCTACTTGCGCCTTTTGGGTACAGGTGTTTTGGTTACCTTTAGAATGGTGTTCTGAGTGTATGCTTATGAAGGCAGTACATCATATAGGTAAGGTAATAGAAGTGAAGGTTGACTCAAAGGAAGAAGCATTGTCAAGAGCAGGTTGAGTACAATTTGACGTAAACTTACATGAACCTCTTATAACAGGGAAGTTGATTCGAATAAATGGCAAACCTCTTTGGCTTGATTTCTGCTATGAACGACTTTCTCATTTTTGCTATTCATGTGGCAAACTTGGGCACTATGCGATGTATTGCAAAGACATTCCATATAATGAGGCCAAGCATGAGGGTAGAGAGAAGATGGCATATGGGCAATGGCTCTGAGCGGAAGTCAAGGAAAACAGTCCATATTGGAAAATCTTTTATAACCCACAAGACAAGTCAGAGCAAGTCGAAGAAGTCGTACCTAAAACTCCACCTGCACAGATATCGACTGTCCCTTTATTGCCCCCACCATCTATGCTTCCAGTAGCAAATAAATCCAGTGCTGTTAACAGTTCCAGAGAACCAACAAAAGCACCTAATCAACTGCTCCAGCAACCCTCAGCTACGCACCATACAACACTTATCTCTACAAACACAAAGCTAAAAGGAGTTCAGTTTGAACCTACGGAGATAAATGTACCAAAGAAGATGAAGAATACTAGGTCGAAACCTACTCTGGGTTCGGCCAAGAAACAGCACAGATATAACCCGTATGACACAATAGCTCTAACTGCGTGGAGTAGGAAGAAGTTTTCCAATGGACATAAAAAGGTGCTAAGTTTACAAAATCAATTACAAAATCTGATGAATCAGCCAAATCTCAATTATGATAGGGTGGAGGCATCCAAACTCAGAGAGGAACTTTGTCGAACTTGGACACAAGAAGAACAATATTGGGCTTTACGATCCAGAATTCAATGGCTGAAATGGGGTGACAAAAACACACATTTTTTCCATACATCTACAATTCAACGAAGGCAGTGCAACCGAATTACGATGTTGCGAACTAATGATCAGCAATGGATTCGTGATCAACCTACTCTTCAAGACATGACAACTACTTATTTTTCGCAATTAAATACAACTACTGGTTATCGGCACTATTCACATCTACTTGAACAATGTAACCAAATGGTAACCCGTGAAATGAATGATGAGTTGATTGCTTCTCTTACGATGGAAGAGGCTCGGCAAGCAACCTTTCAGATAGGTACTACCAAAGCACCCGGGCCTGATGGTTTGAACGGCTTATTTTATCAAACACACTGGGAAATTGTTATGCTTATTCCTAAGACACCTCAACCTGAAAAAGCTTGAGCAATATCGCCCCACCAACCTATGCAATTTTGCATACAAAATCATCTCTAAGGTACTTGCTAATCGACTCAAACCTTGGTTGAATATTCTGATCTCTAAAGAGTAGTTAGTTTTTGTGAAGGGACAACAGATACAGGATAATATTATTATCGTCTAAGAGGTTCTTCATCATTTTAGATCAAGAAAGAGGCAATGCAAATTTAATGCAATTCTAAAAACGGATATGACAAAGGTGTAAGACAGAGTGGAATGGGATTTCCTCCATGATTACCTCCTGAAATTGGGTTTACATCAACGATGTGTTCGGTGGATTATGCAGTGTATCACCACAGTAGCTTACAACATGAAGTTTAATGGTGAGCAGTTACCTTATTTTTATCCATCTTGTGGCCTCTGTCAGGGTGACCCTTTATCGCCATATATTTTTATCCTACTGGCTAATATTTTATCGACTCTTATTACACAAGCTGTCAGTATAGGACATCTCAAAGGCATCCGGTTCAATAGATGGTGTCCTACCTTGTCCTATCTCTTTTTTGCTGATGATGCAATATTTTTCCTAAATGGTTGTGTTCAAGAATGCCAGAACCTAGCCAACATTTTAAACTTGTATTGTTTGGATACAGGACAGCTAGTCAATCGCAACAAATCAGGTATGATTTTCAACAAAAACTACCCTATTACTCTTCAGGAAAATATGTCTATGGAGCTTAGGACTCCTATTTTGAAAAGTTGTGGCAAATATTTAGGCATACCATCAGAATGGGGCCGCTCGAAGAAGGAAATGTTTTCATGGATATTAACAAGAGTCAATGCAAATTGGCGGGGTGGAAAGAGAAATTTATTTTAAAGGGGGGTAAGGGAATTCTCATCAAGTTTATTATTCAGGCTATCCCACATTACGCAATGTCTATATTTAAGATACCCCTTTCTATTTGTAAAGCTATTGAACAACGAATTGCTCGGTTTTGGTGGAAAAATTATCAGAATAGAGTTGGTATCCATTGGCAAAAATGGGAAGCGTTGAAAGACAGAAAGGATGAAGGAGGAATGGGATTCCGAGATCTTATTGCGTTTAATAGAGCGATGCTTGGAAAACAGGCTTGACACTTGCTACAACAGCCCCAATCATTATGGAGTAAATTATTTAAAGGCTTATATTTCCACTCGACGGATTTCCTATCTACTGTCAAAGGCTCTCGGCCATCCTGGGGACGGCAGAGCTTACTTATGGGTAGAGATGCAATCTTACCACATACGCGTTGGTCAATTGGTAATGGTAAAACTATCGGAATAAGAGGAGATCAATGGTTACCTATGGGTATTCTCCATGGACCTAAATCTAGAGAAGAACCTCTCATGGTGGTCGATCTTATTGATCCGATCAACCACAATTGGAACCAAACTCTGCTCCAACGATTCTTTGGAGAACAGATTACGGCCGAAGTTCTTACTATCCTAGTAAGACCTCTTCACTCAGATGACAAACTGATTTGGTCAGCCACAACCAATGGAAAACATACTGTCAAAAGCAACTATCATACTATCCTGCAGTCACTCAGCAATCAACACAGAGACAGGGCATCAACACCTCATCAAAACCCGAAGGTATTATGGAAAAGTATTTGGGCCATGAAAACAGATTCGAAACTAAAAAGCTTTCTATGGTTTGCTTGTCAAAATGCCCTAGCGTCCAAAGCAAATTTATTTCAATGTCATATTATCACAGATCCTCTATGCCACCTATGTCAACAGCAATCTCTTGAAATCATTGAGCATATATTTTTCCATTGCACATGGACTCGTGCTATTTGGTATGATCCCCAGATCAATATACAAACTCCGACGCTCACAATCAATCGTTTCAATTCATGGCTTACAGCAAGGGCGAAATTACCTCAGCACTCACCTGGTCTCCCTCTTACTGCTAACATCCTTTGGCAGATATGGCGGATGTGGAACAACTTCACCTTTCAAAATCAGCTTCCGGATCCCTCCAATGTAGTACAGACAGTGGTGGCTCAAACGAATTCCTATTAGCTCTACTCTACTGTGTTGCGACCAAGATCTGCTCTTCATTCTCTTGATCCGACGCACCTCTGACGTCCTCCGGAATTGGGTACCCTGAAATGCAATATTGACGCAAGTCATAAGCCGGGTAGTACAGAAGGTTCAATTGCCTGTGTTTGTAGAGATTATAATGGGAGACTTACGGATTTGTACTCCAATCGAGTCCCGACGTGATCCGCTTTCGAAGCAGAGGTTTTAGCTCTTACCTATTCTCTTCAGCATCTATTCAGGCAACGGCTCAATGAAGCTCATCTGGAGGTGGAATCCGACTATCTTACTCTTGTTGAAGCACTGCAAGGCAAGCAACCGCCGCCATGGGACCTCCGACCACTATTCGATGAAGCTATCGTTCTGCTATCTAGGTTTTCTAACCTAACGATGCAATACTGCCGGCGTGAAGCTAACCTAGTAGCCGATTGGTCTGCGAAGGCCTGTAGCTCAGTTTCGGCCCATAACTGAATCGTATTTCCCCCGTATATTTTGCTTGATTTAGTTTATGCTAATGCCTTATCTTCATATTGTAAACTTGTTATATTGAATGCAACATGTGTGTTCGACCAAAAAAAAAAAAAAAAACCACCTCTGATCCATTTGTCCAACAACCTCTGATTGCTTGGTAGTCAGAGCTAGACTAATCGACCATCGGACAACTCTAGTGGATCCGATCTTCCACCTAGGCGAAGGCCGGTCCAGTTTTTTGGACCAGTTCTGTTCATCAACTAAATTAGTGATTGCTGGTGAGATCAGAGGATCCCAATCAACTCCAATTGATTCCAAGACCAGTCCATGACTTTGTCCTAATCGGAGACTAACCGATGCCTCATTAGATCTCCGCCGATGATTCATTTATTCTCCGACGTGCATGAAGACTGGTTCAGCCGAACCAATTCTGTTCTTCGCCCAAATTGACAGTCTGGCCAACCTTCTGTTGTCCTTGAGCTATTTCGATCTGATCGTTGGAAGTCTTGATCAAAGTTTCGGTGGAAACTTCATCTGATTGTGGATCGAAATCAATAAAAACACATCAAAGGTAATTTTCTCTATCTCAAAACTCGTGATCAAGGCTAGGATTCAATTTTAGGACTATATGCTATGTTTAGAAGCTTGATTGATGGATTAGAATAAGTTAATTTAATGTGATAGATTGATTTTGAATGATTATGGATGATTGAACTTGATTAGGCCTTAATCTGCATTTTCATATCTACTGAACTGATATGTTGTTTGGCCAAAATGAGGTCTGAAACGACCTTATCTTAGTTTGAGTCCTTCTAAGCTTTGATAATGTACATCACGAGCTTCGAATTGATCGGTTGCATGCCCCAATTGAGCAACATTTGATCCTCAGAGAAAACCTCCAAAATTGTTCGATTTTGTAGGGGTTTAGGTCTGTCTTGCGTTCTGATTTGACTTCGAAATCTGATTTTCCTATATTTGTACTGATCTCTATGTTGATTTCTGGGGGAACTTTCCTTCATAAAAGTTGTTTGTCATTGTGTAATGTATGTCCGATATTTTTTTTCATAATTTTTAGGCATGTTTAGCTAGATTAAAAACCCTAAGATCCGAGATAAGGTCAATTTGCCATGTCTTGGTTTGATAGGAGTTTAGGTAGATTTGAACATGTAATTGACCTAATTCAACCTCAAGTCCTTCATGATGAATGAACTACATATTGTATGTATTCAATTGATGTATGATTTGCAAAGTTTTGATGTCATTTAGTGCATTAATTGCATGCATTAATGTGAAAGGTGTTGTAGTAATATATAGCTTGAAAAAATAAGTTTGTTTTGTCATTTTTTTCATGACTTACATGATCTCAATTGGATTTCGGACTCTTAACAAAAAATGTTCATCGTCGTATGTTCTGTATGTGAGATTTTTTGTTAGGTTTTTACATGTCTTTAGGGGTCCGAAATCATACTCATTCTATGTTGTTAAGGATAGGACTAGACCTTGCCATATATGCTCTTTTCCATGCCTCCTTAGGTCTTTTAGAGACCTAACTTCACGACTTTGCCTTCTTGACTTTTAAAGTGTGCATAATAAGGTTAGTGTTCATATGTGTTACGTCATGATCGAACGTCATTTAGCTAGTTGCATTCTAAAATCATCAAGTGTGCCATTTAGGTCTTAAGTCATTTGGCATTGACATTGACTTGCATGAACCTTTTACATAATGACTTAGGGTTAGATGTTTACCCGAATCTTTTGTTGTATCAAATCCTTTGTCACTTGTAAATTATTGCCGTTTGTGCATTGCTTAAGTGACTTTGAGGTCTAATGATGTATGCTTATGCTTTCAAATGCCACTAATTTTGTGATTTGCTTGTCGTTAGGTCCCATTTTTATTTTTCTCAAACTTGACTAGAAACTAGACCTAAGGTTAAATTCAGACCTCTGTTTTTATCTTTGTTTGGTTAGACCCTTACCATTTTTTGTACCATTTTTTCTGTAGGGATTCTTAACTTACTCTCTTAATGAAGTTTGTTTGTCATCACGTTGAGTATGTTGTGTGGAAATTTTATGATTTTTATACGACTTTTGATAAGACAAATCTTTATAGAACTGACTAGATGTCCTGCTGTTTTGACAATTTCCTCATGCATTGTTGATTGTTGTCTGATTTTTATAAAATCATGCTTAGCTCATTTAGGAAAACTTTCTTCATGAAAGTTGTTTGTTATCATGTCATGCATGTCAAGGATTTTTTTCATGAATAGATTGTCAATGGATATCATCCAATTATGTAGATTTGTCATGCTTGGTCTGAAATTTTCTAACATGAAATTGTTGTTGTGATTGCTTAGCTAAACCACTTAGATTAGTTTACGCATGAAATTAGGCCATGTCACATTCACAAAAGTTGTTCTAAATGTCTTTATTTTCATTGTCAAATAGCTTTTAGTAAAATGGCATTCCAAATCATATCTTGAAATCACTTTCGTACTTGTAATGTTTCCAATTTTTTTTTTTCAAATCTCTTTAAATCCTGATTTGACAATTGTGAAATTCATGGTTTGAATTGTATTCAAAATGTTTGTGATGCTTATGAATGGATTTATGTGAGTTCCAAGCTAGCCTGGACAAGTGAATGCCTTCCATAGCCGAGGCATCATTTTGTCTCAAAAAAGCTTTATCAACGATTTCTAATCCCTTCTTGAAACATCAAATGTACCCCACATGCATAATCATGTCATTCATTAGAAGCGCTTGTATATGTGATTGGCGCATGCCTTGGTAATAAGTGACCCATCGACAATTCACTCATCCTATTTGATTGCTTGGGAAATAAGGCCTAAAAGGCCTGCATATGTGTTTAATTCATGCTCATGTGTGAATTATAGATGTACGTTGGGGACGATGCATGATACTGATGGGAAAACTTGGGAATCACGTACAATACTTTGTTAGGAACTTATAAGTATTATTGGCCATCCGAGAACATAATTGGTAAATAATGATTGTAAGTCATAAAATGTGTTTGGTAAGCATCTTAGAGGGACTTGTGCATGAACTACAAAGGTCAACCTCGAGACCCGAATCTGATTCATGAATTAAACTTCCTTTAATTGATTGACTTTTGTATGACATCGTGTTTTTGATTATTTTGATTGTATGCTTGTTTCTTTCTAGTGTATGCACCTAGCTATGGTTGTTAGACTAGGTTTAGATTAGGATATCAAAAATGGGGAGGACACGAAGATGGAGGGGGTCAATGTCCATTCCGACCATTATTCTGTACCATTAATCCTAGAAATATGTGTTCAGTTTCTTATGGTTTGTATAAAAGCCCAACGAGTTGCGGGTTCTTTCTTTTCCTATTTCTTTTAATTCTGTTTCTCTTTTATCTCTCTTAGGATTGTAGATTTACTACTTTCCTTGGTTGTTTACTTACTATCTCGCTATTTCAATTCAATTGATTACTTTATTTTCATTTTTCTTAGAAATAGAATAACATGAAAACTACCAACCATGCATGATCGCCTAATTTAGGATAAATCTTGAAAAAATGAAAGAAAAAATGCACGGACACCTTAGGTAAATACAACATACTATTAGGTACCGAAAGAGTGCTCATAGAAATATTGGTATAACCCAAGTCTTTATACCTAGATATCTAGTTGCATAATAATCAAGGGAATACTCCCGACTTTCAATTGGGTTTTCTAGCTAACTCTCATCTTATTTTTTAGTTTGTTTTAAACAATTAGACCTTAATGAATTCGTCGCGAGGGTATGAACCTTAAGAAAAGGTTCATAATTGTGATTTAGCATACTTAAGATGGTGAAACTGATAAAGATGAAGTGATGCCATCATTGGTGGATGTATATCTCGAGAGAGCTATCATGGTTGTTCAAAATACCCTTAAACTCACATTTACATCCGGATTCCTTTTGAACTTAAAACTGTCAATCAAGACATACCATTGTGTCGAGGTTGGGTCGTGACTCTCCGCTGTCATGCGGGATACAAGCTTGGGAGAGCTCACAATCACGACTAAGTGAACGCACATGAGGTTCGTCCGGGAGATGAGGTGATGACATCCCTATGATTGAGAACTATAAGGGAACTTTCATGGTCAAGTATTCCCAAACTCGCACTATCCCCTTTCCTTTCCTCGTGAGGGGATGGGTGTTGAGGTCGGGTTGCGACGGGTGGAAAGGCTCAGCCATTCCTAGGGCCTATAAACATTCAACAAACAATAGTGAGATAAACTCAATGAGTGAACTTCGTAGACCTCACATAGGGATGTGATATCCGGATTTCGCCGGACCTCAACTACGTAATGGCTCGTGATGGGTCGACGAGTATGTCGTTGGACTATGTCGTTGGCACCACTTGTGGATGCCGTTTCGCCACCACTCTCATTGTGTCGAGGCATCACGTATTGTTGTGTTCTCGTGATAGCATCTCATCTAGAAATTTCTTGATGCAAGGTCACTCGCGAGACCAACCCCTTCCACATTTGTACCTTACTAAAGCAAGCTTTTCATGTGCACCGAGGAAGGAACACCAAAGATCGGCCACCACGAACTGCCCCTTTTTCATGCGACCAAGGACCGTGCAGCCACGCTAAGCAACTTTTTCCATGCACGCGAAGAATTCATGCAGCCGCGCCTTCCCCTTCTATTCGGCCGGTCAACCAAGAAGGATTTGTTGACCCTTGCAGCTACGTTTTGCATGCAAGGGCTGCTCATGAAGAGTCACGCCCCTTGATGGTCAACAAATGAGGAGCTATTGACCGAGAGGAAGCCAACGGCAGCCACGTCTTCTTCCCCTTCCTCAGCCAGCCGAACTCTCATCTGCTGCCACGTTGACCGAGACGTGTCAACTCCAGCACCCAAATGAAGACTTGGCCATGCGCAAGTCCACGTTCTTGCATGAGACATGCAAGGTGTCTCATGCAAGAGCTGCAGATGTGCGCTGTTTCCTTCTCTGGCTGCCACGAGCTGGAGGGGAAAGGTTGACTTAATCAGTCAACAACTAGAATCCACGAAGAAGGCAGAAGGTGCAGTCTTCTTCCCTCTCACGCTCGGCTTCACTTCATTACCGTCGACTCTCTTCTTCACTCAGAATTCGGTAAATTCCAGTCCAAACTCCAGCGCTGTTTCACTCACGCCTTGCTGCTGACCCCCGCACCATCAACCTCCCTCGCCGCCGTCCTTCAGCTGCAGCCGAACCGAAAGATTAGTAGCTTGCCTTAGCCGTGCTCGTAGCCGCAGCTCGCGGTTCGCTCATTGCCGACACCACTAGACTTGAGGCAAGTTGATATCTACTGACCTATATCGGGTGAACTCTGTCATTGCTTGGTGAAATGCGTCCTGCGAACTAACATTACTTTAGAATACTCGCGCCAAATTGTGAATTCAGGAATCGTTGGATTGACTACGAGCTATGTGAGGAAGGATTTCACATCTGTTATGATTGGGTTCGAATTAGGGACCTATGTACATATTGATTCTTGGTGTTTTCAAAGCTCTAAGACTTTATATGTAACTATGTTGAAAACCTTAAGATTTGTACTAAGATTGTTAACTTGCCGATGTGCCGATTTCAATATTTCAAGAAATGTTTGTGATTTTGATGAAAATTATGACCGGCACATCTAAAGTTTTGAAACGTGAAAATATTTTAAGTTTATGCCTGCGAGTTTTCGGAAAATGATAGGAGTGGAAAATACCATTTAATCTTGATCCATCCTGGTATTTGATCTCTAGATTTCATGAAAGATTTGTTGTCACGCACTCGGTACACCTTCAAAATTTCATTGGATTTTGACTTGTACCATGATTTGGGATTCTGGAATCAAAGCAACTTCACATATTGTCGATATGAAAATGTTTTGGCATTGAATTAATTAGACTACTACACCATGGTCGAAACGTTATTGATGCTGTCAAACCCCTAGGACGATGATGCCCCGGGAGTTGGGTTGCCTGGAGGATCGTAGTGACGATGCCTCTGGATGCCTAGGGACATCATTGACATGGTGAGCCCCGGAGGTTCCTCAGGAGTGTCAGGATGCTCGGGAGTGTGATGTAACGCGTACCGGATGCCAAGGGACATCATTGACATGGTGAGCCCTAGAGGTTCCTCGTTATGCCAGGTGGGATGGGAGATACCTAGAGGTGTAACGTAACATGCTCCAGATGCTCGGTGACTGAAATATGGAACCGGAGATCCTCATGATGCCAGGTAGGGTGTGAGAGCTTGGAGGGACACAAACATTGGTCCTTCTAGAAGATGGTGGTAGTGAATTGAGATTTATTGAGTTTCTAAATTCTTATTGGTTTTGATATGCCGTTTGGTTATGATATTCTCCTAAATTAATGTCTACTCCTTGTTCCAGTTGTGTGAATTATTTCAGATTGTGTGGAATCGAGTAGCAGTAGACGTACGTAATATAGTTTAGTAGAACTTTAACTCCTTAGTAGTTGTATTCACCCCTCGTGGGGCTAACATATTACAGAGCTATAAAAATGCCATTGTAGCCAACGTCCTCTGGTACTCTTTATGGGATCCCCATCGACCTGTGATGGGAGCAGATGGAGCACCCTAACCCCGACCTGCCAGGACTCACCTTCATCCATATTCGGGTGATTCTTACTATAGGCACCAGACTCACCTTGGGTCCAGTGCACTTGGAATTTTTAGTCTTGTATGCTGGAATGAACAGGCGCACCATGGGGTCACTACCACCGCCACTAGAGGATGACGATGGTGGCTTTAGCGAGGTGGAGTAGCGAAGGACAAGGGAGGACGGCAAAATTTTTGGATACCAGGGCATGAAGACGGACGACATTGTGGATAGATAGCGGAAGAGTCAGTCCAATTTTGGTATAGCCAAATATAGGAAAGTTTGGCTTATGTGTACTAACGAACGTCGTCTAAACAAAAAATATGTAAATAAAAGTGCCTGGTTAATATCTATGTATATATCGTGTGCATCATTTCAAGAGTGTGAAAGGGGGTTGTTGTATCTGCTTCCGCGGTAAAAGATTGTGCAGGGACCAATAAGCAGTGTGATAGGCCCTAAGATTGTGGGTCGTCGCAATTTTGGTCGTATCTGAGCACTAGGTTTATTTGGAGTGATAGGGTGCATTAGTAGAAAAGGAGGATATAATGATTGCACATGATAAGGCACTAACTACGGGTAGTTTACTAACTGTGAACGGGTGAATGATTTTCGCTCGTAAAATACCGGTAACGATCGTAAGTTACCTTTGCGTGCGTGTAACATTTTATGTTACTTATGTGATTCCAATAACGCTCTTACGTTATTTTCTATTTAGCTAATTAGTGACACTGAGTCACCAATTATTCCTGAGGCAAATGCTTCATGACCCGCAGGAAAACCATGGTACGAACTGGGAGTTCTCCTCCATCAAGGACTGAAGCTACGGCTTCAAGGGTAGACCCCGAATGGAGGACATCCTGCAGGCATTGGCTAGCATAGGAAATTTGATGGAAAGGCAAGCTCAACAACAGAAACAACTCGGAGCATAGTGTTGTACTCAAGGATTGGTGGAACAATTTTTGAAATTGAAGCCACCTAAGTTTACTGGAATGGGATCCTGAGGAGGCGGAACAATGGATCGATGGAATAGAAAGGATCTTCCGGCTGTTGAATTGCAATGACATCGAGAAGATAACCCTGGCAGAAGACCAATTGGAGGGTAACACCAAATTTTGGTGGAGAGCTTCTAGAGACACAATCTTTCCACCCTATACTATTGTAAACTGGGATGAGTTTGTTAGAGCTTTCAATAGAAAGCATATCTCTGACTATGCCAGAGATGAGAAAATCACAGAATTTGTTCAATTGGAACAAAAGGAGTTGACGGTAGACTGGTATGAAGCGAAATTTTCTGAGTTGTCTAGGTATGCTCCTAGATTAATAGAGGACCGAGAGGAAAAAGGCAAGAGATTTCTGAAGGGTCTAAGGACGGATATCAGGAAACAACTAGTGCCCCTAAGTGTACGAGATTACATTGAGATTTATGAAAGGGCACAGCTTGTGGAGCTGGAAGTGATAAGAGAGCGGATGGAATCAGAGAGGCAATTGACACTGAATGATGCCTGACAAGGTAAAAGACCCTATATAACCCGAGAACCGTCTTGTGATTCTAAGAAAAAGCGAAATTTTGGAAATGTGGGGAAGAACAAGAGTGATTAGGCTCCAAGGAGAGTGCCATATCAAAACAACTCTTGCCAAATGTGTGGTAGACCACATGGGCCAGGATCCTATAACGATCAACAGAGGTGTTTTGGTTGTGGATAAAGAGGACACTTTGGGAGAGATTGTGTCATGCCCCAAACCTCGAGCGAGCGCACATCCCTCGATGGTCGATAAAATTGCGACGTCCCAGAATGCGTCATCGACCCATTCATTTTATTGCACATGCGGAAGCGAATAAACAAATCCCTAGACAACACAAATATGGGATAGAAAAGCGGGATACAAATTTTCACGAAACACTTTTATAAACAAACCAGGTTTAAATACAATACTAGTCTATAACCAAAAGCCTACTCCAAAAAGAAGAGTCACCAAGCCATCTAGGCACACGACTCCTCAACGGAAACCTCCGAGGCCTCCGGGGGTTCTAGGTCTTCTACAAGACCATTAGGGATATCGGTGTCCAAAGGACCAACCATCTCCTCACCCTCAACGGCGGGTACATCAAACCCATCCAGGGGACCCTCCCGTTCTTTGTCAGGCCCATAACGATACCATGCTCTGAATCGATGAGGTACAAACTCTAGTAGGCCCTCATCGACCAAGATCGTAGACACAACAAGCTCAAGGAGCTAGGGAGTCTCGAGGATAGAGAAGAAGGTGCTCTGCTTGCTAAACCCTCGAGGCTATCAAAAACGAACTGGAGGAACCGCCATCTACGGGCCAGAAAAGTTAAGCCCACGATGTCTCAGTGAGTTCACGTCCTAAACCTCAATTAGGAAGGAAATATGCCTAGAGGTAGTCTAACCACATATCACAGAATACTTACCTCACCTCAGTTCCTTCCTACACGTTAGTACAGCTCATATCACATATAATTGCATTAAAAGCACTCATCAATCGGGACGTCTCAACTTATATCACAAACAATTATAGGGGTCCCGATTATAAGGCCAAATCGTTATGACACATCTCATTCCGTACCACACAATCTTGTCCCATAATCGAGCGCGTCAATTTCAATCAATCATGTGTCGCAATTGATTATGACCTAACAGCCACGGCTGACTCAATAGTCAGCGGTCTTCCGGCGTAGCCGAGCGTCGTCTCGCACCATTGAGCACGGTAACGTCTACATCTAGACGGCATTCCACCTAGGAGCATCGATCCAGCTTCCACTGCGATCTCTAGACGGCATTCCCGAAAGAGCATCGGTTCGACCTCTACCGCTATTCGGCATCCATTGATGTGGGGCATTCCATATAGGAGCATTATCCACCTGACTTTCTTCGGGTGATGGGTTCTCATAGCAATCAGACGCACATCTAATGTCGGCCAAGGACATCGTGCTTTGCACTCAAATGCCTCAATTTAAATAATGTGCTTGGCCTATTTTCTTCATATTAAAAACACCTAGTAAAGTAGGTGTGCGTGGACAGCCATTTCCCTTCCCAATCTTCCTAAGCAAGCCAAGATTGATGCCGAAATGTTGCAGCCCTCATGGCCTTACGAATTTCATGTTTTTCCCACTTAAATCAACTCAATTTCACTCCAAATGGCTTCCATTTCATGGCCAAATTGCTGGGGAGGAAGTCTACACCAAATTCCACAATTTCCCTCACCATTTGATCCAACTTGGAGGCCAAAAATGCACTCAATTTTGCCCATCCGAAATTTCCCGGTTTTATTTCGCCCAATTTTGACTTTTTGCTAAAAATCCGAGCTCACCGAAAATTCTTCAAAGGATGAGTTGACGTCCTAAAAATAAATCGTGACACACTAGAACTTTCAACTCCTGAAACCGAGTTGAATTTCGTGGTTAATTTCGATCGGACGCAATTTTAGCGTGACCAACCTACCAGGTAGCTTTTAGGAATTTTAATGCATTTGACCCAAGGTTGATAAATTTCAATCCACGTTTGTGCATCTCCGACTCATTGGCAACTCTCGGTTGTCGTAAAAATCTCAAGGTTTTAATTACGGGCACTAGGTGCAGAATCGACAGAAAAATCAGTTTAGTGCCGTTCGACGCGAATTTTGCAATTAGGTGGAATCACCCACAGTTTAATTATGTGCCTCTGTCGAAACGACCTATCTCTGATCTCTAATCAATTTTAGTGGTGCCACATTGACCTTTGCAATTAGCATGGTCGAGTAGTAGATTTGTGATCGAATTCTCAAGTTTGTCGCGTTTATATCTCTTAACGGCTTCACCTGATAGATTAGTTATCTCGTGAGTGATCAGCTCAGAGAAAAAAACTATAGTCGTGTCGATGAAAAGCCTATCTCATTCAATCAAAACAGGGTTGAAAATCAGGATGTCACAAACCCTCTTGCCCCCACATAATTAAGATGCAACATCTAATGGAATATAGTATATATCGTGCCCCCCCTCAATGCCTCGATAAATCTTAAATGTTGCTAAAATTTCAATTTCATAACTCAATAATTGGTATTTATTGAGGCATTAAAGAGAGAATCGTGCAAGGTAGAAGATACATGTTGTGATCCGATAGATCTCATAAAAATACCAAGTCGTGGAAATGAAAACCTCATTTCGACAAACACTTCAAAAATCTCCTTACATGAGTGTACAGGAAGTTTCGCAATCGTAGTCAATGTTGGTGCATACCGGCAGCCTTCCGTAATCACAACCATGCAGGGTCCATGATGAAGAGGCGTTTCCATAGCCGCAACGATCGTAGCGTTGCTAGGTCTGTGGCATTTACACTCGTGGGCTGGCCTCCCACACCCATCATGGCACATCGGTGGCCTCTTGCATATGCACTTGTGGGCCTGCCTCCCACATCCATCAACGCACGTTAGTGGCCTCTTGCATATGGACTTGTGATATGGCCTCCCGCATCCATCAGCGCACACTAGTGGCCTCTCGCAGTGACAATTGCATGAACAGAACCAACCACAACCCCAAATATGACATGAGGGACAAACATACACCTTCCCCATCACATACACCAGCGGGTAACCTGTTACGTTGTTTTCGGGAACTTTTTTCTTGTGGGGTATAATGTCAATGCATATAATGATCTTTCCTCCCTTGTAACATATCTTTTGTCAGACCTTCTCGAGATTGCAACCCACCACTTTGATCTTGATTGTGCTTTGTTTCTTGACTAAGGTTGGATCTTTTACTTATGTGTTCACAAAGTATTATTATCTCCAAGTATTACGAACCCTCAGTGCTATTCATCATAAATTGTAGTAGGTAAAGATGTGCTACACAATAAGGGTGATTAGATTTCGATCCGATCCAATGGAAGCGGTCACTATCTTTTTTTCTTGTTTCCATCCAAACATCTTAAGGCCTATTTGCTTTTAGTCCAAATAGTGTCGGATTCTGTTCTTTTGTTCCCCAGAATGAAAAAAGAACAGAAATCTGTTTAGTAAAATTTTCATTAGCAAGAACAAAAATCTTTTTTTTTTTTTTTTTTTTGTTCTTAGGAATAGATTTGGAACAGAATCAAGAGGTAGAAAAAAGTAGCTACTTGTTCCCGATAACAATTCCTATAATCATTTCATACTTTTTTCTTTTCTTCTATTTTATTTTCTTTTCTCTTATTCTCTTCCCCTTTCTCATTCTTCCCTTTGCCTGGTCACCAGAGTGTCCCCAGGCCTCAACGACACTAAGCCACGACAAGGCTAGGCGAGGCCGAGCTTGCCTAGCCACTGGCAAGGCTCAGCCTCATGGAGCCACCTCTAGGTCAGGCGTCGCTTGGCGGTGGCTCGGTGAGGCCAAGCCTCGGCCGGTGGCTGGACAAGTTCAGCCTCACCGGATCTAGGTGAGGTCAACCTTGCCCAACCAAGGCGAGGCCCAGCCTCGAATAGCCACGGCGAGGCTTGGCCTTGCCAAGCCCAGGTGAGGCCAACCTCGCATTGCCTGGGTGAGGTTGAGCCTCACTAGTGGCTACGCGAGCATCACCTAACCATCGATGAGGCTTGGCCTCACCCAGATTTGGCGAGGTTGCCAGGCGAGCCTCCAATGAGCTTGCCCGACCTCGCCTTGGCCTGGTGAGGCTCTAGCAAGCTCACCGAACCTCGCCCCGTGGTTAGTGACCGGCTACAAAGAAGGAGAAAGAAGAGAAAAAGAAAAAGAAAAAGAAAAATATAATAAAAGTATAAAAATTAAAAGAAACAAATGAATTTAAGAATCTTACCAAACGCAATTCTATCCCCTAAATAGAAATTTTGGATAGTTACCAAGTGCGTTGCTTTACTTAGAAATTATTCCCAAAAACAAAATAAAAAAAAATCATTTTTGATAAAAAATTGTTTCCCGAAGCAAAATGGTTACCCAACGCGCTCTCGTTATCCAGAGCATGACCAAAAATAATTTAAGAGCTCAAAACAAATTTTATACTTCAATCCAAATATCTTATTGTTTAATTATAAGCTCTTAATTCCTCAAAAACAATAAATTAAACCCACTATTTTTTTTGAAAAAATAAAATTAATAAAAAAAATATATTTAGTCGGTCTAATCTAGTCGGGTTCCCCCTTGGAATGGGCAATTGGACCACCCATCCACCAGTTCCACTTTTAAGAACTAAGAACTAAATCGACACTCCTAAGAATTGGACCAAACCAGCTAGTTCGGTTCCCTTCAGTTCTCGGTTCGGGTTGTTCTTGGTTTGACTGGTCCATTTTACACACCCCTATAGTACACAATAGAACTTACACACGTATTATGGAAAGAGGAAAGGGGAAGAAAAAGAATTGATGCATAAATCTATTATTCATCAATATGATAAGAGAAGTACACAAATTAATTAAATGAGGTAAAGGTGAGGGACTCACAAGGGATCTCACATAGGATTTTCCTGATCTTCTTGTAACAGCGACGACACCGAAGATCCACTTTGATCACCATCTCCGCGACCTATAACATTGAAAGCAAGCATAACAAAACTAGCTACAACATTGGGAAAGTATGGTCAAGAAGCTAAGTTCTAAAATTTAGATGAGAAGAGCAGGAAGAGAATCGAATAGAAGAAATTGAGAAGATCGATGAGGTAGAGAGGCAAGTTGAAGTGAATGCGGATTTTGCTGTGGCATCCTAGAATTTCATGAAAATCCCTAAATATGCCATGAGCCATGGATAGGCGATGGAAACACCGTTATTGTGTTTTTGTAGCCTTTTAATCCATGATTCGCGATGAGATGTATGGCCAAGTCTTTAATGGATGAATTTTGGAAAAGAAAGTTCTATCTTTGGCCATATGTATTATAAATTGGAACTTATGGATTTATGATTGCAAGTGTATAGCCATTTAATTTGCAATTTAGTACTTTGATTTGATAGGGATTTAATTAGTTTTTAAAAGGGTTAATCTTAGGTTAATTAAGCTTGAGTCTTAGGCCCAAGAGGGTTGGGCCTAAGATGGGCCAAGATGGCCGGCCCATAGAGCCCATGAGCGGCCATCGACCGCACAAAGGAGGGGGGGGGAATCCGGTTGCATGCCCTCCCCCACTTGTCCTTTGAAATTAGCCAAGTGTCACCCATGCACATCTGATGATGGCTAATGATGGAGGGGAAGAAATTAGGGGAAGATGGTGCTGGTTTAAGTGAGAAAGAGAGGGAGAGAGAGAGGTTCGTCTGAGAGAGAAAGAGAGGAGAGAAAGAGAAGGAAGAAAGGAAGAAAGGAACAAGAGAAGAAGGAAGGAGGAAGGGGCCGTGCGTTCGCCGTCCGTCGCCGCCGTGTCCCGTCACCGTTGTGCTCGCTGCTTGCTCGGTTTAGAGGCAAGTGGGATTTTTAATCTACTCTTGCATGTTGTGCCTAGAGTGTGTGAGTGAGTGGTGATAAATTTCGGATTGCTTAGGGTGTGAAAAACGGAAGTTTTAAGAGTGGTGTTCTAGACTAGTAAACTGTTCTTGAGAAAACAACTCGACCTTGAATGTTCTAGTGGCTTGCATGTGATGTTCGAGCTGGATTTTGGCTTTGAATTCTAAGTGAAAGTTATTAAGGACTTCTTGTAGTATAACATACTCAAATTTGGGACAAAAAAAACAAGTATAAGTGGGTGGAATCTTTATTCTTTGGAGAGACTGGATCTAGAGATTTCGGTAACTACCTTTGATGAATGCATGGACTGTAAGTCTATCTTTATGTTGAAATTTCACTTTCATTTCTTAACAAAAGATGTAAAGGACGTCCTGAGGTTTAACATATCAAAATTTAAGAGAAAAAAAAAGAATGGGTAGGTGAAATCGTGGTTTTTCGGAAGTAGCTAGATCGGGAAATTTCGGTACTGAAACAGAAGTTTCAACAGCCTATATTTAATCACCCAAGACGAATTTGACTTTTATTCCTTCATGAAAAACCTACCTTGGGATCTTTACTACAACATAGTCGAATTTTATAAATTTTGAAGGTCATTTGTGTATTTAATCGGAAATATTTCCAAAACCGTGTAATCTGATATGTTTGGACTGGGTCAGTTGCAATGCATGGACCATATCGTTTTGCATGAGGTTCTTTCGGCAATGTGTTCTTCATGAAACATATCTCTTTATGTCTTCCCTACAACATATTCAAATTGCGTAATTTTTTAAGTTCATTTGCTTATTTAATAAAAAATGTTTCAAAAACTGTGCAAGTTGAATTGTTAGAATAGTAGTGCTGTGATGCATGGTCTATACCGAATTGTATGAGGGTCTTTTGGTGTAGTATCCTTCATGAAATATCTGCCTATATGTCTTGAATATCACATGTTTGAATTTCATAATTTTTTAAAGTCATTTGGGCATTTAAATAAAATGTTTTCTAAAACTGTGCAAGCTGGATTGTGCGAATTTCAAAGGCTGTAATGTATGACTATTCTGTTTTGGATGAGCCCCATGAATTATATTGTTTTAAGTGATTGAATCTTGCTGCACATGTGATGAAAATCAAAAGTTGAAATTGACTTTGTTGCCATCACATCATGTGCCATGTTAATATTGAGACGTAAATTTGTGAATATGAATTATGATGAATGAGGAGACTGTTGGAGGTGTGAGCCAACAATGCCCTGGGAGTGTCAGGATGCCCGGAATGGGGGGTGCCGGATGCTCGGGATGTGGGGGTGCCGGATGTCCTCGGGAGTTTCGAGATGCCCGGAATGTGGGGGTGCCGGAAGCCTCAGAGGTTTGTGCCCAGGGGATGCCTCATGATGTCAGTTGGGATACGAGATGCCCGGAATGTGGGGGTGCCGGATGCCTAGTGGCATGTGCCGGAGGTTCCTTGCGGTGCCAGGTTGGGTGCGAGCGATGAAATGTGGGATGTAATTACTGATCTCGGGAAAGACAAATGTGGTGACCCAATTGAAAGATAAAAAGTGGAAATTGAATCATGCATGGTATGGTGACAAGTATGCATGGTTGTATGATATGATGTATATGAGTGCATGGTGGTATGTGCACGTGAGGCATGGATATGCATGAATGCTTGATGATGAGTGCATGGTTGTATATGCACCTATGGCATGATGATATATGTGTGAATGCTTGATGATGAGTGCATGGTTGTATATGCACTTATGGCATGATGGTATATGTATGAATGCTTGGTGATGAGTGCACGATGGTATATGCACATATGGTATGATGACATATGCCTGGCTGCAAGGTAAGTTATGCTTGAATGCATGAAAGATATGTACTTTGCTATGATGTTATGATTGTATTGTGTGATGCATTGAGTAGTTTAATGGATCTTTTACCTGCTGAGTGGTTGTACTCAGCTCTTTGGGGACAAACATTTCAGATTAGGAAGATGCCTCTCCCTCCAGTCACGCGGGGTACCTTTTACGGCCTTCCATCTGACGTGGAGGTCGATTGTATGGAGCTCGATAGTGTTAGCATCCCTGGTCTGACGTTCATACGGGTTCGTGTGCTGGTGATGTATGATGTGGGCCTGGCTGGGGGCCTGGTCATCCACGAGTTCTTGTCGGTCCACGTTCGCCGAGACGGAGTGATGCGGGGGATGTTGCTACCGCCACCACCTGATGCACCGGGGTGGGTGTGGTGGCCCGCGTGAGGAGTGGGAGCTGACACTTTTTGAGAATAGTCGACACTTGTAGATGGAGGATGACACGTGATCGATATAGGGGGTCGAGATCTCTCTTTTGAGCTGTGGCCAAGTTTAGTTAAAAGTCTTGGCTTCTCTTTTTGGTTGTACCGACCGGAGAAATCCATCATGAGAATATAAATAAAAGTGGCTCGGCTTTATGTTTTCCTTCGAGGTGTAGTTGGTGTGCATTGTACAATCATTAAGAGAGTAGATGAATGGTGAGACTCGTCTTTAATTCCGCTATGAGCTGCGCTAAACTCTTTTAAAAAAAAAATGCCTAAGGACCTCGGTCCTTCTTTAAACCCCTTCATATCAAAGACAAGTAACATATATTCAATAGATAGAGCAATTGGTAGCTGTGGCGACCTCAGGTGTTTAGGGGTGCCACATTTGCACCGGCTCTGCCATGTTTCTTGAGCTAATAAGATGAATTGCCTCCTGAACAAGTTTGCCTGCTAACTATTGGAGTTTGCCCCAGTAGCCACCCTTCTAACATGGAAGGGGGAGGTGGGGAATTCATTTCACCACCTTCTCAAAGGGGTTGAAGTGGGGACGATTTAGTTTCAAGAGAAACACGGGTTCAACTATAGTTTAAACGATACAAAGGAGATTAGAATAATACCTGAGTCAATCAAATAATCTTGTTGTTTTTTAGCCTTCAATCAAACCCAATAACTTGCACAATATTTATTTTTCATCTCTTTTCGCAAAGGAGTTACACAAATCTCATCACGGGATTTATTAACTTCAAACAGCGAACTCGTTCTTTCAGGGATGCACTTCACGATCAGTACTTGAACTCCTAATAATTCTCCATGAATTCCATTGCAAGTCACCATGCAGGAGATCATGTTCTGATCATCAACGGCATTGAACAAATACCACCTCTTTGGAGAATATCTATCTTAAACTTTTAAAAGGAAACTTTCTTGAGCTGTGTCCAACATTTGACTACGTAAATTGCTGTTCTTTCCACACCAACTTTACATGATTTGATCCAAAGTCCAAGTTGGTCTTTGAATCCGTGACATGATTTTAATAAAGTATATCAAATGAAAAAATATTATGTTAGACCAAGTTTGAAGATTAAAAAGACAAGTTAAGCATATATGAAAGTGTTGCAATAATGCAATAGAAATTCAATACATTTATTTGGGAAGATTGTGAAGAGGAAGCCCAAATTTCAGGTTGTTAACATTTGCAATTGGATATACCTTCATTTAAAAGTTTAAGTCAATGAATTATGCACTAACTAAAATATATTAACTATTGTACACTATACCAATTCTCCAATGTAGGACTTTCTAACAAAATTTATACGTGCATCTTAACGGAAGGATCATCATAGAAAATATTATTTAGGGACACAATGCATGGAACTTATGACAAATTTAACAATGCAAATTAGGCTTCATCTTCCTACCAAACCCCCACAACCCTCAGGAAAAAGGTATGAAACCTAAAAACTCTACCCAAAATCAGACTATTTATATGAAGTGTGTTAAGGGTGGTCGGTTCTAAGGTGAGTTAGGGCGCGTTTGGTAACATTTCTGTTTAAATATTGTTCCAGGAAACAGAAATAGAAAAAAGTGTTTATGTTCCGGGGAACAATTTTTGAACAAAAAAACGTGTTTGGTAACTGTATAAAATTTCTGTTTCTGGAATAGAAAAAGAACAGAAATACGTTTGGTAACTGTACAAAATTTCTGTTTTTGGAATAGAAAAAGAACAGAAACACGCTTGGTAACTACACAAAATGTCTGTTCCAATTTCTTTTCAAGTGTTTTTTTTTTATAATAAAATGTAAACTTGGTATTGAATTATCATTATCATGAAATGCTCATCACTTTAATTATGTTCATAGTAAGTGAAAACAAACATTCTAAACATGATCATATTTGCTTACTTGGAAGAAATTTTTTTAAGTTTGTACCAAAATTTTCCCGATTATTTTTTTTTTAATAAAGTGTAAACTTGGTTTTGAATTCTCATTATCATAAAATGCTCATCAATTTAATTTTGTTCATGGTGAGTAAAGTCAAACATTCTGAACATGGTTATAAGTGCATACTTTGAAGAAAATTTTATAAATAAACTTTGTACCAAATTTTTGTCACGTGCCTTTTTTTAAATAAAGTGTAAACTTGGTATTGCATTATCACTTTAATGAAATGCTCATCAACTTAATTTTGTTCATGGTGGGTGAAGACAAACATTCTGAACATGGTCATGTGCATACTTGGAACAAAATTTCGTAAGTAAAATTTGTACAATAAGAGCTAGCTAAAAGAAGAATATCTTATAGATCTCTACATAGACCCTTTCATACATAACATCACAATAATGAAGTAAGATAGTTCATTGTTCAACTTCATCACATTGAATTTGATAAGTGAGTACTTAAAAACAAAATTACAAAAGTCGGAAACACAAAGTCATGAAATCTCAGGCATATTATGATCCCTCGCCATTTTATTTGCAATCCTTGTCCTAAACATGTTTATTCCAGGTGCATCATGCAATGTATCATCTGCAACCTCCACGTCTGTAGGTCCGCATGGATACTTCGGATCTCCATATAGGGAAAAGTTTCTATCCATCGCATCTTGATCACGAATGTAATTATGGAGAGCACAACAAGCAATTACAACAAGTGCTTGCTTCCGAATTGTAAATGGAGGCATCTGTCTCAAAATGGTGAAGCGATTCTTTAATGCCCCAAATGACCTCTCAATTACATTTTTTAGTGAAGAGTGCTTCTTGTTGAACAATTCTCTTGCTGTCCTTGGTCGTCCCCCATTCTCTCTATACTCGCTTAAATGATACCGATCGCCTCTAAATGGAGTTAAAAATCCTGGAAGTGCTGCATAACCCGAATCTACCACGTAATATTTCCCTATAACATGATATATATAAATTTGTTGTGATATTCAACCATAATATATAATCATAAAATTGTCTTCATAAACAAAGTAAATACCAGGTGGTGGTCGGGGAAATTGCAGTCGAGGATTTTCGAGTGCTGCTGAAAGCACTCGACAATCGTTGGCAAATCCTTCCCATCCAGCATACACGAAAGTAAATTTCATATCAAAAGAGCAAATACACATCACATTCTGGGTTGTTCTCCCACTCCTACCTCTATATGGAATCTGCTGAGACATAGAGACGGTAGCATCTATATGGGTGCTATCCATAGAACCTACGCAGCCCTGTCAATATATTAACAATCTAATATCATATAAGATTATCAACTACATGTATTTGACGGTATAAAATCAATATAAAAATCATACCTTGAAGTAGCGTTTATGACTAGGATCAATAAGAATTTCTTGTGGAATGATGTCAAATGATGGTGGTTTGATTATCTCATTTGAAAGTTTGATCATTGCTTTCAACACTTTGTTGAAATACTTGCTGATTGTTTCTCCTGAATGTTGGAATCTCTCACATAGATCTCTATTTGAGTTATTGTGAGTAACCACACTTAAGAATATCCTAACTTGTTCATCTATTTGAACATATCGACTATCTTTCAACCAACCCCTTACCCTCATTAAGTCACATAAATTTAGAAAAACATGTTTCTCCATCCTAAATGCCTCATATATCCTATCTGAATGTCCATAAACAATCTCCCTTATCCATTTTGCTCCTGATAGATTGTCCCTAATAGGTTCTCACGTATGTAGGGATGTGTCCATCGCAGCTAAGCAGAACCACGCTACCAATATGTTAATATCATCATCCAAGAATTGTTCAACTGGTTGTACCTGCTCATTAGAGACACTATTTGATCCCCCTTCCATAGTACCTATACAATCACAAAAATGACCAAAACATCAATATAGATTTTGAAAACACATCCTAATAACAATCAATAACATAAGGCATAAAATCTCAATAAGATATGCCATTACATATAAGTACAAGAGTCTCAACACTAATCATATTTGAATAAACTAAAGATTAATAGATAATATAAGTTATACAGTCTAATGAAACTCCATGCAATTCACGAAAGTATATTTCCAAACATCTACTAAAGGAATTGAAAAAGTCCAATCCTCCTTGCAGGTGTGGATGTAATGAAAGCCTCCCTCCATTCACAACCGGCGCATGCTCGTTCCACTGCTTTATTGTAAACATCTTGCTCTATCTCGGGCATACTCAGTAGAATCTGGACCACAGTAGATACGGAGAAAGGGTCTATAGGTGGTTGTCTAGTGCCTGAGCTCACAGAGCCACCACCAGATTGACTTGATGACCTAACTTTCAGAAAATCTTGTATGGCTCTACAAGTTTTAGCAATACCGGATTGGTTACTCTTTCTTCTCCGCTTACTATTTGGAGTTCTATTCAATTTGTGCTTTCCACGAACTGAAGTTCCAGCATCGTCTGTTGTAAAGAGTCTGTCATCACTGTGGTGTCCAATGAAATCATTTGCATTGCTACCATCATAGTCATCACCTGCATTGACACCATAAGCATCGCCACCACTGTTGTCACCACCTACATTGTCATCACCATTGTCATCATCATCTGACACATTCACATCTTGAGCACTTCCTATGGCGTGATCCCCAGTAGCATATGTACCACCAAAAACAATACACAGCTCAGGATACTGAGGAAATCCATTCTTCCTGAATCTTGCCCACTCAACATTATCCTACAATTTTCAGAATAATGACATTTCAGCAATATAATCATACATTTTAAAATTGACATCTGTAATGATATCAAAATGACCACAAAGTTAAGAAATACATTGATATGAGATTCCCATATACTTGGGTCGTCGACAACAACTCTTTTGTTCACATTATCCCAACCAAATCCGGACTGAGAAATGAGTTTGTGAAAGCTGCCATACTGTTTTTTCAGTTTGTTGACATTGTTCCTTAGCTGTACCATGGTAAATTGGAATCATGTCCGTCTACTGAGTTCAGACTGTACATTCCTCCACCTCGCTTTGTTGAAAGTGGAAGAGGTGTGGTTTCCCTTTTTGACCTCATCCACCAATAAACCGATAAGTATATTGGTTACAGAGTCCGTCCACTTTGCATTGAATGAGTGTCTCTCAGATGCCATTGAATCTTCGACCGGTTGAGCATCACATGAGTTATGAATTAAATCAATAACATAAAACCGTAAGAACTACACGCCATACACAAAATCGGCATGGTAACCTATATGGATCCGTATACCCTATCCTATTTTGTGCACGATCCAACTAAATTATAAGATCTCTAAGATTAAGACAATGAAAAAGGAAGCCGAAAGGCCAACCTTAGCGTGCGGATGACTTTCCAAAGTCAGCAAATTGTGATTTATGTGGCAGGGACTGGCAAATTCCGGACAGAGCAAGGGAAAAAGAATATGTCTTTGTGGATTGGCACCAGCAAGGCAGAACTTTGGATGGATCCACCGAAGTTCTCAAAGCATCAGCGTCGATAATGGATCCACCAACACCAGTATTGTTCACCTGGGAAGGAGACAACTAATTGAGATAGGGTGAGGATGTACCTTAAGTAAAGAAAAATTCAAGACAAGAAGCAATAAGGCAACAACTAAACAGCGGCCTCCATTCTCTGCAAATCCATAACTTAAAGAGAAAAAATTGAAGCATTATAGCCATAAGATACCAAGGATCTCGCATAATGTATAATCCCCAACATTCATTTGGAACCAATTGATTCTAACCGAACGGAACCGAACCGTTAGAGAAAATTTCCGAACCGAACCGAATAAGTCCCGAACCGATAACAAACCGAACCGAACTTTCGGTTGGGTTCGGTTTTTCGGTTTTCAACTTTTGGTTTTCGGTTTTCGGTTTTCGGTTTTTTTTTTTTCTTCAAGACGGCTTACCTTTTGTATAAGCTCCTTGAAGCATTGATTGATGTTCTCTCTAGTTTTTGCGCTATATTCAAGAAACAAACATCTATGTCTTTGAGCTAGATCTCTTCCTTCTTCCCTTGTTACAGCCCTTTCACTCTCCTGAAATTATCACATCCTGACCATTCAGAATGTGGCAATACGTAAATGGATTGTGGATTTCGTACAAGTAACCATCATTAAAACAACGAAAGCAGAAGGTGGTTAATAATCTTTTTTGGATGTACTAGTTACTTCACTCACTTTAAGCAATTGTCCTCATGCACGTTTTACCCTCTCCAACGGCGATTAGGGTCTAATCACAAAACTTCCTACAAAAAGACAGAAATCGAGAAACACGGTATTCCATTTTTAGTAGGAACATGTGGGGAGAACTTTGTTGCTTTTATCTGACGCATGGTGGATATGACATACCCTTCATCCTCTACTTTTTCACGTGATCTTGATTCAGAGCTTGAGAACGAATATGACGAGTCTCTGTTCTCTCTATCAATCTCTTCCTCCGAGCCCTAACTTCCTAATTGAAAACAAATTGAGCCCTAATTTCCCTATTTTTCTCCAATTGCTGACTATCGAAACAGGTCATTTTGGTGCCTTAATGTGACATGGATGTAATCCACAGGTGGAATGACATGTAGGACCTTTAATGGCATCATTCGACAAAAGATTAACAAGGATCAGATTCGAATACCGACTGAGAATTTGTGATTTTTTATAAGATGAGAAAAGGTTTGGATTATAATTTAGACCCAACCTAAAGCCAGTACTTTGTAAGGGAATTGGGTCTAATTCACGTGTAACAAACTCATATATACGAAATTAAAAGTTACGAGACAAATGAGTCATTACTTATCTTATTTTATAATTTTTCTATTTACAAGTAACATAGTGGGACAAAGTTCACATGGGATTTGACCAAAAAATAAAAGGTTCGCATAGGATGAGAAAAACGCTGAAAGTAGAGATTGTACAGCTCAACAAGCCAAAAGGGAAAGCTAGAAGGCTTCAACTTTAGTAAAATTAAGTTTATATAACATATTGCTTGACCACGTCCATCCGATTTGGACCTCGACACTATGCCTTGTTACAATAGAGCCCCACGTTGAATGGGCGTGCACAAAATAAGTGATATATAGCTTAGCAGCAACAACAACAAAAAAAGAAGAAGAAATTCTCTGAAGTTTCTCGTTTAATGTGTTGGGTTCTACTTCCAAATTCACTGCTCATCTTGTGAATTGAGTGGAAAAAGAAGGAAAGTACGATGGTTGGAAAAATCTGGAGGAAAGCATTCTCCCTTTAGTGGTGGAAAATGGAGTTAAGGGTGAACATAGGTGAACGAGTGTTACAACAACTAAAGTAACCCCTCTAAAAATGCGCTTACTCATTGACATCGTGGACGAAACTTGCATTTATAATTTTGATTGTTATCATAAGCATGCCTAATTTATGAAATCATGACTATTATACAATCACAAAGGACAATATATTTTTGAAATTTTATCTCTACTCTATTGTTATTTTGTGGGTCCAAACTAGATAAAGGAATTGGTGGGGTTATGCCTGCAACCATTTTGGCTAAAACATGCCTTTTTCTAGTACCAAAACTACTCCCTCCCTCTCCTTCTCTATTTATTTATCATCTCATCATGTTTTGTCTAAGAGTGGTGAGGGGTGCATGTGATCCTTTATTGATGATGTTTTGAGGAAAATCTGAATTTGATTTTCTAAGTACAAGGGCGAGGTGCTTGGTTCATTCAAGTCTTGGAAGGAAATGATCAAAAGACATATAGGAAGGAAAATCATGTGCTTGAGAATTGATAAAAGGTTGGAATTATGTCATGACAAGCTCGACCAGATTTGCATAAAAGTAGACATAGTGAAACATCGCATTGTTGCTGACACATTACATTATTACCAACGCACCATAGTTGAATAGAGTTGCTAAACTGATTAATGAGATTATATTAGAGTGAGGTCATTCTTTGCTCTCCAATGCTAAATTAGGTTAAGATTTCTAAGCCAAAGCAATGAAAACCACTTATTGATTAGTGAACAAATCACCATCGCCAGCATTTGGAAAACTCCCTCATGGTACTTCACCACTGAGAAAACTAAGCAATCTGTGAAGCAAATTTAGGGCCTGCATGTTTTTACTTCTTGTTTCTGTTTTTGAACACTTTTTTTGTTTTTTTGTTCCTTGGAACAAAAAAGGAACAGAAACGCGTTTGGTTGCGTTTACATTTTTTTTTTTGTTTTTTTGTTCCCTGGAACAAAATTGAAACAAAAAAAAAAAGAAACAAAAACTTACTTCTTTGTTCCATAAACGATTTTGAAGAAACACTTCTTCTTCTCTCTCTTCTCTTTTCTTCTTCTTTTTCTTCTTTTTTTTTTTTTTTTTTTTGGCCGGTCGCCGGCCTCGGCCATGGCCGGCGACCGGTGCTGAGGGCCGGCGACGCCATCGAGGGTCGGCGACCTCGCCGGAGCGTCGCCGGCCCCGTTGGCCGATCGCCGGAGGCCGGGACCGGCCAAAAGAAAAAAATAAAAAGAAAGGAAAAAATGAAAAATAAAGTAAAACTATTAAAAAATTAAAAGAAACAAAAAAAGAATAAAATTTACCAAACGTGTTTCTATTCATTTTTTATTCCAGGAACAAATTTACCAAACGCATCTTTCGATAAAAAATTGTTCCCGGAACATTAACATTTTTTTTTTTTTTGCTCCCCAAACAAAAAAGAACATAAACGTTACTACGCAACCCCTTAGTTTTTGGAACAGTATCGCCTGACATAATCAAGCAAGCAGTAGAAACCAACATACCCATTCCAGCACCAAGCTCCAACGGAACGACTCTGTCAATCTCAGAAGAAGTGGACACGAAATCAGATAATGCTAGTTCAGCTTTCCAAACCTGAAGAAATGGGGGGAAAAAATAAAAACAAAAAAGTCATCTAATGTCAAGCAGTTCACAGCATACCGAAAGAGAAGATCATGAATGTAACTAATACCTGCAACCCGACATTCGGGATAGAAGAAGTGATGTTATGCTGTATGATCACAGTAAAACAATGCGAAGATGGTTCTGCACGTCAGAAAATGTCCAGTCATCATCGCCATTTTGTAGGAAAAAGAGGATGCAAAAGCAAACCATGTGAGCATTGTGTGGTTAAACAATGGGCAACCCAGGACCAGAATCGATTTCGTAACTCTCAATCGAATGAATTCTCACGACAGACTAGTCAGGATTGCTGGCGAATTCAAAGCAAATTGAAATGCATGTACAGTTTAGAAATGGGTGTAGAAGGAGATAAGAAAAGACACTCACGGTCTCGCCTTGTTAAAACGAGGTCACCATCCTGGTCAAGCACAATTCCTCAGCGCTCTGCAAAATTCCCCAAGCAATTAAACTATGGTTCTCACCTACCTAATGAACAAGCTCACCAAAACAGAATGGCTCAAAAATCGCAAGTGCAGCTCTCTCCATTCTCAGCTCAGAGATCAGAGTAATTCAGACAAACTTTATCAGCATCAGGAAAGCCTACCTTTGTGTTGGACAGCCTAGGTTTGTGGGTCGACTCAAGTCAAAGAAACAAAACGTCAGAAGTGATTCCGGATCTAGTAACCGAAACTAGAACCCATGAAGTTGTTCAAGCGCATCAACAGGAAGGATTCCTGTGGAGCACCAGAGGAAAATAAATTCACGCTTGAAATGGATTATAGCCCACGCAAAAAAAAAGAAAAAGAATTATAATTGTAAGCCTTTTGATCTGAAGTAACAGAAGTTAGAACCAAGTTATTGTTTATGTAGAAGTGATTCCTAGAGCCAATTTTCCAATCCAACCCCAGCTTAAACAAAAGAAAAATCAAATCTTGATGAATAAAGTGCATTAGTTTGCTATGAACAACCAATGCTAAAGAACAAATTACGAAGCAATAGCTTTGTCAGAGGAACAAAACCCATCCCCACCAGCAACAGGCAGAATCAACCCATCCTCGCTGCTCTGCTTGCTCGAGCGTGAGGAGCAGCGAGCGAGCATATGCTCGCAGCTCGCTTGAGCGTGAGCAGCGAGCAAAGCAGGGCTCGCTGCGAGCAAGCAGAGCAGCGACCGTTTGCTCACTTGAGTAGAGAAGCAAGGAAGCAGACGCTCGCTGCTCTGCAGCGAGCGAGTAGAGCAGGGCTCGCTGCAAGCAAACGCTCGATCTAGGGCACCGTTGCTCGCTAGATCTGGGCGAGCGTGCTCGTCCAGATCTCGAGCGAGCAGACGAGCCATTGCCGCAGATCTAGCGAGCAACGGTGCCTCGTTGCTCGCCCAGATCTGTGAGACTCGCTCGAGCAAGCGTCTCGCAGATCTGGGCAAGCGTTGGCTTGAGCGAGCCCTCATGCTCGAGCTCCGACAGCCATCGCCCAGATCTACGAGGGCCCGTTAGATATCGGTGAAGGAGGAGCAGTGAGTAGGTTCACCTGGTGAAGGAGCAGCGGCTATCGGCGCCGGAGAAGATGACGGTGGAGAAGCCGGATGGTCTCGAGACAGAGGCGGCTGTCGGCGCCGGAGAGTGGGAGGCACCAGAGAAGACGACGGTGGAGAAGATGCAGGAGGAGAGCCGCGGTGTTCGAAGGGCTGAGCAAGAAATAGAAAAGAAACAGCTCTACTTATGTTTTTGTTCCTCTTTTGTTCTTCAAATGTGTTTCAAATAAGAAACATAATTTTTTTGTTTCTTATTTCCGTTCCACATTTGTTTCTAACAAAAAAAAAAAAAAAAAAGTTGTTTAAAAACAAAAAAGAAGAAACGAAAACAAACGCGGCCTTAGTTTCTACCATGAAACTGGACCAAGTATGGTCATTTACCAGTTTGTGAAACTAGGAATAGGTCGACCCAATCCTAGAACTAGATCAGACTAGACCGATTGGCCTTCAATCCTGAAACTGGTGATTTCTTCTTCTTCTTATTTTTTTTGTTTGATTTCGGGTGCGTTTGGGAAGTCTTTGGGGGAAAGTCTTTAGGAAAATGCAAAGTCCTTTGAGTTAAAGGTATTTTCCAAGATGCAAAGTGTGTTTGGTAAATTATACTTTGAAAGCCCATTTGAAGTACCTTTGACCAAAATGGTGTTTGGGGGAATTACATTTACAAAGGGCTTTGGTGATAAAAAAAAATTCAAAAGAAAAAAAAAAGACCGGCAAGGGCAGGTGGCCGTCGGACGTCCATTGAAGACCTCCGGCGAGGGTCGCCGGACATCGGGCGACCACTGAAGACCACCGGGGAGGGTCGCCGGACGTCGGGCGACCATTGAAGACCACCGGGGAGGGTCGTCGGACGTCGGGCGACCACTGAAGACCATCGGCTAGGGTCGCCGGATGTCGGGCGACCCCGCCACGACCCGGATCTCGGCGGCGAGGTCCCCGTGACCTCGCGGCCCAGATCCGGGTCATGGCGGTCACGCGACCTCGCCGCCCGGATCTGGGTCGCGGCGAGGTCGCGCGACCTCGGCGACCGCTGCAACCAAGATCTGGGGCGGCGAGGTCGCGGGAGGACCTCGCCGCCCTCGGATTTGGGTTGCGGCGAGGTCGCGCGACCTCCGGCGACCGCCGCAACCAAGATCCGGGCGGCGAGGTCGTCCCGCGACCTCGCCGCCCTCGGATTTGGGTCGCGGCGAGGTCGGCGACCCAAACCTCGCCGCGACCCACAGCGATCGCCACGACCCGGACAGGGGCGGCGGTTGCACCACTCCTCGGCGACGGTCGCCCGGGCCACCGCAACCATGCCGAGCCATCGGCGGCCGCTCACAGCTTCGAGGAACACGTCGTCGGCCTTCAACGGAGAAGAAGATGAACAGTAAATGACGAGGGCAAAACCGGGAAAATTGAGAGTAGGCGAGGATAGTTTTGGAAGAAAATAAAGAAAGTGAACAGTGTCACTTGTATGCTGAGAAAATTTGAAAGCCCAAGGCACCCTTCACCTGCCTTGGGCTTTCAGCCTTGAGAAGGCCAGCTTTGGCCTAATGGGAATTCTAAAGCTGTTCCCAAACACCCCAGCTTTAGCCCAAGTATCTTTAGGAGCCCAAAGCTCCTTGCAAAGCTGATTCCAAACGCACCCTTCTTCCATTCCCTGAAAGCAGGAGTTCTCTATTATTAAAAGAAAAAAAATTATTAATGACAGTTTACTTCTGAATAAATAAATAAATAAATCATGGCTAGTCCGTCAATCCGATACTTTACGTGGAAACTAGCTTTGCAAACAAAAATAATTATGATATGAAACCAAACCATATCAGGAAATCAAAGGATAGTGGAAGAAAGAAAGAAAAAAAAACAAAATTGAATAATTCTCCTATCGACCATAGACCAAACTGCACGTACACCATTTGGTCGGCAATGGGGATAAGGATCATGTTGGTCTTTCTTACTCTCATATTGGGGACCGCGAATATAACTGTGGAATCCATCAGTGTAAATAGCATGATCTATCGATTAGAAAGAACAGAGAAGCTTCCTTTATCAAGCCATTATTAAGTGGTTAAAGAGTCCCCATCCGCAGCACAGGGTGACATAGACTCCATTTATGATGAGTGCCGACCGTGGAACGTGGCTTGTAATTCAGGTGGGACCAAAGTTGAGAACTTGAGAATATTGACATGTTATCAATATATCGCTAACTGTACATGTTCTAGGATTTATAAACAATGGGGTAAATATGAAAAGCTGAATCCTCAAAGACTGTTATGTGACTGACCAGAAGACCCTAAAGCTTGTGTTTTTCCCCTATTCCTATACTTATCATTATCAGATTATCAGTGCAAGTCTCTTTTGCTCACGAGAACCCGATGACACAAAGGTAGACTAACAGCGAATTGGGTGCAAAACAAAAATTATAAATAATAAAAAATTTTAGACTTCAAAAATTATTCTCGTTAGCGTTGGCCATGTTAAATAGGACAGCCGGCATCTACATTAGCGATTTCCAGCCAAAATTGGGTGGATGGATCACATTAGGAAATTGTCAAAATGTTTAAAACTAAATTAGCCAAATTGAACAGTATCAGACATAACAAGCGTACAGATACAACAGATTTCGGTTTTTTTTTTTTGTAATTATTTTAAAAAAAGGGTATTTGAAAGAAATAAACTCAAACAGATAACATGGGAAATTAGCTACACCCATCAACTAGAGAGAGAGAAAGAGAGAGAGAAAAGAAGGGGTTATCTCATGTTTCTAGGGACCCTAATGGAACGAAGAGGATTGTCTTTTGGATGGGAAAGGGTCGAGTGAGAGAGAGAGAGAGAGCTTGTGGTCCTATCTAATACTGATAGCTTCCTTTGTTTGGTACTTTTTCTATTTTCTCTTTCTTTCGTTCATGGCTCTTGTCATGATGCTGGATTTTAATTCCCATACCAAATTTGTGGTTTTCTTGCTTCGCCGTTTCAGTGTCCAAGTTGGTTGTCGCAAAAAAGGCCAAAAATGGCGGGTCCAAAGTCAAGAATGAAAAAGGGGCAACTTTTGTTTTTTTGTTTTTTTTGTTTTTTGTTTTTTTACACCAAAAGATTTCACCAAATGTCACCAGGTGTCAATCCACTGTTAGATAAGGAAAAGTACTGATTTTTTCTTTCCAGATAAATTGTTGCTAATTTACAATATTTTATGTAATCTAATTATTTTTATACTTTGCAAAATGAGACTGACTTGTGATCAATCACAATTGAAGATTGTGGAATTAATTTTTTGGGCCATAAGCTCATAAAATTAATTTATCATGTTCTTGATACCATGTAGTTTTCTGGGGTGCAAATCTTTCTCTTGGGCCGGAAAAAGAAGACATCTTTCAATCTGTTTGTGTGTCTTGCTGGATCGAGTGAAACCCATGAACAAAATGAGCGAACTAAACAAATTTGAAATCCTCATGATTACGAAAATGTTTCAGATGGGTTTAACATCAACTGAATATTTTCTCTCTTCCTTTGTTCTTTTAGGTTCTATACTTGAAAATTATGACATATGATATTCTTTGGACTTGCAACGGTGTTTTTTTTTTTTTTTTCAACAAATATAAACGGAAGTGCTTTTAATGAATCCATAAAATTAATGCATCATATTTTTCTAGCACCAGAAATGTTATTATTAAGATAATGTAACATTTTTTCCAGATACATGTCCCTGCCAATTTCCTTATATTGACTAACATGGCAATTTTCTTTGAGATATCAACCAGCGTTATAGGGAAATTTATTGGTGGACGTAATTGATCAATATATTCGGTAATTGGCCCTGTCATGAACACTTTTTTATTTCTCTTCCAAAATCCTGAAATTGGTGGACGTAATTGATCAATATATTCGGTGCCATGCAAACTTCTTTGGATGGCAACTACTATTATGAACTTTCCATTAAATTATTATCCAATCGTCCATACGATATGGCTTGAATATGTCCCACAACAATACTTGGGAGAAATCTTCTCAATTATTTTGTTGCAATGATTAAATTTGAATCTCACTAATAAGGGGCGTTCAAATTTTCATAATGATTGGTCCATAATTTTTTGAGTAGGTGTATAGCTTTTTTGGCAATGCAAGATAACTTTGTTTTTCTTTCGAATTCAATACAAGTAATTAGTCATACACAAAAGAATCATTAAAACTTCGTCTATAAATAGCTCAATGTTACGTGGATTAGGCACTTCTCTGATTTTGGTCTATTGGGGTACTCCACCTACCGAGTGGATTAAAATGAATACTAATGGGGCATCTAAAGGCAAACGGTAACTTGTGTGACAGCCCGATTTTCAGGTTCTGTTTTCGATTGAATAAGTTGGGCTTTTCATAGACACACCTATAGTTTTTTTCCTTGAATTGGGCACTCACAAGATAACTAGCCTATTAGGTGAAGCCCTTAAGTAATCTAAATGCAATAGACTCGAGAATTCAACCAGGAATCGACTGCTCGACTGTGCTAATCTACAAGAGTCATTACAGCACCATCAAAATCGATCAGAGACCGAAAATAGGTCGATTCGACAGAGGTATGTGATTAGTGTGTGGGTAATTCCACCTGATTGTAATTTTTTTGTCGAATGGTACTAGACCGATTTTTCTGTCATTTATGTACCCTGTGCCTATATTTGAAATCTCGAGATTTTCACAGCAACCGAGAATCGCCAATTTATCGAAGATGTACAATGTGGCTCGAAAATAATCAACCACAGGTCAAATGCGCTGAAAATTCCTAAAAGCTACCCGGTAAGTTAGGTCAAGCTAAAATCGCGTCAAATTGAAATTAACAGCAAATTTGAACCCGATTTCAGAAATTGAAAGTTCTGTCATATCACAATTCATTTTAGGAATGTTGACTCATCCTCCGAAGATTTTTCTGCAAACCTAAGATTTCGGCGAAAATTCAAAATAAGGCTATTTTGAACTGGGAAAGTTAGAGGACCGTTTTCGATCACATTTTATGCTGTCAAGTTGTTCAATTGATGAGGAAAAATCTTGAGATGGACAATGGCACCTTGGCTGAATTTTTGGAGCTTCAATTGAGCTCAATTGGAGAAGTCTTGAAGTGGAATTGGATAGAATTAGAAGGGAAATTGTCCAAAATTCGTAGGCCTTATGGGGAGCAACCTTCGGACCTCTTTAATGGCTTGCTAAGGAAGATTGAAGGCTGCAATTTGGCTAAGGAGGACAGCCATGAATGGTGGGGCATAGAACTTGAGAGTTTTAGATATTTTGTGGCACTTTCTATCTTCAGCTGGCTTCTTCTTCTTCCTTGGGCCTACTTTCTCCATTTTAGTATGTTTTAAGCTAAAAAATTATAGAGAGAACTAACCAACATCCCTTGCCCATTGACCGCCCATTTGCTAACACCGTCTAGCGCCGTCGCACTGCTCGAGCAGCCACTCAAAGCCCGTTCATCTCGCACTCGTCTCGCGTGCCTTGGCCACCGTCGAGCTTGCCCTGGTCGTCATTCTGCCTCCTGAGCCGTCCAGCAACCGCCGTCGTTCGCTACAACCCTTCGTTGTCCACCTGGCCCGTTCCAGCCCAGCCAGCCGCTTGTTCTAGCTCTTTCAGCCGAAGGACAGAGCTGAAAGCTCAGCAAGGGCTGAGGTATTCAAGGCTTGTTTTTAGGCCCGTTCAGACCTCCGTTGGTGTCACCGGAGGCTCAAGTGTCGCACGCCTCCGCGTCACCGTCACTGTGAACCCACCGGGTCGCAAAACTAGTAAGTTTACTTGCTAAACTATGCTTAGAGAGTCAATGATGCTTAAGGGGTGATTAGTTTAGGCTAATTAGGGATTATGTGGTTAGTTAGTATGGATTAGTGATTTAATTGTTCAATTATGCATGTTAGGTGGTTAGAATCGACGAATTAAGGGCTAATTAGATCGTACTATTTATCTAGATAGATTTGGAAATTTTCTAGGCCTATTTAGGTGGTTAGATTAGCATTTTTGGCTTAAGTTAGTATTTATGGTATTTAAATTACATTATTTAATTATTTTGTAATTTATTTAATTATTTAATATTTTCCGGAAATTATACGGGGATAACCGGTGATTGAAATTCTGTGTTGATTGCAATGGTTTGTTTAGTTTGTACAATTGAGTGTTAATTTGTGCAAATTGAGTGGTGATTGGAATTTTGATTATTTATTCCAAAATTGTTAAATTTTGATATTTAATTAGAAAATCCCGGTGGTGGGTTTTGACACCGAAAATGGTTTTAAATACTATATCAAACTATGGGATTTGAAAAGTATGGATGTCAATTTTTCTAGTTCAAATTGACCGTATACTCACACACGATTATTTTTATTGGGTGTTTTTAATACGAAGAAAACAGGCCAAGTCATTATTTTAATTGAGAAATTTGAGTGCAAAGGACAATGTCCTTGGCCGGGATTGATTGATCGTGTGATGGCTAAGTGAATCCGTCCTTGATGTGCGTCGGTAGGACGTTGCCCCTATATGGGATGCCCTTGGACAACGGAAGCTGGTTGCAGTAGATTGTTGACCGATGCTCCTCCGAGAATGCTATCCCTGATGTGTGTTAGTGGATGTTGCCGTGCTCGATGGTGCGAGACGAAGCTTGGCTACGCTAGAAGATCGATGTGCGTCAGTAGATCATGCTTGTGCGAGCAATAATCGAATTGGAGCATGTGATTGATTGAAATTGAAGTGCCGGTTTATGGGACAAAATTGTGTGGCACAATATGGGACATGTCATAACGATTTGGTCTTATAATCGGGACTCTTGGATCGATAGTATCGATTGTATTTGTCACGCCCCAAACCCCGGACACACAACAAGCCCTTCTTTGGTCAATAGAAAGCAACGTCCCAAGACTCGTCGACAACAATTCATTTTAATCTTTCATTATGTGCAAGTGGAAAACGAACCCCCTCCCAATCAAACAGACAATCAAGCAATCATAAGGGATAGAGAGATGAACAGCAAAAACCACAACTACTACAACTATGACAACAACAACAACATCATCTACTTGCATAAATACATTTTTTTATATTGGATTAACCTACGGAGGATCGCTTTTGATCTACAAGCCCAACAGAGGGCCGATCCATCCTCTAAGCCAGACAAAAAAGAAACTAGGCTAGGCTAACTCAACTATACACAAAAAGAACCCTCGGGCTCAGTGCGATAGTCACTCAGATCTCGGATAAACCACGCCAGGAACCTACGGGGTATCCACTACCCCGGTCCCTCATCCACCCAGATGGTGGAGAGATATTTCTCGTACAGATGCGCTTCACCTGAGAAGTGGTGGTGCGTCACGACAGTCTCCCAGTCCTTAGGGATACCAAACCTCATTGGTGGAAGCACCATCCTAAGGACCAAAAAGTGGTTATACAATAATTAGTGAGATAAAATCTGAACGAGTCCTCCCCTAAGCCCCCGGTTAGAACACTAACTCAACTCGGGGTATCTCTCTAAAACCACCCCACAAACAAACCACGACTAACAACTAACAATCGACAAATCGATTCGCGTGCAACCTTACCCGGCATTCGCATGCAACCTTACCCGGTATGCCATACCCTACACGTTGAATCTCAACACATTACACGCAATGCATATGGCCATTAGATGATGCAGTTCATGAATCACATACAAGTCGCGTCACAAGCGATCTCACCTGGCCATTCCCACACCTTGCATTTTATCGATTCATGCGTGCGTGCCATAAACAATGTGATCAACTCATGCATAACCAAAACCAATGATGCCATGATTCTCATACGCTCTTGCACTATAGTGCGCCACCTATCATGCATCAATCGATCACACGGGTCCCGATCATAAGGTAAAATTGTTATGACATGTCCCATACCGTGCCACACAATTTTACCCCATAATAAGGCGCAACGAAACTCAACACTCACACGTGTTCCACTTAAATATGACCTCCCAGCCATGGCCAACTTTCCAGTCAGCGATCATTCGACTCCCGCTGGGCTATCGATAAAAATCAGGCTTCGTCCTCCCCCGTCAAGCATGGCAACGTCTAGAACTTCCGCCTAGACGGTATCCCAAAAAGGGACATCGGTCTAAAATCTACTGCGACCAGCTTCCGACTCCCGCTAGGTATCGCCCCCAAACTTCCGTTGGGTGACGGTTCAACTTTTGATCACGCAAGCACACCACTAAGACTCCCTTTTTATCTTTAAGTATTTAGCTAATGCATACATGATACGTGCTTGCAAGAACAATCCCTTAAACAAATGCAGTCTCAATCTCGTCTCCCGAAAATTAGTCAATTTTCATGTCTCTTGAACAAAACATATTTTCCCTTTTTAGAACTCCACTCAATTCATGCAGATGTCCATGCAATGACACATCCAATTTACCTCATAAAATCAAAACACATGAAACAAGACAATTTTTTGCATTCTGGATGAACAGTGCACATGAACAGTATTGTGTGAACAGTGCACGTGAACAGTGTCGCTTGAATAGTGAATTTTCATAATCAAATAAGTAATAAATTAAATTCAGAAATCATTAAAAACATTATTTAAAGTAAACAACCAATCAATTAAAGTTTAACATACTCAATTAAGCACATAAGCATCATTAAGCAAATAAAGCGAGATTAAGCTAAACTAATCTTAACCATTCATCTAATCACCTATCTTGGGACTAATACAACTTAATTAAATCTCCTAAACTAGAATTAACTCTAACTAAACCAATCCTAAGCAATTTTAGGCACTAATTGATGGATTAGGAGCTAAACTCACCCGTTAAGCGGGTCAGAGACACAAAAATGGCGGCGGCGACGAAGGCGACACATGGGAACCTCAACCACGACGATCCAAAGCAGTCATGGGGCTGAAACAATAGCAACAACCTCTGCCTCTCACTGCAACTCTTGAAAACCGAACTATAGGAGGAGAAAAGGATGAGGGGTGCAATGACTTTGCATACTAATGGTGACTTCATTAGGAAATTGTCTTCTTTAAGAAGGAAATTACAAAGTCCATCTTCAACTCTACTTACCATGGTAAATAATTGCCTGAGAGACTTGCTCAGTCCTACACACCCCAACAATTAGGCCTTTCTTAACCTAAAAGTTAGCTCATAGGGCGAGACTTTCCCTCACACTGATAAACCGACCACCAGTTCATTGCACAGCCGATGCGAGACAACCTTAACACGTCTTCCCTCCCCACCACACGCACCGCCATTGTTCCTTTAGAGGCCATCGCCGACCTCATATTTGAGGCAGGTGATGGTCACCCAACTCAAGATTAGATCAAGGTTGTGGTCACCATGGTTAAGCTTTGCTATAGAGATTGTGTAGCTGGTGAGCTTGCAATAGAGGCTTACAACCAGCTGCAACCCTCACGAACTTGAGGCTGACCTCACACGGCCTTAGTGATCACGAGCCGTAGGCTCAGGTTGAGCTTGCGTGCCCTTGTCCTAAGCCACGAGCAATCTTGCCACAAACAGAGATAGAGATGAGAGGAGAGAGGTGTAGGCAATAGGCCGAGGGAAGGGTAACATCATTGTCGTCTACATCAGACTAGGTGGGGTCAACCCAGGGGTGGCTCTTGACCGTTGATGGGGATAATTATAAAAAAAAAGTTCTAAATTTGTTATATGAATGTCAATTTAGTTCTAAACCTTTCAATTTGACCAATTTAGTCTAAATACCAATATCATCAAACCAAATGGCAAAGTCTCAATCATCTTTGTTTCATTTCATTTCATAAAGATCATTCCATAGTGCACTCAAGCTACTCTTTCATGGAATGAATCACCATAGAGGCAAGCAAGAGAATGAGAGGAGAAATAAAAAGGACTCGATCTTATTGAAATGAAGAAATCAACTGGCAACAAGTCATGCGTTGAACATACTTGACTACATATACCACCATACTAGACCACCAACCTTACCAATCTCTTTATACCCACAAAGATAAGAGACCCCAAGAAAGCCCCTAAAAAAATGGCTTATGTTTCTTTCACAAAGTTACCACATTAGCAATTGGCATGACAAATTTTGAAATGGATCACATGACGGTGCATCCAGTGGCATATTCTTCACTAAGATAATCACATTGGCTCATGTAGTGAGCTCTATTCCCACCTCGACACTCACAAGCTGGTCTTCCACACCCGTCATCGCATATCACTGGCCTCCCCAGCCCAAGATAGGAACCTCTAGTCTCGCCTTGACACTCGCTAGCCGGTCTTCCGCATCCATCATTGCACAATACTGGCTTCCCCTGCCCATGATAGGAACCTCTGTTCCCACCATGACACACATCAGCTGGTCTCCCACATCCATCAAAGCACATCACTGGCCTCCTCCGCCCACAATAGCATGGTCCCCCACCATGCCCTCCATAACCTGGTGGACAACAACAAACACCCACCATCGGATACATTGGCACCAATACTGGCACTAGCGGGTAGCCCACCATCGGAGGCTTTGGTTTAGGGGGTGGACGGGGCTCCGGCTTGGGCTCCGGCTTGGGCTCAGCCTTGTCTGGTGGCGGTGGTGGCTGAACTACGACGACGTTGTTCTTCTTACCATTCTTTGGTTTCTCGTTCTCTGACCGAGAAGCAATTGACTTAGTGGTTTCTTTTGGTGGTGCATCGTCCAAAAAATGATCATCTGCCGGATCTTGACGCTCCTTGGGCTTGTCGAGCAGGATCTCAATGCTCTGCACCGTCTTGCCACCCTTGCAGAAAATCATCTGCCGAATCTTCTCCGGGCTGCAGCACTCGACGGTGATCAACACCATGTTCTGCTTTTCATTGTATACCTGGTCTCGGATTTCTTTTGTTCATAAATTAATTCATAGCGAACTCAGTCAAATTAAATTAACACTAACGTAATAGTAATTACGAACCAAGAAATGGTAACGATTTGAAACTAAAAAGATGGGAAGCCACCCAAAAAAAAAAAAAAAAAAACAGAGAGAGAGAATAGACTCACGGGGAAATTTACTGAGAACTTTCTTGATCTTCTTGTAGCAGCGCCGGCACTGCAAATCGACCTTTATCAACATTCTGGTCACCTGCAACAGACCAGAACAATGCAAAAATCAATAACGCCATGTGCATCAAAAGAATGAGAAGAACAATTCGAGGTCTTCCTTCTCCTAATCGTTTGCAGAGAAAGTATCAGGAGGAAGATGCGAAACAGAGAAAGGGACAAGATGGACCCAACAAAATAATGACCCAAATGGAGAGATAGTTGTTCTGAAGAATCGCAATCATAGAATGATAAGAAAAAGCCACAGAAAAGAAAAGGAAGGTATCAAGAGAGATGAGTTAAGAGGAAATAGAAGGAGAATTCACCTTCTCTGCCATGGCTGCAGGAGAGACAAGATTGGGAGAGCTCGAAAACGAGTGAATGGAACTGCGAAGTGGTGAAGGAAGGAGCGAGTGATGATGATGGAGTGTCAGTGATAGAGGAATATGACTGCTATAGAATGAGAACGGACTGTTTAAGAAAGAGACCGGCCCCTATAAATTTAATAAGCTTCACCTGCTTTCTTCTTAAGTTTCGTAGACAATTCTGTATTTGACTTGGAGTCGCACGACGAACGGCGTCAACCAAGAAGCGTACGGCATAATCGTATTTTAGCGAGACTAAACGCAGGGAACTTGACCGTACGTATGTTAGTTCTCATGTCGCTGTCACGTTGTCGTGACACCCATAGTATTGCATCACCCCCGTTGTTGGTGGCGCTTGCTGTCTGCGGGAATGATTGGGTTATGAACAGATACCGCACGTGTATTACCAGGAACAGCAGCAGGCCGATGGCTACGATTTCATTTACTTTCTGCAGTTGAATTTCCAACACGCGTGTTGAGTTTTTGTTCCTTAAAACTTCCATTTTGCTCATGTGATTTCAGTCCTTTTGTAGTATTTTATTAATACGTCCATGATGGGGTGCGATTGGAACGCACCGTTTCATCTTGATATGCTACGATGAAAAGACACATTTTGAAAGGGTGTAAGTGAGTCATATAAAAGACTCCGAAAGACAACCATTGGTACGGTTGGCAAAATGTACGCTCAGAAAAAAAATAGTTTTTCCTTTCCCTCCCCTTTCCATCAAAAAGAAAGAAGGCATTTCATTTCTCCTTTACAAGAACAATTGGCATTTACGCTGTAAAAATCAGGTGCTTTCCTCGTGATTGCATTCAGAACAACGTGAAGTATTTTTATTCGTGATTCATCCGCAATTTAACGTTTGTTCCGAGGTTAATTGTTGTTTGCGCATAGGACAAAGATAAGTCATCTTCCACTGACTTGAATTCCAACATTGGTATCAGAGCCTGGTCGTGATTTTTATCTTGTTTTTCATTGAATTTTCTCGTTTACCATTTGATATCGAGATTAAGAGTATGAAATCTATACTATTTGGATGTCTATTGGTCGAAATTGCTATATGAATTGACGAAAACGAACCGAAATGAAGAACGGGTTTGGAGTCGCGTACACCCGTACGGTTTTGGCCATTTTTCGAAATATTTTTTCAGCCAAAATTTTTTTTTAAATATACAGGATGAATGTACTTGTCGAGACGAGTCTGACGATGGGTCGAGCGCCACTGAAAGACACCAGACGCATCCACATGCATGGCCGAAAGCCGCTGCGCATGGAATACACACGCCTGATGCGCTGGGCAAGCCAGTGTGTGAGCGCATGCGTGCGTCGGCGAACCGACGCGTGCTAACGTCATCCATGACATCATCCAATAGTCAGTAACCACTGGATGACATCATCGATGACATCACCGCCGACGGCAATTGGCTGGCCGATCGTCGACAGGCAACCCAACCCGAGTCTGACCTGGGACCTGACCCGACCCGACCGTTGATCTGTCAATGGGTTGGACCGGTCAACTGGTCTAGCGGTCAAACCAGTCAGACCGGTCACCGGTTGGACCGGTTGGACTGGCCAGGAGCCGTTTGGCTCGCTGGCGCGTGCATCACACACGCCGCACACTTAGGTGGTGCGTGTGGGCGCGTGGAAGCTCCGGTTGGAGCGTGGTTGGTGTTATTTGGTTCGTACGGATGTGCTCTACACTACGGTATATTTATTTTATATTTTTTAGTTTTATAAATATATGAAAATGCATAGGGAACCTTGAGTACGCGTATTTTTGGGGTTTAAATATGTTGTTTATTCATTTTTTAGCTTGTATTTCTTATGGTTTTGGAAGTACAGTAATTTACCTACATAAAAATGGTATCATATATGCTGTGTAGAGCTTGGTTCGATGATAGCATGTATATAATTTAATATACTTGCAATTTTCTAGCTCCAAAAAAATTCGAACAATAGTAGGAAATCCTTGTTTATCCGTTATATGTTGAATTGCAGTTTTGATTGTAGTTTTAGCATGATTGTTTTTTATGTGTTGGTTCACATCATGCTATGCTTATGTGTTAATGGAAAAATGTAGAAATTACATTAGGTTATGTAATTATTTTTCCTAGTGCGATTCGTAGGTTGGTAGAATTCAAAGGAGTTCTTACCTAGAACTTAAAATTTGCGCAAATTAAAATAATTAGTAATAATAGAACAATTGTACATAGGAACTGATTGGGAACGTAGTGAACTTTCGTTTCTGTGTCTTTTGTTGAATTATCATTAATTTATTTTGTCTTTACTGCAAATTAAATATGTGTGTTACTCTAAAAAGTGTGCTAGTATTGATTCTGCATCTATTATGTCAATGTGTTATAACAATTGATTATGGCTTCGGCATACAAGACCATTATGACTGACCTCAATAAGGGTGAGAAGCTGAACGGTGACAATTATGATATTTGGCACCGAAAGGTTCAGTACATCATTGATGAGTAAGAGGTTTTGGAAACCCTCAACCACACCATAGATGAACTTGAGCATGAAACTTCAGCTCAACACATGAGAGATCTATAAACTTATCAAGCTTGGAAAAAGAAAAATAGCATTGCTCGCATCACGTTGCTGAGTTGTATGCAAGATGATCTTATATATGAATTTGAAAGTTATGATAAAGCTCAAACTATATGAGTTGCCTTGAAAGATAAGTTTGAAGGTACATATGCTACTAAGTTGAGGAGACTCACCATCAAGTTTGACACATACCAAAAGCGCCCAAATGTAACGATAAGGCAGCATCTTCGGGAGATGTCAAACATGATTCGTGAACTGAAATCGGCAGGTCACTCCCTTACTGATGAATAGCAAGTTCAGACTGTTATAAGGTCTCTTTCTAATAATTGGGAGCATATGAAGATCTACATGACGCATAATGAGAATATTATCACTTTTTGACGATATAGCGCACCATTTGGAATTAGAGAATGAGCGCCTAGAGGCTGCGAGATCCTCTACCCATACTTATGTTGCTGAATCGAGTTCACGCAAAACTTTGGGCTTCAAGCACAAAAGGAATCATTAATTCAACAACATAAGGAAGAAGATTAATTAGGCACCTAAGAGGGCTAAGACTTTCTAATGCAAAAAGCATGGTGGGAAGAAGGACAAGGCCAAGATGAAGTGCTACAATTGTGGTAAGATGGGTCACTTTACTCGTGAATGCACTGAGCCGAAAGAGGTACCCTATTACTCCATTACTTTAAGTAATGCTTTTGTTTCCAACACTGTAATGCTTGTTTAATCTTATCCAATGTGGACTGTAGACTCAAGAGCAATAGATTACGCAGCTAGAGACCGAGAAACATTTGTAGAGTATTATCGGATACAGTCTAGAAGAAAATGGATATATGTTGAGAATAATTCAAAAATTGAAGTGAAGGGTATTGACACATGTAAATTAATTTTACGTGGTGGTCGAGACCTATTCCTACATGATATCCTCTATGCTTCAGATATTCGACAAAACTTGGTCTCCACAGTTGTTCTTCTTAACCTAGGTTATGTATTGAATTTCCATGATGATTGTGTTGACATTCTGTTTGGAACAGTTTGTTATAGTTTAGGTCATGTATTGAATGGTTTTATACTGTTAGACATTGACTACGATTAGTACAATATTAATGTCGATGGTTGTTTTTCTTTAATTGCATCTTCTAGTAATGTCGAGATTGATGCAAGTACTTGGCATGCTAGAGTAGGTCACATTGGGTTGCAAAAAATGTAAAGATTAGCTTGAGAAGGCCTTTTAGGGTCACTCACTAATGTTGATCTACCCGTATGTGAACATTGTCTAGCAGGAAAAGCAACTAGAAAACCATTCGGTAAAGGGACTACAGCCGAATTTCCATTGTAATTCATACATTCTGATATTTATGGTCCTTTGAACATGAGGGAGAAGCATGAAACCTCATATTTCATCACTTTCATAGATGACTTCATGCGTTTCGGTTATGTTTTTCTGATCTCCCATAAGTCAGAAGCATTAGACAGCTTTAGACGATATATAGCGATGGTAGAAAATCAGTTGAATAAAAAAATAAAGGCATTGAGAACCGATTGCGGACGTGAGTATCTATTTGAACAATTCTAGGCTCTTTGTGATGAAAAGGGAATTGTACGACAATTGACTATTTCTAGTACTCCACAACAAAATGGGGTAGCTAAGAGAAGGAATAGAACCCTATTGTAAATGGTTAGGTCTATGATGGCGCAAGCAAATTTACCTATCTCTTATTAAGGAGATGCGTTATTGATTGCTGCTTATGTACTTAACCGAGTGCCTTCAAAATTAGTCATTTCCATCTCTTATGAATTATGGACTGGTAGGAAACTAAACTTGAGTATTCTACGTCCATGGGGATGTGCAGTTTATGTTCATGATTATTCTCATAAATATGGAAAATTAGGTCCTAGAGGGAAGAAAAGTATATTTATAAGATATTCTTAACACTTCAAAGGGTATGTGTTCATAGGTGAACAAGCTGATGGAAGTGTAACTGAGATGGAGTCACAAGATGTCATGTTCTTGAATAACAATTTTCCCAATAAAGGTGAGATTGATAAGGACTTCCAATTATATGAAATAGAAGATCCTAATAACACACCCACCGATGTTGTAGAGAGAAATCAAGATTTACCTCAACATGTAAGACCAAGTGGGAGTGTTGCATCGTCTGGCGAACTGAATTCAAGAAAAATTTAGTTGCGTAAAAGTAATCGTAAAAGTATTCATCATCGTCGTTTTGAGACTAAAGGGAAAGCATTTATGATTGGTCAGAAAGATGATGCCGAGCTTAAAACTGTTCAAGAGGCTCTCTCCTCCTTTGATAAGGAAGAATGGAGAAAAAATTTAAAAGATGAAATTGAGTCAAGGAGGACAAATCATGTTTGGGACTTAGTTGATCTACCACACAATTGCAAGGCTATTAGAAACAAATGGGTTTTCAAAATTAAGCAAAGGGAGGATGGATCCATTGAAAAATATAAGGCTCGTCTCGTGACGAAAGGTTATACTCAACAAGAGGGTATAGATTATAGGGAAACATTTTCACCCAGTTGTAAGGTTTTCCTCGATACGACTTATCCTAGCTATCGTTGCACATTTAGACCTTGAATTACATGAAATGGATGTAAAAATGTCATTTCTCAATGGAGAACTAGACGAGAAAATCTATATGAAGCAGCCAATAGGTTTCATAGCTAAAAGTCAAGAGGACACAGTATGCAAGCTTCATAGCTCAATATATGGCCTTAAGCAATCATCTAGGCATTGGTATCTTCGTTTTCATCGAGCCATAACAACTTTTGGTTTCATGATGATCAAAGAAGATCATTGTGTATATGTCAAGTGGTTCGAAGATAAACTTGTAATTTTATCACTTTATGTTGGACGACATTATATTGGCTGGAAATTATAAGGTTTTGGTTATCACCATAAAAAAATGGTTGTCCTCCAATTTTGAAATGAATGACATGGGAGAAGCTGCTTATATATTATGAGTTAATATCAAAAGAGATCGATCAAGGAAACTTATTGCTTTATCACAAGAGTCTTATATAATGAAGATTCTTGAATGCTTCAATATGCAGCACTGTAATCCCATTGATACCCCTGTCATGAAAGGTGAAGGCCTAATTACTAAGATGTGTCCTAAGACTCTAGAAGAAATTAAAGTGATGGAAAATGTTCCTTACATTAATGCGATTAGAAGTTTGATGTATGCTATCATGTGTACTTGACCCGACATATGTTATGCCGTGGGATTGGTGAGCCGATATCAATCAAATCCCGATCAAGCACACTGGAAAGCAGTGAAGAGGATCCTGAGATACATGAAGGGCACCATGGACTATCAACTTTGTTACCAAGAGAATGATTTACGCCTAATAGGCTATTCAGATGCTGATTAGGGTGTAGACCTAGATGAGCGTAAATCGACTTCTGGATATGCATTCTTGCTCTATGGAGGTGCGATTTCTTGAAATAGCAAGAAATAGACATGCACGGCCTTATCTACGATGGAGGCATAATTTATTTCATGCTCTGCCGCAGTGCAAGAAGCAGTATGGCTAAAACGTATTTTGGAAAATTTAGCCATTATCACTGAGGTTCCAGGACCGGTGATAGTTTATTGCAATAGTCAAGCAACCATTGCCTATGTGAAAGATCCCGAGTATCATGGAAGGACGAAGCACATTGACATAAAGAACAACTTCATAAGAGATATAATAGCGCAGAATGGTTGTTGATCCATTTACGAAGGCTGTTCCTAGAGACATATTCTTGACCCATAGGATATTATTAGGATTGCGTAAAATGTGATATGTGTTATTGTAGAGGATCATTAGTTTATGTATTTGTGGACATATGTATTGTGCTTGTTTGTTTATTTGTGACTTGATGTTTTATCAATAAGTACAAATACATTATGAGACTAGCACATACACACATATATTATTGAAAAGTATGTTAGCAGGCAATGATTAGCTCACTTACACGAGCAATCACCTCAAGTGCTATAGTTAGCATGTTGAGATGAAACATTATGTACAAATGAATGCTAAAGAGCAAGTTTAGTACATAAAATATGATGTCGCCTTGATTGGAGTAAAGATGAGGTATGTGATTTTTTTATAATAAGACCGAACATGATAATCCCATAATCATGTATGCCTGAAAGATGCCGGATGCGAGTACTTAATTGGGCGCTATAGAAAGCAAGCTGATATGGCACTTGAGCTAAACACGAGTATGTGAGGAGTACGTGAATATGTTTAGACTAAGATCTGTATAGTGGATATATTTAATAAATGAAATACGCCCTTATAGGAAGAGAAATCCACTATAGCGCATAATTCATACTACATGTGTGGCAACCCTCGACGGCCCTTGATCCGATTAGGGTCGCCACAGTTCGCTTACCATTCACTTTTCCTAATAACATGTCACTCTGATACCATTTCAATTGCAATGGGCCCATGCAACCTGAGGGTTTACATTTTTTTTTTTTTTGATCGGTCCCTTGCGCAATTTATATGCGGAAGCACATCCAACAACTCCATTCCCTATATTCAGAAAACGATGCACACCAACTAAACATTTATAGGTAAATGCCGTACACTTTTGTTCACTTAAACCATATGGACATCATTCATCGGTACATCAAAATGCCATAGTTTCCTATACTAGGCTATACTTCAACAGATGACCGACATCTCCTCTCCCAATCGTATGCTTAAGGTCCATCACCACCGGTGTCGGCATCCAAAAGTTCCTCCTTTGCTATCCTTCTCCTCGCGGTCATATCCAACCGCTCAATTCATCTACTAATCTGAAATGTTGGTCCCCAAAAGGGGTGAGTACAAACACTCGGCAAAAAAATCCAATAACCACTCAATGCATCATACAAGTCATACATGCATTGCAGGCATTACTTACCTTGAAGCCATGCATATACTATCATGCATCATCACCAAAATCATAACACATACATGTGTATCATCATCATATCATACATGTCATCATCATCATGACATCATCACATTACACATGTCATCATCATCATGGCATCATCATATCATACATGTCATCATACACATGTCATCATCATCATGGCATCATCATATCATACATGTCATAATACACATGTCATCATCATCATGGCATCATCATATCATACATGTCATCATCATCATCGTCATGCATATCATCATGCATATCGTCATGCCATATCATATATCATCATCATCATCATCGTCACGCATATCATCATGCATGTCATCATGCCATATCATCATGCCATATCATATATCATCATCATCATCATCGTCATGCATATCATCATGCCATATCATATATCATCATCATCATCATCATCATCATCATCATCATCATGCATATCATCATGCATATCATCATATCACACATGTCATCATCATCATGACATCATCATCATCATATCATGCATATCATCATGCATATTTCAATTTCAATTTCTCAATCTCATCTTTCATATTGGATCATTTTCTTTCAATGTTTCAAATCCCATCATTTCATCAATCCCCTCATCGCGAGAAGACCATCCGAGGCATGTATCCAAGATCCCGGGCCACCGGGCATCCGGCCCCCACATTCCGGGCATCTCGCATCCCAACTAGCATCACGAGGTATCCTCCGGGCATGTAACCTCCGATACAACCGGACTCCGGCATTTACCCTTCTAGCCGGGCATCCCGCACCCAAATCTTGGCATCGCGAGGCATTCCCTTCGGGCAAAGACCTCCGACAGGGGCTTCCGGAATTATGTACCGACATACCACCAGGCCTCCCTTGGAATTACCGTATACCACCGGGCATCCCGACCTCCAGGCCATCCGGCAATGCATCTCTATACATTCCGGGCATCATCCTCCACCACAACCACATCCTCATTTACCATTATCCATGTTTACCAATTTCAGTCTTAATTTAGCATGGCATATGATGCAATGGCAACCAACAATCATGTTCAACATTCAATTCACACATGCATCTCAATGCATACATCAAGACCTCATTACACATACTACATGGTGCAATTATTTATAAAATAAAATTCATGGAATTTATGCCAATTAAAATAATCCATTTATCATGCCCTTTTTCATTTATTTAAATTCCAGCTTTTGTCATTTTCAAAAATATTATATTTAATATTTATAAAATTCCCAAAAATTATAAAAATTAAGGCAAGTGATAAACAAGGCAATAGATAATGATTTCATGCAAAATACATGGCCAAATGAGAATTCCACACAATTTCATAATTTCACACAAAATGGCATGTCATTTTTCGGATGAAACCAGAATGCACAGTTTTTAAAGAAATTCGATTAAAATATCCATAAGACCTCCTAAAATTTACGAAATTTTACCGAGTTATAACCAAGACATTTTCGTACATCTTTCATGAAGACTTCCAAGCCAGATTTTTCTAGATTCTTTTCTACAGTCTCACGAAGCTTCTGGATCCAACACCGAATCGTCCAGAACATGCTTCTCCGAAATACTGAGTTTTCACCTACCTACTCTCTTTATTTTTCTCTGAAATTTGGATATGTTCTACATCAAGATGTTCTCTACAAGTTTTATGGAGAGATCTAAGTCAAATAACCAGAGTATAGTCGTATTTTAGGTCCATGAAGTCTCGGGTGTCCCGAAATACACCTCCAGAATCATCGTCTTCAAGATCTAGTTAATTTACTAGGCTATACTTGTTCATTTCACTTCAAATTTGAGTATGTTGTAGTTTAAGGTGTCCCCTACAACTTTCATGAAGAGATCGAAGAAATATTCTTAGCACAAATCAACATGCAACCACAAATCCATCAAAAGGTCAGTAAAATCTTTCCAGATCTGAGGTCTCCGTAGGATGAGACTTTAACCCCTCAAATCTCCATCATTTTCCACGAAATTTTATTATGTTGTAGTTCAAGATGTTAGCTACAACTTCCATGAAGAGATAGAAGCCAAAATCGGACTCCAAACATGCATGCAAGCTCACACAACATTCTGACTCAAACCGTTCGAGCGAAAACAGTCACACCACTTCAAGATCAAGTCATCCATACTTCGGTTTTCCTCTTCCAATCACCCAAATTGACACTATATCAACCATACATACAACAAACACACATGCAAGAGCAGCAAAGGACCCCCAACTTGCCTCTAGACCAAACGGACAGCGGCACACGGCGACGGACGCACGGCGGACGGACGGTGGCGACGGGCGAGCTCCTCCTCCTCGGCCTCCTCTTCTCTCTCGCAACTCACTCTCTCTCACTTGGCTTGGCCGAATGCCACTCTCTCTCTCCCCTTTCTCTCTTTTTCCTTTTTGGTGGCTTTTATATTGCATGCATCCCTCTTTGCATGGGGGACACTTGTCCCTAAGAAGGAGACAAGTGTCTCCTTGGTTGAAGACACTTGGGGAAGCCATGCGGCTGCTCCTCCACCCCTCCATGCACCGACAATGGGCCGGGCTTATGGCCCACTTTAGGCCCATCTCACTTGGGCCTAAAGCCCAAACTTAAATGGCCCAAGTTTTTTAAATAAGTCCATTTTACATTAATAATTCCTTAAATTTAAATAAATACTAAATTGCAAAAATAATAAGGCCATTAAACTTATAATCACAAATCCATAAATTCCAATTTATAAAACACATGGCCAATGATAGGATTTTCTTTCCTATCAAATAATTATTCATTAAAAGCTTGGCCATATATCTTATTGTAAATTATGGATTAAATGGCCATAAAATAACTTGATGGTACTTCCATCACCTATTCATAGACTTTAATGTAACTAGAGGTCATTATGAATTTTGGGATGCCACAATTCTCCCCTCCTTAGAGAATTTCGTCCTCGAAATTAGACATTTCCTATGTCTCTTGAAATAAGTGAGGGTACATTTCCCTCATCTCATTTTCACTCTCCCATGTGGCTTCCTCCACATCATGATATCGCCATAATATCTTAACCAATGGAATTCTCTTGGTCCTGAGAATTTGTTCCTTTCGATCCAATACTTGCATAGGCTCCTTAATGTACCTCACTTTCTCATCCATTTTGATGGCTTCATGATCGAGTATGTGTCCTAGATCGGGCTGATACTTCCTCTTAAGTTAAGGATGCAAGCTCTTAACATATCTTAATTTATCTCAACATCATAAACAGTTTTAAAACAACAACCACATCTGAAATTTCTTTTGAACGCTTGAAAATCTTCCTTCATGAAATCAAACAATACAAACCGAGGTTTTCAAAAGCATTCAACGACAACAGCAAGCTTTGAAATCATATGTCATTTCCATGTCAAAACGTTTTCAAATCACCAATGTGGAAAATCCTTTGAGTTCTTGAAAATTCCACCTCATGATATCAAATAATGCAAAATAGGAATTTTCAAAGACACAGCGGTATAACAATGATAGTATTTGAGAATAGGTAAATCTCATATTGTTGAAACCAATTCACAAAATCAAAGCATGATACCAATTCCATAAAATCCATGATCACGTTTAAATTTCAAATGTTTTTCGGAATGCACATGTAAAACCTCGAGTCGCACTTGCATCACGGCGTGAAATAAAATACTTTATCAAAACCCTTAGTAAAATTTAAATCGGTACGTTGGCAAAATTCCAATCTCAATCTCAACTCCAATGGGTTGGAATGTTTTCTATAAAAGTTTAGAATTCTTTGAAATAGAAAACATTTCTTAAAACATTTGGGCACGGTGTCACAGTACTCATAAATTTTGATGAAATTCAGAGATTTTCTAAAACCGTTCACAATCAAAATCTTTTTCGAATTCAATTCCATCCACCTCCTTTTTCTCATAAGCCATTTTCTTGATTCCTTTTCATAGTGAAAATTTTTGAAACTAAATCTATTTCAAGTTTGCATGTAAAATCTTAGAGCTCTAACTCAAATATTTCAACTAATCAATGAGATTCAAATTTAAAGAAGACTTCCACCTTCTGGCATGTTAAACTCAGGAAACGTGTTTAGCTACGCCGCCATTTATTCCACCAAAACTATTCTCTATACCTTTGTCACCACCAATTCAAGCCTAGAACCATCAAAATTAATACCACCAATAACTCATTTGGTTCAGTCCAACAAAGACATTCACTATGCATTCACCGCAACATAGATTCAAGCCTAAAATATAGCATCATTCCTTCGATTCAAATATCTATAGTCCACCAAGACTTATTCAATTCAAAGATCGACAATCCACCAAAATAAAACTTGTCTAGTTTCCACCGAATATATCTCAGATCTCATCCTAAATGATCATCACTTAAACTAATCACTCATCAAATCCACAACTTGAACTTCCACCATTTCACCTTGGAAAGACTATAACCACAAATGATCATATTCACTAATTCCACCAAATCCTTTCAAACTGAGATCATCACCTAAAATTAAAAGTTGACCATCATCAATTAAACCTATTATTCCAACATATAAACCTCAAATAATTCCATATCTCATATGACCACTCAAACTCATGACTTCCAAGATCAATCTATACATACTAAATGCCTCCATGTAATCCATCAAGACTTCCAATGAGATCCTCTAATAGAAAGTCACTACTTAGCTCAAATGATCATAACTTAATCCTCAAATTCATGACTCACTCTCCATAATTCATTTCTTAAGCCTTGCTTGCAACACTACGCTTAGATGCTGCGCATGCTCTTTAGGTCCTTTATATTATATTAGGATATCATCGAATGAAGACAATCACAATTTGATCCAAATAAGGCTTAAATATCCTATTCATTAAATCCATGAATGCAGCTAAGGCATTCGTCAATCCAAATAGCATAACTAGGAACTCATAGTGTTCATAGCGAGTCCTAAATACGGTCTTAGGAATGTCTTCTTTCTTAATCCTTAACTGATATCCTGATCTCAAATCAACTTTTAGAAAAGACCGAACTTCCTTGCAGTTGGTCAAATAGGTCATCAATTTTAGGTAATGGGCACTTACTCTTAACAATTACATGATTCAATTGCCTATTATCAATGCACAAACGCATCGACATGTCATTCTTCTTTTTTTTTTTCACAAACAAGAGTTCTACAAGCTTAACCATGCTTCCGCTGAGCCACTCTGATAAAATTATCCCAGAAACACTGCCCTCCTAGTTCAATTCATAGTTCGGTTCATTCCTGTCCCCTTTTGCCATTCTAGAAGCCTGCCAGGAGCCGCTCCTTGTTCAGGTCCTTTGACCTCGGCGTCCACTCCTCGCTCTCATCAAACCGGGACGTTACAGGTATACCAGCTTTCGCCTGGTTCGAACCCAAACTACACATCTACTAAAGGGTCTCGTTTCAATAGGGATTAACTTACAGAGTTATTATCCGCTTTGGCCTATCCCGTTCTTAGCCTCACGGTTTTATCCTTAGCGTATGGGTAAGTATTATCTCAGGAGATCATTCATCCTAGTCCATTGCTTACGGAGCTAGTCCATTCCTATGATGACATCAAAGTCATACATAACTATCACTATCAAGTCCATTTCCAGATCTCATTCCCCTAGGGTTATCTCACTCATCTCACATGCCAACGTAGATAACAGCATATCTTTCAGCGATGTAGAAATACGAAGAGGCATATCTAGAGATTTGTTCCTACTCCTCACAATCATCTATATTTTTCGGACATAAATGAATGCGTGTCACTCATATCAAATAACGCATATACCTTTTTATCCCTCTATCGAAATCATACCTGAGATAACACTTTTGGAAGCTCCTGCTTCCTCTTGAGTGACCGCATACACCCTTCCTTATGGTGGTGGCCTCTGTGGATTCCTTGGTAGGTTTGGTCCACTAGTACTTTGTTGTACCTGTCGCACCGAGCTAACATTTGGCCGCAACCTCTTTTGTGGACAATCTTTCTTAAAGTGTCCTATTTGCCCACATCCATTACATCTTAGTTGGCTATTACAAGGTCCTGGCCCATGCCTCCTATCACACTTTCGACAAATATTAAGCTGATAGGGTGCCTTCCCGAAAGTCTGGCCACTCCAAACTCTCCTAAAATTTCCAAAGTTACTCTTTTTCTTAGATTCCCAGGTCGGACCTTGACCAGGATAGGGTCTCTTACCCCTTCGAATATCATTAAAGGTCATATGCCTCTTAGATTCTGATTGCTCCCTCACTAACTCTTGCTCCACCAACTGTGCCCTCTCATAAATCTCATTATAATCCCTTATATTCAGAGGCACCAGTTGTTTCCTAATATCAGTCCTCAACCCTTTCAAAAATCTTTTAGCCTTTTCCTCTCGATCCTCAACCAACCTAGGAGCATACCTAGATAATTCAGAAAATTTTGCCTCATATTGGTCTACTGTCAGCTCCCTTTGTTCTAACTGAACAAATTCAGTGATCTTCCTATCCTTGGCACAATCAGAGAAATGATTCCTATTAAAAGCCCTAACAAACTCTTCCCAGTTTACATCAGTACCTGGTGGAAAGATTGTATCCTTCGAAACTCTCCACCAAAACTTTGCATTTCCCTCCAGCTTGTACTCTACTAAAACTATTTTCTCAGCCTCACTGCAGTCCACCAACCGGAAAATCCGTTCCATTCCATCAATCCATTGTTCCGCCTCCTCAGGACTTCCCATTCCACTAAACTTAAGTGGTTTCAACTTTAGAAATTGTTCCACTAGTCCTTGAGGGCGACGTTCCACTCCAGGTTGTTGCCGCGCTTGCCTTTCCATCAGATTTCCAATATTGGCCAATGCTTGCAGGATGTCTTCCATTCGGGGTTCAACCCTTGCAGCAGAGGCTTCAGCCCTTGATGGATGAGCACTTCCAGCTCGTACCATGACTTTCCTGCAATTTCCAAGCATTGCCTCAGGAATAATCTGAGACTCACTGTCTCCATTCAAAGCAACTACTACTACTACATAAGTAACATATACATGTTACTGGCACCTAAAGGCAACTAAAAAAAAAACTACTAGGGATCTACGAGTGAATTCTCATCACCCGTTATTCAATTATTTCATTTTACATCCTATGGTGTGCATTTTTCTATCCTCATTTCCATCTGAGGCACCTTATCACTCCAAATAAACCATAGCTCTGATACCAATAAAGAATGTGGCACCCCTCGACGGCCCCCGATCCATTAGGGTCGCCACAGTTCGCTTACCATTCACTTTCCTTATTAACATATCACTCTAATACCATTTCAATTGCAACGGGTCCATACAACCATGGGGGTTTACATTTTTTTTTTTAACGGTCCCTTGCGCAATTTACATAACGGAAGCACATCCAACAACTCCCTTCCCTATTTTCAGAAAACGATGCACACCAACTAAACATTTATAGGTAAATGCCATACACTTTTGTTCGCTTAAACCATATGGACATTATTCATCGGTACATCAAAATGCCATAGTTTTCTATACTAGGCTATACTTCAACAGATGACCGACATCTCCTCTCCCAATCGTATGCTTAAGGTCCATCGACCACTGTCGACATCCAAAAGTTCCTCATTTTCTATCCTTCTCCTCGGGGTCATATCCAACCGCTCAATTCATCTACTAATCTGAAATGTTGGTCCCCAAAAGGGGTGAGTACAACCACTCAGCAGGTAAAGGAATCCAATAACCACTCAATGCATCATACAAGTCATACATGCATTGCAGGCACTACTTACCTTGAAGCCATGCATATACTATCATGCATCATCACCAAAATCATAACACATACATGTGTATCATCATCATATCATACATGTCATCATCATCATGACATCATCACATTACACATGTCATCATCATCATGGCATCATCATATCATACATGTCATCATCATCATCATCATCATCATCATCATCATCATCATCATGCCATATCATATATCATCATCATCATCATCATCGTCATGCATATCATCATGCATATCATCATGCCATATCATATATCATCATCATCATCATCGTCACGCATATCATCATGCATGTCATCATGCCATATCATCATGCCATATCATATATCATCATCATCATCATCGTCATGCATATCATCATGCATACCATCATGCCATATCATATATCATCATCATCATCATCATCATGACATCATCATCATCATATCATGCATATCATCATGCATATTTCAATTTCAATTTCTCAATCTCATCTTTCCATCATTGCATATCATCATTTCCTTATCATATATGCATCCCATCATCATCATCACTCCATTTCTCAAATCATCATGTATCCAAGATACATCCCTCGGGCATCCGGGCCCCACATTCCGAGCATCTTGCATCCCAACTGGCATCACGAGGTATCCTCCGGGCATGTATCCAAGATACAACCGAACATCCGGCCTTTACCCTTCTAGCCAGGCATCTCGCACCCAAATCTTGGCATCGCGAGGCATTCCCTTCGGGCAAAGACCTCCGACAGGGCTTTCGGAATTATGTACCGACATACCACCAGGCCTCCCTTGGAATTACGTACCGTATACCACCGGGCATCCCGACACTCCCGAGGCCATCCAGCAATGCATCTCTATACATTCCATCATCCTCCACCACAATCTCATCCTCATTTAACATTATCCATGTTTACCAATTTCGGTCTTAATTTAGCATGGCATATGATGCAATGGCAACCAACAATCATGTTCAACATTCAATTCACACATGCATCTCAATGCATACATCAAGACCTCATCACACATACTACATGGTGCAATTATTTATAAAATATAATTCATGGAATTTATTCCAATTAAAATAATCCATTTATCATGCCCTTTTTCATTTATTTAAATTTCAGCTTTTGTTATTTTCAAAAATATTAAATTTAATTATTTATAAAATCTCAAAAATCATAAAATTAAGGCAAGTAATAAATAAGACAATAGGATAATGATTTCATGCAAAATACATGGCCAAATGAGAATTTCACACAAATTCATAATTCACACAAAACAGCATGTCATTTTCGGATGAAACCAGAATGCACAGTTTTTGAAGAAATTCGATTAAAATATCCATAAGACCTCCAAAATTTACGAAATTTTACCGAGTTATAGCCAAGACATTTTCGTACATTTTTTTATGAAGATTTCCAAGCCAGATTCTTTTTAGATTCTTTTCTACAGTCTCACGAAGCTTCTGGATCCAACACCAAATCGTCCAGAACATGCTTCTCCGAAATACTGAGTTTTCACCTACCTACTCTCTTTCGTTTTCTCTGAAATTTGGATATGTTCTACATCAAGATGTTCTCTACAATTTTTATGAAGAGATATAAGTCAAATAACCATAGTATAGTTGTCTTTTAGGTCCATGAAGTCTTGGGTGTCCCGAAATACACCTCCAGAATCATCGTCTTCAAGATCTAGTTAATTTACTAGGCTATACTTGTTCATTTCACTTCAAATTTGAGTATGTTGTAGTTTAAGGTGTCCCCTATAACTTTCATGAAGAGATCGAAGAAATATTCTTAGGACAAATCAACATGCAACCACAAATCCATCAAAAGGTCAGTAAAATCTTTCCAGATCTGAGGTCTCCGTAGGATGAGACTTTAACCCCTCAAATCTCCATCATTTTCCACGAAATTTTAGTATATTGTAGTTCAAGATGTTAGCTACAACTTTTATGCAGAGATCAAAGCCAAAATCGAACTCCAAACATACATGCAAACTCACACAACATTCTGACTCAAACCGTTCGAGCGAAAACAGTCACACCACTTCAAGAACAAGTCATCCATACTTCGGTTTTCCTCTTCCAATCACCCAAAATCGACACTATATCAACTATACATACAACAAACACACATGCAAGAGCAGCAAGGACCCCAACTTGCCTCTAGACCAAGCGGACAGCGACACACGGCGGGACGAGCACGGCGGACGGACTGCAACGACGGGTGAGCTCCTCCTCTCTCGGCCTCCTCTTCTCTCTCGCAACTCACTCTCTCTCACTTGGCTTGGCCGAATGCCACTCTCTCTCTCCCTTTCTCTCTCTCTTCCTTTTTGGTGGCTTTTATATTGCATGCATCCCTTCTTTGCATGGGGGACACTTGTCCCTAAGAAGGAGACAAGTGTCTCCTTGGTTGAAGACACTTGGAGGAAGCCATGTGGCTCCTCCTCCACCCCTCCACGCGACAATGGGCCGGGCTTATGGCCCATTTTAGGCCCTTCTCACTTGGGCCTAAAGCCCAAACTTAAATGGCCCAAGTTTTTTTAAATAATACATTTTAATTTTTATTTAAATAAATACCTAACTTGCAAAAATAATAAGGCCATTGAACTTATAAATCAAATCAAATTCCATAAATTCCAATTTATGAAAACACATGGCCAATGATAGGATTTTCTTTCCTATCAAATAATTATCCATTAAAAGCTTGGCCATAAATCTTATTGCAAATTATGGATTAAATGGCTGTAAAATAACTTAATGGTACTTCCATCACCTATTCATAGACTTTAATATAACTAGAGGTCATTATGAATTTTGGGATGCCACAACATGTGTATTGTTCGACCGACAAGGGAAGGTGAGTAAACCTATCTCTATTTACTCATCGTGTAAGCCCTTGAGGTAATTTATAATTTACCTCATTTTGTGCCCTATGTTACTTCTGACTATTTTCTCGAAGTGAAATATCAATATTGCTACTTTAGCATGTTATCGGCGGTCATAAATAGATATAGCCTTATGGGACGTGTCTAGGAAAGCAGTTGTTCTAAAATGGAGAGAGACATGAGTGCGAAGGAAGACTATTGTTGTTTTACATCTAACACATGTATTTACTAGTCGACCGATTATATTGCTTTATGTGATTGCGGATATAATTGTAAATACATGGTGTTTGTGAGAATAGTCAAGTATAACCTTTAAGGGATAGGTTGTGGCATCCCAAAATTCAAAGTCAAGTTATAAGGTGTGTTAAAGTCTCTAATTAGGTGATAAATTTCCCATGGCTTATGCTTTAGCCATTAGTCTTTTATTTAGTTGAATTATGCATATGATTGTGAGAATTTAAATTTGATAGATTAATAATCTATGCTTGGCCATGTACTTTATAAATTAAATTCCAATAAACAAGATGTCCCAAGACTTTGGCCAAGATGAAAATTGAAATTTAAAAATATTTATAGAAAGGAATTCAAAAAAAAAAAAAAGGAAAAAGAGGGAAAAAAATTCGGTTGGGCCTTAAGCCCAAGAGTGGAACTTTAATGGGCCAAGTTGGCCGGCCCATTGAAGCCCAAAAGGGGGCTGCCGTCGAGCAAGGGGAGGGCCAAGAGTGGCCGGATGGCCCAAGCCCAAAAAGCCCAAGCCCAAAACCCTTGCATGTGTGGTGACAAGTGGCACAAAGGAGAATGCCATGCATTGGTTAATTTGAAGGCAAGCAATGATTACTAATGATGAGGAATTAGGAGGATAAAAAGGAAGAGAGAGAGAAGGGTGGCCGGTTTACCTCATCCGCCCAAAGAGAGAGTGAGAGAGAGAGATTTCGAGAGAAAGGGAGAGTGGCCGAGAGAGAGAGGAGGTGGAGCTGAGGAGGAGCCGCCGTCCGTCCGCCGTGTGCCGCCGTGTTCGCCGCCTTACGCCATCGTCCGTGCGGTCTAGAGGCAAGTGGGAGTCCTCTAGTTTCTCTTGCATGCTTGTATGTTGTTTGCATGTCGAATTCTTGGGTGTTAGATGAGAAAAACCGAAGCATGGATGAGTTGTGTGTGAATGGTGTGACTGTTCTTGCTCGGATCGTGTGAGTCAGAAACTTTTTTGAGCTTGCATGTGTGTTTAGAGTCATATTTTCGCTTCGATTTCTTCATGAGAGTTGTAGCTAACATCTTGAACTACAACATACTAAAATTTTGTGGAAAATGATGGAGATTTGTGCGGTTAAAGTCTCATCCTACGGAGACCTCAGATCTGGAAAGTTTTTACTGACTTTTTGTTGGATTCGTGGTTGCATGTTGGTTTGTGATGAGAATCTCACTTCTATTTCTTCATGAAAGTTGTAGGGGATATCCTAAAATACAACATACTCAAATTTGAAGTGAAATTAACAAGTATAGCCTAGTAAATTAACTAGATCTTGAAAACGATGATTCTGGAGGTGTATTTCCGGACACCCGAGACTTCAAGGGCCTAAATGATGACTATACTCTGGTTATTTGACTTAGATCTCTTCATGAAACTTGTAGAGGATATCTTGATGTATAACATATCCAAATTTCAGAGGAAACGAAAGAGAATAGGTAGGTTAAAACTCAACATTTCGGAGAAGCTTGTACTGTACGATACGGTAATGGATCCAGAAGCTTCGTGAGACTGTGTAAAATAATCTAAAAGAATCTGGTTTGGAAGTATTCATGAAAGTTGTGCGAAAATGTCTTGGTTATAATCCAGTAAAATTTCATAATTTTTGGAGGCCATAGGGATATTTTAATTTAATTTCTTCGGAAACCGTGCATTCTGGTTTCATCCGAGAATCATAGGATGTTTTGTGAAATTGTGAGATTTTGTAAAAAAATTCTATGTGGCCATGAATTTTGCATGTAATTATCATCCTATGGATTTGTTTAATAGTTGCTTGAATTTTTATAATTTTGGGAATTCATAGATATTAAAAATAATAAATAAATAATAATAAAATAAAATAAAATAGATTATTTTATTGGCCATAGATTCCATTTAATTTATTTATGTGGCATGTGTGATAAAGTCTTGGTATATATGTATGACATTGAATTGAGATGCATGTGTGAATCCTATGCCAAGTATGACTTGTTTGATGTCACGTCATATGCCATGCTAAATTAAGACTGAAATTGGTAAACATGGATGATGGTAAATGAGGAGATGGTTGGGGTGGAGGATGATGCCTGGAATGTATAGAGATACATTGCCGGATTTCCCTAGGAGATTCAGGATGCTCGGAATGTGGGGGGCCGGAAGCCCTGTCGGAGGTTTCTGCCCGAAGGAAATACCTCGCGATGCTAGGATTTGGGGTGCGGGATGCCCGGCCAGGGAGTGTAAATGCCGGAAGCCCTGTCGGAGATTTCTGCCCGAAGGGAATGCCTCGTGATGCTAGTTGAGATGCGAGATGCCCGGAATGTGGGGGGCCGAATGCCCGGTGGCCTGGGATGGCTGAATGCCGGAAGCCTCGGAGGTCTTTGCCCGAGGGGATGATGAAATTAATGATTTGAGGAATGGGTGATGTGGTGATCAAATTGAAAGATAAAGATGAAAATTAACCCATGGCATGATGATATGCATGGTATGATATGCATGATGATATGCATGGTGATATGCATGATGATGATGATGATATGTGATGTGATATGATGATCACCCATGGCATGATATGCATGATGATGATGATGATGATATGTGATGTGATATGATGATCACCCATGGTATGATATGCATGATGATATGCATGATGATGATGATGATGATATGTGATGTGATATGATGATCACCCATGGTATGATATGCATGATGATATGCATGATGATGATGATAATATGTGATGTGAAATTATGATGATCACCCGTGGCATGATATGCATGATGATGATGCATGATAGTATTGCGCATGGCTTCAAGGTAAGTAACGCTTGCAATGCATGTATGATATGCATGATGCATTGAGTTGTTATTGGATTCCTCATCTGCTGAGTGGTTGTACTCACCCCTTTTGGGGACCAACATTTCAGATTAGCAGTATGCCGCTTCCTGCCGTCGCGCGGGGTGTATTTTATGGGTTACCGTCCGACATCGAGGTAGAGTGTGAGGAGTTCAGCTGTCCTTCTGTACCTGGACTCACCTACATACGTGTGCGCTGTTTTGTCATGTACGACATAGGCCTAGCTGGGGGCCCGGTCGTTCAGGAGTTTGTTTCTGTCCACATTTGCCGCGATGGGGTGATGAGAGGGATGCTGCTGCCGCCACCGCCTGACGCACCGGACTGGGTGTGAGGCCCGAGCGTGACGAGTAGGGGCTGTTTCTTTTTGGATAGTTAGCCGACACCTATGATGGGAGTTGTACACATGTGATGTAGAGGGTCGAGGGTTCTTTTTGGGATTTTAGGCTGGACATGGCAGAGTCCTAGCTTTTCCTTGTTATGTATCAACCCAAAAGGGAGTCCCATCTTGAAGGTATATGTAAATAAGGTGTCGTAGCTTGTTTATCAAATCATGTTGATTAGTGGTGTGTATTAGTATCATAGTTAGTAGGGGAGAGATGGTGATATTTTGCTTCCGCTAATGAGTCGCGCTGGGACCGCTTAAAAAAAATAAAATAATAATGTCTATGAATTCTGACGCCTCTTATGAATGATAAAAAGGTAATTAGATGTAACATCGGTGCTTGTGGCGACCTTCGAAGGGTTCGGGGTGCTACATAGGTATACTTGAATTGATGTAACAAAATATGTTTAAGACACTGTGAGACATCGATTATTTATTTCTTTTCGGGGTTGTAGCCATTATGTCATCCCTAACAGGTGCATAATATGAACTCCCAAGTGTAGGTGTACTCATTGGTCGCACGGCTTACTTGCAAGTATGAATTGTTTTGTAAAGTTGATGAATGTTGAACGCCTTATATTCTTGATAGAGTGCTATTAAGTCCATCATGTCCAAGTGGGAGATGTAGTATTTTATTAATACGTCCATGATGGGGTGCAATTGGAACGCACCGTTTCGTCTTGATATGCTACGATGGAAAAACACCTTTTGAAAGGGTGTGAGTGAGTCATATAAAAGAATCTAAAAGACAACCGTTGGTACGGTTGGTAGAACGTATGCTCAGCAATAAATAGTTTTTCCTTTATCTCCACTTTCCATCAAAAAGAAAGAAGGCATTTCATTTCTCCTTTACAAGAACAATTGGCATTTACGCTGTGGAAATCGGGTGCTTTCCTCATGATTACATTCAAACCAACGTGAAGTATTTTTATTCGTGATTCATCCGCAATTCAATGTTTGTTCCGGGGTTAATTGTTGTTTGCGCATAGGACAAAGGTAAGTCGTCATCTGCCAACTTGAATTCCAACACCTTTGATTGTTGTGCTTGCATCAAATTTGGTTTCAACAATTCACTGTGCATGAAGTTGGATTTCAAGGGAATTTGTAGGTGATGCAGCCCATATTCAACACTAACTCGTTAAACCAAGAAGATCCGCACGCATTCAAAATCAAAACACTCTCATCGATAAACCTAATATCGATAAACCTCACTCAGAAATGAAGGGCCTCATCTTTGACTTTGTCATTTTCCATGCATCGAAACTTGTATGAAGACACTTTGAGATAACCACAAGCATTGGAAATATTGTACATTTAATAACTCCTAGTTTCTATTTACATAAATGATTACTAGTTCTAGGTTCGAATCTAAAATTTTCTTGTTTCCACTATAAGAAGTCATCAAACCTCTATAAATGAGAGACCGAATATGATTAAATTAGACTGAATTTGATTGATGATAAAGATAGGCCAACCCCAACGATTGTGCATGAAGTTCGAAGTTTTCATAGTTTAGCTTCTTTTTACATGTGGTTCATTGCACATTTTAGCATTATTGCAACCCCACTCACCCCTTGCATAAAGAAATGAGTTTTTAAGTCAAGGACTCATCGCCCCGAACCCCGCGCACGCAACAACCCCTTCCTTGGTTGATAGAAAGCGATGTCCCAAGACTCATCGTCGACCATTCAATTTTTAATCTTTCATTATGCACAAGCAGAAAATGAACCATCTCCCAGTCAACATACAATCAAGCAATCAAACAGGGATAGAGAGATGAGTAGCAAACACACATCTACTTGTATATACATTTTTATATTGGATTAACCTACGGAGGATCGTTTCCAATCTACAAGCCCAACAGAAGGGCTGATCCATCCACTAAGCCAGACTAAAAAGAAACTAGGCTAGGCTAATCCAACTATACCCAAAAAGAACCCTCGGGTTTGGTACTACAGTCACTCGGACCCAGTGGACTCTAACCTCTTCAAGTCATAGTCGGAGGCGTATGGGTCAATCACAGGCGGAGCGGGGCTAGGATTCTCCATTGCACCATTAGGAGGGTCTAGCTTCATGGGATCTTGAATCTCACTGGCGGAAGCGCCATTCTAAGGACTTGAAAGTAGTTATATAATAGCCGGTGAGATTAAATCTCAGCAAGTCCTTCCCCTAAGCCCCCGGTTAGAACACCAACTCAACTTGGGGTATCTCTCCAAAACCACCCCCACAAAGAAAACCACGACTAACAACCAACAATCAATAGTTGGTTCGCATACAACCTTACCCGGTATGCCATCCTTTATACATTGAATCTCAGCACAATACACGCAATGCACATGGCCATTAGATGATGCAGTTCATCAATCACATACGAGTTGCCTCACAAGCGATCTCACCTGGCCATTGTCACACCATGCACATTATCGATTCGTGAGTGCGTGCCATAAACAATGTGATCCAGTCATGCATAACTGGAACCAACGATGCCATAATTCTCATACGTTCTTGCACCTTAATGCGCCACCTATCACGCCTAAATTGATCACATGGGTCCTGATTATAAAGTAAAATCGTTATGGCACGTCAAATACCGTGCCACATAATTTTATCCCATAATAAGGCCCAACTATCTCAATTAATTACAGGGGTTCCGATTATAAGATCAAATCATTATGACACGTCACATTCTGTGCAACACAATTTTGTCCCATAATCAAGAGCGTTTATCTCAATCGAACACACGTTCCAATTTTAATCACGGCCCAATTGACACGGCCTACTCAACGTTCGGTGGTTTAATTTTAATCATGGCCCAATTGGCACGGCTTACTCCATGTTCGGCGGTATAATGGCATAGCTAGGCTCATGCGTGTTCCACTTATTTATGACCTCTCGACCATGGCCAACTTTCTAGTCAGCGATCATCCGACTCCTGCCGGGCTACTGATAAAAATTAGGCTTTGTCCTATCCCGTCGGGCACGGCATGGTATCCCAAAAAGGGACATCATTCCAGAATTTACTACGACCGGCTTCCGACTCCCGTCGGATATTGCCCTCAAACTCTCGTTGGGTGGCAATTCACCTTTTGATCACGCAAGCACTCCATCACAACTCACTTTCTAATAAAAGCAGTCCCTTTCGGTGTCCCTCGGACAAATTTTTTTCCCCTTTTGTTGTAAATCACTCGATTCACGCAGATGCCCATGCATTTATACTTCCATTCACTTCATAGGATTAAACATATGGCTTTAGACAAATTTTCGCATTTTGGATTAACACTACGTGTGAACAGTATTTTGTGAACAATACCGTGTGAACAGTGCACGTGAATAGTACTTGTAAATAGTGTCGGGTGAACATTGAACTTCCAGAATTAAATAAGTAATCAATTAAATTCAAAAATCATTAAAAACATTAATTAAAGTAAACAATGAATCAATTAAAGCTAAACATACTTAATTAAGCACATAAGCATCATTAAATCTCATAAACTGGAATTAAGCTAAACTAATCTTAACCATTCATCTAACCACCTATCTTAGGACTAATACAACTTAATTAAATATCCTAAACTGGAATTAACTTTAACTAAACCAACCCTAAGCAAGTTTAGGCATTAATCAATGGATTAGGAGCTAAACTCACCTGTTAAGTGGGCCGAAGACACGGACGCGGTGGCGGCAACGAAGGCAATGCACGGTAACCTCAACCACGATGATCCAAAGCGGTCCTGGGGCTGAAACAGTAGCAACAAGCTCTGCCTCTCATTGCAACTCTTGGAGACCAAACTGCCAGAGGAGGAGAGAGGTTGAACGAGTTGGCTAGAGCTCCGGGGAGGGGTTGGTCGGTGATCGACGGCACCTGGGGGTCGAGGGGGACCTACTGGTGGGTGGGCTGGGTGGAGGATGGGTTGAAATAGGAAGAAACATGCTGCAAAGGCGAAACGGTGCAGGCGGGCAAGCATCTAGGCGATTCAACGAGTGGCAACTTTGGCTAGCCGCGGGTCAGCTAGCGACTCCGACTAGTGAACGGCCGACTCCAAGCGAATGGTTTGGATGTCCTGAGCACGGTTGTGGGTGGCACGAGAGTTGTGACATTATGATTTTCCAATTCTGATTTCAATTTAATAAGTCGGGCTTTTCATCGACGCGCCTATAGTTCTTTTCTCTGAGTTGGCTGCTCACGAGATAACTTGTCTATTAGGTGAAGCCATTAAGAGATAGGTCGATTCGACTGAGATATATGATTAAGTGGGGGTGATTCCACCTAATTGTAAAATTCTCGCCAAACAACACTAGACCGATTTTTCTATCTTTTCTGTACCCTGTGTCCATATTTGAAACCTTGAGATTTTTACGACAGCCGAGAGTCACCAATGAGTTGAAGATGTACACTATGGCTTGAAAATAATCAACCTTAGGCCAAATGCACTAAAATTCTTGAAAGCTACCCGGTAGATTAGGACGTGCTAAAATCGCGCCAGATTGAAATTAACCATGAACTTAAATCCGATTTCAGAAATTGAAAGATCTGTTATATCAAAAATTATTTTAGGAACGTCGACTCATCCTCTGAAGATTTTTCTGCAAACCGAGATTTTTGGCGAAAAATCAAAGTAAGGTTATTTTTTATCAGGAAATTCATAGACCCGTTTTCGGTAGCATTTTTGGGTGTCAAGTGGGATCTTTGGACAAGGAAAAATGTGGAATTAAGTGAGGACACCTTGGTTGGATTTATGGGCTTAAATTTGGGTTGTTTTGAAGAGGAATTGAATGAATTGAAGAGGGAAATGCACAAAATTCGTAGCCTTGGAGGGGTGCAACATTTCAGCCATGGTGAGAGTCTTCTTGGGGAAGATTGAGGAGAGAGAATGGCTGAGGATGAAGGCTGAACAAGTGGGGGCTTGTGAGGTGAGAGAAAGACAAGTGTTGAAGGCTTAGGAAGCCTTTGGGGACCCCCTCTCTTCAGCAGCCTTCTTCTCCCTTTAGCAGCCCATTTCTCCATTGTTGAGAAGTTGAGAAAGCTTGAGAGAACCAATAGAAGCCACAGCTGCCTCCCCCTTGCCGTCAAGCCGCCTGTCTGACCACCCAACTGCCGCACATTGCCACTCACGAGCCCTTCGCGTCTAGCTGCTCGCCTGTGTGTCCTTGGTTGTAGCTGGTCGCTAGGCTACTGTCCATCGTCATTCAGATCGCTGGAGCCATCGTATGCCACCGTCGTAGCCCGTCTAAGCCACGCAGCTTCGTCGGTCCCTTTCCTCGCTGTTTCCACACCAAATAGCTGCCAGTTCTTCTTCCTCGACCAGCAAATAGAAGCAAAAGTTCTAGCAAGATTTGGAACTTCAAGGCCCGTTTCCGAGCCCTTCCTGGCCTTGGTTGGTGTTGCCACTAGGAGTTTGTCGCCCGCCTTGGCGTTTCTGTCACCGTGGACTCACCGGCTCGCAAATCCAGTGAGTTTACTCACTAAACCTTGCTTAGGAGGTTAATTATGCTTAAGGGGTATTTAGATTAAGCTAAGTATGGTTTGGTGGTTAGATTAGTTTAGTTAATTGTTAATTAGATTAAGGGATGTGATTAGTTTAGCGTATAATTAATTAAGGCTAACTAAGTGATTAGATTAGTGTAATATTGATTAGACCCTTAATTAATTATTTTAAATTAATTAATTATTTCAATTTATAAATATTATTTTATTAATATATTTTAATATAATATCATTTAATTTAATTTCAAAATATATTTAATTATTTATTATTTTATGGAAATTATACCGGGATAGCCGGTGATCGAAATTTCGTGCTGATCACAATGGTGTGTTCAGATTATGCAATTGATTGTTGAATTGTGAAATTGAGTGGTGATTGCGAAAATTATAGTATTTATTCAAAAAATCCCGGGTGTCGGGTTTTGACATCAAAAATGGATTTTAAGTACTATATCAAATAGTGAGGTTTAAAAAGGAGATATACCACTTTTAAGGTTCGAATTAACTGTGTACCCACACGCGACTATTTTCCAGATGTTTTTAATACGAAGAAAACAGGCCAAGATCACTATTTTAATTGAGGCATTTGAGTGCAATGCACGGTGTCCTGGGCCAAGAATGAATGGTCGTGTGTTGGTTAAGAGAACCCGTCATTAGTGTTTACGCCGGACGTTACCCTATATGAGTTATCCACTCATTGGGTCTCGGATCAAAGTAGATTTTAGACCTATGCTCCTTCGAGAAAGCCGTCTTTGAGAGATGTTGCCGTGTTCAATGGGGTGAGACGATGCCTAGCTACGCCAATAGATTGCCGAATTTGGGAGTCGGCTGTACCCTAGAAGGGCGAACTTAACAACTAGAACGCATTATTTGATTGAGTTAGATGCGCCTAATTATGAGACAAAACTATGTGGCATGGTATGGGACATGTCATACCGTTTGACCTTATTATCGGGACCCCTGTGATTGATTGAGTTGACAAGGCATTTCAATTGTTGTGTGCTTGGATTAAATGCAAAGTGTATATGAATTGTGCTAACGTGCAAGAAGGAACTGAGGTGAGGTAAGTCCTCTGTGTTATGTGGCTAGGCCACCCTTGGGTGTATTTCTTTCCTAATAGGGGTTTAAGGGGTGAACTTGTTGAGACATTGTCTCACCCCATCGTGGGATTAACTTTTTAGGTCCTTAGCTAGTGGTTGTGGAGGACTCGAGCCCTGAAGTCTGTGGAGGTGGAGTCTGAAGGATCAGTGTATGTACCCAACTAGTTGTCGTAGGATAGCTTCTTTTTGAGAGCCGACCTTTTGTAGACTTTTGACCAGACTTGTGTTGTATCTAAACTTAGTGTTTATATAAAGTTGGCTTTTGTGAAATGTTGTCTTGCTTTCCTATCCCATGCTGTTTATTATTAGGGGTACTTGTTTCGCTTCCGCATGTACATTAAAAATGAATGGGTTGGCGACGCGTCTTGGGAAGCTCGCATTTGTATTGACCACCGAGGGATGGGCATGCACTCAAGGATCGGGCCGTGACAGGAGCTAATTTGCACGGGAAGTCAACAATTAACTCAGGTTTTTGGAGGAAGGTCAGATGGAGTAGAAGCAGGAAGGAGAAACAAGAGGAGAGAGAGGGGTCCAGTCAAAAGAGGGTTGAAGAGGGGAGAGAGAGAGTAAAGTGAGAGCTGCTGTCAAGCTTCATCAAAGCCCTTGAAGGCTTGCTTCAAGTCCCCATGCACATGACATCATCTTCTCTCTCTTCCTTTTTGCCTTATCCCCATAGCTACTAGGGGCAAAATGGTCATTTTCACCTTGCACAAACTCCCAATCTACCCTTGGGCTGAAAATGATGGGCGGGGCCTAAGAAATGGGATAGGAAATGAATAGGAACGGGCTTGGAAATTGATTGGGCTCAAAATGGTTCAAGGCTAGATAATGGGCTTTGAAGATAAAATGGTTGGTTGGGCCCAATGGGATCACTTGCTTGTCTAGGGCCTACCATGGTGGCTGTCCCACCTTGGGCCTAAGGCCCACACTGGCTTTGCTCGGCCCACGTCCTCACAAGCTCATTTCGTTGGTCCATAAGCCCTTTTTCCCAACACTCGGCTTGACTAGCACAACCGACTGTCGAAGTAGCAACATTCGAAGACCATCCTAGACGTTCTTGATAATTCGAAGTCCAATCTTGGGTTCTCATGCCATGTCAATTTTGCCCTAATGCCATTTTGGGTACAACTCAGACTGACATGCGGCTTTAAGGATTCACGCGTAACCGACTCATGCCAAACCACGTTCAAAACATCTCAACACATGGACGTCCTTGACTACATGAAACTACGGAGGATAGATTCTTATTTCAAAGTACACGATTATTGAGGATCGACTTAGGGTCGTTCACGGGCTCGATAACAGTAAACGGAATCACCCGTCGTTCCATTATGTTCTGTTCACGAATCAACTTCTAGTCGTCCTTGAAATCAACCTGCCTATCTATAGGATCGTCCTCATGCAAGTCTCACGATCAAGTCATTTTCCCAGGTCAAGTTCTTTAATCATATGAGTTTTGTCCTCATTAGCCTTTCCCCTCAAGGTCAGTATCTCAAGAGTGATCAATTCCGAGTGAAATCAACCAATAATGCATTGACGAAATTCACATTCATTCATCCCTCAGAGGGCTCGAATTTCAGGATGTCACAACAACCGTCCTACGATCACTAGGACCCACGGCTTCACGCCCAACTAGTACCAACGGTGTTGACGGTCATCACATGCACAACAAGGCAAATCAACAATGAATCCTGCTCGACTCGTAAAGAATAGACCCAACTACGTGATAGCTCATATCATCTGAGCCCAAATTGGTTCGAATCCTAGAATGAACCCAAGTAAGCCAAACATCACGCAATATAGAACAACAGGACCACCACTTGCCTCAAATCCACGATGTGTGGGCAGTAGGCACAGCTGATGGCGAGACGACGCGAGCTACAGGTGGAACTGCGAGTGACACGGAGTGACAAACGGCGAGCGGCAAGCTCTCTTGGCCGGCAGCACGCTGAGAAGAGATGACAACGAAGCTGGTGGCGTAGTGGTTGGCAGCGAGCGGCGGAACACGGGCAGAGCAGCGAAGGTTTTTGGGTGAGTTTTGCTGAGGATGCCGCTGAAGGTAGAGAGAGCGCTGGGTGCCGAGAGAAAGAAAAGAAGGAGCGGTCTTCTCTGTTTGTCTCATTTCCTCTGCTGGTTGACTAACTAAGTCAACAATTCTCTTCATTCGGTGGCAGCAAGGGGCAGAGACAGCACCCATGGTTTGGCCTTGGCATGACACTTGCAATTTTCATGCAAGGGACGTGTCTTCATGCATGGTCAAAGTCATCCGCTGCTGTCCATCAAAAGGAGCAAACGTGGCTGCTAATGGTATGGTCAAAGTCTTCATTTTGGGTGGTTGGCGTGGAGCAGCTTCGAAGTAAGCATTTCTTATTTTGTTGACTGCATTGGGCGTGTGCATGGGCTGGAAATTGCATGGAATTCAACTCGGCCACGTATAAATGAGGGTGAACATTGGTCTCACGTGTGGCGTTACGTGAAGGAAATTGTAAATGAGGTGATGTCGCGAGGCCGTGACGAAATATGATGTTTCAGTATGGTGATGGTGGTGATGAAATGGTGACTGTAAATGGTGCCAACGACGTAGTTCGACGACAAGCTTGTCAACGCAGCACAGACCATTACCTAGTCGAGGTTCGGTGAAATCCAGATATCACAAATTATCTTGGAGCTTGGAGATTTTGTTTGGGCTTATAGCCATTAGAGCTTCATCCTATTGGAGGTTACAACAAGCTTAGTTATTGAAAGCTTGGTCCACTTGAAGTCCTCAAGTGCATCAATTTTGATGCATATCGACTAAAGCTTCGTTCTTATATGAAGATAAATGACGTTTTCAATGTTTGGCATTTAAGACCTTATGTGAGTGATTCGTCCAATAATAGTGATATGAATTCGGGGACGAATTCTTTAAAGAAGGGGGGAATGATGTAACCCATATTCAAGACCAACTCATTCAATCAAGAAAATCTGCATGCATTCAAGATCAACAACACTTTGATCGATAAAATAATATCAATAAACCTCATCCACAAGTGAAGAGACTCATCTATGACTTTGTCATTTCTCATGCATCGAAGCTTGCATCAAGACATTTTGGCATAACCATAAGCATTGGAAATATTGTATATTTAATAGCTCTTAGTTTCTATGGACATAAATGATTACTAGGCTTTAGAGTTGAATCTACTCTTTTCTTGTCTCACTATGAGAAGTCATCGAACCTCTGCAAGTGGAAGACTGAATTTGATTAATGAAAATTTGCTTAATGCAATTATCTTGAACCTTGAAGAGCTCAAACCCCTTGAAAGCCTAAAAGAGTTTTCACTCCTTATATGAAGAGTTGGGGCTATTAAAGCCTGCATCCCTGAAGAGTTGCATCCATCAATCTCAAAGAATTGATGTCATTTCAACTTCCTTAGAGGCCTAGAAGAGCAACCATTGAAGTTTCTATCATTTTCTTCTTCTTGTCCATTCCCGTTTCGTTCACTTCCATCAAAATTTGACAAGTCCAAATTGCTTATCTGAGAAAAGTCGAAACATAAAATTTGTAGATCTTCGAGTCTTTGTTCTTTTGGCTTTGGAATCAGGTCATTCCGATATGAATTGACAAAGTTACGCCCACTTTCCCGAGCTTGCGCAGAATGGAAATTTCTGCTCGATTTCGTAACTAGGTTTCCATACGTGTAAGTCACTCTCCTTGTAACATCCTGGATTCCGACCCCGTAACGATAGGCCATAAGGTCCTGAATAGATCGATCATGGGCTATTGGCCATGGATCGACCAATTCGATCGGCATTGAATCACAGATCGGTCATGGTCAGATCGACTGACCGGTCACAAATCAGTCGAGGTGTTGGCCCTGAATTTTCTACCGACCATATTGATGGGTCAATCCGATCGGTCGCAATTTTTGGTCGTGGGGTGATTCTAACCGGTCATGCACCGATACATGGACAATCCAAATTAATCAAATGCGACCGTCTTCAGACCAAAAATGCATCATTCCCGATTTAATTCTTAGTGATCAGAACGGCATCTCGAATTGGCGATGTCCGATCATGGATTGGTAATGTACTGACCATGAACCCTACCGATGGATTAGGTGCCGACCGGGATGAGCCCAAGGATAGACTCGGCTATTCCGTTACTAATTCTAAGGTCCATGAGTGCCTTGGCTTAGTGCTTGACCATGGGTAGCCTTATGATTAGTCTCAAACCGATCAAAGGACAACCGACCCTATTGGCCGTCTGACTGTCCAAAGGAATAGTTTGGGTGAATATGGGGCGTAATGGCCAAACCTCAGGTGTACGTGATTCAATTTTTGAGGTGTACCTATTGATCTCTTCTCAAGCCTCGGAACCAACTTAGATGATAGAATTCTCAAGACCGCCTCATTAATGAAGAAAAAGACTAAAGTATGGAAAATTCTAGAAACCCTTCATTAAATGAAGGGGTGAATTGTTCTTTGAATAGTCAAAAGTCATGATGGCGGCCAAAAAATCTTTAAATATTTTAGAAAAAAGTGGCACACGAGTGGACCAATTAGGTAGCGATACACGAGCTCTCATTAATGATAGAACTTTTTAGAATTGCCGAGTTGGCAACTATGGTATGATTTTTGTCAAACTTCATTAAATGTCCATTAAATGCGACATGTAAGTTGACCAATGGAAGAGTGAAAAGCAGACCATCAGCAATGATGCCTAGAGGCTAGAATGCCAACAGAGATCTTTTAGCTATGCTACCTCATTCTTTTAGGTGTAATTAGGATTGCCAACTAAGGACTTTAGGCAGGACACTTAGAAAAATTAGAGTGGATCATTTGGCTTGGTAATGATGACTTGAGATTTGCCTTGGAGAAGAAGTTTACTAATTCATGCTTAGGTGTCCTCTAGAATCTTAGGTTATGATGAGCCTAAATGATAGCCTTCGTGAACAAGCCAAAGGCTAACCAATTAAGAGAAGACATTAGGCATCAAAGGGGCTTATGTGTCCCTTAGGACCATAGGCACATGATAAGCCTAAATTGAGCCTTGGAGAGCAAGTCAATAAGTGGTTGAATAAGAAGATGGCAAGTATTCTCTTAGGACCCTAGACATGCCACCTTGCAAACTAGGCTTGCCACCTTGATGTCATAGCCGTGCCACTTCAAGAAATGTGATTGGGTTGCTTGGATAAGTAATGATGGCACTAAGTAGTATAAATAGGAGGATCCCTCCTCATTTTTCACCATGCCATTCACTTTCTCCTTTCCTCCTCCATTTCCTTTCTCTCGACCTTGCATCCTTAATCCCTCAAGCTAATCTAAGTTGGTCTTCAAGGTTGCCAAGGTAAGTAAGATCCCTATTCCTCTAAGGCAGTAGTCTAAATTGTCGAGTCTAGTTAGATGCTCACCTGTCAAGTCGTGGGTAGGATGTCAAATCTTTTGTATGGTTTTGCTCATGTTTGTGCTTGAATGTGTGCATGAGTTGTTCACACCCAGAATGAGATCGAGGTTTGTTTGAGTTGAGTTCATCGCAAGGCAAGGTCACCCTAAGCCATAAAGCCTTAGTTTCGGCGTAAATGGGATGCCAGGTCCAAGCCTCGCTTGATGCAGGGGTCGCCTAAGGCTACAAGGTCCTAAGTTGACATTGAGGCGTATCAATCTTATGTCTTGATCAGTATAGGGATCGCTCAAATCCACGAGATCTTGGTAAGGCACCAAGCATGCGGATTCCTATAGTTCAAGTGGACGCGGGGACTTTGTGCTTGGCGTTGAATCAAACCGTGAGCCGAGGGTCATTCTCTATACACGTGTATTTGTATCGAGTTGTAGCTAAGGTCTGTCAAGCTTGGGATCATCACTAAAGCGAGGTGTACCCAAGCCTCGAGGTCTTGGTTCGGTATTCAGGCATACGATTTCCGAGTCTTGTTCGATGCGGGGATTGGCGCTAAGTGATTGATTCAAGTTACGGACCAAAGATCATTCCCGACATATTTGCTAATGAAGTATAAAAAAACTCATGACACACACGAATGAATGAGCACGCCTTCAGGCCATGCATGTGTTGACTAAGAGAAAAGATAAGAACCGGCTTGTGTGATGCATTTACGCATGCACTTAAAGAGGAAAAAGGCACCCACACCACATAATGTTTATGGCGATGCCTTATTCATTGAACGGGATGCCCTAGTTGAGCTAGGATGCCTGGGTCTTGAACTCGAATGCCTTGGGTAAGCTAGCCTTAGGATGCCCTAGTTGACCCAAGATGCTTGGGTTGAGCCTGAATGCCTTGGTGAGCTAGTGCCAGGATGCCTTGGTTGAGCCAGGATGCCCTAGCTTGAAGCTGGATGCCTCGATTGATCCAGGAGGGCTTGGTTGAGCCAGGACGGCGGTAAATGAATTTGCATGAGTATCGGTATATGCATAAGTATGATATGTTGATATATTTATTGATAAGCCAGAGGTAAGTATGCATTGAAGCATGTTGCGATGGACATTTGCATGTAGTTAAGGATAGCAACAAGTTTGCTATTGATCTGCTATCAACATTGTTTGCAAGTATTGTACTTGCTAGGTTTTGATGATGAGATGCTTTCCTTGTAGAGAATTAGGAATTTTATTTACAATGTCCCCGAAACTCACCCCCTCATCTTTTAGTATGGTTGATATAGAAATCTCACATCAATTTTGGGAGCTATAGCCATGCTGGAGGAGATAGGATTTCCCCTGGCCTAAGTGGAAAACTTGTAATGTGATGTAAAAAGAAAAGAGGGCCCGTAGAGAAAGGGGTTGTAAAAGTACCGTTATGATATAAATTAGTGCGTTCTATGTGATACATGTCCTAGTCTTCTAGCTGTTGTTTGTCTGAGGAGTTGTTTATGCACGTTTCTGCATGTGCATGATAACAAGATAAAAAGAATCAAGACGGCAACAAGCCTAGGACATCATGAAAATAACCGCTGCTGCTCATGACCTTGGGGATTGAGTTGGGATCGTCACACTTTTGGTCCCATTGTTTAAGTAGTTGACCTTGGGCTACGTTAGTAGGTGGTTGTGCTGGGGTGAACTATACTATTTTATACGCTTTAATGCTTAGTTCAGTACATGGAACTAAAATTGTATGGACTGATCACCTAGTGTGTGGAGCATCAAACACAATAGCAAATGAAACAAGGAGTTAAACAGGGCATTAGAATTATGTACTTCGATTGATGTGGCCTACTCTAAGAGACTAAAGATCGAATGATACGATGGATAGTACCAACTTTAAACTTCATGTAGGAAACAGATTCTTGAAAGATAAACTGATACATGAACGATCAAATACTGAAAACAAAACATGGAAACATGCCTGGGAAACATGTAACACCAATCAAAATGTATATAAAGGAAAAGGAAATACCTTGTTAGCCACGGATTAATTACTTGTTGTAGTCCTAGAGGAATTAATCGAAGCCTTGGAATTCCATTCTTCAAGAGGGAGTACACTGTTATTTTAAGGGAAGAAAAAGAACGTATTGTTTCATTCTATCTCTTAATGTTCCTCCTTTTTTTATATTTGTACAGTGGTTATTTTAACTTAAAAAATAATGGCTTCTTTCCTCTTATGGGCCCTTCCCTTATGGATTGGGTTTGGCCCAACATGGGTGGATGGGCTTGATTTAGCCCAACAAATAAAAAATCCATCATCTCTCACTTGCACATGGTGGGTTGAACAGAGCTCTTTCTTCACCTCTCTGCAACGTTCATATCAGTACATAATCCATGTAACCAACATACTTCGACAGCTCGTTGCCCTACATTTGTTAGGAATATATAGCAGCTCAAAATGGATATCACGTTTTCGAGTAGATATAGTATGCAATACTCTAGATTGATCCATGACATATATATTTCTCTTAATCTATTTTGAATAATGATATATAATTATCCCAAAATAATAATTGGTCGATTAGTAAATACAAAACTAGAATGTGATATCCGAAACTCGAATCAATTCATGATCATTAGCAATATTCTAAGATAGCAAACATTAAATAGAAATCTTGAGAACAAGAGTCATGAGGGCACTAAATTAAGGAATTCTTTTCCTTAAGAGTCTCACACGACATAAAAATTGAGATTAAAACTTTTGCCACTCTTATTGGTCATCTCATGCATATGTAGTATGAAATACGTATTACAGTATTAACTCATTTCCCATGGAACGTATCTCTTCATTTTCAATACTATATAGATGATAGTTGGGACATACTTAACATCTAGCTTGAGCTCACGCCTCTGCTCTTTCATAGAATCCATTATAATTCACATTTGGTATCAAAGACAGATAAAGTAAAATATGTGGGTTATTTTATTTTCGGACATAGTAAATATTATGTCCTCCTTTTAATACTCAATTAAGGTAACATTTGTATTTTAAGCTTGAGCTCTCAATTATCACCAAAATAATAAACTTAAAATTATCTCATCTCTATTTATTACATAGTAACTAGAGGCGATTACCCGTGTAAGTGGGTTAATCTCTTATCTGTCATTCTCAATATATCTAATGACTTAGCATTAAGATGTATAAATGTCAAAACAAAAAACGCATAAGCATTAATAATGAAACATAAATTCATTAAATGTGAACACTTAAGGAAAATTACAATATTTAGCATATTAGCCTCTATGCAGTCCTAAAGATTTTATAAGGCCATAAAACACATCTCTAGGTAATGGCTTTATAACATCCTTGATTCTAACCCTGTGAGGATCAGCCATAAGGTCCAAAAAGGATTAATCATGGGCCATTAGCCATGATTGATCGGTTCGATTGGCAAGGAGTTGCGGATCGGCCATGGTCCAACCGGTCATGAATTGGTCGAGGTGTTGGCCCGAACTCTCTGCCGACCATACCGATGGGATAGGATAACCAGCTCATAAGATGACCTTTTGATATGAGAATTGGTCACGGGATGATTTTGGATCGGTGAATAGTCGTGGGTCGATCCGACCGGTTGCAGTTTCTGGTCGCGGGTGATTCCACCCAGTTATACACCGATACACGGATGATCTGAATTGATCAAATGCAATCGTCTTCTAACCAAAAATGCATCATTCCCTATTTAATTCTTAGTTATCAAAGCGAAATCTCGAAGTGGTGATGTTCGACCATGGATTGGTATTGCACAGACCATGAACCCTACCGATGGATCGGGTGCCGATCGGAATGAGCCCAGGGATAGACCTGGCTATTCCATCACTAATTCTAAGGTCCATGAGTGTCTTGGCTTAGTGCTAGGTCATGGATAGTCTTAGGATTGGTCTCGAACCGATCAAAGGACAATCGATCCTATTGGCCAATTGACCGTCCAAAGGAACGGTTTTGGCGAATATGGGATGTGATGACTAAACCTCAGGTGTATGTGATTCAATTTTTTGAGGTGTACCTAATGATCCCTTTTCCAATACTGGAACCAATTTGGATGATAGAATTCTATAAATTGCCTTCTTAATGAAGAAAATGACAAAAATAGAAGAAAATTCTAGAACCCCCTTATTAAATGAAGGGGTGATGTGTCCTTTGAATATTCAAAAGCCATGATGGTGGCCAAAACATCTTTGGATAATCTAGAAAAAGATGGCGTATATGTGGACCAATGGAAAAGTGAAAAGCGAGCCATCATCATTGATGCCTATAACCTAGAATGCCAACCGATATCTTTTAGCTATGCCACCTCATTCTTTTAGGTGCAATTAGGCTTGCTAACTAAGGACTTTAGACGGGACACTTGGAAAAATTAGAGTGGACCATTTGGCTTGGTAATGATGGCTTGAGATTTATCTTGGAGAAGAAGTTTGTGACTTATAAGCTCAGGTGTCCTCTAGAATCTTAGGTTATGATGAGCCTAAACAATAGCCTTGGTGAGCAAGGCAAAAACCAACCAATCAAGAGAGGATATTAGGCATCAAAGGGACTTATGTGTCCCTTAGGACCATAGGCACATCATGAGCCTAAATTAAGCCTTGAAGAGCGAGTCAATAAGTGGTCCAATAAGAAGAAGGCAAGTGTTCTCTTAGGACCCTAAGCATGCCACCTTGCAAACTGGGCTTGCCACCTTGATGCCATAGCCATGCCACTTCAAGAAATGTGATTGGGCCGCTTGGATAAGTAATGATGGTGCCAAGTAGTATAAATAGGAGGATCCCTCCTCATTTTTCACCATGCCATTCACTTTCTCCTTTCCTCCTCTATTTCCTTCCCCTAGGCCTTGCATCCTCAATCCCTCAAGCTAATCTAAAGTGTTCTTCAAGGTTCACCAAGGTAAGTAAGATCCCTATGTCTCCTCTAGGGTGGCGGTCTCCATTGTTGAGTCTATATGGTTTTCCTAATGTTTGTGCTTGAATGTGTGCCTGTGTTGTTCACGCTTGGAATGAGGCTAAGGTTCATTTGACTTGAGTCCATCACAATGCAAGGTCACCCTAAGCCATAAGGCCTTGGTTTCGGGATAAATAGAATGCCAGGTCCAAGTCTCACTTGGTGCGGGGGTCTCTTAAGGCCGCAAGGTCCTAAATCGACATTGAGGTGTGTCAATCTTATGCCTTGATCAGTACAAGGATCGCCCAAATCCACGAGGTCTTGGTAAGCACCAAGCATGTCAATTTCTATAGTGCAAGTGGACGTGGGGACTTTGTGCTTGGCGTTGGATCAAACCGTGAGTGAGGGTCATTCTCAATACATGTGCATTTACATTAGGTTGGAGCCGAGGTCTGTCAAGCTTGGGATCGTTACTAAAGCGAGGTGTACCTAAGTCTCGAGGTCTTGGTTTGGTATTGAGTCTTGTAGTTCCAAGCCTTGTTCGATGCGCGGATTGATGCTAAGTGACTGATTCAAGTTATGGACCAAAGATCATTCCGGACATATTTGCTAGTGAAGTACAAGAAACTCCTGACACACACGAATGAATGAGCACACTTTCGGGCCATGCATGTATCGGCTAAGAGAAAATATAAGAAGTAGCTTGTGTGATGCATTTATGCATGCACTTAAAGAGGAAAAAGGCACCCATCACCACATAGCGTTGGTACCGATGCCTCGTTCATTGAACGGGATGCCCTGGTTGAGCTAGGATACTTAGGTCTTGAACCCGAATGCCTTGCCCAAGCTAGCCTTGGGATGCCCTTGTTGAGCCCCGATGTCTAGGTTGAGCCTGGATGCCTTGGTGAGCTAGTGCTAGGATGCCTCGGTTGAGCCGGGGTGCTCTAATTGAGCCAGGATGCCTAGCTTGAAGCTGAAAGCCACAGTTGAGTCGGGAGGGTGTGGTTGAGCCAGAATGATGGTAAATGAAATTGCATGAGTGCCCTGGCATATGCATAAGTATAATATGTTGATATATTTATTGATAAACCAAAGGTAAGTATGCATTGAAGCTTGTTGCGATGGACATTTGCATATACTTAAAGATAGTTACAAGTTTGCTATTGATCTATCATCGACATTGTTTGCAAGTGTTGTACTTGCTAGGTTTTGATGATCTAGGAACTTTACTTAATGAGTTTCCACAAAACTCACCCCCTCATCTTTCAGTCTCGTAGATATGGAAATTTCATGTTAGTTTAGGGAGCTGCAGTTATGCTAGATGAGATAGGATTTCCTCTGGCCTATGTGAAAAACTTGTACTGTGACGTAAAAAGAAAAGAGGGCCCGTAGAGAAAGGGCTTGTAAAAGTACCGTTATGATCTAAATTAGTGTGTTCTATGTGATATATGTCCCAGTCTTCTAGCTATTGTTTGTTCGGGAGATTATTTGTTCACGTTTTCGCATATGCATGATAACAAGATTAAAACAAACGGGACGGCGATGAGAGTGGGACATCGCAAAAATAACCCTTGCTGCTCGTGACCTTAGAGATGGAGTTGGGGTCGTGACAATTTTGGTATTAGGGTCGGGTTATTACCGGGAGTCATAAGATGCGCTGGGAGTCGTGGGATGAAAATTTAGAAAGAACATATCATGCTTGTGATTGTTTGCTTGATTGTTCTTTCCTCATGAAAGTGGTGATTAATGACTTTTATTATCTTGTAGACAATTCCTCTAAAACTCTACTGATGTATTTCTTAGTAGCTAGTATCAGTTCCCAAGACCCAGCGACTGCCCATGGAAAATCAGCTAGGACCGGAGTGTTTCAAAAGGAAAATTGAGACAAGACCCTCAACTAGATGGAATTTTGCAAGTTTTGACTAATGTTGGGAGCTTGATGGAATAGTAGGTTCAACAGTAGTGAGCCTCTATTTCCACTAACGCCTCGATGTTTGGAAACAAAAATAGAAATGGTAAACGCCTTATGCAAGAACTGATTGAACAGTTCTTAAGGTTGCGATCCCTAAAGTTTTCCGGGACGGGAGATCCCGAAGAAGTTGAAATTAGAGTGGTGTAACGGAAGTGGGGCAGAGCTAAAGTTTTCAGTAGAGTATTGGCATGGCTCCATTTGAAGCACTATATGGCCGGACTTGCCAAACTCCAACTTGTCGGAATGAGGTTAAGGAAAGGAAGCTTACTGGTCTTGAGTTGGTGCAACTTACCACTGAGGCAGTGCAAGTAATTAGAAAGAGACTTAGAACTGCCCGAAGTAGGCAAAATAGTTATGCAAACAGGAGATGAAAGCCCCTAGAATTCTAGGTAGGAGACCATGTATTTCTCAAGGTGTCTCCACAAAAAAAGTATGTCTTGTTTTGGTGAGAGAAAGGTAAGTTAAGTCCAAAGTACATTGGACCCTTTGAAATCCTAGAAAGGATAGGGAATATGGGCTATCGGTAGGCTTTGCTATCGAAACTTGCTCAGGTACATGATGTATTTCACGTGTCCATGTTAAGAAAGTATAAGCTAGATCTGGCACATGTGCTCAACTTCGAAAAGATCGAGGTAGACAACCAAGGGTCATATATTGAGGAGCCAGTGCAGATCGTGAAGAAATAGAGCCATTCCAATAGTCAAGGTCCTATGGAAGCACCATGGAACATAAAAAGGCTACCTAGGAAAGTGAAGAAACTATGAGGCGCAAGTACCCTCACTTATTTTGAGTATACCAGGTACATTATGAAATTTCGGGGACGAAATTTTTAAAGGGGGGGAGAATTGTAGAATCCTTGATTCCGACCCCGTGAGGATCGACCATAAGGTCCAAAAAAGATCGATCATGGGCCATTGGCCATGGGATCGATTGGTTCAATCGGCAAGGGATTGCAGATTGACCATAGTCCGACCAACCGACCGACCAATCACAAATCAGTTGAGGTGTTGGCCCGAATTTTCTACCAACCATACCAATGGAGTAGGATCACCAGCTTACAAGATGACTTTTTGATCACGAAAATTGGTCATGGGATGAGTTTTGACCGGTGGATGGTCATAGGTCGATCCGACCAATCGTAGTTTCTGGTTGTGGGTGATTCCACCTGATTATGCACTAATACACGAATGATTCGAATTGATCAAATGTGATAGTCTTTCGACCAAAAATGCATCACTCCCTATTTAATTCTTAGTGATCAAAATGGAATCTCGAATTGTAATGCACTGACCATGAACCCTATCGGTGGATCGAGTGCCAATCGGAATGAGCCCACGTGTCACAACCTTAGATCCATCTCCAGGGTTACAAGTGACGAGGGTTATTTTTGCGACGTCCAAGGCACATCACCATCCAATTCTTTTTATATTTTCATTAAGCACATGCGGAAATGTTACAAACAACACCCAGACAACAATAAACAGCTAGGAAACAAACCATTTATAAACATACAATTACATCAGTTACATTTACAGGCCCTTTTGCCACGGGCCATTATCCTTACAACCACTACATTTCTACACTCCACAGGTTGGGTAAACCTTAGCTCCTCTAGCAAGACTATAACTCTAGCACTAGTGGGAGACCTTAATGCCTACAATTCTGAAAAAACAACGGGGTGAGTCGTGGACTCAGTAAATAAAACCCACTAATTTCTGGATAGGAGGATGCCTCGCCCATCAACAAGCACATAACTCATCCAAAACATTAGACGATGATAGATCAATAGCCACACAAAAGCTTTGTCTTGGATGAAACATGAGGAATCCTTAATCAATGATATGCAAGCTATGGCACCCAACGAACGGCCCCCGAACTGTTAGGGTTGCCCCAGTTCGCTTACCTTTCACTTGACCTGATAATATATCACTCTAATACCATATAATTATAATAGGTCCATAAGTCCTGGGGATTTTTATCATATAGATCGGTCCCTGCGCAATTCATATAGCGGAAGCATATTCAACATCTCGCTATTCCATATTCAGAAACAACGCACACCAACTAAAAATTTTATAAGATAAAGCCGAACACTTTTATTTACATAAACTTGATAGACATCATCAATCAGTACACCAAAATTTGCCGTGGTTTTCTATACCCGGCTACATACCAAAATACAACCGACTTCCCCTTATCTTTCCTTTTTCAAACAGCCATATACATAAGTCTATTAGTTAGTGTCGGCGATCCAAAAATGCTTCATCTGCTAACCGTCACTCTCAATCACACCCAGCCCGGTCCATCAGCTGGCGGCGGCGGCAACATCCCCAGCATGATCCCATCACGGCGGACGAACATAGCCAAAAACTCCTGAATCACTGGGCCGGCGGGCAAACCAATGTCATGCAAGACTAGTACCCGTACTCGAACAAAGACTAACCCTTGTATCTCGAGGTGATGGTGCTCCGTACACTCACACTCAATGTCGACCGGTATGCCATAGAATGTGCCGGGGGTGACTGGTAGCAGAGGCATATCTCCTAGTCTAAAATGTTAGTCCCCAAACGGGGTGAGTACAACCACTCAGCAGTAAAAGATTCATTAAGCTATATCACGCAGTACCATTAATATCTAGATTCATGCAAGATAGACAAAAATAGGTAATCAAAGGATAAGTATGCATCAAAATCATGAAATTCTTTAATGCAATGGCAAGTACAATTTCGAAACCCTCAAGATGCATCATGTCCAGTTACACAAGTCCCGATCATAGGGCCAAACTGTTATGACATGTCCTATTCCATGCCATACAATTTAGTCCTATAACTAGACCACACGCACACTTAGTAGAATCATCAGTTTTAATATTCAAAAGGTTTCATCCCCTAGAGGTCCAACGTTTGCATCCTTCTAAGATTCCGCACCCAACCCTGGTGTCGTGGAAGCCTCTGGCATTCAGCCACTTGGGGCCACCAGGCATCCAGAGCATGTCTCGTCACGCCTCTAGGCATCTCGCACCCCACCTAGCATCACGAGGAACCTCCGGGGGTTTGCCATGGAAATGATTACCCCGGCCCTCCAGATTTACGTACCGACAAGCATACAACCGGGCATCCCGAAGCTCCCGGGGAAAAAGCCTCAAGCATTCAGCCACTAGGGCCACCGGGCATCCATAAGGCATCGACTCATTCGATCCTTTGGGCATCCCGACTCCCGGGGCATCGTTGACCCGAGGGTCCAACGGCAACAATTAACATCTTAATTCCCAAAAACATATTCAATGCTATGACATTGGAAATCACATGAGTTTCATTGAAATCTTTGGTGTTGAATGATATGCCAAATGCCAAAATCCATCACGTCCAATAACAACTCAAGATGCATTCACCTTTTGGAACCAGTTGAGCAAATTCGGAGTAAAACAGCTCAAAAACCAGAATGCACAGTTTTAATAAAAATTTCGGAATAACCTCTAAATGAATTCAGAAAATTCCAAAATTTTGGTATGTTATAGATGACCTAGAGGAAGAAATTATTGAAGGACACTAAATCAGATTCATTGTGTGTAAAGAGTAATAAATCACACAACTCGGTTCGAGATTTCCTATATCACCGAATTCGCACACTAGCAGAAAATACCATTCATTAACAGAAACTTATGCCGCTATATGGGTTCCGAAAAATCTGAGCAAAATTATATGATATAGTTTCAGCAATCCTTTACAACATCCGTGAAGAAGTCGAGACCAAAATCAGACTAGAATTATCCCTAGAAAATCTACAAAACTGCCGAATTACACTTGACCAAATTCAAACACCACGTACCCAACAGGATCCCGCGCCTATACCACAGCTATTCCACTTCAAAATTTCACCATGGGTAGACCGTTCAATCCCTACTTCAGCCAAGAGCCGAAACCACATAGAACAAATTCTGTTCTTCCTCAATCTCTTAGTTCTACTTCATCTCAATCATCCAAAAACCCAACATGCAGTTTCAATTTCAGCATTTTCTCAAATATACCAGCACTTCACCAGATAATCACAGCATGCATAACATAGATTAATGAACTTCTACTTGCCTCACTCCTAAGCTTGATCGGCAAACAAAACAGGAAAGCTCGGGACCTCGTGCGTGACTCAATGGCGGCGTCGACGGGCGGTGGTACACGTGCATGGTTGAGGACGATCCTTCTCTCCTCTTCTCCTCTCGCCGTTCACCCTCTCGCTCGGTATCTCACTCTCTTACTCACTTGTTCGGTAAGTCTCTCTCTCTCTCTCTCTCTCTCGACTAATCTGCCCCCCCCCCCTCTCACCTCAATTAATCTCACTAAGTAATCATTTGCATGTTGATCTTTTTGGTGGCTGTAGCGGCATTGGACAAGTGGAGGAAATGTGGAGATTTCTCTGGCCACTTGGAGACACAATCGGAGGCAGCAATGTGACCATCCTGGTCTTCTTCCGGTCGAGCATCATCAAGCCCAAAGAGTCCATTTTGTCGACATTTAAGGGAAAGAGTAGAGTTGCATGGGCCCGTGGGCTTGTGGTCGCACGGCCCTTAATTCATGGCTCAATTTCTAAAAAAATTAATTCTTAAGTTTCTGCACAAGTATGGGGCATTTCGGTTTCCATGGAAATCAACTAATATCCCCTTATTCAATTTGCCTCATGTACAAGTACGTGATTGAAGTTCTCGCGTGGAGAAAGAATTTGACGGAGCGGCATGGTGATAAAAATTCATTTCCTCCTTGCCGAATCGCTCAAAGAAAAGACGTGCATGGTCCTCATGCACGTTCCAACTTCTCAAAATTTTATTCTTAAATTCGGCATGCGTGTTCCTCATGCATAGCCGAATTCCATCAATTGATCAAAGTCCAAAGACTTCTCTTGATGCATGGTTGGTCGGTCCAATATATAACAGAAAACGTGGCCGTTACATATTTGAGGGTCGTTGGAATTTTCGGATGCCACACAAGCATAACCCGATATTCATCCACATCATAAGGAACTCAAGCATAACCCAATATTCAGCCACACCATGATGAACCCACGCCTTACAATGATTTGCACTATAACCAAAATCCATTTCATAAAGGGAGAAACTCATACACACGAGATTCATTTATTAACAGTTGAAATCCATAAACTCTTCCGGAATCCATCGGACATTCGAACTTTATTGGCAATGCCCCCTAATCGAAGGGTGACGACTAGAATTGTCATAGCATATTGTCCTTCTAACGAGGCATCCTATTGGCGTGGGGGCATCTCGTTCTTATTAACGAGGCATCCCGTTGGTGAGGGGGCAACGTCGCCGAATCCATTGCTCAACAGCTAGAAATTAGTCCATTGTGTGACCATGCATCAAGCATCACAATCCGGTTCTTATCTTCACTTTTACTTCAAGGGCCCAAAGGCGTGCCAAGTATAGGTGTGTGAAATGACTTACTAAAATTGAGACGTTAAGCATGTCGAGCATGAATCAAGGATCGCGACTTGATCCAACACATTTGAGCACTGATCTAGTACCCAACTTGGCTTGGGAACCATATATCTCGATATCGCACTGAGACCATAATAAGACTGGCTTGTCGTGACATCTTCACCGACCTAGTACCAAAGATCGCTCGAGAACGATACACCTCAATAATGCACCGAGACCATGAAAGGACTAGCTCATTGTGACATGTTTACTGACCCAGTACCAAATATCGCTTGGGAACGATATGCCTCGATATCACACAAAGACTAAGAAAGGATTGATCCGTTGTGATCCCATGTACGTTAAGGTCGACAAAGCCTTTTTTTCGAAGCTCAGGGCATGAACTAGAACATGCACTTGTGAAAATGGTTCAAAATAGTTTTGTGAGGAAATAACAAATTTTCACAAAAACGCTTTTCAAATTGGTTTGAGTCAAAGCATGACTAAAGCATATCAAACAAGTACACAAATCGGACTTCTTTCAAAGCAATTCAACCCAAAGCATGAGCCAAGCTCAACAAGCAAGAACTGAACTCAATCAAGGAACAAAATCTAAACCAATCCAAGCAAAAACAACCCAACCTCAAGCAAAAACAAGCCAATCAACTTCGGTCCGAGACTTGTCACACACTCAGAATAGCGTCACACAACGTCTTAGCCAAATATTAGTAAGTTTTATTTACTCCACTTCGAGGAATCACCTAGGTGATTGAGTAATGCCCAACTGAGCAAACAGGCAAGAGGGGTGTGACCATAGGAAAGAGAGAGAGCATTGGTGAGGGTGAGGTCGAGAGAGTGGGGGAGGAAGAGGAGGTGATGTGTAAATGAGGGGAGGGAAGACCTCTATTTAAAGACAAACCCCTTATGATGATCTTTCCAAATGGACCAATCATCTGTATGTAGGCGGACAACCTAGGCAAGCTAAAGAGATGGGTGGCAAGTCTAGTGCCTAGGGGCGACACTTGCTCATCTTTACATTGGTCCATCTAAGGGGTTGTGTCATGCCCCGAACTTTGAGCAAGCACACATCCCTCGGTGGTCGGTAAAAATGCGACGTTCGAGGACGCATCGCCGACCCATTCATTTTATTGCACATGTGGAAGTGCATAAACAATCCCCAGACAACACAGATATGGGATAGAAAAGCAGGATATAAATTTTCACAAAACACTTTTATAAACAAACTAATCTGTCTACAAAAAGATTGGCTCTCAAAAAGAAGTTGTCCTATGACCTACTAGTCGAACACATTCGTCAATCCTTCGGACTCCACCTCCACAGGCTCCGGGGGCTTCGGGTCCTCCACAACCCCATCAGGACGGTCGGCTGCACCCTCGCTTGGAGTGGCGTTGACCGCAACGATGGGGATATCAAAACCCTAAAGGGGACCTTCCCTATACTCATTGAGCCCATGGCGAAACCACACCCTGAATTGATGAGGTACCCTCTGAGGTAGGCCCTCATCAACCCAGATAGTGGTCACGACAAGCTCATGGACTCAGTGACTCATGGGGATAGGGATGTCTATACTCCACTCAGTAATCCCCCTAGGTTGTCCGAAACAAACTAGAGGGACTGCCATCTAAGGACCTGAAAAGTTTAGCCATGACGGTGTGAGACAACGTCTCAGCAAATTCACCCCCTAAACCCCTATTACGAAGAAAATACAACTAGGGGCAGCCTAACCACGCAACCATAGAGGCTCACCTCACCTCAGTTCCGCCCTGCACGTCAAGACAGTTACTATACACAATGCACATGCTAGATGCACACATCAATTGGAACGCCTCACTCAATCTCAATCAATCACAGGGGATCCCAATTATCAGGCCAAATTGTTATGACACATCCCATATCATGCCACATAGTTTTGTCCTATAATCAGGTGCGGTTAAATCACTCATTCATGTGTTCCAATTTTATCACAGCCCAACAGGCACAGCCTACTCGACGTTTGGCGGTCTTCTACCATAACCAAGCATCATCCCACCCCATTGAGCACGACAACATCTACCTCAAGACAACAATCACGAAGGAGCATTAGTCCAGAATCTACTGCGACTGGCATCCGTTGTCCAGGGTTGCCCCACCCGACGCACATCGGGGACGGGTTCTCATAACCATCACACAATCATTCAATTACTGCCAAGGACACCGTGCATTGCACCCAAATGTATCATTTAAGATAATGCGCTTAGCCCATTTTCTTCGTATTAAAAACACCATGTGAAAATAATTATGTATGGGTACACAGTCAGATCGAACCTTAAAAAGTGATATCCTTCATTTTAAAGATCCCACCATTTAATATAGTACCTAAAAATATTTTTTGCGTCAAAAACTGACACCCAGTATTTTCTAATTAAATATCAAAATTTCACAATTTTGAAATAATAATTGAAAATCAACATTCAATAGTCAATTGTACAATTTAACACTCAATTGCATAAACTAAGCACACCACTACAATTGACACGAAATTCCAATCACCGACTATCATAGTATAATTTTCATAAAATAATAAATTATTAAATAAATTGCAAAATTAATTAAATAAATGCAATCTAATTCAATAAATGCATACCTAGGCCGAAAATGCTAATTTAACCATCTAAACAGGCCTAGAAAAAAAATGCACCTACCCACATAAACAGTACAATCTATTTAGCCCTTAACTAATCTAATCTAACCATCTAACAATCCTAATTAACCAACTAAACCATTAATTACATCTAATTAACCATCTAAGCCACACTTAGCCTAATCTAATTATCCACTAAGCATAATTAACATCCTAAGCAAGGTTTAATGAGTAAACTCACTGGTTTTGTGAGCTGATGAGTTCACGGCGATGGCGACGCTAAGGCGGGTGAGACCCAAGCCTGGAGTGACACCAACGGAGGTCCAGACGGGCCCGGAAATAGCCCACGAAGCTCATATCTAGGTTGGGAGGTTCGGCTCTAGTTGTGGCTGAAGGGGGAGGTTCGAGTGGCTAAGATAGATTGGGAGAGGGCTAGGTGGCAACGACGGGTCCAAGCGGGGTCGGGGGCTACTGGATGGCGATGGAGGAGCTCAAGTGGAGTTGGACGGCAGCCAGGCGACTTAAGCAGCAACTCGAGCAGACAGGGGCACGCGGAAGGTCGCACGCAGGCGTCAGGGCTAGCACACGACCATAGCGACTGGTGACGACTTGGCGGGGCATGGCGGCGCTCGGATGGTCAGCAAGTGTGGTCGACGGGCTGTAGCTTGCTTTCTCTGGTTTTCTTGAGCTCTCATTAATCTTTTTTTATCCAATACGTAAGAATCCATAGAAAAGGCAAATCCCTTATGATACACCAGATCCGGCTCACTTATTGATAGAGTGCATAGATCTGCCATTTCTTGAAATCAATGGAGAAAGGGGAGCAAGGAAGGAGAAGGGAGGAGTTGCAGCTTGAGGAGGGCCCAAATGGCCTCAAAAGTCTTCTAAAATATCCAAATGCTCATCAAAATTGCCCCACCAGCTCCTGCCTGATCCTCAGCCTCTTTTCCTTTACAAATCTTCCCCAACAAGCCAAGGAAGAAGCTGAAATGTTGCACCCCCGTTGGACCTACGAATTTGTGACATTTTCCCTCCAATTTTATTCAATTCAAACTCAATTGGACTCAAATTGGTGCCTATAAATTCAGCCAAGGTGCCCACATCACATTCCATAATTTTCCTTGTCCATTGAACTAACTTGACAGCCAAAAGTGCGCTAAAAAACGACCCTCTAATTTTCCCGGTGCAAAAACACCCAACATTGGATTTTCGACAAAAATCTCGATTTCCCGAAAAATCTTCGGAGGATGAGTCAACGTTGCTAAAATAAATTGTGACATGATAGAATCTTTAATTTCTGAAATTATGTTCAATTTCACAGTTAATTTCAACTGGATGCGATTTTAGCGTGACTTAACTATCGGGTAGCTTTTAGGAATTTTTAGCGCATTTGACTCGTGGTCGATTGTTTTTTAGCAACATTGTACATATTCAACACATTGGTGACTCTCGGTTGTTGTGACAATCTCAAGATTTCAAATACGGGGACAAGGTACAGAAATGACAGAAAAATCAGTTTAGTGTCGTTCGACAAAAATTTTGTAATCAGGTGGAATTATTAACACTTTAATCACATACCTTTGTCGAATCGACCTATCTCTGGTCTTTGATCGATTTTGATGGTGTCATATTGACTTTTGCAAATTAACACGGTTGAGTAGTCAATTTCTGTCGAATTCTCAGACTTAACTTCCCTTTCTTGCCGAAGCGTGAAGTACCCCTCATCGGTGAAACCTTCAGAAAGACGTGCTCACCAACTTGGAATTCCAATGGTCTTTGATGCTTATTAGTATAGCTCTTTTGATGACTCTGAGCGGTCTTTAATCTGTCTCTAATAACGGCAACTGCATTTACTGACTGCTAGACTAACTCTGGGCCTGTAATCTTTCGCTCTCCAACTTCATCCCAACACTCTGGCGTTCTGCACGCTCTGCCATACAACGCTTCAAAAGGTGCCATCTGAACGCTCTGCTAGTAGCTGTTGTTGTAGGCAAACTCAATGAGATGAAGCTATTCCTCCTAGCTTCCCTTGAAATCCAATACGCAAGCTCTTAGCATGTCTTTGAGGGTTTGAATCGTCCTCTCAGTCTAGCCATCTATCTGCAGATGATAGGCCGTACTGTATTGCAACTTTGTTCCCAAGGCAATCTACAAACTTTTTCGGAAGGTTGCTGTAAACCTCGAGTCTCAATCAAACGTAATCATCACTAGAACCCCATGCAAATGCACTATCTGACGCACATACAATTCAGCATATTTGTCCAATGCAAGGTCCTTTCGTACGGTAATGAAGTGGGCAGACTTTGTCAGTTTGTTGACCACAACCCAAATTGAATCATTACCCTTTTGACTCCTTGGTAAGCTCGTCACAAAGTCCATTGTGATGCATTCCCATTTCCACTCGAGAATCTCAAGAGGTTGCAGAAGTCCTCCTGGCTTACATACTATGCCTTCACTTGTTGACACGTCAGACATTTGGCGACATGCTTGGCGACATCTGCCTTCATACCAGTCCACCAATAGTGTTGATGCAGATTCTGATACATCTTCGTACTACTTGGATGAATGCTATAATTACTATGATGAGCTTCTGACAAGATCTCTTCCTTAAGTTCTACATCGCCGGGTACACACAGTTGTCCTCGAAACCTCAATGTTCCGTCTTAAGAAATCTGAAAAGTCAACCTTTATCTTTTGGTATCCTCTTGCAGGATCGTTTGAATCTCTAGGTCTGTCAACTAGAGCATCTTGATTCTAATCTGCATTTCCAGTTCAATTATGAGGGTAGCCATAAGATTTGAAAGGTGGCCTACCTCAAATTTGAAAACCGAATCTCGAGCTCCTTCGAGTAAAATCCGCTCCTTGATCACCGTCTGTGCTATTGAAGATTTTCGACTCAGCGCATTTGTGACCTTGTTAGCCTTTCTAGGGTGATACAGAATATCGCAGTCATAGTCCTTCGGAGTTCCATCTAGCGATGCAGTCTCATATTCAACTCCTTCTTAGAGAATAGGTATTTGAGACTTTGATGGTTTGTGAAGATCTAGAATCTTTCTTCACACAAGAAGTGTCTCCAAATCTTTAGAGCGAAGATAATTGCTGCGAGTTCCAAGTCATACGTCGGATAATTCAGCTCATGAGGTCTTAACTTACAAGACGCGTATGCAACAACCCTGCCATGCTGCATCACTATAGATCTCGTATCCTTCAAGACCAAATGGTATGGTCAGCACTGGTACGATAGTCAGCTTCTGCTTAAGCTCTTGGAAACTACACTCGCACTTATCCATCAACACAAACTTTTGTTCCTTCTTCAGTAGTCGCGTCAAAGGTGAGGCTATTGCCAAAAATCATTCCACGAATCTTATGTAATAATCTGTCATGGTCATCGGTCTTGACTAGTTGATCACTACTTTTATGTTGGTCGGATCCACGAAGATTCCTTCACCTGAAATCACATGACCTAAGAAAGCCACACGAGTCAACCAAAACTCACACTTCCTGAACTTGGCGTACGGTTCATGATTCCTCAGAGTATGGAGCACTATCCTCAACTGTCTTTCATGCTCCTTAGGACTTCTCGAGTATACCAGGATATCGTCAATGAAAATGATCAAGAACTGATCCAGATACTCTTTGAACACCTAGTTCATCAGATCCATGAAAGTAGCTGGGGCGTTCGTCAAACCAAACGACATTAGAGTGAACTCATAATGGCCGTATCAAGTACGAAACGCGATCTTCAGTATGTCTTCATTTATGATCCTCAGCTGATGATATCTTGTCCTCAAGTCGATCTTAGAAAATATCGACGCTCCTTGCAACTAGTCAAACAAGCCGTCGATCCTTGGTAGCAGGTACTTGTTCTTGATCGTCACCTGATTGAGTTGTTGATAGTTGATGTAAAGGCGCAACGAACCATCTTTCTTCTTCACGAACAAAACTAGTGCTTCCCAAGGTGATGCACTGGGACGTATAAATCCCTTATCCAACAACTCTTGCATCTGTACCTTCAATTCCTTCAGCTCTGATAACGCCATCCAGTAAGGAGCCTTAGAGATTGGCTCTTTCTCGAGACCAACTTGATCACAAACTCAATCTCCCTTTCTGGCAGCAAACTCGGTAGTTCCCACTACAGCGATGTCGTCGATGTTATAGTTCATATAGTTCATTGTAATCCTTCAGATCGAACAACACTAGCAGATTCTACGGCTCCAGTTGGAGGCCGTTCATGAACCTCCTAGCTCTATCAGCTGGATCCTCTATCAGCCTGGGAGCGTACTACGATAGCTCTGCAAACTTGACCTCGTACTGGTCCACAGTCATCGACCCCTAACGAAGGAGCTAAAATTCCTCCATCTTCTGTTCCCTTGCACTATCAGAGAAGTACTTGCCGTTAAACTCTACAACGAAGGCATTCCACTTCAGAACCAAACCTTTTGGGAACACTATGTTTCCCTACAACTGATAGACTACAAGGACAACCTTCTCCTCCTCTATGCACCTCAATAGTGCAAAGGCCTTCTCCAAATCCTGGATCCAGAGGGTTACAGCCTCAAGATCTCCTACACCTGCGAACCTCGGCGGGTTCAACTTCAAGAATTGCTCGACGAGCTTGTGCATAGGTCTCTCAACTACCACATTCCCAGGTGAAACTTCATCAAGTGCAACTACAGCAGCAACGCTAGCATTGGCGGCAACAGTAGCGGCAATTGTAGCGGTGGTGGTAGTGGTAGCGGCTTGATTCTGGGCCTGCTGCCTCATCAGATTTCCCAGGGTCTCTAGCGCCTGCATGATCCCGTCAATTCTCGGATCACCAGGTGCTCCTACACCAGCATCAACTGGCGGTGGCGCTAATTCGCTTGCCCTGGCCTGAGTTGACATTCTACCACAGGGTACCGACCCTTGTCGATGTCCTACCCCAAGTGATAGGTCCTACGATCCTCTTTTTAGGTGTCCTCTACTCTTAATCACTCATGATGCAGATTCTTTACAGAAATCTGCTTTCCAATTCCACACAAAATTAGAAATTGAGTGATCCACACAAACAAGCTATAACTCAGCTATCATTCACATGCATCAGCATAATAAAAAGGCATTTCTTACTAACAATCCCAGAACTCATCGTACCTTATCACTCCAACTACCGACCAACTCTGATACCACTATGGGCAGGAATGTCACGCCCCGAACCTCGAGTGCACACACATCCCTCGGTGGTCGGTAAAAATGCGACGTCCTATGACGCATCGCCGACTCATTCATTTTATTATACATGCGGAAGCGTATATACAATCCCCAGACAACATTGATATGGGATAGAAAAGTAGGATATAAATTTTCACAAAACACTTTTGTAAACAAACTAGTTTGTCTACAAAAGATCGGCTCTAAAAAAGAAGTTGTCCTACGACCTACTAGTTGGACACATTTGCTGATCCTTCGGACTCCACCTCCACAGGCTCCCGGGGCTTCGGGTCCTCCACAACCCCATCAGGAGGGTCAGTTGCACCCTCGCTTGGAGCAGCGTTGACCACAACGGCGGGGATATCAAAACCCTAAAGGGGACCTTCCTTATACCCATTGAGCCCATGGCGAAACCACGTCTTGAATCGATGAGGTACCCTCTGAGGTAGGCCCTCATCGGTCTAGATAATGGTCATGATAAGCTTATGGACCCAATGACTCCCGAGGACAGGGATGTCTATACTCCACTCAGTAATCCCCCAAGGCTGTTTGAAACGAACCAAAGGGGCTGCCATCTAAGGACCTGAAAAGTTAAGCCCACAACGGGGTGAAACAACGTGAAAGCAAGTTCACACCCTAAACCCCTATTAGGAAAGAAATATGCCTAAGGGCGGCCTAACCATGCAACCATAGAGACTCACCTCACCTCAGTTCCTCCATGCACGTCAGCACAGTTCATATACACAATGCACATAATAGATGCACATATCAATTGGAACGCCTCACTCAATCTCAATCAATCCCAGGGGGTCCCAATTATAAGGCCAAATCGTTATAACACGTCCCATACCGTGCCACACAATTTTTTCCCACAATCAGGCACGGTTAAACCACTCATTCATGCGTTCCAATTTTATCACGGCCCAACGAGCACGGCCTACTCGACATTCAGCAGTCTTCTAACGTAACCAGGCATCGTCTCACCCCATTGAGCATGACGACATCTACCTCAAGATGGCAATCCCGAAGGAGCATCGGTACCTGCGACTGGCATCTGTTGTCCAGGGGTATCCCATATAGGGGCAATGTTCACCCGGTGCACATCAGGGACGGGTTCTCATAACTATCACACAATCATTCAATTACGGCCAAAGACACCGTGCGTTGCACTCAAATGTCTCATTTAAGATAATGTACTTGGCCCATTTTCTTCGTATTAAAAACACCCAGTGAAAATAATCGTGTGTAGGTACACGGTCAGATCCCACCTTACAAAGTGATATCTTTCCTTTTAAAGATCCCACCATTCAATATAGTACCTAAAAACATATTTGGCGTAAAAAACCAACACCCAGTATTTTCTGATTAAATACCAAAATTTCACAATTTTGAAATAATAATTGAAAATCAATAATCATCACTCAATTGTACAATTTAGCACTCATTTGCATAAACTAAGCACACCATAGCAATCAGCACGAAATTCTGGTCACCGACTATCCTAGTATAATTTTTGAAAAATAATAAATAAATAAATAAATTGCAAAATTAAATAAATAATTGCAATTTAAATCAATAAATGCATACACCTAGGCCAAAAATGTGAATTTAACCACCTAAACGGACCTAGAAAAATAATGCACCTATCCACATAAATAGTACAATCTATTTTGCCCTTAACTAATCTAATCTAACCACCTAACAATCCTAATTAACCAACTAAATCACTAATTACATCTAACTAACCACCTAAGCCACACGTAGCCTAATCTAATTACCCGCCAAGCATAATTAACCTCCTAAACAAGGTTTAGTGAGAAAACTCACCGGTTTTGCTAGTTGATGAGTTCACGACGACGGCAATGCCAAGGCAGGCGAGACCCAAGCCTGCAGCGACACTGACAAAGGTTTGGACGGGCCCGAAAATGGCCCACGAAGCTCACAGCTAGGCTGTGAGCTTTGGCTCTTGTCATGGCTGAAGGGGGCGGTTCGAGCAGCTAGGACGGCGGGTCCAGGCGAGGTCAGGGGCTGCTGGACGGCGACGGAGGAGCTCAGGCGCAGCTGGACAACGGCCAGGCGACTCAGGCAGCAGTTGGAGTGGACAAGGGCACGTGGAAGGTTGCATGCGAGCATGAGGGCAAGCCCGCGACGGCAGCGACGACGACAGCTCGGCGGGGCATGGCGACGCTCGGACGGTCAGCAAGGGCAATTTGACGAGCTGTAGCTTGCTTTCTCTGGTTTTCTTGAGCTCTCAACAATCACAACAATGGAGAAAGGGAGCAAGGAAGGAGAAGGGAGGAGCTACAACTTGAGTGGGGCCCAAATGGCCTCAAAAGTCTTTTAAAAATATCCAAATACTCATCAAACTTTCCCCACCAGCTCCTGCCTTATCCTTAGCCTCTTTTCCTTCACAAATCTTCCCCAACAAGCCAAGGAAGAAGCTGAAATATTGCACCCCCCTTGGACCTACGAATTTGTGACATTTCCCCTCCAATTTCATTCAATTCCAACTCAATTGGACTCAAATTGGTGCCTATAAATTCAGCCAAGGTGCCCACATCACATTCCACATTTTTCCTTGTCCATTGAACTAAATTGATGGCCAAAAGTGCGCTAAAAAATGGCCCTCTAATTTTCCCGGTCCAAAAAAAACTAAACTTTGGATTTTTGCCAAAAATTTTGAGATGATGAGTCGATATTCCTAAAATAAATTGTGACATTACAAAACTTTCAATTTCTAAAATTGGATTCAATTTCCCAGTTAATTTCAACCGGACGCGATTTTAGCGTGACCTAACTTATTGGGTAGCTTTTAGGAATTTTGAGTGCATTTGACCCATGGTCGATTATTTTCGAGCCACATTGTACATCTTCAATGCATTGGCGACTCTCAGTTGTCGTGAAAATCTCGAGATTTCAAATACGGGCACAGGGTACAAAAATGACAGAAAAATCGGTTTAGTGTCAATCAATAGAAATTTTGCAATCAGGTGGAATCATTCACACTTTAATCACATACTTCTATCGAATCGACCGATCACCGGTCTGCGATCAATTTTGACGATGCTGTATTGACCCTTGCAGATTAGCACGGTCGAGCAGTCGATTTCTGGTCGAATTCTCAAGTCCATTGTGTTTAGATTTCTTAACGGCTTCACCTGATAGACTAGTTATCCTGTGAATAATCAGCTTAGGGTAAAGAACTATATGCACATCAATGAAAAGCCCAATTCATTAAATCAAAAACAGACTCGAAAGTTAGGCTATCACGGGTTGAGTCATCATGGAATAATTACATGTAATTATTATAGGGACACCTAAGTCAATGACTAAGTCTTTCCCATTTAATGTTTGGATCTTGAGTAATTATTAGGCTAGATATTTTCATATTACAAACTTGCTCTCAAAGTTTTTAGGTTATGACGCATTATGGCCTATTCCTCTGAGGCACACCTCAACTTGGCATTAAAGAACTAGAGTCCAAAGATATTTGATGCATCCTTATTCTAAATTAAGAAGACTCTAGATTATCCTTTCTCCTTAAGTTGGGCGTGCAGCCCCTTCCTCTTCCAAGTTGGGTGTGTGGCCCTCTTATCCTGGGGTGAAAACAGTTTTGAGTAGTTTTTGAAATAAGCATCAATACCTTATCAAATGGGCTTGAAAAATTATGAAACTTTAATATATTGTAGATAAGACCCTAGATGACATTTTTCAAGGAGGAAGACAAGGCCAAATCATGCTGTGGAAAGAGCAGTAAATCACTGAACACAACCTGAAAATTCATCCGTCAAGCAGATTCAACGTTTGGAGAGAGAGACTCATCTCGAAATCCAAATCTTCACAAAACTCTTTGAAATTTATATATGTTATAGAAATAGATGTCTTTTAAAACTTCCATGATGGAGGCATGTTCAAATTAAAAAGGGAAAATTTTATAAAAAATTGAGAAGGTAATCAGGTCGTTGTTTTTCACTACACAGGACAGGTTCCAGACGGTGAATGATTGGGCATTCGTCTCTACCATTTTACCTCATAAAAATATGAAATTTAAGTATATCTTAGATCAAGATGTTTAAAAAAAAAATTATGAAGGAAGTTTCTTTAAATTCACATCACAAAAATCTGTGTAAAATTGGCAAATAGCGGAGGTCCAAAAATCTCGAAAATCAAATGTGGCAACCTTAGTTGGGAAAAGGAGGCAGCCCACTTGGTCAAGAAGAATTAATTGGCATCCTTATCTTCCAAGTTTCCAAGTAGGTCCTAGGTTAGCTTAGACACTTTGTCCTCCTTCATTTAATGAAGAGATTCTAGAATCCTCTTTTGCTTTATCGTTTCCTCCTCAATAAGGTGGTATTCATTCCTCAAGAAGGCGGGCTAGAGAATTCTGTCATCCAAGTTGATTTTGGGGCCGAGGAAGGGATCATTAGGCATACCTCAAAAGACCAAATCACGTACACCCGAGGTTCGTCCATTACGTTCCATATCCACCCAAACCATTCCTTTGGACGGTCGGTCAGCCAATAGGGTCCATTGTCCTTCAATCGGTTCGAGGCCAATCCTAAGGCTACACATAGCCTAGCACTAAGCCAAGACACTCATGGACCTTAGAATAAGTGACCGAATAGCCGGCTCTATCCCTGGGCTCATTCCGATCGGCACCCAATCCACTAGTAGGGTTCATGGTCGGTGCCTTATCAATCCATGATCGGACATCACCAATTCAAGATTTTGTTTCGATCACTAAGAATAAAATAGAGAATGATGCATTTTGATCAGAAGATGGTCGCATTTGATCAATTTGGATCGTCTGTGTATCGGTGCATAACCGGGCGAAATCACCCATTACCAAAAACTACAATCGGTTGGATCGACCCATGACCATCCGCTAATCCAAAATCATCCCGTGACCAATTCTCGTGATTAAAAAGTCATCTTATGAGCTGGTGATCCTATCCCATCGGTATGGTCGGTAGAAAATTTAGTAACAACACCTTGATCAATTCGTGGCTAGTCGGTCGATCAGACCATGATCGATCCACGATTCCTTGCTAATCGAACTGATTGATCCATGGCCGATGGCCCATGATTGATCCTTTTAGGACCTTATGGCAAATCCTTACGGGGTCAGAATCGAGGATGTTACACCAGGGATAGACTCGGCTATTCTATCATTAATTCTAAGGTCCATGAGTGCCTTGGGTTAGTGCTAGGTCATGGGTAGCCTTAGGATTGGTCTCGAACCGATCAAAGGACAACCGACCTTATTGGCTGACCCATCGTCCAAAGGAACGATTTGGGGGAATATAGGGGGTGATGACTGAACCTTGGGTGTACATGATTCGATTTTTCGAGGTGTACCTAATGATCCATTCTCTGGCCTCAAAATCAATTTGGATGATAGAATTCTCTAGATTGCTTCCTTAATGAAGAAAATGACAAAAATAGAAGAAAATTATAGAACCCCCTCATTAAATGAAAGGGTGATGTGTCCTTTGAATATTCAAATGTAATGATGGCAGCCAAAATATCTTTGGATATTCTAGAAAAAAGGCGGCGTATATGTGGACCAATCGGAAAGTGATACACAAACATTCATTAATGACTGAAGATTCTAGAAATTGCCGAGCTGGCAACTATGGCATTATTCTTATCAAACTCCATTAAATGTTCATTAAATGTAGGGTATAGGTGGAAGAGTAAAAAGCGAGCCATCATTGATGACACCTATAAGATAGAATGCCAACCGAGATCTTTTAGTTATGCCACCTCATTCTTTTAGGTGCAATTAGGCTTGCCAACTAAGGATTTTAAGCGGGACATGTGGAAAAATTAGAGTGGACCATTTGGCTTGGTAATGATGGCTTGAGATTTGCCTTGGAGAAGAAGTTGGTGACTTATTAGCTTAGGTGTCCTCCAGAATCTTAGGTTATGATGAGCCTAATAGATAGCCTTGTTGAGCAAGGCAAAAACCAACCAATCAAGAGAGGACATTAGGCATCAAAGGGGCTTATGGGTCCCTTAGGACCATAGGCACATCATGAGCCTAAATTGAGCCTTGGAGAGCAAGTCAATAAGTGGTCTAATAAGAAGATGGCAAGCGTTCTCTTAGGACCCTAGGCTTGCCACCTTGATGCCATAGCCGTGCCACTTCAAGAAATGTGATTGGGCAACTTGGATAAGTAATGATGGTGCCAAGTAGTATAAATAGGAGGATCCTTCCTCATTTTTCACCATGCCATTCACTTTCTCCTTTCCTCCTATATTTCTTTCCTCTTGGCCTTGCATCCTCAATCCCTCAAGCTAATCTAAGTTGGTCTTCAAGGTTCGCCAAGGTAAGTAAGATCCCCGTGTCTCCTCTAGGGTGGTAGTCTCCATTGTTGAGTCTAGTTACGTGCTCACCCATCAAGTCGTGGGTAGGATGTTGGACCTTTTATATGGTTTTGCTCATGTTTGTGCTTGAATGTGTGCCTATGTTGTTCATGCCCAGAATGAGGCTGAGGTTCGTTCGAGTTGAGTCCATCGTAAGGCAAGGTCGCCCCAATCCTTAAGGCCTTGGTTTCGGGATAATTAGGATGCAGGGTCCAAGTCTCGCTTGGTGTGGGGGTCGCCTAAGGCTGCAGGGTCCTAAATCGACAATGAGGTGTGTTGATCTTATGCCTTGATCGGTACAAGGATTGGCCAAATCCATGAGGTCTTGGTAAGGCACCAAGCATGCCAATTTCTATAGTCCAAGTGAAGATGGGGACTTTCTGCTTGGCGTTGGATCAAACCGCGAGCCGAGGGTCATTCCCGATGCATGTGCACTTACATCGGGTTGGAGCTGAAGTCCATCAAGCTTGGGATCATCACTAAAGTGAGGTGTATCTAAGCCTTGAGGTCTTTGTACGGCATTGAGGCCTGCCCTTCTGAGCCCTATCCGATGTGGGGATGAACTCTAAGTGAGTGATTCAAGTTCCGAACCAAAGATTATTCCCGACATATTTGCTAGTAAAGTACAAGAAACTCCTAACTCACACGAATGAATGAGCATGCCTTTGAGCCATGCATGCATCGGCTAAGAGAAAAGATAAGAACCGGCTTGTGTGATGCATTTATGCATGCACTTAAAGAGGAAAAAGGCGACTGTCACCACATAGTGTTGGCGGCAATGCCTCATTCATTGAATAGGATGCCCTGGTCGAGCTAGGATGCCGAGGTCTTAAACCTAGATGCCTCAAGTAAGCTAGCCTCGAGATGCCCTGGTTGAGCCAGGATGTCTGGATTGAGGCTGGATGCCTTGGTGAGCTAGCACCAGGATGCCTCAGTTGAGCCAAGATGCCTAGCTTGAAGCTAGATGCCTTGGTTGAGCCGGGAGAGCCTGGTTGAGCTAGGATGATGATAAATGAATTTGCATGAGTGCCGGCATATGCATAAGTGTGATATGTTGATATATTTATTGATAAGCGAAAGGTAAGTATGCATTGAAGCATGTAGCGATGGACATTTGCATGTAACTAAGGATAGCAACAAGTTTGCTATTAATCTGCCATCAACATTGTTTGCGAGTGTTGTACTTGTTAGGTTTCGATGATGAGATGCTTTGCTAGTAGATAACTAGAAATTTTACTTACTAAGTTTCCCAAAAACTCACCCCCTCATCTTTCAGTCTTGTAGATATGGAAATCTCATGTCAATTTTGGGAGCTGCAGTCACGCTAGAGAAGATAGGATTTCCCCTGGCCTATATGGAAAACTTGTACTATGATGTAAAAAGAAAAGAGGGCTCGTAGAGAAAAGGCTTGTAAAAGTACCATTATGATATAAAAAAGTGTGTTCTATGTGATATATGTCCCAGTCTTCCAGCTGTTGTTTGTCCGAGAGGTTATTTGTTCACATTTCCGATGTGCATGATAACAAGACTAAAAGAATCAGGATGACGACAAGCCTAGGACGTCGCAAAAATAACCCTTGCAGCTCGTGACCTTGGAGATGGAGTTGGGGTCATAACAAGCTTTGTCATAGGATCTTCAATCATTCTATTTGTAGATATGTACTGCAAGTTCACATCCTTTCGTGCAATCGTATCGTTGACAAAGTTATATTTGGTATCTATATGTTTGGTCTTGTTGTACTATTTCGGATCCTCAGTGTATGTTATCGTTGCTTGGTTATCTCAATTAACCAATAATGAGTTTATACCATTCTCAACAACACCTAAATGATTCAAAAATCTCTTAAACCACATACCCTCTTGTACAGCCACTAATAATGCCATGAACTCGGCTTCCATCGTGGATAAGGCTACACATAATTGTTATACGATTTGTAAACAATGGGGTAAATTGTGGCACCCCGAAACACCTTAGGTCGCCACAGGCACCTATTGCTACACCTAATGGACACTAGTTACATCTCTTAGTAGAAGCGTTGTAGTTCATAGACATTTTTTTTTGTGAAAACGGTCCCAGCGCAACTCATTAACGGAAGCAAAATTTAATATCGCCATCTCTCCCTCCAACAATCATGATACAATGCACACCACTAAGTATCATAGGAAAAGATAAAGCCATGCCACTTTTATTTACATATTTTCATGATGGATTTTATCGGGTTGATACAACGAAAGAAAGCCAAGATTTTCAGCTGCACTTGGCCACATCCCAAAAAGATACTACGACCCCTAAAGTGATCACGTGACATCCTCCATCTAGTAGCGGCGGCTACTCCCAAAGAGAAACATCAGCTCTCTACCCCTCACGCTACCATCACACCCATCCTGGTGCGTCGGGAGGTGGTGGCGGCAACATCCCCATAAACACTCCATCTCGGCGGATATGAACTGATAGAAACTCCTGAATAACAGGGCCCTCAGCCAGGCCTACATCGTACATAACCAGCACTCGCACTCGCACAAATGTCAGTCCAGGGACGAGGGCGCAGTCGATCTCCTTACACTCTACCTCTACATCCGATGGGAGGCCATAGAAGGTGCCCTGCGTGACGGTAGGGAGCGGCATCTTTCTAATCTGAAATGTTGGTCCCCGAAGGGGTGAGTACAGCCACTCAGCAGGTAAAGGATCAATAAACCACTCAATGCATCATACAATACAATCATCGCAATCATAGCATAACACATGCCATTCAAGCATCCATGCACAATTTACCTTGATATCATGCACATGTCATCATACCTCATGTACATACATCATCATATAGTCATCCCCATCGTGTCATACACTTACCATCATCATGTCACATGCACTCATCATCATCATGTCACATGTACCATCATGCCATAGGTGCACATACATCCATGCACTCACCATCATCATTCATCCATGCACTCATCATCATCATATCACATGTACCATCATGCCATAGGTGCACATACATCCATGCACTCACCATCATCATGCATCCATGCGCTCATCATCATCATGTCACATGCACTCATCATCATCATATCACATGTACCATCATGCCATAGGTGCACATACATCCATGCACTCACCATCATCATACATCCATGCACTCATCATCATCATGTCACATGCACTCATCATATACCATCATGCATAATTCAATTTCAATTTCCCAATTTCATTCTTTCATTTTGGGCCGCCACATTTCTCTTTCTCGGGACCAATGTTTGCATCCCACATTTATCACTTGCACCCCACCTGGCATCGCGAGAACCATTCGGCACAATACCTGCCGGGCATCCGGCATAATATCTGCCAGGCATCTCGTACCCCAACTGGCATCACGAGGCATCCCTCGGCACAATACCTGCCGAGCTTCCGGCTCCCCCACTCTCCGGGCATCTCGAAACTCCCGAGGACCCTCCGGCATCCGGCCATTTAAGGCCACCGGGCAACCGGCCTTACCCTTCTAGCCAGGCATCTCGACACTCCCGGGGCATCGTCGGCTCACACCTCCGACGGCCTTCTCATTTATCTCAATTCACATCTTCAATTATAATTCAATTATAACATGGCATGTGATGTGATGGCATCAAGATCATTTTCATCCTTTGATTCATATATGCATTTCCAATCATCATCATACATGCAGCAAGACACAATCATTCATAACAATACAATTCATGGAGTCCATACAATTTAGAATAGTCCATATATCATGCCATTTTGAAGTTTACTAAATTCCAGCTTGCACAATTTTAGAAAACATTTAAATTAAATATCTATATGATTATCAAAAATCATGAAATCAGGACATGTGATAGACAAGACAATAAGGTAACAATTTCATGAAGAACACATGCCCAAAAGAGTTTCGTACAAGAAGATATAATTCACACAAATACAGCATGTAATTTCGGATAGAATCAGATTGCGCAGTTTTTGAAATATTTCGATTAAAATACCCGAATGACCTCCGAAAATTATGAAATTTTACCAGGTTATATATAAGACCCTAAAGTATATTTTTCATGGAGACATATAGGCCAGATTAATTCTAGATAATTTTCTATAGACGTCCGAAGATCCTGATTCTAGCACCGAAACGTCCAGTATAGCTATCTCCGAAATATCGAGTTTTCACCTACTTATCCTTCTTCGTTTCCTCTGAAATTTTGATATGTTTTGGCTCAAGAGGTCCCCTACAACTTTCATTCAGGGATCTAAGTGAAATTTCCAAAGAATAGTCACCATATGGGTCCAAGAAGTCTCGGATGTCCAGTACCGTATTTCCAGATGTACTGTCTTCAAGAGAAAGTCGATTCACTAGGCTACACTTGCTCATTTTACCTAAAATTTGAATATATTAGTCTTTAGGATGTTCTCTACAAGTTTCATGAAGAATTCGAAGGGAAATTCTCGGTAAAAAGCAACATGGAATCCACAAAACTACCAAAAGGTCAGCAAAGCAGTTCCAGATCTAGTGTCTTCGTAGGAGGAGGGTTTTTCCCCTTAAAACTCAACCATTTTGTCCCAAATTTTAGTATGTTATACTTTGAGATTTTTTCTACAACTTTCATGCAGGAGTCGAAGTCAGAATCTAACTCGAAACACACATGCAAGCCTCCACAAGTTTCTGGGTCAGGCGGTATACACGAAATCAGCAAGCTCTTTCAAGAACAATCACAAGTCAGAATCTAACTCGAAACACACATGCAAGCCTCCACAAGTTTCTGGGTCAGGCGGTATACACGAAATCAGCAAGCTCTTTCAAGAACAATCACACTAGCTTCGGTTCCTTACCTCTAAACACCCAAGATTCAACACCATTCCAACCACACATGCAAGACACACATGCAAGAGTAGAAAATTGGATCCTGACTTGCCTCTAAGATCAAGTGAATGACGGCACACAGATGGCAATCGGGCGGCGAACGGACGGCAACGGGCGGACGAACGGCAAGCGGCTCCTTCTTCCTCCTCTCTCAACTTCCCTCTCTCTCGCGCAACTCTCTCCCTCTCTTGTCTTGGTCGAAACCCTCAACCGGCCACTCTCTCTCCCCCTTTTGATTCCCCACAAAGCCATCATTGGCAATCATGAGGTGCCTCCCCAATAGCCAATGCATGGAACCTCCTTTTTGCCTCTTGGCAAAGCATGCAAGATGGGCTTGGGATTGGGCTTGGAAGAAGTGGGCCGGCCACTCCTCCCCTCCTTGGTCGACGGCAGCCTCTCCATGGGCTTCAATGGGCCGGCCATTTGGCTCACCAAGAGTCCAAGCTATTGGGCCTAAGGCCCAAGCCTAATTAAATCCCAAATTTTACCTTTAAACACTTTTAATTCTTTCTTTATAGGTTTCAAGTTTTCAATTTCACATGGCCAAAATCTTGTAATATTTTATCTATAGGAATTTAGTCTATGAGGTGGATAGCCAAGAATAGATTATTCTCATTAATTTATCCTATAATACTAATTTCAAAAATTCATGAACACAAGCATATATCACTTAGTCTTAAGAGGAGACTAATGGCTAAAGCATAGACCATAGGTAATTTCATTACCTAATTATGGGCTTTAATACACCTTAGAGCTTGTCTTGAATTTTTGGGATGCCACATAAATATGAAAAGCTAAATCCTTAAAGACAAGACCCTAAAGCTTGTGTTTTCCCCCTACTCCTATACACATCATTATCAGATACATTATCAATGCAAGTCTATTTTGCTCACGAGAACCTGATGACACGGAGGCAAACTAATAGCGAATTGGGTGCAAAACAAAAATTATAAATAATCGAAAATTTTAGACTTCAAAAATTATTCTCGTTAGCGTCGGCCGTGTTAAATAGGATGGCCGGCATCCACATTAGCAATTTCCAGCCAAAATTGGCTGGATGGATCACATTAGGAAATTGTTAAAAGGTTTGGGACTAAATTAGCCAAATTGAAAGGTATCATACATAACAGGTGTACAAATACAATAGGTTTGGGTTTTTTTTTTTTGTAATTATTTGAAAAAAAAAAGGTTATTTGAAAGAAATAAACTCAAACATATAACATGGGAAATTAGCTACACCCATCAATTAGAGAGAGAGAGAGAGAGAGAAAAGATGGGGTTGTCTCATGTTTCTAGGGACCGTAATGGAACGAAGAGGATTGTCTTTTGGATGGGAAAATGTCGAGTGAGAGAGAGAGAGAGAGCTTGTGGTACTATCTAATACTGATAGCTTCCTTTGTTTGGTACTTTTTCTATTTTCTCTTTCTTTCGTTTATGGTTCTTGTCATGATGCTGGATTTTGATTCCCATACCAAATTTGTGGTTTTCTTGCTTCACCGTTTCAATGTCCAAGTTGGTTGTCGCAAAAATGGCCGAAAATGGCGGGTCCAAAGTCAAGAATGAAAAAGGGGCAACTTTTGTTTTTTTTGTTTGACACCAAAAGATTTCACCAAATGTCACCAGGTGTCAATCCACTGTTAGATAAGGAACAGTACTGATTTTTTCTTTCCAGATAAATTGTTGCTAATTTATAATATTTTATGTGATCTAATTATTTTTATACTTTGCAAAATGAGACTGACTTGTGATCAATTACAATTGAAGATTGTGGAATTAATTTTTTTGGGGCATAAGCTCATAAAATTAATTTTTTTGGGCCATAAACTCATAAAATTAATTTATCATGTTCTTGATACAATGTAGCTTTCTGAGGTGCAAATCTTTCTCTAGGGCCGGAAAAAGAAGACATTTTTCAATCTGTTTGTATTATGTCTTGCTGGATCGAGTGAAACCCGTGAACAAAATGAGCGAACTAAACAAATTTGAAATCCTCATGATTATGAAAATGTTTCAGATGGGTTTAACATCAACTAAATATTTTCTCTCTTCCTCTATTCTTTTAGGTTTTATAATTGAAAATTATGACATATGATATTCTTTGGACTTGCAAGGGTGTTTTTATTTTTTTCAACAAATATAAACGGAAGTGCTTTTAATGAATCCATAAACTTAATGCATCATATTTGTCTAGCATCAGAAATGTTATTATTAAGATAATGTAACATTTTCTTCCAGATACATGTCCCTGCCAATTTCCTTATATTGACTAACATGGCACTTTTCTTTGAGATATCAACCAGCATTATAGGGAAATTTATTGGTGGATGTAATTGATCAATATATTTGGTAATTCGCCCTATCATGAACACTTCTTTATTTCTCTTCCAATATCCTGAAATTAGTGGACGTAATTGATCAATATATTCGGTGCCATGCAAACTTCTTTGGATGGCAATTACAATTATGATATGGCTTGAATATGTCCCACAACAATACTTGGGAGAATTCTTCTCAATTATTTTGTCGCAATGATTAAATTTGAATCTCACTAATAAGGGGCGTTCAAATTTTCATAATGATTGGTGCATATGCATAATTTTTGAGTAGGTGTATAGCTTTTTTTGGCAATGCAATATAACTTTGTTTTTCTTTCAAATTCAATACAAGTAATTAGTCATACACAAAAGAATCATTAAAACTTTGTCTATAAATAGCTCAATGTTACGTGGATTATGCACTTCTCTGATTTTGGTCTGTTGGGGTACTCCACCTACCAAGTGGATTAAAATGAATACTGACAGGGCATCTAAAGGCAAATGGTAACTTGTGTGACAGCTCGATTTTCAGGTTCTGTTTTCGATTGAATAAGTTGAGTTTTTCATCGACATCCTATAGTTCTTTTCTTTGAGTTGGCCACTCACAAGATAACTAATCTATCAGGTGAAGCCGTTAAGGAATCTAAATGTAATAAACTCGAGAATTCGACTGCTCGATTGTGCTAATCTGTAAGGGTCATTACGGCACCATCAAAATCGATTAGAGACTGGAGATAGGTCGATTCAACAGAGGTATGCGATTAGATCGATTTTTCTGTCGAGCGGTACTAGACCGATTTTTCTGTCATTTCTATACCTTGTGCCTGTATTTAAAACCTCCAGATTTTCACAACTACTAAGAGTTGCCAATGTATCGAAGATGTACAATGTGGCTAAAAAATAATCGACCAGAGGTCAAATGCGCTAAAAATTCCTAAAAGCTACCCGGTAGGTTAGGTATTTTGTGGCCCCCTCCATCTTCAGCTGGCTTCTTCTTCCTTGGGCCTACTTTCTCCATTTTAGTATGTTTTAAGCTAAAAAATTACAGAGAGAACCAGCCAACATCCCCTGCCCATCAACCGCCCCTTTGCCACCGCCGTCCAGCGTCGTCGCACCGCCCGAGCAACCGCTCAAAGCCTGTTCATCGTGTTCCTGTCTCGCTCGCCCGCACTCGTGCCCTCGTGTGCCCTGGCTATCGTCAAGCTTGCCCTGGTTGTCGTCCAGCCTCCTGAGCCGTCTCTACCGCCGTCTAGTAGCCACCATCACTCGTTATAGCCCTCCACTGTCCTCCTAGCTTGTTCCAACCCAACCAGCTACTTGTTCCAACTCTTTTAGCCCAAGGACAAAGCCGAAAGCTCAGCAAGGGCTAAGGTATTCAAGGCCCATTTTAGGCCCGTCTGGACCTCTGTTGGTGTCACCTGCCTCCGCGTCGCCGTCGCCGTGAACTCACTAGATCGCAAAATCGGTGAGTTTACTTGTTAAACTCTGCTGAGGGAGTCAATGATGCTTAAGGGGTGATTAGTTTAGGCTAATTAGGGATTATGTGGTTAGTTAGTATGGATTAGTGATTTAATTGTTCGATTATGCATGTTATGTGGTTAGAATAGACGAATTAAGGGCTAATTAGATTGTACAATATATCTAGATAGATTTGGAAATTTTCTAGGCCCGTTGAGGTGGTTAGATTAGCATTTTCGGCCTAAGTTAGTATTTATGGTATTTAAATTGCATTATTTAATTATTTTGTAATTTATTTAATTATTTAATATTTTCCGGAAATTATACCGGGATAGCCGGTGACTGAAATTTCGTGCTAATTGCAATGGTGTGCTTAGTTTCTACAATTGAGTGTTAATTTGTGCAAATTGAATGGTGATTGGAATTTTGATTATTTATTCCAAAATTGTGAAATTTTGAAATTTAATTAGAAAATCTCATGTGTCGGGTTTTGACACCGAAAATAATTTTAATGACTATATCAAATCATGGGATTTTAAAAGTTTGGATGTCAATTTTTCTGGTTGAAATTGATCGTGTACCCACACACGATTATTTTTATCGGGTGTGTTTAATATTAAAAAAATAGGCCAAGTCATTATTTTAATTGAGGCATTTGAGTGCAAAGCACAATGTCCTTGGCCAGGATTGATTGATCGTGTGATGGCTAAGTGAACCCATCCTCGATGTGTGTCGATAGGTTGTTGCTCCTATATGGGATGCCCCTGGACAAGAGAAGCCGATTGCAATAGATTCTGGACCGATGCTCCTTCGTGAATGTTGTCCCCGTTGTGTGTCGGTGGATGTTGCCATGCTTGATGGTGCGAGACGAAGCCTAGCTATGCCAGAAGACCGATGTGCGTCAGTAGATCATGCTTGTGCAAGCAATAATCGAATTGGAGCATGTGATTGATTGAAATTGAAGCACCAAATTATGGGACAAAATTGTGTGGCACGGTATAGGGCATGTCAAAACAATTTGGTCTTATAATCGAGACCCCTAGATCGATTGTATCGATTGTATTTGTCACGCCCCAAACCCCGAGCATGCAATAACCCCTCCCTTGGTCGATAGAAAGCGACGTCCCAGGACTCGTCGACAACCATTCATTTTAATCTTTCATTATGTGCAAGCGGAAAACGAACCCCCTCCCAATCAAACAAACAATCAAGCAATCACAAGGGATGGAGAGATGAATAGCAAAAACCACAACAACTACTACAACAATGACAACAACAACAACATCTACTCGCATATATTCATTTTTTTTAAATTGGATTAACCTACAAAGGATCGTTTCCGATCTACAAGCCCAATAGAGGGCCGATCCATCCTCTAAGCTAGACCAAAAAGAAACTAGGCTAGGCTAACTCAACTATACACAAAAAGAACCCTCGAGCTCGGCACTACAGTCACTCGAATCCAGCAAACTTAGACCCCGTCGAGTCATAGTCTGAGGCGTACAAGTCGATGACTGGTGAAGCAGGGCCAAGATTCTCTACTGCATCGTCAAGAGAGTCCAGGTCCAAGGGATCCCAATCAGTGTCCTCAAGGCCCCTACGGGGTGGCCTGTCAAAACCTCTTAAGGAACTGATCAGCAAATCGCCATCCTGGATGAACCACGCCAAGAACCTATGAGGTATCCACTACCTCGATCCCTCATCCACCCAGATCATGGAGAGATATTTCTTTTACAGATGCGTCCGACCCGAGAAGTGGCGGTGCTTCACGACAGTATCCCAGTCCTTAGGGATACCGAACCTCATTGGTGGAAGCACCATCCTAAGGACTTGAAAGTGGTTATACAATAACCAGTGAGATAAAATCTTAGCGAGTCCTCCCCTAAGCCCCCGGTTATAACACTAACTCAACTAGGGGTATCTCTCCTGAACCACCCCATAAACAAACCACGACTAACAACCAACAATCAACAAATCGATTTGCATGCAACCTTACCCGGTATGCCATACCCTATACGTTGAATCGCAACACATTACACGCAATGCACATGGCCATTAGATGATGCAGTTCATGAATCACATATGAGTCGTGTCACAAGCAATCTTACCTAGCCATTGCCACACCCTGCATATTATCGATTCATGCGTGCATGCCATAAACAATGTGATCAACTCATGCATACCCAAAACCAATGATGCCATGATTCTCATACGCTCTTTCACTTTAGTGTGCCACCTATCATGCATCAATCAATCACACGGGTCCTGATTATAAGGTAAAATCGTTATGATACATCCCATACCGTGCCACACAATTTTACCCCATAATAAGGCGCAATAAACTCAACACTCACGCGTGTTCCATTTAAATATGACCTCCTAGCCATGGCCAACATTCCAGTTAGTGATCATTCGACTCCCACCGGGCTACTGATAAAAATCAGGCTTCGTCCTGCCCCATCAGGCACATCAACGTCTAGAACTTCCGCCTAGACGGTATCCTAAAAACGGACATCGGTCCAGTATCTACTGCGACCGGCTTCTGACTCCTGCTGGGTATCACCCCCAGACTTCCGTTGGGTGACGGTTCAACTTTCAATCACACAAGCACACCACTAAGACTCCCTTTTTATCTTTAAGCATTTAGCCAATGCATACATGATACGTGCTTGCAGGAACAATCCCTTAAACAAATGCAGTCTCAATCTCGTCTCTTGAAAATCGGTCAATTTCCATGTCTCTCGAACAAAATATATTTTCCTTTTTCGCATTTTGGATGAACAGTAAGCATGAACAATATCGCGTGAACAGTGTACATGAACGGTGTCACGTAAATAGTGAATTTCCATAATTAAATAAGTAATAAATTAAATTCATAAATCATTAAAAACATTATTTAAAGTAAATAACCAATCAATTAAAGTTAAACATACTCAATTAAGCACATAAGCATCATTAAGCAAATAAAGCGAGATTATGCTAAACTAATCTTAACCATTCGTCTAATCACCTATCTCAGGACTAATACAACTTAATTAATGTTGACACCTAAATTTTGGCGACTCAGTCATTTACTTATTACATAAAAATCAGGGATTAATTTTAAAAAAAAAATTGCATAACATATAGTTTTCAGAGCATTTCTTTTTATTACATTTGCAATTGATCGGCCACAGGGTATTTGAAAGTCACGAGGGAGATTCTAATAGTAGGCCATGATCTTTGCATGAACGAGAACAAAGGTGGCTGGGCACCGTTCCACTACGCGGCCATCAGGCGTAGGATCAAGTGGAGAACGATTTGTCTGGTGCGCTCAAGAAGTTGTCGAAGATGGAGATGCAGATGACCTTGTACGATGACGATGGGAACACAATCTCACAACTGGCTGCGGCTTCAAAACATCTCCAGTCCACTGGACGGCAAAACGGGGTCAAGCTCATTGAAAGGTTATGATGACCACACCCTTTTAATGCCAGAATTTTAATTCTGTTAAGCAAAAGTTTTGACCCATTGACCCATGCAAAAATTCTTTCAATTTTGTGTGGGCACGCGACAATTAAGGAAAGGAAGGATACGGTGGAGACGTCTTTGAGGAAACGAAAGCTGGTAGAGAATAAGAAAGAAAAGGGATACGAGCGAGAAATTGAAAGAATCAATATATTGGTATTTATGCTACATTATTTCTTGTTTTAAAACAAGAAAGAGTGCACCATCAAAGAAATCGCACGCATCCATAAGCTTGAGCAAAAGGGAAACGAATTCTCTGCATCAACTCAAGGACAAAGAAAGAAATATTGTTGGATATACCCAGGGATCTATTCACGGCAAGAAAGGGGAGAAATCGACAAAACTTGCAAGCTGATATTCAATTTGAAGAAATAAAATCAAAAAGGGAATATTCAGCACGTATTCAATCGACTTAGAGCTGCCATATTATATATAGAGCAGTAAACTGAGTGAGGGGGGGATTTCGAATTTCAGAGAGACACACGAGAGAGAGAATAGAGCAAACGCGAGGAATCTCGACCAGCTCTTGGCTGAGACGCTCCTTCCACGCATCCGCCCCTTCCACGGCCAGACTTGGGGTCGTGCTTCTGTCTCCATCACCGCCAAATGGTGCTGCTGCCCTGGTGAGGTGTCGATGACGGCCAAGCTGCTCCCTGCATACGTGCCACCTGAGAAGTCAATTGAGTCCGAGCTGTTGCACCCAACCGCGTTGCTGCTTTGCTTTCGTTGTTGCTACGCATTGGAGCCATTGCTCCCTGGCCCGCTGGCGCTGATCCTCCACTGATGAATGCTGCCTGATGCTACCCCTCTGCGAAGGGATCGCTGCCTCATCGAGTTGGCAATCTCATTGTGTTTCTATTTCGCAGCAACTCTCCCTTTTGCCGTTCTAGTCTTCTTGTGGCTAGCCCCCTGCTGTGCTGGTCATCCTCGTTGACTTTGCTAAGCTGAATCAGTGAAGCATTAGTCACCACTTGAAATTTGCTGTTGCTTACTGAGCGAGGCACCATCTTTGAGCAGCACGTCATCTTGAACTGCCGCCCGTGAGTCATCCCGCCATCCATCGTTCGATCGAACTTGACAACGTGGTTCACGTGATGACAAATATTAGGTAAGAATCTCTTTTAATTTGATTTTCATATGTCCTTATTGCCAAATTTGTGGGATTATCTCGTTTGAATATTTGAATGATACCATCATATCCACAAAATATCGATTAGCCTTTTAAATTGGGAAATCTTCCTAATTTCGCAACGTACATATGATTGACGGTCTGATTTCATGCTCGAAATACAACCCACAATCGTACGGAAAAATCACCAATCCGATCTTATGCTCGAGATACGATTCGTGATTTTATTTAAAAATTGGCCAATCCGATCTCATGCGTGAGATACGATTCGTCAATTTATTTCCCAAAATTAAATGGACGTGGATGATGTCTTGCATGATTTGGTGCCATGTTGTTCTTGATGCCTTATTTGTTTGCTTCCGTAAAAGAAAAAATATTTGAGTTAGATTAGATGCATGGTAAGATATTACCTCTTTTAGGTTATTTTGCATGTCTAGAATAGGAAATTTATTTATTTCGAATTTCTTAAATAAATATACCAAAAAACATAAATTTAGGATGTTAGATTTTTGTTTTACTAGTTTAAATTGCATGTTTAATTATTTGGCAATTATTAATTTCGAAATTTAAAAAGGAAAAAGGAAAAACAACAAAAAATCATCATGCATATGTCATGTAGAGTTAGGGTATATTTTGCACGTCATTGCATATTAGGGTAAAATTGCACTTAATTCAATTTTAGATAATATGCTTTCTTAATTTATTATAAGGTTAGGTATTTTCTTAAATAGATTGCATTTTAGGATTATTTGGGTTAAGATATAATTTTAGTTTATAGGATTTGGCTTAACCTAATTCCTAATGCAAATTGAATAGAATCTTAATCTAGTTAGATAATTTTCACATTTTTCCTAATTCCGAATTTCATGGAAAATACAAAAAATTATTTTTTAGAATAAATCCATCTCATGCTTCAGGATAGACTACATGCTTATTTATGTCATATCGCTTAGGTCATATAGCTAAGTCATGTTGCCATGTCATATCTTTTCATGTTAAATTAGTAGCATGCATTGCATAAAGCATGATTATCATTTATTAAATGAAAACAAAAAAAGAAATTGCGTGTTAATTAGAAATCATATTTAAGACTGTTGATGTGAATTCTGATGTAACAACGCAGATGCTTTCGTTGCTACGAGGTAAGTCTTGCAATTTATTTATTGCTTTACTTGGGTGTTAAATTGGTGGTTTGCGCATCTGCATGAACACCTCATATGTTAGGGAGGTAAATTAAAATAATTCAAGCTATTTGCCAAACATTTTTCAAAATAAAAGAGAAAGGTACCGAAAGGGCGTTAGAGAAATCTAGCGTAACCAAGTCCTCGAACTCATAAATCTCTGGTCCATGGGAGTAAAGTAAATCTCCCATTACCTTACTCATGTGTCTAATCGACCTACCATAAACTGATTAGTGGCGACTCCTAATTGAAAATCAATTGCATGTTAAGAACTTGAACCTAAGTAGCGAATTGGTATGGGCTTGGGAGAGCCCGAGTTAAGTCTAGGCTTAACAATCCATTAGCCAAACCCTAGGTGGTTCACACCCGAAAATTTGGTCATGACAGCTTGGCGACTCCGCTAGGGACTTGAGTTAAAACTCTTAGTGGACTTAGGCCGATTTTCTCTTTTATTTGAGAAAATATTTTTGTTTGGCAGTGAGGATTCCAGGTACGCCCCTAACATTTAAGGTGTTAAATGTTTTTGCAACGGGGGAGGTATAAGGGGAAGTGTTTGCTAACCTTCGTTTTGTAGGGAGGTGTAGGAATGTATAGTTTATTTTCATATATGAAGTGTTGCTTGATATAAACTATTGTGCATGCCTTGCATCTAGCACTACACTATTGCACACACAACCTGCTGCTAGACTTGGGCCGCATAGAATCATCTAGGATGGTATTGAGATGTTTGCCACTCCGACCGCATGCTCGCGGTATGAGTCGCCCATCTCAATCCCGAAATTTCTTTCATGATGTCAAGAGTACTCACCTCGATCCGTATGCCCGCGACCTGGGTCGGCTCTTTGACCAAGCCGGAGTCGTGAGGACCCGACATAGTCCACAAGCCCGTGGCTAGTCTAATCATCCTTGTGGCTCCACCTTGATAAGCTTTATAGACTAGAAATCGAACCACTTACCATGCGCATGTCTATGTGATTGCCGTCGATTTGTCTTGGTGAAGTAAGTCTTTTATCCCCATACTAATGCAATTTACTTACTTTGTCATACTCTTGGTCCGTCCATGACAATCTAGGTTAGTCGTTTGATCTAATTCATTCGTCAATTAAGAATGAAATGAGGAAATTTCCATGCAATGAATCATTTGCAAAAGAAAAAACTTTGGAGAATTTGTTTTCGTTCATGTCTAGGAAATTTGGTTTTGTTAGGGTGTCTATCTTTATTTTCCTAGTCCATTTTTAGGAAATGTCCTTCTTCTACGAACTTTTCATGAATAAATAAATAAAAAAATAGAAAAATCGATTTGATCATTGTCATGGATTGACTTTCTATTGACACCTCATGCTTACATGTTCATGTTCATTTGAATTAGGTGATTATGGAGCGATCCCGCTCACCCATCTGTTCACGATTGAGAGCTCAAATGATGGATCAAAAAGAGCTTATCTCGTCAAGCAATGGTGCTCCGATTTATCTTCAGTGAGAAAAATGCGACTCCAAAAAGAGAGCCAATAAGACTTTTGAACCGTCTCATTTTCCTGAGGTAGCCAAATTTGATGGCACCATGAAAGGACTAGTGACATATCTAGAGGGAAAAATATCTAACCCGAAGGGTTCACATCACAAGGAGGGTGAAGAATTCAAGTACACATGATTCATGGCCCTAAGTAGATCGATTTCCTCATTTAATTAGGGGCATGCACCTTCCCCTGCGTAAGAATTTTTATCGCTTTTTAGGGATTGGTTTCAATTTCTTCTGTGATTGAACATTACATTTTTTATTCCAATAAATGTAATTCGATTGATGAATATCAATAAAATTACAAATTTTGTTTTGAGAACATGATGGCGTACACCAAACCAGCCCGATGACGATATCCAACAATGAAAAAAAAATATCATCCATGGAGAAATTCTGAGGATTAGGGCTTCTTCATGCTTCCTCGTCCAAAATATTCCTCAAAAAGAAAAAAATCATTTTTGAAGCCATTTCCAAAAGCATGCATTAGGTTACCATTGTTTGTTTTTCTAATTCATTTACTTCATGTTTCAGAGCATAACAGAGAGACGTTTGAAAATAACGCATCAATTTCCAATGATGGTGGGCCCATTGATTTGGGAACATACATCCGAAGGAAAAATAGATGTGGGGGCAAATGATCATTTCCTAACTGATCTTGATGACATCTCCCAAGAGTGAAGAAGACATTAAGCACTACTTATCATCTTACTTGTCCCGAGCAATTTCCTTGAACATCAATAAGAAACCGAGGGCAAGTCAAAAGAAGATCATCTTGATTTCAAAGTGTGATGTATGGCATATCTCATTACAATTTGTGTGAGATATCATTCTCGAAAGCCAAATGAAGTTTCTCATTTCTATGAGAAAATGATGGGACAAGTCAAAAGATGATCATCCGTCTTGGATGAAATGGATATATTGCGTCCATGAGTATAATTAATTCTAGAATTGACACTTTGTTATTTTCCTTGCAAATGACGAATTGAGGCACTACAGATTCCAGTAGTGACATGACTGAAACAAAATCTTGATCCGAGCTAAAATGGTTGTGCAATTTGAATTTACTCTGATGTTGCATGGTATCTTATTCATGCACGTTCTCTTGTGCAGGGGCAAATGCGGATTTTCAGTCTTGACAAATAAGGACAACCCAGGGACATCCATTGCCAAGGCAATCCCATTGGGGAACAATCCCATGAATGAATGCTTAAAACTATGTTTTGAGTGCAATAAATATTTTTGTTTTGAAGTCACAAACGCTTTTCATGCTTAAGTTGCTAGACTCTTTTGAAAAGAGAATTTCCATAGTGATTTTACCTATTTAATTCACCAATTTCATGTGGAGGTTTGTCAAGAAGGACAATTCAATAGAGTGATATCAAATGCCTAAGAATGCTAAATGAGACGTGTCAGGATGATGAAAGGCAAGCCCTATCCTATACACAGTCCCCTTTTTATACATTTGTGAGAAGAGTGTAGAAAGTTCCATATACAAGGTAAAGAGTTCTCTCACGAAAGGCACGATAACCGAAATGACGAGAGGCAATTCATTTCTCTATCCTAAACATTACAGGAGATCCATTGCTTAACTCCTTTTGAGCCTTATACAATTGTGGAGATTCTTTCAAATTACCCCTGTCAAGAACTATCCTACATTGGGGCAAATGGGAGGTAAGATGGCATGATGAGGTGAGGAAAATGAAAAGATTTTTTCTTTCTCTCACTTGCATCAATCTTCAAGTCATGCTATTACATTGAATTCATGTGGTAATTTAAGTGTCTTAGGATGACAAAGAGCATTTCTTTCTCTATCCTATACACTTATATCTTTTGCATAGCCCACTTGAGCCTGCAATTTCATTTCTTTAAACCTAGTTGGTGATCATCTCCCACACTGGAGCAAGACAAAAGGCAGATGAAGACTCTTGAAAGATTCGAGTGTCATTCAAAGTGTAATTGCTTGACGCATGCATTGTGCGCAAGAATTGAATTCAAAAAAGAACTAAGGGGCATGAAAAAGCAGTGTGCCTAGTAAAAGTAAGGCCAATGCCCATGAAAGGAAGTAAAACAAAAAAAAATGCATGAGAACTGGGGGTATGAAAAAGCAGTGTGCCTGGTAAAAGCAAGGCCAATACCCATAGATGAAAAAAATAGAGTCAATATAGGTGACTGTCAATTGCAAGAATTTAATTCCAATGGAGCAATACTCAAAGAACTCAAATGTTGAGTTTTTATAATCAATGGGGCACTTCATGAAGACAATCCCCGATGGTGAAAAAGAAAACTAGTGGCAATGCCAAGATGATCATCAGCTCTCACCCTTTACACACATTTTGAGCATGCTGATCCTTTCATTTCTCAACCCATGAACCTAACCTATGTTACGTCCCTTACAAAGTCTCTTCAGATTAGGACACTTGAATTAACATAGGAGTTCATATGTTTATAAGCATCGCTCAAAGAAGTGCGAGCAAAATTATTTCTTTCTCATTTTGCAGGGTTCTTGACTTGTAAACCCGGAGATGATTATAGAATTGTTCTTTCAATTGCCTTGACTCGAAAAGTCCCTTTGTCAAGCCATTGACCAAGTTCACATTACGGTCCTTATTAAAGACCTCTCAGATTGGTAAGATCGTACTGCTTGCGAGAATACTTGGACCCTCGTTGGTATGATGATAGTGAGATGGAGTGATTCTCATAAAATAGCCTCTAAATGAGAGTGAGTGAAAGTCTTTTCTAACTGAAAGTCTCTCATTTAGTATTCTTAGAAAATCCATGTCATGAAAATTATCTTGAACAACAATTCTTTTCTGTGGAAATTTGGATGATGCAAATATGGTAAAGTCATTATGCATAAACCTTAATTGAATTGATGAAAACCCATTGAACTTTGAAATGTGCATTCTAGAATAGCTTAAATTGTCTACCTCTTTGATGAATGCATATCAGTTTTTTCTCTAAATCATGTTTGGTAGGTAATGTTTTCTTAAAAACTCAAGAGCTCTTGACATTCAAGTTCCTTTTAGAATGCCTCATGATATTAGGAGGTGAGAAACATTCACGAACATTCAAGGTGCATCCTTGATGTTCCAAAATTTATTTCTACCAGGAGGTGAAAGACCTCCACATGATATCTAAATTCCGAAAGACATATCCCAAAGAATCAGAGATATCACCAGGTAAGTATATCTCTACTCATACTCTAAACACTTGTCATTGTGCAAGTGTTTTCTTTCAAGCACATCGACACTTGACTCGGTCAAGCTGCCCATTTATATTGACCTGGCGTGCTTTTGTAGCCTAGAGTCCCACTTTATCGATCCGGCATGCTTTCATAGCCCGGTGTTCATTGACCTGGTGTGCTTTCATAGCACAGGTTCCCTTTTATCGAACCGACGTGCTTCCGTAGCCCGGAGTTCTCAACCAGGCGTGCTTTTGTAGCCCAGAGTCCCCCTATCAAATCGGCGTGCTTCCGTAGCCCGAAGTTCCTCTTAATAGACACCCTATTGAGTTGTCCTCCAAAGATTTTTCTCTAGATTCAGTCTGATTAAGACGACCGAAAAAGGTTCGGGTCCTAGTCAGATGATCTATGTTGCAACGCTAGGCGACTGAAGAATGGTTCGGGTCTTAGCCAAGCAAAATTTCCGTTTAGGCGATCGTAAAATGGTACGGGTCCTAAACAACATTTATTACTCTAACAGGCGACCGTAAAATGGTATAGGTCCTGGAAAAGCAATTTCCCCGTTCAGGCGACCGTAGAATGGTACAGGTCCTAAACACAACTAAGCACTACCATACTGGGCGACCATAGAATGGTACGGGTCCTAGACACAACCAAGCACTGCCATACTGGGCGACCGTAGAATGGTACGGGTCCTAGACATGTAACACCAAATACCTCAGACTACTCTATCCTCCTTGAAGGTAAGTTATTCCAGGTAAAGTTCATTTATCATTTGCATTAGCATTTCCATGCATCATATAAACTGCATAAAAAATAGAATTCATTTTCAAAAAAAATTGCATTAGCATTTAGGTCTCAATTTATCTTTGAAGGCAACCTCTACGAGCTCACCTTCAAATAGGGGAAGCTGTTGACACCTAAATTTTGGCGACTCAATCATTTACTTATTACATAAAAATTAGGGATTAATTTTTAAAAAAAAAATTGCATAACATATAGTTTTGGGAGCATTTCTTTTTATTACATTTGCAATTGATTGGCCATAGGGGATTTGAAAGTCACGAGGGAGATTCTAATAGTAGGCCATGATCTTTGCATGATGGAGAACAAAGGTGGCTGGGCACCGTTCCACTACGCGGTCATCAGGCGTAGGATCAAGTGGAGAACGCTCAGTCCGATGCGCTCGAGAAGTTGTCGAAGATGGAGATGCAGATGACCTTGTACGATGACGATGGGAACACAATCTCATAGCTACCTGCGGCTTCGAAACATCTCTAGTCCACTGGACGGCAAAACGGGGTCAAGCTCATTGAAAGGTTATGATGACCGCACCCTTTTAATGCCAGAATTTTAATTCTGTTAAGCGAAAGTTTTGACACATTGACCCGTGCAAAAATTCTTTCAATTTTGTGTGGGCATGCGACTTTCAGTAATTAAGGAAAGGAAGGATGCAGTGGAGATGTCTTTGAGGAAACGAAAGCTGGTAAAGAATAGGAAAGAAAAGGGATACTAGCGAGAAAGTTGAAAGAATCAATATATTGGTATTTATGCTACATTATTTCTTGTTTTAAAACAAGAAAGAGTGCACCATCAAAGAAATCACACGCATCCATAAGCTTGAGCAAAAGGGAAACAAATTCTCTACATCAACTCAAGGACAAAGAAAGAAATATCGTTGGATATACCTATGGATCTATGCATGGCAAGAAAGGGGAGAAATCGACAAAACTTGCAAGCTGATATTCAATTTGAAGAAATAAAATCAAAAAGGGAATATTCAGCACGTATTCAATCGACTTGGAGCTGCCATATTATAAATACAGCAGTAAACTGAGAGAGGGGGGGATTTCGAATTTCAGAGAGACACACGAGAGAGAGAATAGAGCAGATGCGAGGAATCTCGACCAGCTCTTGGCTGAGACGCTCCTTCTACGCATCCACCCCTTCCACGGCCAGACTTGGGGTCGTGCTTCTATCTCCATCACCGCCACATCGTGCTGCTGCCCGGTGAGGTGTCGACGACAGCCAAGCTGCTCCCTGCATACGTGCCACCTGAGAAGTCAACCGAGTCTGAGCTGTTGCACCCAACCGCGTTGCTGCTTTGCTTTCGTTGTTGCTACGCACTGGAGCCATTGCTCCCTGGCCCGCTGGCGCTGATCCTCCACTGATGAACACTGCCTGATGTTACCCCTCTGCGAAGGGATCGCTATCTCATCGAGTCGGCAATCTTATTGTGTTTCTATTTTGCAGCAATTCTCCCTTTTGCCGTTCTAGTCTTCTTGTGGCTGCCCCCCTGCTGTGCTGGTCATCCTCGTTGACTTTGCTAAGCCGAATCAGCGAAGCATCAGTCACCACTCGAAATTTGCTATTGCTTACTAAGCGAGGCACCATATTTGAGCAGCACGTCATCTTGAACTGCCGCCCGTGAGTCATCCCACCATCCGTCATTCGACCGAACTTGACAACGCGGTTCACGTGATGCCAAATATTAGGTAAGAATCTCTTTTAATTTGATTTTCATATATCCTTATTGCCTAATTTGTGGGATTATCTCCTTTGAATATTTGAATGATACCATCATATCCACAAAATATCAATTAGCCTTTTAAATTGGGAAATCTTCCTAATTTCGCAACGTACATATGATTGACGGTCCGATTTCACGCTCGAAATACGACCCGCTCACGCTTGAGATACGATTCGTGATTTTATTTAAAAATTGGCCAATCCGATCTCATGCGTGAGATACGATTCGTCAATTTATTTCCCAAAATTAAGTGGACGTGGATGATGTCTTGCTTGATTTGGTGCCATGTTGTTCTTGATGCCTTATTTGTTTGCTCCTGTAAAAGAAAAAATATTTGAGTTAGATTAGATGCAAGTTAGGATATTACTTGTTTTAGGTTATTTCGCATGTCTAGAATAGGAAATTTATTTATTTCGAATTTCTTAAATAAATATACCAAAAACAGAAATTTAGGATGTTAGATTTTTGTTTTACTAGTTTAAATTGAATGTTTAATTATTTGGCAATTATTAATTTCGAAATTTAAAAAGGAAAAAGGAAAAACAACAAAAATCATCTTGCATATGTCATGTAGAGTTAGGGTATATTTTGCACGTCATTGCATATTAGGGTAAAATTGCACTTAATTCAATTTTAGATAATATGGTTTCTTAATTTTTATAAGTTTAGGTATTTTCTTAAATAGATTGCATTTTAGGATTATTTGGGTTAAGATATAATTTTAGTTTAAATTAGGATTTGGCTTAACCTAATTCCTAATGCAAATTGAATAGAATCTTAATCTAGTTAGATAATTTTCACATTTTTCCTAATTCCGAATTTCATGGAAAATACTAAAAATTATTTTTTAGAATAAATCCATCTCATGCTTCAGATAGACTACATGCTTATTTATGTCATATCGCTTAGGTCATATAGCTAAGTCATGTTGCCATGTCATATCTTTTCATGTTAAATTAGTAGCATGCATTGCATAAAGCATGATTATCATTTATTAAATGAAAACAAAAAAAGAAATCGCGTGTTAATTAGAAATTGTAGTTAGGACTGTTGATGTGAATTCTGATCTAACAACGCAGATGCTTTCGTTGCTACGAGGTAAGTCCTGCAATTTATTTATTGCTTTACTTGGGTGTTAAATTGGTGGTTTGCGCACCTACATGAACACCTCATATGTTAGGGAGGTAAATTAAAATTAATTCAAGCTGTTTGCTAAACATTTTTCAAAATAAAAGAGAAAGGTACCGAAAGGGCGTTAGAGAAATCTAGCGTAACCAAGTCCCCGAACTCAGAAATCTCTGGTTCGTAGGAGTAAAGTAAATCTCTCATTACCTTACTCAAGTGTCTAATCGACCTGCCATAAACTGATTAGTGACGACTCCTAATTGAAAATCAATTGCATGTTAAGAACTTGAACTTAAGTCGCGAATTGGTATAGGCTTGGGAGAGCCTAAGTTAAGTCTAGGCTTAACAATCCATTAGCCAAACGCTAGGTGGTTCACACCCGAAAATTTGGTCGCGACAATTAAATATCCTAAACTAAAATTAACTCTAACTAAACCAACTCTAAGCAAGTTTAGGCAATAATCAATGGATTAGAAGCTAAACAGACTCGTTAAGCAAGCTGAAGACACGGACGCGGCGGCGGCGACGAAGGTGACGCACGGGAAACTCAACCACGATGACCTAAAGCGGTCACGGGGCTGAAACAAAGTAGCAACAAGCTCTGCCTCTCACTAAAACTCCTAGAAATGGAATTGTAGGAGGAGAAAATGAGTTGGGCGGCTGGTCGGAGCTTGGGTCGAAATGGGGGAAGAATGGTTGAAACAGGCGAAATAGGCAAAGTAGTGCAGGTCTAGGCGGTCCGACAAGCGGGGCAACTTCTGGCCGGCCGGCAAGTCAGCCGGTGGCTCCAACCGGTGAACGACCACCTCAGGGCGTACAATTTGGGTCTCATGAGCATGGTGGTGGGTGGCATGGGCGCTGATTCACACGGGAAGGCAACAATCAACTCAGCTTTTCACAAGAAGGTTTATAAGAGAAGAAAGAGGAAGAAAGGAAAACAGGAAGAGAGAGGGGCTGCGAATTTTGTAAATGAAGAGGAGGAGAGAGAGTGAAGTGAGGATAGAAAGCCAAGTCTCATTAAGACTCTTCAATGCATGCTTCAACTCTCCATGCGAGTGACCTCATCTAGGGTCAAAATGGTCATTTCCACCTTGCACCATTTCCCAATCTGCCCTTGGGCTGAAAATGAAGGGTGGGCCTAAGAAATAGGCTAGGATATGAATAGAAATGAGCTTGGGAATTGATTGGGCTCAAAATGGTTCGAGGTTAGATAATGGGCTTGGAAGACAAAATGGTGGGTTGGGCCCAATGGGCTCACTTACTTGCCTTGGGCCTACCATGGTGGCTGTCCCACCTTGGGCCTAAGGCCCACACTGGTTTTGCTCAAACCACATCCTCACGGGCTTGCTTTCCCAGTCCGTAACTCCTTTTTCCCAACACTCGGCTTAATTGGCACTGCCGACTGTCGAAGTAGCAACATCCAAAGTTCGTCCCGGACGTTCCTGATAATTCAAAGTCCAATCTTGGGTTCTCATGCCATGTCAATTTCGCCCTAATGCCATTTTGGGTACAACTTAGACTGATAGGCGGCTTTGAGGATTCACGCGTAACCGACTCGTGCCAAACCACGTTCAAGACATCTCAACACATGGACGTCCTTGACTACATGAAATTGCAAATGATAGATTCTTATTTCAAAGTACACGATTACCGAGAATCGACCTAGGGTCGTTCGCGGGCTCGATAATAGTAAACGGAATCACCCGTCGTTTCATTATGTTCTGTTTGCGAATCGACTTCTAATCATCCTTGAAATCGGCCTACCTATCTACAGGATCATCCTCATGCAAGTCCCACGGTCAAGTCGTTTTCACAGGTCAAGTTCTTTGGTAGTACAAGTTCTGTCCTCATTAGTCTTTCCCCTCAAAGTTAGTATCTCATAAGTGATCAATTCTGAGTGAGATCAACCAGCAATGCATTGACGAAATTCACATCCATTCATCCCTCAGAGGGCTTGAATTTTAGGATGTCACAGTATTGATTGTATCGCTTGTATTGATTGAATTGGTCGATTGAATTGATTGATCGATTGATCGATTGTATTGATTGGATTGATTGATTGAGTATATGAATTGTACTGACATGCAAGAGGGAACTGAGGTGAGGTAAATCCTCTATCTTGTGTGCATAGACTGCCTCTAGGCGTATTTCCTTCCTAGTTGGGGTTTAGGAGGTGAACTTGCTAAGACATTGTCTCACCTCATCATGGGCTCAAATCTTTTCAGGTCCTTAGATGGCGGTTCCTCTGAAACTTTTTGGTCAGCTGTGGGCTAATACTGAGCAGGATATAGACGTCCCTGTTCCTGGTAGTCTTTGGGTCTACGAGTTGGTCGTGACCACCGTCTGGGTCGATGAGGGCCTACCTAAGAGGGTACCTCATCGATTCAGAGCATGGTTCCACCATGGACTCAATGGATATAGAGTGGGTCCCCTCTAGGGTTTTCAGATCCCAACTGTGGTAATTGACGCTGCTTTTGGCGAGGGTGTAGCTAACTCTCCTGATGGTGCTATGGAGGACCCGGCGCCCTTAGAGCCTATGGAGTCCAAAGGATCAGCGAATGTGTTCGATTAGTTAGTCTTAGGACAGTTTCCTTTTGAGAGCCGGTCTTTTGTAGACTTTTGTATAAAAACTAGTGTGTTTATAAAAGTGTTTTGGTTGTGAAATTGTTTCTTGCTTTTCTATCCTATGTTGGTTGCTGTCAGGGGTTATCATTTGCTTCCACATGTGCATTAAAATGAATGGGTCGGCGACGTGTCCTGGGATGTTGCAATTTCTTCAACCACCAAGGGATGTGCACACGCTCGAGGTTCAGGGCATGACAACTTGTAAGTACAAGGGGTTTATATAGAAACAAATGGGGTAACTAGCTTTGTGGTTTTTAAGAATTCTTGGGAATGTTTATCAAGACAAGCAGACCTTTGGGCTTTGTGGTTGGGACTCAACTTTGCAAAACAACTTGATTTTTATAAGATAATCATTACGATTGACTCCAAAGCCATCATTGATCTTGCTAGTCTGGAGTTTATGATTGATAATGCTAACCCTACTTTGCTAAAAGATATCAAATAGCTGTTGTGCTTTTACTTTTGAGTTTAAAGTACAACACAACTCTTTCAAAAGAAACTGCTCTATAGATTGGCTTGTTAATAAATTGATATGATTTTGGATACTAGTTTCTTCTCATTACCTCCTACAAAGTTAGTTCATATTTTATTATGTGATAAAATAGGGAGAATAAATTCACCACGTTAAATTTTTATATATGACTTTAGCCTTTTTTTCATACACAAAAGAAATTGAAATAAGAAATCCATTGGAAAGGCATCACCGATGTCTTTAATAGTTGTTGGAGAGACAGAGAAATGAACGGCCAGAAATCCCTCACATCTGTCATTGTGTAATTTAATTGTTTGATGATGATTATGTGTTATCGTAACTCAAACTTAGCAAGTCCCAACTTGGGAACATTATGAAGGAAGAGAACTCGCCACCTAAACATAATTCCATATGATCAGGCCCCTTACTAGGGCTTCGGCTCATGATTCACTCAACCCATGATATTAAGGGCGAATTTCCCAAGCTTAGGATGCTGCTATTAAAAGGACCAAAGGCGATCTTCGTCGTCGTTAAGAGAAACATAAAAACGACACCCTTTGGAGCAACTCCTCAAACCAAATGAGCACATTGTGTGCACTTCAAGAATGATGTTAATTGCAGTTTAGGGTGACTTGGTTAAGAGTTGGACCTAACAAACCGAATTGTGCAACTAGATTAGTCCCCGTTATTCACTGATACTGCACAGTAAGTTACCCTTTGTGTTTGTCTTGCAAGGCTGTTTACACCAAAAAATGATCAATTTTCGGTTATTATCAACATGTGATAATTTTAATCAATGAGAGTAGAGTTTGGTCATTTATGAACAAAATAGTCAACAACGCATGAATCTATAGCTTGAAGGAATCGGCTAAAAGTGGACTCCACAATTTCGAATGCAACCGTCTAAGAACTAACCATCAATACATTGGAGTAAAACAAACCTCACGATAGTAGAGTCGAAGAATCCATCAAGATAATGGAGTCAATAAAATTGGTCAAGGAAGTTGAGTCAAACACATTGTCCTTTTGGAAACTGTTTGTAACCATTGTTGGAAATTGTCGATTGGGCTTGAAATAGCCACATTGTCCTCTTCAAAGGCCCTCAGCACACAAAATAATTTTTTAATAAAATTTTTAAGTCATATTAAAAGATAAGTTAACTTTTTTTAAAAAAAAAAAAAAAAAAGGGGTAAGCCACGTGATTACCTTCCATCCACTTTTTTTCCTTTTTATAAATCATATTTGGACCAAAATGACATCGCTTTAGCCTTATCTTTCGTGTTTTAGCCATTGACCATTTTATAATATTATTCATATTTTTTTAATTTTAAAAATATGAAAGGGAATTTTTGACCATTTTTATTTTTTCCTTCTTTTTTTTTTTTTTTTTCTTTCTTTTCCATTTATTTCTTCCAAACTCAATGAGGGCTGCTAGCCAACCCTCGTCGGTCACAAATGAGGGCCAGCTATGTGGCATCCTATAATTTCTTGTCAATCCTTAGAGGTGTTTTAATTCATGTTTTGCATTGAGATTTTGGCCAAGCTTTTGATGGGTAATTATTTGACAGGAAAATTCTATTTTTTTTTTTTTGGCCATGTGATTTATGGGTTGGAATTTATTAAATTAGGTCACAAAGTTTTGTGAATTAAAAATTTCAATTAGGTGTTTATATAATTAAAGTTTAAGGTGGATTATTAGGATGAGGGTGGGCTGGACATTTAAAGACCAAACCAGCCTATAGCCCCACCCCTTTTTCAACCGGCCCACGAAGCCCAAGGAGGAGGAGCTACCATCGATCAAGGCTGGCCCAAGCCCAGCCAGATGAAGCCCATCATGTGCATGGGAGAATTGACAAGTGTTATTCCCCTAAGTCCAAGTGTCTTGCATGCAATCAAATGATTGCTCATCATTGAAGGGAAGAAAATAGGAGAACCGGCTTGATGATAAGGGGGGGAGTGTCGACCGAGAGGGAGAGAGAGAGAGGGTTACCAGGAGAGAGAGAAATCAAGAGAGAGGGAGAGTGAGTGTGCGGGAGAAGAAGGAAGGAAGCCGATCACCGCCGTTCACCGCCGTCGAGTCCGCCTCGCCCTCCGTTCGTGCTTGCTATGTTCACTCGGTTTGGAGGCAAGTGGGATCCCTTGATCTACTCTTGCATGCTGTGCTTAGTGTGTGTGATTGAATGGTAACGATTTCAGATGTATAGGATGTGAAAAATTGAAGTTATAAGAGTGGTGCTCTAGTCTAGTGTACTGTTCTTGAGAAAAACAGCTCGACCTTGGATGTTCTAGTGACTTGCATATGATGTTCTAGTCGAATTTTGGATTTGATCTCTAAACGAAAGTTGTAAAGGACATCCTGAGGTTTAACATATCAAAAATTTAGAGAAAAAAAACAGGAATAAGTAGGCGAAATCGTGGTCCTTTGGAGATGGTTAGATCTGGAAATTTCAGTACCAGGAACAGGGGTTTTAACCGTCCATATTTAATTACCTAGGACGAATATGACTTTAATGTTTTCATGAAATATCTACCTTATGGTCTTGACTATCACATAGTCGAATTTCATAATTTTTGAAGGTCATTTGGGTATTTAATCGGAAATGTTTCTAAAACTGTGCAATCTGATGTGTGCGGACTTTGTAAGTTGCAATGCGTGGACTATATTGTTTTTTATGAGGTTCTTTTGGAAACGTGTTCTGCATGAAATATCTCTCTTCATTTCTTCCCTAAAACATATTAAAATTTCGTAATCTTTGAAGTTCATTTGCCTATTTAACCAAAAATGTTTCAAAAACTGTGTAAGTTGAACTGTTAGAATAGTAGTGCTGTGATGCATGGTCTATACCGAATTATATGGAGATCTTTTGGTGTAGTGTTCTGCATGAAATATCTGTCTTTATGTCTTTACTATCACATGTTCGAATTTCATAATTTTTTAAGGTCATTTGGGTATTTAATTAAAATTCTTTCTAAAACTGTGCAAGCTGGATTGTGCGAATTTCAAAAGCTGTAATGCATGGACTATTCTGTTTTGTATGAAATTCTGGTAATTCCCCAAATGCCTCTAGAGCTTGTCTATGATGTATTAAATTCTTAGAAATTATTAGGGCCAATCACTAAATTTTAAGAAGTGTAAATTAAAAGAACGCATTCCGTTTCTAAAATAATAGCAATAATCCATGAGTTTGCCCCATGAATTATATTGTTTTTAAGTGATTGAATCTTGCTGCACATGTGATGATATTTGGCATTACATAAAAAAATCAAAATCTGAAATTGACCTTGTTGCCATCACATCATGTGCCATGTTGATATTGAGACACAAATGTGAATATGAATTATGATAAATGAAGATACCGTCGGAGTTGTGAGCCGACGATGCCCCGGGAGTGTCGGGATGCCCGGAGGTGAGTGCCGATTGCCCGGAGTGTGTGTGCCGGATGTCCTCGGGAGTTTCGAGATGCCCGGAATGTGGGGGTGCCGGAGGCCTCGGAGGTGTGTGCCGGGGGATACCTCATGATGCCAGTTGGGGTACGAGATGCCCGGAGGTGTGTGCCGGATGCCCAGAGGTGTGTGTCGAAGGTTCCTCGCGATGCCAGGTTGGGTGCGAGCGATAAAATGTGGGATGCAATTACTAGTTCTAGGAAAGAAAAATGTGGTGACTCAATTGAAAGATAAAAAGTTGAAATTGAATCATGCATAGTATTGTGACATGTATGCATGGTTGTATGATATAATATGTATAAGTGCATTGTTGTTGACACCTTAAAAAAAAAAAAATTTATTACTGCATGTAGATTATCTAGGTGTTTAATTTAGTTTTTTTTAATGGAATATGTTTTTCCTAAAAAAAAAACAAAAAAGCAAGTTGGGGCCGATGATCTGAATATGACTAGCCAAGCCCAGGAGATCAGATTGTAATTAAAACGGCAAGTTGGGGCCAAAATGCAATTCCCAAAAAGTTGAGGGACCAATTTGCAAAATTTGCAAAATTTTGCTCGAACCCTTAAATCATTATCTTGGCCCCCAATTGAGTTGAAATTGAACTTGGGTCAGGTATAATTAATCGAATCGGGCAAAAAGGACCTAATTGCATTGAATTTGGCATTTTCGGGCAAGAAAATTGCCAACTTTGAGGGACTTTCTTGCAAAATTAGGTGTAGATAATTGGGAAAAAGGGTCAAGATCTTAAACTACTATACATGAGCTTTCTAATTAATCAAAAAATGCAGCCAAATTAGTGGATTAAAGCACTCAAATCAGCAGCCAAAACTCAGTCCACGAGTTGGTCTTAATTCGGAGTTGCTGAGTAAGCAATTTGGTGGCCCCACCATATCCTCCTCAGCTGCCCAACCAACCCGATCTTTGCACGTGATGGAAGAACGTATATAATAGTGCAAGTGGACGAAAATTGGCCAGGGATAAGCTGCTGAAAGCACCGGAAAATCGCAGCAAAATCCGCACACTCAATAGCTGCAGAATTGAAAAAAATTGGTTAAGTCAGAGAGTGGGTGAAGTAGCCCTGTTGACAGGCTTGGTAGGTACACAAAAGGCTGACAAAAAATCCTATAATTCAGGGGATAAGATTTACGAAATGAGCTCTTTCGAGGGACGAGAGGAAAGAGACGAGAGAGAGAGGAGAGAGCTCGGAATCGATCCCCAAAGAAGCCCTCAGAAGCAACTCCAGAAAAGAGAAACCCAGAAATTCCAGACCAACCTGGAGAGAGAAAAGTGAGATTTTCACACACCTACGGCCAAAATTAGCCAAAACCTTCAACTAGAGAGTAAAACTTTATTCAAAGATCTTTCCAACCATAGGTCGCACGTCCCAAATGGAGATTGGGAAGACCTCCGAAAGCCCCCCGAAACAGTGCCCTCCTGGCAGGCCAAGAAAGTCCGAAAATTATCCTCCTCATCGGCCAATAACCACTTGAAAAGGAAACTAGGAAGCAAGGTAAGCATTCTAGATGTACTTATTTTCGAGTTTGAGCATGTTTTGATCATGAACATCAAGAGGAAAACCAGCCCGGAAAACTAATTTCTGAGGCTGAAATTTTTCTGTGTTTGAAATCTCTTCAAGAGTTTTGCATGTGTGCTTCTTGGAGAGGTCGTTTTGATGTTGTTCGGTGGGTCATTCTCTATGATGTTTCTTGCATTTGAAAGCTCATGTTACCCACTTTCACTCGGATTAAATAGTGTTTCCCTTAGATCTCGTATGTGATGAGTGTCGGGGCTTGAATATGGGCATTCAACATGTTTGCTTGACTTAGGTTCAAACCCAGATTTGCAAAATCAGATCAAACCGGCATATTTGATGACGATTCCAGCTTGGTTTTCGTGTGTTTTAAGCTGTGATTTCTATCTAATCTTACTCCTTGCATGTGGTAGTTTAACCTTGATGTTTTAGTTCCACATAATATTGCTCATGCGTTGAGATTGAAGGCCGCAAACGTGGCCCGAGGAAGCTAGTTTGGGATGTTTGATGCACGCCAAGTGTTTAACGAAATGCGCAAACCAAGTTTTGATCTTGAAACGGTCAATTTGAGCTTGGTTCTTGTTATATTCATGGTGCTGGGCAGTCCTAAATTAGTGTAAATCGGCATGTATCGTTTAGTGAATTAATTTTAAATAAAAATTAAAAAAATGAAAATTTCAAAAAAATTATAAAAATGATGGATGACATCAAATTAAGGCAAAAATGATATTTAGGAATTTTTTTAAATGTCATTTTCTTAATTTAATGATATTTTGGTACTTTATAACCATTTTTGTAAATAATCTATTTTGTGTAGATTAAAATTATTTAGAGTAATTTCATGCATATTTATATTTCCATTTCGCTCATGGGGGTCCTGTCCTAGTGCGTGATAACAAGGTCATGTAATATTATTTGCCCGACTTGTATCGAGTCTTTCTTTTCCACATTACTTTCAAGTCATTTCAATTTCTTAGATATTTACTTGCGCGCTGCTTTTCATTAATTTGAGTGTAAATTTCTCTTCTAAATTATGTTAGGATTAGTTTAAACATTAAGGAAAACAAACCTACAAAACATTTGCATGGATGCTTAGCGGTTTTATAAAGATTATAATTGGTAATCAAGATTGTGTGGCCGTTTAGATGAACAACCTTTCGAGTTAGTGGTACCGCAAGGGCGCTAATAGAAACATTAGCATAAACAAGTCCCCGTTCCTAGAAATCTCTGGTTGCGTAGGAATCGAGACAACACTCCCGTGTCTCGATTGGTTTCTAGCCGACCCCAATAGGCTAGTGGCGACTCCTAAAAATATTTAGGTTGTTAAGAACTAAAAAACAAAATCCAACGTCGCGCGAGGTATGGGCTTGGGAGAGCCTGTGCCTAATTTTGGGCCATTGGTCCGCCTCTTTAGACAAATACCCCTAAACCTTTCTTTCTTTTCCTTGGACGGAAAAAAAGAGGTCGTGACAATGGTGGTATGTGCACATAAGGCATGGATATGCATGAATGCTTGATGATGAGTGCATAGTGGTATATGCACATATGGCATGGTGATATATGCATGAATGCTTGATGGTAAGTGCATGGTGGTATATGCACATATGGCATGGTGATATATACATGAATGCTTGATGATAAGTGCATGGTGATATATACACATATGGCATGGTGATATATGCATGGCTGCAAGGGAAGATACGCTTGAATGCACGAATGATATGTGTTTTGTTCATGATACCTTGATTGTTTTGTTTGATGCATTGAGTAGTTTGGTGGATCTTTTACCTGCTAAGTGGTTGTACTCACCCCTTTTGGGAATTAACATTTCAGATTAGAAAGATGCCTTTGCTGCCGGTTGCACGTGGTACTTACTATGGCATACCTACTGATGTGGATGTGGAGTGTACTGAGCATGTCTATGTCAGTGCTCCTGGTTTAGTTTTTGTTCGAGTTCGAGTGTTGGTTATGTACGACGTGGGTCGAGCTGATGACCCGATCATCCAGGAGTTTTTATCTGTCCATGTCCGACATGATGGAGCGATGTTAGGGATGTTACGCCGCCGCCACCTGATGCACCGGATTGGGTATGATGGCGCGTACAGCTGTTGGGAGCTGACACTTTTTGGAGATAGCCGATGCTTGTTGATGGAGGGTTGTACATGTTTGATGTAGGGTCGAGTCCTCTTTTTGAGTGGTAGCCAAGTATAGTTAAAAATCTTGGCCTTTTGTTGTATCGACCTTGATGTCCATCATGAAAAATATAAATAAGAGTGAATCGGCATTATCTTTTCTTATGGTGCGTAGTTGGTGTGTATTGCATTATGGTTATTGGAGAGAGGGATGGTGAGATTTGTTTATGCTTCCGCTAATAAGTTGCGCTAAGACCTTTTCAAAAAAATAAAAATTTCTCTTGTTAATGGGTATCGGTTTGTGAAGTTATATGAAATCGAGTAATTAAAAGAGATCACCTGTGGCGACCTCAAGCGAATCAGGGGTGCCACAAGCTGACCCTCACCAATTGCGAAACCCTTAGTTTGCTTGACGAAGGTCAATTGGCCCTTGCCGAACTTGGTAGGAAAAAAAATGAAACAAAAAAAAAAATTATAAAAGATGTCCATGTTAGTGTGGGCTCTCCTACGCGGGCATTATCGATGTCCATGCTAATGATTTTCGGTTAAAATTGACTAGATTAACTTTAAGCTCAATTAGCAAAATTGAAAGTTGCACTTGGCTTTTGTCTTGCTGTCGTGACCAAAATTTCAGGTGCACCACTTAAAATTAGGCTAATGGACTCTTAAGCCTAAACTTAACTCGGACTCTCCCAAGCCCATACCACTTCACGACTTATGTTCAATTTCTTAACATGCAAATGCTTATTATCTAGGAGTCGCCACTAATCAGTTTACGGTAGGTCAATTAGATTTACTTTACTCCTACGAATCAAAGATTTTGGATACGGTGACTTGGGGTGCGTTTGGGAACCACTTCCCAAAGCCCCTTTGAAGCCTGAAGATACTTGGGCAAATGCCAGCTCGTTTCGGCTTTTTCAGCATGCCCACAAGGGCACCGTTCATATTTTTTTTTCCGAAATTGTCCTCACGAATTTTTTGTTTTTCCGGTTCTTGCCCTTGTGTTGCAACTGTTCATCTTCTCGGGGGTTCGGTTCTGGCTGACTGCGAGCGGCCGGCGACTGCTAGAGGGACGCCGGCGATCGTCGGGGGGTGGCGCGATCGACGCCGGAGGTGGCGCGACCGAGGGCTGGGTCGCCGCAACCCAAATCAGGGGCGGCAGGCGGTCTTCTTCTTCCGCAAGCTTCTTCTTCCGCAAGCGTCACCGGCGACCGCCGCGACCCACGGCGAGGTCTAGGTCACCGCGACCCGGATCCGGGCGGCAGGGTCGCGGGAGGACCTTGCCGCCCGATCTAGGTCGCGCGACCTCGCGGCCCCCGATCCGGGTCGCGGCGGCGTCGCGCAACCTCCCGCGACCTCGCCGCCCTGCATCCGGAGGCGGCGAGGTCGCGCGACCCCGCCGCGACCCGATCCGGGCGGTGAGGTCCTCCCGCAACCTCGCTGCCCCATCCGGCGTCGCCGGAGGTCGCGACGGCGTCGCGCGACCTCGCCGCTCCAGATCTGGTGTCGCCGGAGGTCGCCGGAGGTCGCCGGCGGCCACTGCCCTTTGGTCAATTTTTTAAAATTTTTCTTTTGATAATTTTTTTTTTACCACAAAGATCCTTTGTAAATGTAATTCCCCAAACGCTATTTTGCCCAAAATACTTTACAAAGAGCTTTCAAAGTACAATTTACCAAACACGGTTGCATTTTGGAAAACATCTTTAACTCAAAGGTATTTGCATTTTCCTAAAGACTTTCCCCAAAAGTGGTTCCCAAACGCACACTTGGTTACACTAGATTTCTCTAATGCCCTTTCAGTACCATTTCTTTTTATTTTCAAAAAATGATTTTGCAGGCAGTTTGGATTGATTTTAAATCTATTACCTAACATGTGAGGTGATCATACGAGTGCGCACACTTTAATCACATACCTCTGTCGAATCAACCTATCTCCAGTCTCTGATCGATTTTGACAGTGCCGTATTGACCCTTGCAGATTAGCATGGTTGTGCAGTCGATTTCTAGTCGAATTCTTAAGTCTATTGCGCTTCAATTCCTTAACGGATTCACCTGATAGACTAGTCATCCTGTGAGTGATCAGCTCAGGGAAAATAACTATAGGCGCATTGATGAAAAGCCCAATTCATTAAATCGAAAACAGACTCAAAAGTTAGGTTGTCACAACTCTTCCCCTCTTATAGAAATTTCATCCTCGAAATTTAAACCTATTACAAATCTTAAACAAAAAGGTTTCCACAAAAAGGTATTGTCATCTCATCGAGTCTTCACTTTCCCAAGTTGCTCTTTCTATGCTGTGGTGTTGCTAGACCACTTTAACTAGTGGAATCATCTTGGTGCGCAGAATCTGCTCCTTACTTTCCACAATCTGAACTGGTCTTTCCACGTACAACACTCTGTCATCCACGTCTAATTCTTCAAAATTCAATGCGTGGGTCGAGTAAGGTTCATACTTTCTCAACATCAACACGTGGAAGACGTCATGTACTTGCGCTAGTCTCGACGGCAATGCAAGACGATACGCCAAAGTCCCTATCCTTTCTAAAATCTCGAAGGAACCTACGTACCTCAGACTAGCTTCCCTTTCTTACCGAAGTGTGAAGTACCCCTCATCAGCGACACCTTCAGAAAGAGGTGCTCATCAACTTGGAATTCCAATAGTCTTTGACGCTTATCAGCATAGCTCTTCTAACGACACTGAGTTGTCTTTAATCTGTCTCTGATAATGGCAACTACATCTACTGACTGCTGGACTAACTTTAGGACTGTAATCTTTCACTCTCCGACTTCATCCCAATACACTGGTGTTCTGCATGCTCTGCCATACAATGCTTCAAAAGGTACCATCTAAATTCTCTGCTAGTAGTTGTTGTTGTAGGCAAACTCAACGAGATGAAGCTGTTCTTCCCAGTTTCCCTTGAAATCCAATACACAAGCTCTCAGCAAGTCTTTAAGGGTTTGAATCATCCTCTTAGACTGGCCATCTGTCTGCGGATGATAGGCCGTACTGTACTGCAACTTTGTTCCCAAGGCAGTTTGCAAAATTTTCTAGAATGTTGCTATAAACCTCGGGTCTCAATCAGACATAATCATCACTAGAACCCCTTACAAACACACTATTTGACGCACATACAATTCAGCATATTTTCCCAATGCAAGGTTCTTTTGTACGGCGATGAAATTGGCAGATTATCAGTCTGTCAACCACAACCCAAATGGAATCATTACCCCTCTAACTCCTTGGTAAGCCCATCACAAAATCCATTGTGAGGCATTCCCATTTCCACTCGGGAATCTCGAGCGGTTGCAAAAGTCCTCCCGGCTTATAGTGTCGTCCCTTCACTTGTTGACACGTTAGACATTTGGCAACATGTTTGGTGACATCCGCCTTCATACCGGTCCACCAATAGTGTTGACACAGATTCTGATACATCTTCGTACTACCTGGATAAATGCTATAACTGCTATGATGAGCTTCTGACAAGATCTCTTCTTTAAGCTCTGCATCATCAAGTACACACAATCGTCCTCGGAACCTCAATGTTCCGTCTTTAGAAATTCGAAAGTTAGCCTTTCTCTTTCTGGTATCCTCTTGCAAGATCTTCTTAATCTCTAGGTATGTCAACTGAAGTGTCTTGATTATAATCTACACTTCCGGTTCAATTATGAGGGTGGCCATAAGATTTAAAAAGTGGCCTACCTCAAATTTGAAAACCGAATCTCGAGCTCCTTCGAGTAAAATCCACTCCTTGATCACCATATGCACTATTGAATATTTCTGACTTAGTGCATCTTCGACCTTTTTAGTCTTTCTAGGGTGATACAAAATATTACAGTCATAGTCCTTCGAGAGTTCCATCTAGCGACGCTGTGTCATATTCAACTCCTTCTAAGAGAATAGGTATTTGAGACTTTGATGGTTTGTGAAGATCTGGAATCTTTCTTCACACAAGTAGTGTCTTCAAATCTTTAAAGCGAAGATAGTTGCTGCAAGTTCCAAGTCATGCGTCAGATAATTTAGCTCATGTGGTCTCAACTAACGGGACGCGTATCCAACAACCCTACCATGCTGCATTAGCACGCAACCTGATACTCTAAACAACCCATCACTATAGATCTCGTATCCTCTAAGACCAGATGGTATGATTAGCACTGGTACGATAGTCAGCTTCTGCTTAAGCTCTTGGAAACTACGCTCGCATTTATTCGTCCACACAAACTTTTGTTCCTTCTTCAGTAGTCGTGTCAAAGGTGAGACTATTACTGAAAATCCTTCCAAGAACCTTCTATAATAATCTGCCAAACCCAAAAAACTTCTAATCTCTGTCACGGTCATCAGTCTTGGCCAGTTAATCACTGCTTCAATCTTGGTCGGATGCACGAAGATTCTTTCACCTAAAATCATGTGACTTAAGAAAGCCACAAGAGTCAACCAAAACTTGCACTTGCTGAACTTGGCGTATAGTTCATGATTCCTCAGAGTCTGGAGCACTATCCTCAACTGTCTTTCATGCTGCTCAGGACTTCTCGAGTATGCCAGAATATTGTCAATGAAAACGATCATGAACTGATCCAGATACTCTTTGAACACCTAGTTCATCAGATCCATGAAAGTAGCTGGGGTGTTCGTCAAACCAAATAGCATTACAGTGAACTCATAATGGCCGTATCGAGTACGAAACACGGTCTTCAATATGTCCTCATTTTGTATCCTCAGTTGATGATATCTTGTCCTCAAGTCGATCTTAGAAAATATCGACGCTCCTTGCAACTGTCAAACAAGTCGTCGATCCTTGGCTGCGGGTACTTGTTCTTGATTGTCACTTGATTGAGTTGTCAATAGTCGATGCAAAAGCGTAACAAACCATCTTTCTTCTTCACGAACAGAACTAGTGCTCCCTAAGGTGATGCACTGGGATGTATAAATCCCTTATCCAACAACTCTTGCATCTGCACCTTCAGTTCCTTTAGCTCTGACAACACCATCCGGTAAGGAGCCTTAGAGATTGGCTCTATCCCGAGGGCCAACTTGATCATGAACTCAATTTCCTTTTTGGCAAGAAACCCGGCAATTCCTTTGGAAGCACATCCGGAAACTCTTGCACTATAGTGATGTCCTCGATCTTCAACTCCTCAACTATCGTATCCACGGCAGTCATCAAGTAACCTTGGCAACCCTCATCTAACAAACGGGTTGCCTCAAGCGACGAGATTAAGGTAATCGAGGGTCCTCCTCGACTCCCAATAAACTCGAAACTTTCACCCGCTAACGGGTTAAATTGAATCGCTTTATGATAGCAATCCATCTTAGCTCATTGCTTGGTGATCCAGTCCATGCCAATTATCACATCAAAATCATACATGTCTAGGACTATCAAATCTATTTTTCCCTTTCGCTCACCAATAACTAACTTGCAACCAAGATAACCTATTGCAGCTAACACCTTATCCTTTAACGGTGTAGATATACTAACCACTGACTCTAGCAACTCAAGACCCAATCTTACCAACTTAACAAACTGCTCAGCTATAAACGAATGAGTAGCTCCAGGATCAAATAAAGCATGAGCAGCGCGGTCATTTAACGAGACCGTACCTGTGATCACATTAGGCAAGTCCTCAGCCTATCTTCTGGTGACAGCATACACTCTTCCTTGCATTGGAGGTCTGTTCAGTCCACCCTGTTGTGCATTCTGTAGCGCAAATCCTCTGTTCTACCCCATCGGAGGCAGCAGCGGTAAATGCGATCCCATCTGTCTTCTGGGACAATTCCTGGCCATGTGACTCTGCTGGCCACACTAAAAACAAGCACCCGGCCTAGAATGACATAGGAACACTACTCCTCTAGTGGCCCTCCACCAAGTATTTGCGTTTCCCTACAACTGATAGACTGCAAGGACAACCTTCTCCTCCTCTGTGCACCTCAGCAGTGCAAAGGCATTCTCTAAATCCTGGATCTAGAGGGTTGCAGCCTCAGGATCTCCTGCACCTATAAACCTCGGTGGGTTCAACTTCAGGAACTACTCGACGAGCTTGTGCATTAGCCTCTTAGCTACCACATTCCCAGGTGGAACTTCGGCAGGTGTAGTTGTGGCAGCATTGGCGGTAGCAGTAGCGGCAACTGTAATGGCGGCGGTAGTGGCGGCAGCTTGATTTTGGGCCTGCTACCCCATCAGATTCCCTAGGGTCTCTAACGCCTGCATGATCCCATCGATTCTCGGATCACTAGGTGCTGCTACACCAGCACCGACCAGCGATGACGCTAATCTGCTTGCACTGACCTGAGCCGGCGCTTTATTACAACCACCTCGGGTACCAACCCTTGTATACGTCCTACCCCGAGTGACAGGTCATACGGTCCTCTTTCTAGGTGTCCTCTACTCTTGATCACTCATGATGCACATTCTTTACAGAAACATGTTTTCCAATTCCACACAGAAGTAGAAATTGAGTGATCCACACATACAAGCTACCACTCAACTATCATTCACATGCATCAGCATAATAAAAAGGCATTTCCTACTAACTATCCCAGAACCTATCACACCTTATCACTCCAACTACTGACCAGCTCTGATACCACTCCGGGCGAGGATGTCACTCCCCGAACCTCGAGTGCACATCCTTCGGTGGTCGGTAAAAATGCGCCGTCCTAGGACGCGTTGCCGACCCATTCATTTTATTACACATGCGGAAGTGTATATACAATCCCCAGACAACATAGATATCGGATAAAAAAGTAGGATATAAATTTTCACAAACCACTTTTACAAACAAACTAGTTTGTCTACAAAAAGATCAGCTCTAAAAAAGAAGCTATCCTACGACCTACTAGTCCGACACATTCGTCGATCCTTCGGACTCCACCTTCACAAGCTCTGGGGGCTTTGGGTCCTCCACAACCCCATCAGGAGGGTCAGCTACACCCTCGCCTGGAGCGGCGTTGACTGCAACGGCGGGGATATCCAAACCCTGAAGGGGACCTTCCCTATACCCATTGAGCCCATGGCAAAACCACGCCCTGAATCGATGAGGTACTCTCTGAGGTAGACCCTCATCAACCCAAATAGTGGTCACAACAAGCTCATGGACCCAATGACTCTCGGGGACAAGGACGTCTATACTCCACTCAGTAATCCCCCAAGGCTGTCCGAAACGAACCAAAGGGGCCGCCATCTAAGGACCTAAAAAGTTAAGCCCATGACGGGGTGAGGCAACGTCTCAGCAAGTTCACCCCCTAAACCCCTATTAGGAAGGAAATATACCTGGGGGCGGCCTAACCACGCAACCACAAAGACTCACCTCGCATTAGTTTCTCCCTGCACGTCAACACAGTTCATATACACAATGCACATAATAGATGCACACATCAATTGGAATGCCTCACTCAATCTCAATCAATCACAAGGGGTCCCAATTATAAGACCAAATCATTATGACACGTCACATACCGTGCCACACAATTTTGTCCTATAATCAGGCGTGGTTAAACCACTCATTCATGCGTTCCAATTTTTTTCACGGCTCAACGGGCACAGCCTACTTGAGGTTCGGCGGTCTTCTAGCGTAACCAGGCATCGTCTCACCCCATTGAGCACGGAAACGTCTACCTCGAGACGGCAATCCGAAAGGAGCATTGGTCCCTACGACCGGCATCTGTTGTCCAGGAGCATCCCATATAAGGGTAACATCCACCAAGCGCACATCGAGGACGGGTTCCCATAACCATCACACAATCATTCAATTATGGCTAAGGACACCGTGCATGTCACTCAAATGTCTCATTTAAGATAATGCGCTTGGCCCATTTTCTTCGTAATAAAAACACCCAATGAAAATAATTGTGTGTGAGTACACGATCAAATCCAACCTTAAAAAGTGATATCTTTCCTTTTAAAGTTCCCATCATTTAATATAGTACCTAAAAACATTTTTGGTGTAAAAAACCAACACCCAGTATTTTCTGATTAAATACCAAAATTTCACAATTTTGAAATAATAATTGAAAAAAAAATTGAAAATCAACAATCATCACTCAATTCTACAATTTAGCACTCAATTGCATAACCTAAGCACACCACCGCAATTAGCACGAAATTCCAGTCACCAGCTATCCTGTTATAATTTTCAAAAATAATAAATAATTAAATAAATTGTAAAAATTAATTAAATAAATGCAATTTAATTCAATAAATGCATACCTAGGCCGAAAACGCTAATTTAAGTACCTAAACGAACTTAGAAAAATAATGCACCAATCCACATAAATAGTACAATCTATTTAGCCATTAACTAATCTAATCTAACCACCTAATAATCTTAATTAACCAACTAAGCCACACTTAGCCTAATCTAATTACCCACTAAGCATAATTAACCTCCTAAGCAAGCTTTAGTGAGTAAACTCACCGGTTTTGTGAGCCAATGAGTTCACGATGACGGCAACACCAAGGCGAGCGAGACTCAAGCCTGGAGCAACACCAACGAAGGTTCGGTCGAGCCTAGAAATGGCCCACAAATCTCACAGCTGGGCTGTGAGGTTTGGCTCTAGTTGTGGCTAAAGGGGGCGGTTCGAGCAGCTAAGACGGCACGGAGACGGCTAGGCGACAACAGCAGGTCCAGGCGGGGCCGAGGGCTGCTGAACGGTGATGGCGCACGGAGCTAGACAACAGCCAAGTGACTCAGGCAACAGCTCGAGCAAACAAGGGCATGCGGAAGGTTGCATGTGGGCGTGAGGGCTGGTGCGCGATGGCAGGGACTGACGATGGGTCAGCGGGGCACGACGGTGCTCGGACAATCAGCAAGGGCGGTCACAGGTTGCAGCTTGCTTCCTCTAGTTTTCTTGAGCTGTCAACAATCACAACAACGGAGAAAGGGGAGCAGGGAAGGAGAAGGGAGGAGCTGCAGCTTGAGGGGGTCCAAATGGCCTCAAAAGTCTGCTAAAAATATCCAAATACTCATCACAATTGCCCCACCAGCTGCTGCGTTATCCTCAGCCTCATTTCCTTCACAAATCTTCCCCAACAAGCCAAGGAAGAAGCTCAAATGTTGCACCCCCTTGGACCTACGAATTTGTGACATTTCCCCTCCAATTTCATTCAATTCCACTGGACTCAAATCGGTGCCTATAAATTCAATCAAGGTGCCCACATCACATTCCACATTTTTCCTTGCCCATTGAACTAACTTGATGGCCAAAAATGCGCTGAAAAACGGCATTCTAATTTTCCCAATCGAAAAACACCCAACTTTGGATTTTTGCCAAAAATCCCGATTTGCCGAAAAATCTTCGAAGGATGAGTTGTCGTTCCTAGAATAAATCGTGACATGTAAAAATTTTCAATTTCTGAAATTTGGTTCAATTTCACAGTTAATTTTAACCGGACGCGATTTCAGTGTGACCTAACCTACCAGGTAGCTTTTAGGAAATTTTAGCGCATTTGACCCATGGTCGGTTATTTTCGAGCCACATTGTACATATTCAACACATTGGCAACTCTCGATTGTCATGAAAATCTCAAGGTTTTAAATACGGGCACAAGGTACAGAAATGACAGAAAAATCAGTTTAATACCGTTCTACATAAATTTTGCAATCAAGTGGAATCACCCATACTTTAATCACATATCTCTGTCAAATTGACCTATCACCGGTCTATAATCGATTTTGACGATGTTGTATAGACCTTGTACATTAGCATGGTCGAGCAGTCAATTTATGGTTGAATTCTCAAGTCTATTGCGTTTAGATTCCTTAACGGCTTCACTTGATAGATTAGTTATCTCGGCATTGATGAAAAGCCAAATTCATTAAATCAAAAACAGACTCGAAAGTCAGGCTATCACGAGTTGAGTCATCATGGAATAATTGCATGTAATTATTATAGGGACACCTAAGCCAATGACTAAGTCTCTCCCATTTAATGTTTGGATCTTGAATAATTATTAGTTTAGATATTTTCATATTACAAACTTGCTCTCAAAGTTTTTAGGTTATGAGGAATTATGGCCTATTCCTTTTAGGCACACCTCAACTTGGCATTAAAGAACTAGAGTCCAATGATATTTGATGCATCCTTATTCTAAATTAAGAAGACTCTAGATTATCCTTGCTCCTTAAGTTGTGCAGCCCCTTCCTCTTCCAAGTTGGGCATGTGGCTCTCTTATCCTGGGGTGAAAACAGTTTTGAGTAGTTTTTGAAATAAGCATCAATACCTTATCAAATGGGCTTGAAAAATTATGAAACTTTAATATATTGTAGATAAGACCCTAAATGACATTTTTCAAGCAATAAGACAAGTCCAGATCATTCTATGGAAAGAGTAGTATATCACTGAACACAACTCGAAAATTCATCTGTCAAGCAGATTCAACGGTTGGAGAGAGAGACTCATCTCGAAATCCAAATCTTCACAAAAGTCTTTGAAATTTATATATGTTATAGAAATAGATGTCTTTTAAAACATCCATGAAGGAGGCATGTTCAAATTCGAAAGGGAAAATTTTATAAAAAATTGAGAAGGCAATCAGGTCATTGTTTTTCACTACACGGGACAGGTTCTAGACGGTGAATGATTGGGCATTCGTCTCTACCATTTCACCTCAGAAAAATATAAAATTTAAGTATATCTTAGATCAAGATGTTTAAAAAAACTTTTATGAAGGAAGTTTTTTTAAATTCACACCACAAAAATCTGTGTAAAATTGGCAAATAGCGGAGGTCCAGAAATCTCAAAATCAAATTTGGCAACCTTAGTTGGGAAAAGGAGGCATCCCACGTGGTCAAGAAGCATTAATTGGCATTTTTATTTTCCAAGTTTCCAACTAGGTCCTAGGTTAGCTTGGACACTTCATCCTCCTTCATTTAATGAAGAGATTCGAGAATTCTCTTTTGCTTTATCCTTTCCTTCCTCAAGAAGGCAGTCTTCCTTCCTCAAGAAGGTGGGCTAAAGAATTCTATCAGCCAAGTTGATTTTGGGGCCGAGGAAGGGATCATTAGGCATACCTCGAAAAACCAAATCACGTACACCCGAGGTTTAGCCAATAGGGTCCATTGTCCTTTGATCGGTTCGAGGCCAATCCTAAGGCTACCTATGGTCTAGCACTAAGCCAAGACACTCATGGACCTTAGAATTAGTGACGGAATAGCCAGCTCTATCCCTGGGCTCATTCTGATTAGCACCCGATCCATTAGTAGGGTTCATGGTCAATGCCTTATCAATCCATGATCGGACATCACCAATTCGAGATTTCATTTTGATCACTAAGAATAAAGTAGAGAATGATGCATTTTTGGTCAAAAGATGGTTGCATTTGATCAATTCGGATCGTCTGTATATCGATGCATAACTGGGCGGAATCACCCACTACCAGAAACTGCAACTGGTTGGATCGACCCATGACCATCCTCCAATCCAAAATCATCCCGTGACCAATTCTCGTGATAAAAAAGTCATCTTATGAGCTAGTGATCCTATCCCATCGGTATGGCCAGTAGAAAATTCGATAACAACACCTCGACCAATTCGTGGTTGGTCGAGTGGTCGGACCATGACCGATCCACGATTCCTGGCTAATCGAACCGATTGATCTATGGCCAATGGCCCATGATCGATCCTTTTGAGACCTTATGGCAAATCCTTACGTGGTCGGAATTAAGGATGTTATACCTGGGATAGACCCGGCTATTCCGTCATTAATTCTAAGGTCCATGAGTGCCTTGGGTTAGTGCTAGGTCATGAGTAGCCTTAGGATTAGTGTCGAACCAATCAAAGGACAACTGATCCTATTGGCCAACCCATCGTCCAAAGGAACGATTTGGGGCAATTTGGGGTGTGATGACCGAACCTTGGGTGTACATGATTCAATTTTTCGAGGTGTACCTAATGATCCCTTCTCCCACCTCAAAACCAATTTGGATGATAGAATTCTCTAAATTGCCTTCTTAATGAAAAAAAAAAAGGACAAAAATAGAAGTTAAATTCTAGAACCCCCTCATTAAATGAAGGGGTAATGTGTCCTTTGAATATTCAAAAGTCATGATAGTGGCCAAAATATCTTTGGATATTCTAGAAAAAGGAGGCGTATATGTGGACCAATCATAAAGTGATACACGAACCTTCATTAATGACTGAAGATTCTAGAAATTGCCAAGTTGGCAACTATGGCACCATTCTTATCAAACTCCATTAAATGTTCATTAAATGTAGGGTATAGGTGGACCAATGGAAGAGTAAAAAGCGAGCCATCATCGATGACACCTATAAACTAGAATGCCAACTGAGATCTTTTGCCACCTCATTCTTTTAGGTGCAATTAGGCTTGCCAACTAAGGATTTTAAGTGAGACACTTAGAAATATTAGAGTGGACCATTTGGCTTGGTAAAGATGGCTTGAGATTTGCCTTGGAGAAGAAGTTGGTGACTTATAAACTTATGTGTCCTCTAGAATCTTAGGTTATGATGAGCTAAGAGATAGCCTTGGTGAGCAAGGCAAAGGCCAACCAATCAAGAGAGGACATTAGGTATCAAAGGGGCTTATGTGTCCCTTAGGACCATAGGCACATCATGAGCCTAAATTGAGCCTTGGAGAGCAAGTCAATAAGTGGTCCAATAAGAAGATGGCAAGTGCTCTCTTAGGACCCTAGGCTTGCCACCTTGCAAACTAGGCTTGCCACCTCAATGCCATAGCCATGTTACTTCAAGAAATGTGATTGGGCCGCTTGGATAAGTAATGATGGTGCCGAGTGGTATAAATAGGAGGATCCTTCCTCATTTTTCACCATGCCATTCACTTTCTCCTTTCCTCCTCTATTTCCCTCCTCTTGGCCTTGCATCCTCAATCCCTCAAGCTAATCTAAGTTGGTCTTCAAGGTTTGCCAAGGTAAGTAAGATCCCCATGTCTCCTTTAGGGCAGTAGTCTCCATTGTCAAGTCAAGTTAGCTGCTCACCCGTTAAGTCGTAGGTAGGATGTTAGATCTTTTATATGGTTTTGCTCATGTTTGTGCTTGAATGTGTGCTTGTGTTGTTCATGCCCAGAATGAGGCCAAGGTTCGTTCGAGTTGAGTCCATTGTAAGGTAAAGTCGCCCCAAGCCTTAAGGCATTGGTTTCGGGATAATTAGGATACCAGGTCCAAGTCTCACTTGATGTGGGGGTCACCTAAGGCTGCAAGGTCCTGAATCAACATTGAGGTGTGTCGATCTTATGCCTTGATTGGTACAAGGATCGGCCAAATCCATGAGGTCTTGGTAAGGCACCAAGCATGCTAATTTCTATAGTCCAAGTGGACATGGGGACTTTGTGCTTGGCGTTGGATCAAATCGTGAGCCGAGGGTCATTCCCAATGCATGTGCATTTACATCGAGTTGGAGCTGAGGTCCATCAAGCTTGGGATCGTCACTGAAGTGAGGTGTATCTAAGCCTTGAGGTCTTGGTTCGGCATTGAGGCCTGCCCTTCCAAGCTCTATCCGATGCGGGGATCAACGCTGAGTGATTCAAGTTACGGACCAAAGATTATTCCCGACATATTTGCTAGTAAAGTACAAGAAACTCCTAACACACACAAATGAATGAGCATGCCGCCATGCATGCATCGGCTAAGAGAAAAGATAAGAACTGGCTTGTGTGATGCATTTATGCATGCACTTAAAGAGGAAAAAGGCACCCATCGCCACATTGCATTGGCGGCGATGCCTCATTCATTGAACGGGTTAAGCTAGGATGCCTGGGTCTTGTACCTAGATGCCTCGAGTAAGCTAGCCCCGAGATGCCCTGATTGAGCAAGGATGTCTGGGTTGAGGCCGGATGCCTTGGTGAGCTAGTGCTAGGATGCCTCGGTTGAGCTAGGAAGGCCTGATTGAGCCAAGACGATGGTAAATGAATTTGCATGAGTGCCGGTATATGCATAAGTGTGATATATTGATATATTTATTGATAAGCCAAAAGTAAGTATGCATTGAAGCATGTTGCGATGGACATTTGCATGTAATTAAGGATAGCAACAAGTTTGCTATTGATCTGCCATCGACATTGTATGTGAGTGCTGTACTTGCTAGGGTTTGATGATGAGATGCTTTCCTAGTAGAGAATTAGAAATTTTACTTACTGAGTTTCCCCAAAACTCACCCCCTCATCTTTCAGTCTTGTAGATATGGAAATCTCATGTCAATTTTGGGAGCTGCAGTCACTCTAAAGGAGATAGAATTTCCCCTCGCCTATATGGAAAACTTGTACTATGATGTAAAAAGAAAAAAGGGCCCGTAGAGAAAAAGGCTTGTAAAAGTACTGTTATGATATAAAAAAGTGTCTTCTATGTGATATATGTCCCAATCTTCCAACTGTTGTTTGTTCGGGAGGTTATTTGTTCACATTTTCGATGTGCATGATAACAAGATTAAAATAATCGGGACGGCGACAAGCCTGGGACGTCGCAAAAATAACCCTTGCCGCTCGTGACCTTGGAGATGGAGTTAGGGTCGTGACAAGCTTCGTCATAGGATCTTCGATCATTCTATGTGTAGATATGTACTGCAAGTTCACATCTTTTCGTGCAATCATATCCTTGACAAAGTTATATTTGATATCTATATGTTTGGTCTTGTTGTACTAGTTCGGATCCTTGGTGTATGCTATCGCTGCTTGGTTATCACAATTAACCAATAATGAGTTTATAGCATTCTCAACAACACCTAAATTATCCAAAAATCATACCATCGAGCACGATAACGCCTACCTCAAAACGACATTCCACATAGGAGCATCAGCCCAGCCTTTACTGCAACCAATATCCATTGTCAATGGCTTTCCACATAGGAGCATCGTCCACCCGATGCACATCGGGTGACGGGTTCTCATAACCAGCACACGACCATCCAATCCTGGCCAATGACATCGTGCATTGCATTCAAATGCCCCAATTAAAATGATGTGCTTAGCCTATTTTCTTCATATTGAAAACACCTAGTGAAAATAGCCGTGTGTGGGTACACGGTCCGATCGAATCAGAAAAATCGATATCCTTCATTTTAAAAATTCTCACTATTTAATATAGTACCTAAAAACATTTTCGATGTCAAAACCCGACACTTAGTATTTTCTGATTAAATACCGAAATCTCATATTTTTGGAATAATATTTTGAAAATTAACACTCAACATCAAATTGCACAAAGTAGCACTTAATTGCATTATTCAACATCATCATGATAATTAACACGAAATTCAGGTTACCGGCTATCCCGGTATAATTTCCGCAAAATATCAAATAATTAAATAAATTACAATTAAATAAATAAATTGTAAAATATTTAATTTAAAACACTCAATTAAATCAATCTAAGTCGACCGGGCTAATATATTGAACTAACTAATTTACCTAACCGTTCTAACTAAATTAATTTAACATACTAATTGAATTAACTAATTAAACTAACTAAATCAACTAACTAAGTACCTAACCACCAAGTTGAACTAACTAAATCATCCTAATCAACTAGTTAGGCTAACTAAGTCTCCAAACCCTAATTAGCCTAACCCAAACCACTAAGCCACCCCTTAGCATCATCAGTTCCCTCATTAGAGTTTAGTGCATAAACTCACCAATTGAACGCAAAAACTGGTTCACGGCGACGGCGGCGCGACGGCAACTGAAACTTGGGCCTACGGCGGCACCAAAGGAGGTCTGGAATGGGCTAAAAATGGCCCAACAGCTCACGGCTTGAGCTAGAACCCCGGTCCTATTCTGTGGAGGGCTATTGGTTGGCTTCAAGTGGGCTGGCCTCGGCTCAGGACTTGGCTGAAGACACGAGCTGAACTGGTGGCCACGCGAGAGAAGGACCAACGAAGAAGCACCTAGCGTGGGCTACTGCAGGGGCAAGAGGAGGGTAGTTCGCTAGGATGAAACGTGCGGGCCGTGGGCGTGAAGGCAGGAGGCGAGTTCACGAAGGGGGCATTCCACTGGTGTTGACCGAATGTGAAGATGGTGATAGGATTTTGCTAGTGGACCGCGTGAGGAAGAAAGGAGTGAGGCTGTTGTCGCTGGGGTTGACTCGGGGGAGGAGGGATCGACGAGGTGGAACATGTGTTGGCGTGAGTGACTCAGTGGGTGATGAAGTGGAGGGGTGCAACTGGATTCGGTGGTAGTTGTAGGGGAGATGGGCAGAGAGGTTGAGTCGGTGGAGGGTGACTCGAGGAGGAATCCTGGCATGAGGGAGAGACAGCGCAGTGGAGAAATTGAGCTTCCAAGGAAACAAATGAAAGAAAAGCAAAACAGAAGGGGGATCGCGGGAGTAGACGCTCGAAGAAGAAGGTAGAGTAGGCATGCGAGAGAAGATTGGAGAGGGGGGTAAAAAGTCAAGCATAAATATCAATTTCCATCATTGTTTGGTCCCCAAAAGACTCCAAGCATATCTCCTTGGTCCCCCAAATACTTTCTAGCACTATATTTCCACAATTAGCTAAGTTGATGCCAATTGTTGCAGCCTCCACACAAGCCTACGAATTTCACAAATTTGAACTTCAATTTCATCACAATTCACTCCAAATTAGTGGTCAAATTTGTTGGGGAGGAAGCCTAAACAATTTCCACAATTTTCCTTCACCAAGTAGCTCACTATGGAGGCCAAAAATCCCATCAATTTGGCCCCTCCGAATTTCCTTTCTTTTCCGAATCGTCCAAATTGATTTTCCATAAGAATCTCGGACTCGCTGAAAATTCTTCGAAGGATGAGTTGACATTCCTAAAATAAATTATAATATGACCGAGCTTTCAATTTCTAAAATCGGGTTCAATTTCGTGATTAATTTCAATCTGACGCGATTTTAGCGTGACCTAATCTACCGGGTAGCTTTTAGGAATTTTTAGCGCAATTGACTCGTGGTTAATTATTTTCGAACCACACTGTACATCTTCAACACATTGACGACTCTCGGTTGTCATGAAAATCTCAAGGTTTCAAATACGGGCATATGGTACAGAAATGACGGAAAATCGATTTAGTGCCGTTCGACAAGAATTTTGAAATTAGGTGGAATCACCACACTTTAATCACATACCTCAGTCGAAACGACCTATCTCCGGATTCTGATCAATTTTGACTATGCCGTAAAGACCCTTGCAGATTAACACGGTCAAGCAGTCGATTTTTCATTGAATTCTTAAGTCGGTCACAATTATATTCCTTAATGGCTTCACTAGATAGGCTAGTTATCGCATGAGTGGCCAACTCAGAGAAAAGAACTATAGGTGTATCGATGAAAAGCACAACTTATTCAATTGAAAACAAAACCTGAAAATCAGGATGTCACAATATATAAGGGGGATTATTGAGGTTGTTCCAATTAGTGGTCATTTTATATGTGAGGAAGACCTCACCATTTAAACTAACTTTTGGAGTCAGAGAGACCCAATACTATCTAACAACGTGGTAATGGGGTGTGTGGGATTGCAAAAGTTTGGATATTTACTGTGGGAAGGAAAGTTCAAGATAGATTTTGTAATTTTTTTCTTAAAGAAGATGACCGCTTGATGAAGTTACCATTAGTATGCAAAGTCATGGTACCCCTCATCCTCAATGTAAAGAATTCACATGTTATGGAAAGTGAAACTCAAGCAAAATAATAGCCTTGCTTTTTAAATGGTTATATTGGCTAGACTAAAGCAAAGTGCAAATTTCAGTGAAAGATAGTGACTAATCTAGTTGCAAAGCTTTGGTTCGGTACGTCTAACTTTAACACAAGTGGCTCCTAATTGTGTCTAACAGCATCCTTCAAGTTCGCATAATGTACTCAGTTTGTTTTAGTAGTTGCTACAAGAAAGTGTCCTTTGTTTTGGTGGGGGTGGACCAGGGTCCTAACTTCCGTTGTGACCATAAAATTCATTAGATGTATTTTGGACATTAAAGAAAGATCGTTATAGACATGCAATCATAAAGCGCTTGTGACATAGACGTGCAATCATAAAGCGCTTGTGTCACATTTTAGAAATGTTAGAATTCCAGTCGGCGGAAGACGACTTACCTTTATCCAAAACGCAAATAACAATTAACCCCGAAACGAACGTTGAATTACAGATAAATCACAAACAAAATTACTTCCCTTTGATCTGAATGTAATCATAATGAAAACATTTGATTTCCACAGTGTAAATGCCGATTGTTCTTGTAAAACTGAAATGGAATGCCTTCTTCTTCTTTAATGGAAATGGAGAGAAATTTGGTGCGTATGTTCTGCCAACCGTTCCAACGGTTGTCAACAAAGGACTTATATATGGCACCTTTCATACCCTTTCAAAAGGGTGTCTTTCCATCGTAGCATGTCAAGTCCAAACGGTGCTGTCCAATCGCACCCATCATGGACGTACTAGTTAAAGTATAGTATAACATCTCCCACTCGAACATGATGGGCTTGATAGCACTCTTTCAAGAACATAAGGCGTTCAACATTCATCAAATTTACAAAACAATTCATACTGGCAAATAAGCCATACGACCAGTGAGTACACTTGTACTTGAGAGCTCAAATTATGCACCAGTTAGGGATGACATAATGGCTACAACCTTGAAAAGAAATAAACAATCGATATCTCACAGTGCCACAGACATATTTGTTACATCAGTCCAAGTATACCTATCCCTTAAAGGCTATACTTGACTATTCTCAAAACACCATGTATTTACAATTATATCTACAACCACATAAGACGATATAATTGGTTGACCAGTAAATACATGTGATAGATGTAAAACAACAATAGTCTTCCTTCGCACTCAGGCCTCTCTCCATTTCAAAACAATTGTTTTCCTAGACACGTCCCATAAGGCCATATCTATTCATGACCGCCGGTAACATGCTAAAGTAGCAACATTGATCTTTCACTTCAAGAACATAGTCAGAAGTAACATAGGGTACAAAAATGAGGTAAATTATAAATTACCTCAAGGGCTCACACGATGAGTAAATAGGGATAATTTTACTCACCTTCCCTTATCGGTCGTACAATGCACATGTAATATGAATTACATGCTATAGTGGATTTCTCTTTTTATAAGAGCGTATATCATTTATTACATATATCCACTATAAGGATCTTAACCTAAACATAGTCATGTGCTTCTAACGTACTCATGTTTAGCTCGAGTACTATATCAACTCGCTTTCTATATAGCTCCCAATTAAGTACTCGCATCCGGCATCTTACAGGCATACATGATTGTGGAACTATCATGTTCGGTCTTACTATAAACAAATCACAGACCTCATCCTGACTCTAATCAAGGCAACATGTTTTATGTACTAAACTTGCTCTTTAGCATTTATGTGGCATCCTAGAATTTCATAAAATCCCTAAATATGCCGTGAACCATGGATAGGCGATGGAGGTACCGATATTGTAATTTGTAGCCTTCTAATCCATGATTTGCGATGAGATGTATGGCCAAACCTTTAATGGATGAATTTTGGGAAAGGAAGTTTTATCTTTGGCCATATGTATGATAAATGGGAACTTATGGATTTATAATTTCAAGTATATAGTTATTTTAATTTGCAATTTAGTGCTTTAATTAAATAGAGATTTAATTAGTTTTTAAAAGGGCTAATCTTAGGTTAATTAAACTTGGGTCTTAGGCCCAAGAGGGATGGGCCTAAGATAGGCCAATTGGCTGGCCCATTAGAGCCATGAGGGGCCGTCGACCGTGAGGAAGGGGGGGGGAACCGGTTTTGCATGTCCTCCCCCATTTGTCCCAAGTTGATGACCAAGTGTCATCCATGCAAGAATCAATCATTGCTAATGATGAGTAGGAAAGAAATAGAAAAAGAAAAGGTGGCCGGTTTAGGGAGGAGGTGTGTCGACTGTGAGAGAGAGAGAGAGGAGAGGAAGAGAGAAAGGAAAGGGAAGGAAAGGAAGAAGAGAAGAAGGAGGAGGAGCCGTGACCGTCGCCGCCGTGTCCCGCCGCTGTTGTGCTCGCCGTAGCTCGATTTAGAGGCAAGTTAGATCCTTTGATCTACTCTTGCATGTTGTGTCTAGAATGTGTTATTGAATGGTGATAAATTTCGGATGTCTAGGGCGTGAAAAAAACCGAAGTTTTAAGAGTGTTGTTTTGAAGTAATAAACTGTTCTCGAGTAAACAGTCTGACCCAAAATGTTGTAGTGGTTTGCATGCGATGTTTGAGTCGGATTTTGGCTTCAACTTCTTCATGAAAGTTGTAGATAACATCTTAAAATATAACATACTAAAATTTGAGGCAAAATGGCTGAGTCTTGAGGGGTGAAACCCTCCCTCTACGAAAATGTTAAATCTGAAGCTGTTTTGTTGACCTCTTGGTGATTTTATGTGTTACATGTAACTTTTTACTGAGAATTTCACTTCGACTCCTTCATGAAAATTGTATGGGACATCTTGAAATATAACATACTCAAATTTTAGAAAAAAAAAATGAGTATAAGTAGGTGAAATCTTCATTTTTCGGAGAGACTAGATCCGGAACTCGTTGTGCTGATCTTCAGTGGTTTCGTGGTCTGTAAATTCAACTTCTTGTGAAAATCTCACCTTGATCTCTTAAAAAAAGTTTTAAAGGACATCTTTAGGATTAATATATCAAAAATTTAGGGAAAACCAACAAGAATAGGTAGGTAAAATCGTGGTTTTTCGGAGGGTGTTGAATCTGGAAACTTCGGTATTGAAACAGAAGCTTTAACCGTATATATTAAATCATCTAGAACGAATTTGACTATAAATTCTTCATAAAAAACCTACCTTAGGATCTTGACTATAACATAGTCAAATTTCAAGAATTTTTAAGGTCTTTTGGGTATTAAGTTGGAAATATTTCAAAAGCCGTGTAATCTGACGTGTTCGGATTTAGCCAGTTTCAATGCATGGGTCATATCATTTTGTATAAATCTCTTTTGGCAAAGTGTTCTTCATGAAGTATCTTTCTGTATGTCTTCCTTGCAATATATTCAATTTTCATAATTTTTGAAGTTCATTTGCCTATTTAACCAAAAATGTTTCAAAAACTGTGCAAGCTGTATTGATAGAATAGAAATGCTGTGATGCATGATCTATATCAGATTGTATGAGGGTCTTTTTGTACAGTGTCCTCTATGAAATATCTGCCATTATGTATTGACTATCACATGTTCAAATTTCATAATTTTTAAATGCCATTTGAGTATTTAATGGAAATATTTTCTAAAACCGTGCAAGCTGGATTGTGCGAATTTCAAATGCTGAAATTTATGATTATTCTGTTTTGGATGAGCTCTATTAATTATATTGATTGAGGTGATTGAATCTTGCTGAGCACATGATTATATTTGGCATTGCATATAGAATCAAATGCTGAGTTTGACTTTGTTGCTATTACATCATGTGTCATGTTGATTGTGAGACATAAATTGGTTATGAAATATGATGAATGAGGAAACTGTTGGAGGTGGGCCGATAATTGCCTGGGAGTGTCAGGATGCCCGGGATGGGGGGTGCCGGATGCCCGGTTGTATTGAGATACATGCCCGGATGTCCTCGGGAGTTTCGAGATGGCTGAAATGGTTGGGTGCCGGAAGCCTCGGAGGTTTGTGCCCAAGGAATGCCTCGTGATGCCAGTTGGGATGCGAGATGCCCGGAATGTGGGGGTGCCGGATGCCCGGTGGTGTGTGCCGGAGGTTTTCTCGCGATGCCAGGTTGGGGTGCGAGTGATAATGTGGGATGCAATTACTAATCCCGGGAAAGAGAGATGTGATCAAATTGAAAGATAAAAAGTGGAAATTGAATCATGCACATATGGTATGAGTACATATGCATGGTTGTATGATATGATGATGATGAGTCCATGGTTGTGTGTGCACCTATGATATGATGGTATATGTATGACATGATGATGATGAGTGCATGGTCGTATGTGCACCTATGGCACGATGGTATATGTATGACATGATGGTGATGAGTACATGAGGATGTATGTACATATGGTATGATGACATATGCATGGTTTCAAGGTAAGTTATGCTTGGATGCATGAATGACATGTATTATGCTATGATGTGGTGATTGTATTGTGTGATACATGGAGTAGTTTATTGGATCTTTTACCTGCTGAGTGGCTGTACTCACCCCTTCGGGGACCAACATTTTAAATTAGGAAGATGCCGCTCTCTCCAGTCACGCGGGGTACCTTTTATGGCCTCCCATCGGACGTGGAGGTAGAGTGTTCAAAGATTGATTGCATTACCATCCCTGGTCTGACGTTTGTGCGAGTTCGCGTGCTGGTCATGTACGATGTGGGCCTGGCTGGGGGCCCGGTCATACAGAAGTTTTTGTCGGTCCACGTCCACCGAGATGGAGTGATTCGGGGGATGTTGCCGCCCCCACTGCCCGACGTACTAGGATGGGTGTGATGGCCGCGTGAGGGGTAGAGAGAGCTAACGTTTTTTGAGAGTAGCCAACACTGATAGATGGAGGATGACACGTGATCGTTATAGGGGTCGAGATATCTTTTGGGATGTGGCCAAGTGTAGTTAAAAGTCGTGGCTTTCTTTTTGGTTGTACCGACCCGAGAAAATCCATCATGAAAATATATAAATAAAAGTGGTTCGGCCTTATCTTTTCATATGATGTGTAGTTGGTGTGTATTGCATTATGGTTATTGGAGGGAGAAATTGTGAGACTCAATTGTGCTTCCGCTAATAAGTTGCACTGGGACCGTTTTCAAAAAAAAAAAAATGCCTAAGGACCTTGGTCCTTCTTAAGATCCCTTTTTATAAAAGACAAGTAACGGATATCTTTTGAGAAAGCGATTGGCAGGCTGTGGCGACCCTAACAGATTGGGGGCCCTCGAGGGGTGCCACAATTTATTTGTACATAACGTCTCATCTCAACGTGCTATCTAAAGCACTTGAGGCGATTGCTCGTGTGAGTGAGTCAATCATTACCTGCTGACATACTTTTCAATAATATATGTGTGTAGTGCTAGTCTCATACTGTATGCGTACTTATTGATAAAATATCAAGTCACTAATAAACAAACAAGTACAATACATATATTCACAAATACATAAACCAATGATCTTCTACAATAATACATATCATATTCTACGCAATCCTAGTAACATCATGTGGGTCAAGAATATATCTCTAGGAACAACCTTCATAAATGGATCAGCAACCATTCTATTGGTTGAAACGTATTGTAGGATCACTTTTTTTTAAGCTATTATATCTCTTATGAAGTTGTTCTTTATGTCAATATGCTTTGTCCTTCCATGATATTTGAGATCCTTCACATAGGCAATGGCTGCTTGACTATCGCAATAAACTATCACGGGTCTTGGAACCTCAGTGATAGTGGCTAAATTTTCTAAGAAACATTTTAGCCATATTGCTTCTTGCACTATGACAGAACATGCAATAAATTCCGCATCCATCGTAGATAAGGCTGTGCATGTTTGTTTCTTGCTATTCCAAGAATTTACACCCCCATTGAGCAAGAACGCATATCCATAAGTCGATTTACGCTCATCCAAGCCTCCACCCCAATCAGCATCTGAATAACTCAATAGGCGTAAATGATTCCCTCGGTAACAAAGTCGATAGTCCATGGTGCCCTTCAAGTATCTCAGGATCCTCTTCATTACTTTCCAGTGTGCTTGACTGGAATTGGATTTATATTGGCTCACCAATCCCATGGCATAACATATGTCGGGTCTAGTACACATCATAGCATACATCAAACTTTCGACCGCACTAGTGAAAGGAACAGTTTCCATCACTTTAATTTATTCTGGAGTTTTAGGATACATCTTAGTACTTAGGTCCTCACCTTGCATGACAAGGGTATCAATGGGATTACAATGCTGCATATTGAAATGCTCAAGAATCTTCATTATATAAGACTCTTGTGATAAAGCAAGGAGTTTCCTTGATCAATCTCTTTCGATCTTAACTCATAATATATAAGCAGCTTCTCTCATGTCCTTCATTTCAAAATTAGAGGACAACCATTCTTTTATGGTGATAACCAAAACCTTGTCATTTCCAGCCAATAGAATATCGTCCACATAAAGTGATAAAATCACAAATTTATCTTCGAACCGCTTGACATATAAACAGTGATCTTCTTCGATCGTCGTGAAACCAAAAGTTGTTATTGCTCGATGAAAACAAAGATACCACTGTCTAGATGATTGCTTAAAGCCATATATTGAGCGATGAAGCTTGCAAAATTTATGCTTTTGACCTTTAACTATGAAACATATTGGTTGTTTCATATAGATTTCCCCATATAGTTCTCCATTGGGAAATGCCATCTTTACATCCATTTGATGTAATTCAAGGTCCAAATGTGCAACGATGGCTAGAATAAGGCATATTGAGGCAAACCTTACAACCGGTGAAAAGGTTTCCTCATAGTCTATACCCTCTTGTTGAATATAACATTTTGCCATAAGGCAAACTTTATACTTTTCAATGGATCCATCTGCCCTTCGCTTAATCTTAAAGACCCATTTGTTTCTAATGACCTTACAGTTGGGTGGTAGATCAACCAAGTCCCAGACATAATTTGCCCTCATAGACTCCATCTCATCTTCCAAAACTTTTCTCCATTCTTCCTTATCAGAGGATGAGAGAGCCTCTTGAACAGTCTTAGGCTCGGCATTGTCATTTTGAGCAATCATAAATGCTTCCCCTTCAATCTCAAAACAACGACGGGGAATACTTTTACAATTACTTTTACGTAATTGAATTTCTCTTGAATTCAATTCGTCAGGCAATGCAACACTCCCAATAGGTCTTGCATGTTGAGGTTAATTTTCATTTCCCTCTACAACATCAGTGAGTGTGTTATTAGAATCTCACATCTCATATAATTGGAAGTCCTTATCAATCTCACATCTACTAGGAAAATCGTTCTCCAAGAACGTGACATCTCATGACTCCATTTTGGTCACACTTCCATCAGCTTGTTCACCTATGAGCACGTACCATTTGGAGTGTTCAGAATATCTTATAAAGATACATTTCTTCCCTTTAGATCCTAATTTGCCATATTTATGGGAAGAATCATGAACATAAGCTACACATCCCCATGGACGTAGACTACTCAAGTATGGTTTCCTACTAGTCCATAATTCATAAGGGGTGGAAGTGACCGATTTTGAGGGCACTCGATTAAGTACATAGGCAGCAGTCAATAACGCATCTCCCCAATAGGAGATAGGTAGATTTGCTTGTGTCATCATAGACCTAACTATTTTCGATAGGGTTCTATTCCTTCTCTCAGCCACCCCATTTTGTTGTGGAGTACCAGGAATAGTCAATTGTCGTACAATCCCATTTTCATCACAAAGAGCTTTGAATTGCTCCAATAGATACTCACATCCGCAATCGATTCTTAATGCCTTTATTGCTTTGTTCAACTAATTCTCTACTATCGCTATATATCGTCTAAAGCAGTCTAATGCTTCTGATTTATGAAAGATCATAAAGACATAACCGAAACGCGTGAAGTCATCTATAAAAATGATGAAATATGAGGCTCCATGCCTCGCCCTCATATTCAAAGGACCATAAATGTTAGAATGTATAAGTTGCAATGGAAATTTGGCTCTAGTTCCTATACCGAATGGTTTTCTAGTTGCTTTTTCCAATAGACAATGTTCACATACAGATAAATCAATATTAGTGAGTGACCCTAAAAGGCCTTCTCTAGCTAATATTTGCATTCTTTGCAACCCAATGTGACTTAATCTAACATGCCAAGTACTTGCATCAATCTCAACATTATTAGAAGATGCAATTAAAGAAAAACAACCATCAACATTAATATTGTACTGATCATAGTCAATGTCTAACACTATAAAATCATTTGATACATGACCTAAACCATAATAAACTGTTCCATACAAAATGTCAACACAATCACCATGGAAATTGAATACATAACCTAAGCTAAGAAGAACAACTACCGAGACCAAGTCTCATCGAATATCTTGAGCATAAAGAACATCATGTATGAATAGGTTTCGCCCACCACATAAAATTAATTTACATGTACCGATACCCTTCACTTCAATTCTTCAGTTATTCCCAACATATATCCATATTCTTCCAAGCTGAATCCGATGATACTCCACAAATGCTTCTCGGTCTCTAGCTAGGTGGTTTGTTGCTCCTGAGTCTACAGTCCACATTTGGGCGCTTTTGGTATGTGTCAAACTTAATGGTAAGTCTCCTCAACTTAGTGGCAGATGTACCTTTAAACTTATCTTTCAAGGCAACCCATATAGTTTGAGCTTTATCATGACTTTCAAACTCATATATGAGATCATCTTACATACAACTCAGTAACGTGATGCGAGCAATGCTATTTTTCTTTTTCCAAGCTTGATAAACTTCTAGATCTCTCCTGTGTTGAGCTGAAGTTCCATGCTCAGGTTCATCCATGGTGTGGTTGACGGTTTCCAAAACCTCTTGCTCCTCAAGGATGTATTGAACCTTTCAGTGCCAAATAACATAATTGTCACCGTTTAGCTTCTCACCCTTATTGAGGTCAGCCACAATGGTCTTGGATGCCGAATCAATAATGAATTACTATAATACATTAACATAATAAACGCAGAATCAATACTAGCACACCTTACAGAGTAACACACATATTTAATTTGTAGCAAAGACAAACTAAATTAATGATAATTCAACAAAAGACACAAAAGCAAAAGTTCACTATGTTCCCAATCAACTTCTATGTACAATTGTTCTATTATCAATAATTAGTTTAATTTACACAAATTTTAAGTTCTAGGTGAGAACTCATTTGAATTCTACTAACCTACGAACTCCCACTAGGAAAAAAAAATTACATGATCTCATGTAATTTCTACATTCTTTTTCATTAATACAAAAACATAGCATGATGTGAACCAGCGTACAATAAACAATCATGCTAAAACTATAATCATAACACAATTCAACATGTAATGGAAAAACAATGATTTCCTACATTTGTTCGAATTTTCAAGGAACTAGAAAATTGCAAGTATATTAAACTATATACATAGTATCATTGAATCAAGCTCTACATAATATATATGACATCATTTTCATACAGGCTAGCTACTGTATTTCCTAAAACATAAAAAAAACCAGCTGCAATTGAATAAACTATGCATTAAACCCCCATAAAATACACGTACTTAGGGTTTCTTACACATTTTCATACATTTATAAAATTCAAAAGTATAAAATAATTATACCACAATGTAGATCAAATTCATACGAACTAAACACCACCAACCACACTCCAATCCGACCTCACACGCGCCCACACACGTCGCCCGAGTGCGCAGCGTATGTGGCGCACGCCGGCGCGAGCCAAATGGCTCCTGGCTGGTCCGACCAGTCCAATCGGTCCGACCAGCTTGCCAACTGCCGCCATCGGTGACGTCATCGATGACATCGACCGTCAACCGACCGTTGGATGACGTCACAGTGACGTCATCACGCCCTGGTTCGCCAACCGGCGCGTGTCGTGCACATTCCGATTTGACGATCGCCCCATGTCGCGTACACGCTGGCATTCCCAACGCTTCAGGCGTGTGACGGCCACGCGCAGCGGCTTCTGGCCACGCGTGTGGGCATGTCCAATGTCCTCCGGCGGCGATCTACCCATCGTCAAACTCGTCTTGATGATTACTTTCACCCTGTATATTTAAAAATTGATTTTGGCTAAAAAAATATTTTGAGAAATGGCCAAATCCGTAGGGGTGTGTGCGACTCCGAACTCGTTCTTTGCTTCGGTTCGATTTCGAGGATTCAGATTGTAATTCCGAGCGATAAACATCCAAAGTAATGTAGAATTCAATCTCTTGATCTCGATATCATATGGTAAGCGAGTAAATTCGATGAAAACAAGGTAGAAATCACGACCGGGCTCTAATACCAATGTTAGAATTCTAGTCGGTGGAAGACGACTTACCTTCATCTAAAGCGCAAATAACAATTAACCCCGGAATGAATGTTGAATTGTGGATGAATCACGAACAAAATTACTTCACTTTGATCTGAATGCAATCACAAGAAAACATTCGATTTCCACAATGTAAATGCCGATTGTTCTTGTAAAACTGAAATGGAATGCCTTCTTCTTCTTTGATGGAAAGGGAGAGAAATTTGGTGCATATGTTCTGCCAACCGTTCCAACGGTTATCTATAAAGGACTTATATACGACACCCTTCATACTTTTTCAAAAGGGTGTCTTTACATCGTAGCATATCAAGTCCAAACGGTGCTGTCCAATCGCACCCCATCATGGACGTACTAGCTAAAGTATAGTATAACAAGAAAGAACATTTCTTCATCGTTAAAAGCAAATTTACGGTAACTGACAATTTTCAATCCATGATGACTTTTAGGACGAGGAATTAGAGGGGAAATTTGACGTTGACTAATATCGTGGTAAAGAACATTTCTTCATCCTTAAAAGCAACTTTTAAATTTTTAGTAACGACAATTTTCAATCCATGAGGACTTTTAGGATGGGAAATTTGATGTTAATTAATATTAAGGTAAAGAACATTTCTTCATCCTTGAAAACAAATTTTCAGTAACGATAATTCTCAATCCATGAGGACTTGTAGAACGAGAAATTAGAGGGGAAATTCGACATTAACTTATATCAAGGCATCAATATGGAGAATGACAAAATATTACAAATTATTATAAACATCTTTTTGCCAAGGCTAGTCGCCTCTCTCTCTCCCCACCCTCCCTCCCTCTCCCTCCTACACTACCAAAAGACACAATTGATGAGGCCTCCAAATGAGTGTCTTGCTTTTGATTTTAAAAGCAAAAGAGGTCATTGTTGAGGATTATAAAATGTGCGGAAGATATTCAATATTAGGATGGAGACATGCTATTCCATACATTGTTACACTCGGTATCTCGACAAATCTCAATTGTATATACAATCTTCATCTTTATAAATCAATGATTGAGATTCATCCAAGCATTGGAAGGAATACTATGCAAGGCAAAAGCTTCATGTCTGGTTGGAATTGTAGTTGCCATCTTAAAGAGGTTAGGCAACACAAATTGATGTGACATATTAATCAATTACGTCCACCAACTTCTTTCCCTCAAATTCTAATTGATATCTCAAAGTACAAAGCCATGTTAGTCAATATAAGGAAATAGGATGAGAAATAAATGATGTGTTTAATTCACTGAAAGCTTCATATTAAAGAAAGATATTTTCCATGAAAATTATTTTCAAAGAAATTGGTTAATTTTCATTTATTTGGGATTAAGGGAAAGTGATTTCCTTTTTGAAAAGAAAAGGAAATTATTTTTCCCAAATCTAAGCATGTTGTTTTCGTTTTATAAAAAATGTTTTAAAAAAACTGATTAGTTTTCCATCATTCAAACATTGAAAAGTCGGTAAACAACTTCTTGAAATAGTTTTCTTTTAAACAAACAAACTCTAAATGTGAAAAGTCATACTGTATATTAGAAAAAAATTATCCAAAAAGTCCTAAATCTTTTGCACTTTGACCAATCAAGTTCTAAAACTTTATGTTATGTCAATTGAATCATAAACATTTTTACATTTTTTTCAATTGAATTCGTTCAACCAATTTTAACCCAAAATTGCTAACTTGGACACGAATAATGCCATGTAGGACAACCGGCATTGACATGGACAATTTCTTTTATAAATTTTTTTCTTTTTCTTTCTTTCTTTTACTTTTTTTCTACCAAGTCTAGTGAGGATTGATCCACCCTCCGCAGGTTTGGGCAAGGGCTGTGACCCTTGCCTGCAATTGTTGAAAGCTTCACAACCATTGAGGGTCAACTAGCCCTTGCTTGTGACTAGAGAGATTTGGCTAGTAGCCCTCACCGAGCTTGGAAGAAAAAAAAAAAGAAAATGAAAGAAAAGAAAAAAAAAAAAAAAGGAAGAATAAAGAAGGAAGATTTATTAAAAAATTCAAAATTCTTTTGAAAAATTATATAAATTGTTCATGTTAGTGTTGTCATGCCACGTAAAACGACTAGCATCCACTTCAGCAATTTTCGGCTAAAACTAGTCGATAGACTCAATTAGTAAAACATGAAAATATTTAAGAGTCAATTGACATAATTGATAGATTTTTTACTAAATTGGCCAAAGTGTAATATGTTTAGGGCTTTTTGGATAATTTCCCTTATATTATTGACAATTATGATGCTTCCTAAAAGTAAAGAAATTTCCTATGTAGCTGTAGATTTGCCCCCAAGCTCCTTCAGCAATTGGTTGTAAATCTTTTTCTATTCAAGGATTGATCCATTCAACAATAATATTTTGCACCCTATTATAGTTGCCGATTTTAATCTTATGAAAAATTCAAATGATTATGATGTTACTTTTTTATGTTCAGTCACATTTACACGTGCATAACCAATTCACTAGATCAACTACAATGGCTCTTCTGGGCCATTGATAGATCCAGCCGAAGATTCCACCCTTCGTATGAAAGAGATAGAAGGCTTTCGGTCATGCCTTTCTGTGAAGTGTGGGTTCCAGTGGAGATAAACCTTGCACTTCCGAATGAGTTTCGATTTGCAAAGATGGCGACCACCTCCTTTCAATGCAGACTTATTTCATTTGAGAAGGTTTTGTCAGCTTCGCGACCAAGGAACTTTCGACACAACACCGCCAACACGATCTCTTACAGAGAGAGAGAGAGAGAGAGAGAGAGAGAGAGAGAGAGAGAGAGAGAGATAAAATTGGTTCTGTCAGTTAATTTACGGCTAAGCATGTACACGAATCAACGACGTTTACGTGACCCCTCATCCTTGCCAGTGGGGCATTATTCCCTCTATTTCGTCTCTCTGCTGGTCTTGATTTTTATGATTTGACGACAGTCATCGGAGAACTTTCAGACATTGGGAATATGAAGTCACAGCACAGCTCATCCTGGCTGTAATGGATTCATATGTGATGGAAAATGAAACTCAAGCAAGATGATATGTTCGCTTTTAAATTGCCTTTGTTTCGCCAAAATTCTACTCTTGCGGTGAAATATCTTTCACCAAAAGTCATTCCCTGTTTTTAATTAGAGAAGATAGATTTTGTGGCAACTCTGGATAGGAAATATCACAAGTAGACAAGGGAATTGATAATTTCACTTCAAACGAAGCAATACATATACAAACTGTGCGGGATTTACTTAATGATGTAGCCTGAGAACATAAAGATGCGATTTGGGAATTTAATTGATGACAAGGCACCCAGAATTTAATCGATGGCGCAGATTTGGAAAGTACAATTAAGAAACATGCTGGAATTTAATCGACGATACGACTATGGAAATTATAAGTATAGTGTAGAAATTGAAACATAATAAGTTTGTTTGTGCCGAGGGCTTTGAAGAGTATGATGTGACTATCTAAAGCCTATAATCGACAGTTACCTACGGATATTCAAATAGTTATATTGACTCCACTACCTTGATATTTTCATCGACTCCACTATCTTGACGATTTCTTCGACTCAATTATATTGACAATTGCTTTATTCCACTATATTAATGGTTACTTCTTTGACGGTTGCATCCAAAATGCTCAAATCCACTTTCTGTCGATTCCTCTAAGTTCTTGATTCATCATGTCATCAATAATTTTGATCATAACTAAACTTTCACTTCTTGCCAATTCAGTCCATCCGGCCAATTTTAGCTAGAAAATGTTGACGTGGATGCCAGCAATGCCACATAGGACTGCCAGAGCTAACGTGGACAATTGTTAATATTTTTCAAATAATTTTTGATTTTTTACTGTTTTTTCTGTTTTTTCCCCCTTTTTTTTATTTTCCTTTTTTTGTGTGGCTTTTTTGGCCTTTTCCGGTGGCCGGCCACCAGCCACAGGCCACGGCAGGCCACCGGCCACGGCTAGCTGGCTGGCCTCGACCCGCCACAAGCGAGGCTTGGCCGGACGAGGAGGAGCCCTGACGAGGGTCGCCTGGGCGAGGCCAACCCTCACCCAGGCCAGGGTGGCCCCGCCGAGCGTCGGCCAAGCGAGGCCGCCTTGGCTTGGGCAAGGGCCGGCCTCGCCAAATCTGCTGAGGGGAGCCCTCGCTGGGCTCGCCGCCTGTGCGAGGCCGGCCTCGCCCGGGCGAGTGTCGGCCTCGCCCGGGCGAGCGTCGGCCTCGCCCAAACTAGATCTGGCGAGGCTGGCCCTCGCCCCGGCCAAGCGATGGCAACGTCGAGCACCGAGCAAGAGGGAATCGTCGCAGAGCGACGGCAACGATTTTGCATTGAGCAAACAGCGACATCTCGCTTGTTGCTTGGGTAGGGACGAGGGCCAACCTCGCTAGATTTGGTCTAGGCGAGGACGACGCCGCCTAGGCGAGGGCGAGCCCTAGGAGGGCTCCCCTCACCGAGGCGACCCTTGTCGGGGCTCCTCCTCGCCCAGCCGAGCCTCGCCTATGGCGGGCGAGGCCAGCCAGCTAGCCGTGGCCGTGGCCGGCCACTAGAAAAGGCCTAGAAAGCCAAAAAAAAAAAAAAAAAAAAAAAAGGGGGGAAAGAAAAATAGTAAAAATAATAAAAAAATTCAAAAAATTATTAAAAAATTATTAAAAATTGTCCACGTCAACTCCGACAGTCCTACGTGGCATCGCCGATGTCCACGTTAGCATTTTCTGGCCAAAATTAGCCGCATGGACTAAATTGGCAAGAGTGAAAAGGTTTAGGACTCAATTAGCAAAGTTAAAAGGTTTATGACTGAATTGACAAAAGTGTAATAGGTTTAGAACTTTTGGACAATTTTCCCTGCTACATTCTCACAATAATAACATTTATGATGCACCAAGTTTAAGTATTCACCAGAAGTCATTTCCGTTTATATTTCTTAAAAATATAAAAACCTACTAGTCCAAAGACTATTTATAATATCATAATTTTCAAGCATAGAACCTAAAAGAACAAAAGAAGATAGAAAATTTTCAGTTGATGATGATTTCAAATTTGTTTAGTTCACTCATTCTGTTCAAAGATTTCACTCAATCAAGCCAAACATAATACAAACATATAAAAGAACGTCTTCTTTTTTGGGCCTTAGAGAAGATTTGCACCTCAGAACACTGGCTTGGCATCAAGAACATGATAAATTAATTTTACGTGCTTATGGCCAAAAACAATTAATTCTGCAATCTTCAATTGTAAGTGATCACGAGCCAGTCTCATATTGCAAACTATAAAAATAATTAAATTTCATAAAAGCGTAATAAGTTACCAACAAATTATATGGAAAGAAAAAATTAGTACTTTTTCTTGTCTAATGGTGGTTTGACACTTGGCAACACTTAGTGAAATCTTTCGATGTCAAACGAAAAAACAAAAGTTGCTCCTATTTCATCCTTGACTTTGGACTCGCTACTTTCGAGAGAACCAACTTCGACACTGAAATGGCGAAGCAAGAAAACCACATGTTAGGTATAGGAATTGAAATCTAACATCATTACAAGAGCCATGAACGAAAGAAAGAGAAAATAGAGAGAGTACCAAACAAAGGAAACAAAGTTATATTTTTCCTTGATACCTGATGCATCGAACGTGTGGGGCTAAGTGGTAACTGGTGGATAGATGTCGGCCGGGTAGATGTCGGCTATCAGTATTAGATAGTACCGAATGCTCTCTCTCACTCGACCCGTTCCCATCCAAAAGACAAACCTTTTCATTTCATTAAGGTCCCCAGGAACATGAAACTACCCCCTCTTCTCTCTATCTCTGTGTCTAATTGATGGGTGTGGCTAATTCCCCATAATATCTGTTTGAGTTTATTTCTTTTCAATAACTCTTTTTTTTTAAATAATTAAAAAAAATCACAAACCTATTTTATTTGTATGTCAATTTTGTCTACAACTTTTCACTTTTTGATAATTTCTCGATGTGATCCATCCAGCCAATTTTTGTTGAAAATCACTAACACGATGCCTGCCGTCCTATGTAACATGATCGGTAGTAATGAGAACAATTTTTGAAGTTTAACATAATCAAATCTTTCGGTCAAAGACTCAAGATTTTTTCTATGACTCGTACATCTTGGAGTTCTTCAACATTAACCCTCAATTGGTTAATGATGGTTTGCACATGATCAAAAAATAGCAAAATTGATTTAGAGTCATTCATGCGTAAAGACTCAAAATTACCTCGAAGTATTTGAAGTCGTACTTGACGGACATGATATCCCATACTTCTTTCGTGGTCTCCGCAGTCGATATTTCTTTAAATATAATTTTCTCCACGGCTTGAAAATTTGCATACAATACTTTCGGATCTTTCTTCCGGGGCTCCACCACAGCATATTTCTCCTCTTTTCTTAAAGCCTCTAATGCTTCGGCATTGGCCACTTCGATGTAGCCATTTTCAACTAGATTCCATAAATCTTGCGATTTGAAGAGAACCTTCATTTGGATGGACTAGTTGTTGAAATTCTTTCCGTTCAACTTTGGAAGTTGCAATTGAACAGATTTGGTAGATGACATTTCTAGCTCTAATACCAAATGTTGGAACTGAAAAAAATAATGGCAACTCTGGAAATTTGGAACAAAGCACAAGTTGAAGGGAGAAATTGTTCTTCCAATACTTTTTTGGTGGCTTCGATCAAAATACAACACTCACCCTCTATCTCTTTGTAATAGCAGCACACTCACACTTAACATACATAGTCTTTGACACTCCTTCTGAAGACATTAAAATGAAATAACAAAAGTCAACAAAGCAATCCATGGAGAATTTCTTCAAGGACTTTGTTTGCATTACGTCTTCTTGCTAGAGTAGCTCTCCTCATTAAATGCTTATAGCATTTTGGACTTCAACCTTCTTCAAGCGCCTATCAGGAATCATGCTTCACCGATTCGTTTTCTTCTTCTTCTGACACCCACCATAAATCGAGGCCTTAAGAAGAATTCTAACAACAAAATCTGGAGCTGAGCAACCAATGTGGTCGAATCTTCAAAAATCAATTTTGTGTTATTCTAACACTGAGAACCAACATACGTTCAGCCAAGTTTCTTTTTCCTAGTCCCACCGAACTTCCAGTTTGCCGAACACTTTGGTTGACTGGAGAAGAGAGGGAGTGTCTGTGTGTCACTAGTGTAACGGGAGAGAGACACAGAGGCTTTAGTGGATTGTTTTCTTGCTGACTTGGCGAGTCTCACCTGCGCAATACTTTCTCGTCAATATATATGGACCTTTTTTCTTTCTTAACCGTTCTCTTTCTCTATCATTCATACAAATCTGTCACTGACACCCCATCATCACTTGATCCTTCCTTCACCACTTCACACTCCCATTCAATCAAATCATCTTCTGCTTGAGAAGGATATGAAGAAGCCCAGCAATGTCACGTTCATTTTACCACCGAAAAGCCGTTGAGCCGCCTGCTCCTACGCTGGTGCCAACACTAGCCCAGAAAGTCCTTGAACCTGCTCCACCAAAGCCTCTACAGCAGGCACCCATGCTGCCACACCCGAAGGCACCAAAGCTGGTGATGGGCTACCCGCCACGGTATCCAATGGTGCCAGTGTATCCAACGATGGGGGTGTGTTGTTGTCCACCATGTTATGGAGGGTATCGTGGGGATCATGCTATTGTGTGCGAAGGAGGCTGGTGATGTGCTATGATGGATGTGGAAGATTGGCTTGAGTGTCCAGGTGGGAATAGAGGTTCCTATCTTGGGTAGGGGAGGCCAGTGATGTGTGAATGGATGTGGTAGATCGGCTTGTGAGTGCTATGGTGGGAATAGAGGTCACTATCGTGAGCTGTGATTACTTTAGTGAAGATAAAGCCACTGCATGCACCTTTATGTGATTGAGTTTGAAGTTTCTCACATCAATTACTATTGTAGGAACTTGATGAAAGATACATTAGTCAAATGTTTTGGGCTATCTTGGGATCTTTATCTTTGCTGGTATAGAAAGATCGACAAGGTTGGTGGTCTAGTATTGTGGTAGATGTGGTCAAATATGTTCAACACATGACTTGTTGCTTGTTGATTTCTTCATTTCAATAAAATTGAGTCCTCTTCGTGTCTTCTCTCATCCTCCCATTGAGCACATGGTCATGTCTCTTGCTTGCCTCTATGGTGATTCATTCTATGAAAGAGCAGGTCAACTGCACTATTCAATGAACTTCATGAAAACAAATTAAACAAAGATGATGGTGACTTTGCCATTTGGCTCGATGACATTTGTATTAGGACTAAATTGGACAAATTAAAAGATTTATGATTTAATTGATATTCATATAATAAGTTTAGGACTTTTTGGTAATTATCCCCATCAACGATCAAGAGCCACCCTTTGGTCAATGCTACCCAATCTGATTCGGACGCCAATGATGTCACCCTCCCCCTTGCCTATTGCCTACACCCCTCTACCCTCATCTTCGTCTCTGTTTGTGGCGAGATGTTCAAGGATTGGGACAACATGGACATGTGAGCTTAGCCTGAGCACGCGGCTCGCAACTGTTGAGGCCTTGTGAGGTCGGCCTCGAGCTTGTGAGGGTCGTGGTCGGCCACAAGCCTCTATTGCAAGCTCACTAGTAGCGCAAGCTCTATAGCAAAGCTTGACCATGGTGGCCACAACCTTGATATGGTCTTTAGCTAGCACGATGACCATCACCTACCTTAGATACGATGTTGGCCACGTTTATGCGTGTGGTGGAACGGAGAGATGTGTGTTGAGGTTGTCCTATATCGATTGAAGAATGGGCTATCGGTCGGTTTATAAATGTGAGGGAAAGCCTCACCCTTTGAGTTAACTTTTGAGGGATGTTGACACCCGAATTTTTATCGACGTTTTAAGTATCCATTCATTTTACAATATATAAAAAGAAGGATAAAGGATAAAAAGAATAAAAAAATGTGTGTGTATATATATAATGGAGATTAAACAAATGGAAATAAAATTCGGAGCACATTCTGTCTAGTGAGTTTCGGACCTGTTAATCCTTTATGGCCAGCCCATTTCTTTTATCTCTTTCGGCCCATGCGTCTAACTCACTTTCCCTGGTGCATTTCTATGTTTTTTTTTTTTTTTTTTTCAGCCCATCTAGTTTTAACTCATCTTCCTTTTGTCTCTTGTGGCCCATCTTTCCTTAATCCTTTAAGTCTACGATTTGAGCCCACATCAGACCCTAACAAAAGCAGGCCCAGCTCATCACCCATTTTCTCTCTTCTGCACGTGCGCGCACCCAGCAGAGGGAAGGAGGACGTGCGAGTGACGCCACCGCCGTGACGCAATCAGAAGGAATAATCCAGTTGTCGTCAGAGGAGAGGTGGGGGAATGGGCGAGAGGCATAATGGAAAATTTTGGCCTGAGAGCAAAGTCCAGCTAGAGAGTTTTTCGGCTGAGCGAAAGGAGAGAGGCGGGTCGAGGACAGGTTTTCCACATAACCAGATCGCGGACAGAAACCATATATCGCAGAGAGAATAGGCAGAAAGAGAGGGAGGTCGGCCATAGAGAAGGCTTCATTGAGAGGGAGATCCACTTCTAAACTTGAGCTCCTGTGTTAGGTTGCATACCAAATGTTTGATGAAATATTTAAAGAAAACAAAGGGAGATTCACATTTAAATTTGAGATCGATTCAGATTTGCTTCTGCATTGATGAATCTTGTCTCACTTTTTGTGTTTTCTCTATGTTTTCATGCGATTTGGTGAAAAATCTTTTCCGGTGTTGGTCGTGTATCCCAACTTGCTGGAGCTAATCTTCCCATGCCGGTGTGCCCTACAATTCAAGGCCGTTCAAGTAAGTGTTTCTCTTCACTTTAAGTGTGTTCGTGGTTGTTTAATTGTTAGAAATGCTAGGTTTGAATAGCTTTGACTTCTGTTTGCATATTTTTTGTTGTTTTGCAGTTGCAAGAGTGTGCGGCCAGAAGTGATGAATGCTGGCTAGAATAGATGATTGGTGGTTGGTGATGGCTGGTTGGTGGTGTAGGCACCGGAGGCGATGCAGCAAGGCCGCATTGTGATGGTGTTGAATGGTCTTTGTTCTGTTGGAGTGGCAGAAGACACACTTCGGTGAAGAAGAAGAAGACTAGAAGAAGAAGGTGCATGGGAAAAGGACAAAAGAGAGAAAAAGAAAGAAAAAGAAAATCAAAATAAAGACAATAAAAAAATAGGAAATTTTGGTTTTTTTTTTAAATTTTATTTTAAATCCAACCGAGTCGAATCTAGATTTAGGTTGGGTCAATGGTTCGGACAGGGTAAATAGTCTGAAGTCGTTCCCGAATATAATATGATAGTAAATTTAAAAAGATTAGAAAATTAGAAATATATTTTAATAAATTAAAAATGATAAAAATCTTAGGAAATAATTAAAATTTCAGAAAAATTAGAAAATTGGGAAAACATAAAAAAATTTGAAAAAAATCCAGAAAATAATAAAAAATTAAAAATTCAGAAAATTCTAAAAAATAAAATAAATTCAGAAAAAAAAATAGAGACCCTTAAAAATTGAGACTTAAAACCGGACAGATCTTTAAGGCTTTACAATAGGGCTTTTCATTTTGGATTGTCTTTTTCTTTTTATGGATAATATTAAGATGCTTGTGTGCTTTCCTTTATGATTAACTTGAAATATCTTGGATGTTATTTCATGCTCTAAAATGGTTAAGACAATGCCTAAAATTCTTTGATAGGCTGCTACGCATTAGTTAGCATGATTAAGTTAGGTACTAAAAGGGCTTTAGTCTTAGGGCTAACGTAATCAAGTCCTCGAATTTGGAATTTGTTATTACATAAATAGTAAGATATCCTCATGTATTTTATTGGGTTTTTAGCCGACTCCAAAACGGCTAGTGACGACACCTTAGTCAAAGTTTACATAGGCTCAATTGATCAAATTTTAAATATTTGATATTGCGTGAGGTATGGGTTTGGGAGAGCCTGAGTCAATGGAAGGCTATCTGCCTGAAGTTGATAATATCCCTAAACCTAACAGCTCTGCTCCCGCAAGAGGATTAGGTCATGACAGGGAAAAGAGGCCAAAGACCACCTAACACTAGTATGGAGCTTAAGTTGCCAACGAGTTTAGACCCAATAGTTACGGAAGAGTTACAAGTTGTTGCAGCTTTGACTTGGGGCATTGTTGAGCTTGTTCCACATCAGTTATAAAAAGGGTTGGTCGATTGATAAATGTGAGGAAAAGCTTCATTCTTTGAGCTAGTTTTTGGAGTGAGAGAGGCTTAACATTACCCAACACTTATACTAGAGTTCAGGTTACGAACAGGTTTGGGTCCAATAGTCACAAGGGAGAGTTACGCGTTATTACGACTCCGACCCATAACCGATGTGTGAGAGGGAGATTATTAAGGTTGTAAGGAGCTAATAGTTAGTTTATAAGTGTGAGGAAAAGTTTCACTGTTTGAGTTAGTTTTTTGGTTGAGAGAGGCCCAAGACCATACAATATTGATGTCAGAGACTAGATTGCCAAGAAGTCTAGACCTAATAGTCACATGGGAGAGTAATGGATTATCATAGCTTCAACCCAAGCTCGATATGTGAGGGGGATTATTGAGGTTGTTCCAATTAGTGGTCATTTTATATGTGAGGAAGACCTCACCATTTAAGCTAACTTTTGGAGTAAGAGAGACCCAATACTATCTAACAACATGGTGACGAGGTGTGTGGGACTGCAAAAGTTTGGATATTTACTGTGGAAAGTAAAGTTGAAGATAAATTTTGTAATTTTTTTCTTAAATAAGATGACTTTTTGATGAAATCACCATTAGTATGCAAAGTCAGGGTACCCCTCATCCTCAATGTAAAGAATTCACATGTTATGGAAAGTGAAACTCAAGCAAAATAATAGCCCTGCTTTTTAAATGGCTATATTGGCTAGACTAAAGCAAAGTGCAAATTTCAGTGAAAGATAGTGACTAATCTAGTTGCAAAGCTTTGGTTCGGTACGTCTAACTTTAACACAAGTGGCTCTTAACTGTGTCTAAGAGCATCCTTCAAGTTCGCTTAATGTGCTCAGTTTGTTTTAGTAGTTGCTACAAGAAAGTGTCCTTCGTTTTGGTGTGGGTGGACCAGTGTCCTAACTTCCTTTGTGAATGTCATTAGATGTATTTTGGACGTTAAAGAAAGATCGTTATGGACGTGCACTCATAAAGCGCTTGTCACATTTTAGAAAGAACATCTCTTCATCCTTAAAAGCAAATTTACGGTAACTGACAATTTTCAATCCATGATGACTTTTAGGACGAGGAATTAGAGGGGAAATTTGACGTTGACTAATATTGTGGTAAAGAACATTTCTTCATCCTTAAAAGCGAATTTTAAATTTTTAGTAACGACAATTTTCAATCCATGAGGACTTTTAGGATGGGGAATTAGATGGGAAATTTGATGTTAACTAATATTGAGGTAAAGACCATTTCTTCATCCTTAAAAACAAATTTTTGGTGACGATAATTCTCAATCCATGAGGACTTGTAGAACGAAAAATTAAAGGGGAAATTCGACATTAACTAATATCGAGGCATCAATATGGAGAATGACAAAATATTACAAATTGTAATAAGCATCTTTTTGCCAAGGCTAGTCGCCTCTCTCCCTCTCCCACCCTCCCTTCCTCTCCCTCCTACACTACCAAAAGACTCAATTGATGAGGTTTCCAAATGAGTGTCTTGCTTTTGATTTTAAAAGCAAAAAGGTCATTGTTGAGGATTATAAAATGTGCGGAAGATATATAAAATTAGGATGGAGACATGCTATTCCATACATTGCTACACTCGGTATCTCGACAAATCTCAATTGTATATACAATCTTCATCTTTATAAATCAATGATTGAGATTCATCCAAGCATTTGAGGGAATACTATGCAAAACAAAAACTTCTTGTCCAGTCGGAATTGTATTTGCCATCTTAAAGAGGTTAGGCAACACAAATTGATATGACGTATTATTCAATTACGTCCACCAACTTCTTTCCCTCAAATTCTAATTGATATCTCAAAGTACAAAGCCATGTTTGTCATTATAAGGAAATAGGATGAGAAATAAATGATGCGTTTATTTCATTGAAAGTTTCATACTAAAAAAAAAAAAAAATTTCATGAAAATTATTTTCAAAGAAATTGGTTAATTTTCATTTATTTGGGATTAAGGGAAAGTGATTTCCTTTTTGAAAAAAAAAAGAAATTATTTTTCCCAAATCTAATCATGTTGTTTTCGTTTTATGAAAATGTTTTAAAAAACTGATTACTTTTCCTGTCATGGTCTGAACCTCAAGCGCGCACACATTTCTTGGTGGTCAATACAAATTCGTGACGTCCTACGACACGTCGCCGACCCATTCATTTTATTATGCATGCGAAAGCAATCAAATATTCCTGACAACCAAAAGCTTGGGATAGAAAAGCAGACAACCAATCACAATCAAAACATGCCCTTTATAAACACATGGGTTTATATATATAACACTAGGCTGTCTACAAAAAGACTAGCTCAACAAAAAGGAAACCGTCCTATGACCCATTAGTTGGACACACTCGTCAAGCCTTCATTCTCCACCTCCCCAGACTCCGAGGCTTCAGGTCCTCCACGACCGCCATCTAAGGACCTGAAAATGTTGAGCCTATGACGAGGTGAGATAATGTCTCAGCAAGTTTACCCCCTAAACTCCGATTAGGAAGAAAATATGCCTAGAGGCCTAACCATACAAGTCAGAAGACTTATCTTGCCTTAATTCCTTCCTGCATGTCAGTACAATTCATATTCAATCATCGCTCGCACAAGCTAAAACTACCGACACACATCGGTCCATCAATTCAATTCAATCCAATCAATTCTATACGATCAACACCATCTATCTAATCATACCATATATTAAACCATACCATCTATTCATCCATCAATTCAATCAATGCTCACACAAGTTGAAATGGATGCAATGCTCTCACAAGCTGATATACGTATAGATGGTAGCTCACATAAGCTAATAGATAGATGATAGCTCGCACAAGCTGATAAATGGATCGTTGCTCTCACAAGCTGATAAACGATCGTTGCTCTCACAAGTTGACATGCAATGCTCACACAAGCCGATAATGATGCTCACACAAGCTGATAATGATGCTCACACAAGCTGTTATGGTATTTAAAAACCACATTCGGTGTCACAACCTGACACTCGATATTTTCAAGTTAAATACCAAAACTTTGCAATCATCACACAATTTCACAATTTAACAATCAATTTGAACAAACTAACCACACTGCTGCGATCAATGCGAAATTCTAACAACCGGCCATCTTGACATAATTTTTGAAAAATATTAATTAATTAATTAATTAATTAAATTCCAAAAATTTAATTTATTTAAATTTAAAAATAATAATATTAAATAATATTTAATTTAAATAAATATAATAATTAATTAAAAGTCTAATCATACTTACACTAATCTAATTACATAATTAGACTAATTAATCCATCAACTAAACTAATCATTCATGTAATCTAATTAATATTTAAATAATCTAATCTAACTACCTAAACATGCTTAGCCTAATCTAAACACCCCTTAAACATGATTAACTTCATAAGTAGAGTTTAGTGGGTAAACTCACCGGTTTAGCATTTCGGTGAGTCCACGGCAACGATGACACCAAGGTGGGTGACAATCCTCCTAGTGGTGACACTAACGGAGGTTGAGAAGGGCTCGGAAACGAGCCACAAAGTCCCAAAGCCTTGCTGGTTTGGCTTCTGTTCTTGGCTGAAATGCAGAGAACCAAGGGCTGAACAATGAGGAGGCGAGCTGATTGGAGCTCCGGCGAGTGGGTGGTTGGCAACTAACAACACCTGGGGGTCAAGGGGGACTTGTTGGTGGTTGGAATGGGCAGAGAAAGGGTCGGAATGGGAGAAAAAAAATGAAGAAAATGTGAAACAGTGCACTCGGGCATGCGGAAAGACGAATCGGCGGGCGACGGCTTTTGGCCAATAGGCGGGTCTGCCGGCGGCACCGTTTGGCGCGCGACAAGGTCCTCCCGTATGGTTTGGATGTCTTAGAGATGATGGTGGGTGGCATGAGAGTTGATTCACACGGGAAGGTAACTTTTAACTCAGATTTTTGGAGAAAAGTCAGCTGGAGCAGAAATTGGAAGAAGAGAAAACAGAGGGGGAAAAGAGGTCGACGGTGGCTCCAATGGCCTAGGCAGAGTGCGACGGGCAAGGGAAAGGTCCTGCTGGCTTTCCTCTGGTTTCTCAAGCTCTCTTAACACCTCAACAATGGAGAAAGGAGGGGGAAAGAGGAAGAAGTCTGCTAAAGCAAGGGGGGACCCCAAAGGCCTCTCAAGCCTTCAACACTTGTCTTTCCACTCAAGTGCTTGCCCTTACCACTTGGGCTGTCATCCTCAACCAAATAGTAGCAGCCAAGCTTCCCTTAGAAGCTTCCCGAGTGGTCCAAAAGTCCTCTCCCCCATGGCATACGAATTTGTGACACTTCCCCCTCCAATTCCATCAATTCCCCTTTAATTTTTTTCCAACTGAACTCAATTTGATGTCCATAAATCCACCCACGGTGCCAACATCCCAATCAACATTTTTCCTCACCAATCAGTCCAACTTGAATCCCAAAAACGCTATCAAAAGCGCCCCTTTAGTTTTCCCAATAAAAAATAACTTTATTTTGGATTTTTTGCTGTCACGACCTTCCCAAGGGTGAATTATTCAAAAGGGCTAATGGATTACTAAGTCCGAAGACTTGGCACGGACCCTCCCAAGTCCTACCAATTGTGACTTGATGTTAAGAAGTTAATCTATTTAAACATGCAATTATACTCAATTTGGAACCACCACTAACCAATTAGGGTTGGTTAAAACCCAAGTATAGTATGGGAGAATACTTTACTATTGCAAACCAGAGATTCAAGAGGTCCCCATGGTTACGCTAGATTAGTTTAACGCCCTTTCGGTACCTTTTTATTTTAATTTAAAAATATTTTGCAGGCAATGTTGATTAATTTAAACTTAAGCTACTAACATGCAAATGGGCAATCACACGAATGCTCAGTCACTATTAAACAATCAAAAGATTTTCATTAAAAGAAATAAACACACGGTATTTTTGGATTTTCTTTTATCTTGAAATCGAAACTTGCATTTTAACTTCATGACGTAACTTTATTAACAAGCAAATTCTAATTAAATAAACCTAACATGCAAACTTAATTTTGGTTTTCATTTTATTTAATGAGAATCATGCAATGCATGCTACTAATTTTAACATGAAATGATATGACGTGGCAATATGACCTAAAATATATAACATGAATAAGCATGCAATCTATCCTAAAGCATGAAATGAATTTATTCTAATTTTTTTGTATTTTCCATGAAATTCAAAATTAAAGAAATTCAACAATTAAATATGCAATCTAAATTAATTAAATGACCTAATTCTAATGACAAGCAATTTCTAACTAAATGAACCTAGCAATAATTACTAGATGATGAAAATTTCATAAAAAACCTACATGCTTTGATGCAAGATTTTGATTTTGATTTTTGATTTTTTAGTGTTTTAGTGTTTTTTTAAGACAAGTAATTATCGACTAAACATTAAATCTAAACAATCAAGATATTCAATAAATAAAAATTAAAATAACCGAAAAAATAACCTATTGTCTCACAGGTCAAATTAACGATTATTCTAAACCTAATTATCACGACAAAGAGTTCAAAACAATTAAAAATCTAATCCGAAGTCTTACGGATCAAATTAATAATTACATTGATTTAACAACCAAAATACCATCAAAAAGCCCGAAAATTAATATAATTAAAAAATTGATCCTATGTCTCTCGAATCAAATTAATAATTACAATAATTTCGACAAAATCCTTACGGATAATGTCTACAAAATGCACAAATGTTAACATTGACAAACTATATTCTAACTTAAACAATAATAACACAATTTAAAATGAATAAATAATGAAAATAAAATAAAGAAAAACAAACTACCTAATTTGCTTTTCTCTTGTTTCCAAAAGAAAAGCTTGGTAGCTCGTGCGGCTGGTCACCGAGGGGACTAATCATTGGTTTGGCAAAGCGAACTCCGGCGAAGGCGGACCGGTAGGAACGGGGCGGCACCTGGGCAGCAGGGACAACTAGCGGAACAGGGGCGTCACGGTCGCAGCTGAATCGGCGGTGGCTTCGCGGACAGGGCGTTGCAGGAGGAGGACTCCAACGGTGGGCGAGTTGCGGGTGTCGGTGGCGGAATCAACGGGCTTCGGTGAGCTGCTGGTGTTGCGATCTACAACAACGGGAAGTGTTGGGGCTTCTATGCTACGGGCTGAGAGATAGCAGCACGGGAACAGCAGCAGCGGTCATCAGGGGAGCTCGGAAGAAAACAGGAGCGGCTTAGGCGTTGAGTCACGCGGGTGAGGAGGAGCTAGCGGCCGGTTGCAGACGCGGGTAGCGAACGTGGAGCTGGCGATCAGGGCCGCGAGCAACGGATGTGGAAGGCCGGGGTCGCAGCTGCTGGCGTCAGGTCGCGCGGCGAACAGGAGCAGTGGTGCTGGAACAGTGGGCCGCAGAGCGCTTTGTGGGTTCGAACGGTGGTGCGGCTGTAGGTGGAGCAGAGAGCAGATCTTCGGTGAAGCTGGGTAATGCTGATGCGGCGAGACAGAGCAGGGAACCGGCGACTGGGGGGCGTCCGTGCAGAAGAAACGCCGGTGCGGTGGCAGGCGTGGAATCGGTGACTGTGGAGGCGTCGCTGGCGATGATCGGCTCGGGCTTGCTGCTACGGCGGTGTTCGCACGATGGTGGTGCGGTGGTGGACAAGCGACGACGCCATGTTGAGCAGAAGCGGATGATTGGCCGAGCAGATGCGGATGGAGGAAGAAGGTGAACAGTAGGAGTCTTGTCAACTTTTTTTTCTTTGTTTTTCTTTCTCTTTTCCTTCCCAATGACCAGTCACTTTCTCGCTTTCTCCCCTTTCTCTTTTGACTTTTCTTCTTTTCCCTCAAAAACTGAAACCCTCTCCTCTGTTTTCTCTCTTTTCACTTTTCAATTTTTTTGACGAAAAGAAGCCCCCCTCACTCGGTTCTGAAGCCTCGCATTTTATAGTGAAAGCGCTCAAAGTTGTTTTTGCAAGCGAGATATTCACACTCAACGACTCCAATAATAAAAAGGCTCGAAAATCAAATAAAAACTGAATTTTTGAATTTTGAAATGAAGATATATTTCCAAAACCAAATTTTATTTTATTTATTATTTTCTAAAATATTAGGTGTCAACATTTGCTGAAAATCTTGGTTTGCAGAAAAATCTTCTATGGATGAGTCAACATTCCTAAAATGACTTATGACATGATAGAACTTCCAAATTCTGAAATCGGGTTTAATTTCACTAAGTTAATTTCAATCCCAAGCACGATTTTAGCGCGTAACCTATCGGGTAGCTTTTAGGAATTTTTGGTACAATTGACCCGTGGTCGATCATTTTCGAGCCACACGTACATCTTCGACACATTGCCAACTCTCGGTTGTCATGAAAATCTCGATGTTTGAATACGGACACGGGATACCAAAATGACGGGAATTAGTTTAGCACCGATCGACAATAATTGTGCAATTAGATGGAATCACCCACCCTTAATCACATACCTTTGTTGAATCGACCTATTTCCGGTCTCTAATCGATCTGTGCCATAATGACTCTTGCAAATTAGCACGGTCAAGCAGTCGATTCCTGGCCGAATTCTCAAGTCTATTGCGTTTAGATTCCTTAACGGCTTTACCTGATAGGCTAGTTATCTTGTGAGTGGCCAACTCAGAGAAAAGAACTATAGACTCGTCGATGAAAAACCCGACTCATTCAATTGAAAACAAAATTAGAAAATCAGGATGTCACATTTCCATCATTCAAACATTGAAAAGTCGGTAAACAACTTCTTGAAATAGTTTTCATTTAAACAAACAAACTCTAAATGGAAAAAGTCATACTGTATATTAGGAAAAATTATCCAAAAAGTCCTAAATCTTTTGCACTGTGGCCAATCAAGTTCTAAACCTTTTTAATTATGCTAATTGAATCATAAACATTTTTACATTTTTTCAATTGAATTCGTTCAACCAATTTTAACCCGAAATTGCTGACTTGGACACTAATAATGCCATGTTGGATAGCTGGCATTGACATGGATAATTATATATATATATATATAATTTTTTTCTTTTTCTTTCTTTCTTTTCCTTTTTTTCTACCAAGTCCAGTGAGGATTGGTTGACCCTCCTCAGGTTTGGGCAAGGGCTGTGACCCTTGCCTGCGATTGTTGAAAACTTCGTGACCATTGAGGGTCAACCAACCCTTGCTTGTGACTAGAGAGATTTGGCTAGTAGCCCTTGCCAAGCTTGGAATAAAAAAAAAAAAAAGAAAAAAAAAAAAAAAAGGAAGAATAAAGAAGGAAAAATATAAAACAATATTTATTAAAAAATTCAAAATTCTTTTGAAAAATTATAAAAATTGTTTATGTTAGTGCCATCGTGCCACATAAAACAACCAACGTTTACATTAGCAATTCTTGGCTAAAACTAGTCAGATAGGCTCAATTAGTAAAACATGAAAATGTTTAAGACTCAATTGACATAATTGATAGATTTTTTGCTAAATTTGCCAAAGTGTAATATGTTTAGGGCTTTTTGGATAATTTCCCTTATATTATTGACATTTATGATGCTTCCTAAAAGTAAAGAAGTTTCCTATGTAGCTGTAGATTTACCCCCAAGCTCCTTCAACAATTGGTTGTAAATCTTTTTCTATTCGAGATTGATCCATTTAACAATAATATTTTGCACCCTATCATAGTTGCCGATTTTAATCTTATGAAAAATTCAAATGATTATGATGTTACTTTTGGATGTTCAGTCACATTTACACGTGCATAACCAATTCACTAGATCAACTACAATGGCTATTCTGGGCCATTAATAGATCCAGCCGAAGATTCCACCCTTCATATGGAAGAGATAGCACGCTTTCGGTCATGCCTTTCTGTGAAGTGTGGGTTCCAGTGGAGATAAACCTTGCACTTCCAAATGAGTTTCGATTTGCAAAGATGGCGACCACCTCCTTTCAATGCAGATTTATTTCATTTGAGGAGGTTTTGTCAGCTTCGCGACCAAGGAACTTTCGACACAACACCGCCAACATGATCTCTTACAGAGAGAGAGAGAGAGAGAGAGAGAGAGAGAGAGAGAGAGAGAGAGATCAAATTGGTTCTGTCAGTTAATTTACGGCTAAGCATGAACACGAATTAACGACGTTTACGTGACCCCTCCTCCTTGCCAGTGTGGCATCATTCCCTCTATTTCGTCTCTCTGCTGGTCTTGATTTTTATGATTTGACGACAGTCATCGGAGAACTTTCAGACATTGGGAATATGAAGTCACAGCACAGCTCATCCTGGCTGTAATGGATTCATATGCGATGGAAAATGAAACTCAATCAAGATGATAGCTTCGCTTTTAAATTGCCTTTGTTTCACCGAAATTCTACTCTGCAGCGAAATATCTTTCACCAAAAGTCATTCTCTGGTTTTAATTAGAGGAGATAGATTTTGTGGCAATTCTGGATAGAAAATATCACAAATAGACAAGGAAATTGATAATTTCACTTCAAACGGAGCAATACATATACAAACTGTGCGGGATTTGATTAATGATGTAGCCTGAGAATATAAAGATGGGATTTGGGAATTTAATTGATGACAAGGCACCCAAGAACTACAGCAAAAATACATGCTGGAATTTAATCCATGGCACAGATGTGGAAACTACAATTAAGAAACATGCTGGAATTTAATCAACGATACGACTGTGGAAATTATAAGTATAGTGTAGAAATTGAAACATAATAAGTTTGTTTGTTTGTGCCGGGGGCTTTGAAGAGTACAATGTGACTATCTAAAACCTATAATCGACATTTACCTATGGATATTCAAATGGTTATATTGACTCCACTACCTTGACATTTTCATCAACTTCACTATCTTGACGATTTCTTCGACTCAATTATATTGACGATTGCTTTATTCCACTATATTAATGGTTACTTCTTTGATGGTTGCATCCAAAATGGTTGAATCCACTTTCTGTTGATTCCTCCAAGTTCTTGATTCATCATATCCTCAATAATTTTGACATGACTAAACTTTGCTCTTATCAGCTAAGTCTATCACACATTGATAATAACCAAAAGTTGGTTAATTTTTTGGAGTAAATAAATATCCCCTTCTAAAATATTCGAATGATTCATTGATCGTTTGATTATTTTAAATTAGATAAAAAGTCATCATGTGCCTCATTGTCATTGGCAAATTTGATTTTTCCTTGCTTAATTTTATGTTGGTCAAATTCATTATATGACCCATATTATTCCATGAAAGGCACATTTTGTGCAAAGTTTTCATGTGGCCCTCCATCTTTATCCTTAAGTAGTTGCTCATATTTAAGTACTTTCGTTGCCAATTGGAATAAATCGACAAAATTTTTGGCTTTTAATTTTTCTCCAAAGTTGGGATTTGCTAAGTTTGAGTTGTGATAACACATAATCATGATCAAGCAATTAAATTACACAATGACAGATGTGAGGGACTTCTGGCTGTTCGTTTCTCTGTCTCTCCAACAACTACTAAAAACATTCGTTATGCCTTTCCAATGGTTTCTGATTTCAATTTTTTATGAAAAAAAAAGGCTAAAGTTGAATATAAAAATTTAACGTCGGTAAATTTATTATCCCTATTTTATTATATAATAAAACATGAAGTAACTTTATAGGAGGTAATGAAAATAAACTAGTATCCAAATGCATATTAGTTCCAAAATTAGCAAGCTAGTCAATAGAGCAATTTCTTTTTAGAAAGTTATGTTGCACTTTAAATTCAAAAGTACAAAGCACATTAGTTATCTGATATCTTTAAACAAAGCAGGGCTAGTAGTATCAATCATCAACTTTGGACTAACAAGATCAATGATGACTTTGGAGTCAATCTTCATGATGATCTTATTAAAACCAAGTTTCTTGCGAAATTGAGTCCCAACCACAAAGCCCAAAGTTCTACTTGTGTCAATGAATGTATTCCTAAGAATGCGGCAAAACCACAAACCTAGTCACCCCATTTATTTCTAAATAAACCCCTTGCAGTAATAAGTTATGGTTTGCCTTTAGATGCCCCGTTAGTATTCAGTTTAATCCACGCGGTAGGTGAAGTACCCTATCTGACCAAAATCAGAGAATTCCATGATCCATGTAACATTGAGTTATTTATATACAAAGCTTTAATGATTTCTTTGTGTATGACCGAATTGCTTGGATTGAATTCGAAAGGAAAACTGAGTTATCCTGAAAAGCGACTTATTTCTGCATTACCAAAAAAGTCATACACTTGCTCCAAAATAATTCACCAATCATTATGAAAATTCAATCACCCCTTACTAGCTAGATTTGAATTTAATCATTGTGACAAATTAATCAAGAAGAATTATCCTAAATATTGTTGGGGGACAAATTCAAGCCATATCCTACAAACAATTGGACAATAATTAAAAGAAAGTTCATAATTGTAGTTGCCATCTAAAGAAGTTTGCACAGCACCTAATGTATTGATAAATTACGTCAAGCAATTTCAGGAAATTGGAAGAGAAATAAACAAGTGTTCATGGCATGGCGTATTGCCTAATATATTGATCAATTACGTCCACCAATAAATTTCCATATAATGCTAGTTGATATCTCAGAGCAAATCGCCATGTTAATCAACATAAGGAAATTGGCAGAGACATATATCTGGAAAAGTTCTACATTCTCACAATAATAACATTTATGATGCTAGAAAAATATGATGCACCAAGTTTATGTATTTACCAGAAGTCATTTCCGTTTATATTTCTTAAAAAGATAAAAACCTACAAGTCCAAAGACTATTTATAATGTCATAATTTTAAAGCAGAGAACCTAAAAGAACAAAAGAAGAGAGAAAATTTTCAGTTGATGTTAAACCCATCTGAAACATTTTCATAATAATGAGGATTTCAAATTTGTTTAGTTCACTCATTCTGTTCACGAATTTCACTCAATCAAGCCAAACATAATACAAACATATAAAAGAACGTCTTCTTTTTTGGGCCTTAGAGAAAGATTTGCACCTCAGAACACTGGCTTGGCATCAAGAACATGATAAATTAATTTTACGTGCTTATGGCCAAAAACAATTAATTCTGCAATCTTCAATTGTAATTGATCACGAGTCAGTCTCATATTGCAAACTATAAAAATAATTAAATTTCATAAAAGCGTAATAAGTTACCAACAAATTATCTGGAAAGAAAAAATTAGTACTTTTTCTTGTCTAATGGTGGTTTGACACTTGGCAACACTTAGTGAAATCTTTCGAATGTCAAACAAAAAAACAAAAGTTGCTCCTATTTCATCCTTGACTTTGGACTCGCTACTTTCGAGAGAACCAACTTTGACACGGAAATGGCGAAGCAATAAAACCACATTTTAGGTATGGGAATTGAAATCTAACATCATTACAAGAGCCATGAACGAAAGAAAGACGAAATAGAGAGAGTACCAAACAAAGGAAACAAAGTTATATTTTTCCTTGATACCTGATGCATCGAACGTGTGGGGCTAAGTGGTAACTGGTGGGTAGATGTCGGCCGCGTAGATGTCGGCCATCAGTATTAGATGATACCGCATGCTCTCTCTCACTCGACCCTTTCCCATTGAAAAGACAAATCTTTTCATTCCATTAAGGTCCCCAGGAACATGAAACAACCCCCTCTTCTCTCTGTTTCTGTCTCTAATTGATGGGTGTAGCTAATTTCTCATGTTATCTGTTTGAGTTTATTTCTTTTAAATAACTCTTTTTTTAAAATAATTACAAAAAAAAAAAAAATCCCAAGCCTATTGTATTTGTATACCAATTTTGTCTAAAACTTTTCACCTTTTGACAATTTCTCAATGGGATCCATCCAGCCAATTTTGGTTCAAAATTGCTAACACGAATGCCCGCCATCCTATGTAACATGGCCGGTAGTAATGAGAACAATTTTTGAAGTTTAAAATTAATTTTTTGTTTTGTTTCCTTTTTTCCCCTTCTTCCTTTGCTGATTGTTGGTCCGTAAGAGGGCAATTCCAGCGAGGTCAGCCTCTCCAAATTCGATAAGGGCAAGCCTCGCTAGCCTTTGTCTTTGGTCGATTGCCCGAGCAGCTGAGGAAGAAGTAAAAAGAAAGAAAGAAAAAAAAAAAAAAAAAGCACAATCGGTCTATTTAATATTCGCGGGAAGCTGACGAGGGAAGCTTCTTTGTTCTTTCCAGTCGATAGCTCATGCTCATTACACTGATGGATTCCACTGTTATATTCGCGGTCCCCAATCCGAGAGCTTCTATTTAATCGTGGAAAAATCAACGTAATAGTAAAAGGCTGCGAATGGCATGGAGAGAAACAAAATAGAATTATTCCAACGACCAACATGATCCTTGTCCCCATTGCCGACCAAATTGGGTACGTGCAGTAGGCGAATTATTCAATTTTGTTGTTGTTCCACTATCCTTTGATTTCCTGATGTAGTTTGGTTTCATATTATTATTATTTTTGTTTTGTTTTGTTTTTTTTTTTGGTCGAAATATTATTATTATTTTTGTTTGAAAAGCTACTTTCCACGTAAAGAACCGGACCAATAGTATCGGATTGACGGACTAGCCATGATTTATTTATATATTCTGAAGCAAACTGTAATTAATAATATTTTTCTTTTAATATTAGAGAACTCCTGCTTTTAGGGAATAGAAGAAATCAAACAAATAAGAAGAAGAACAAGAAATCACCGGTCCTGCTTGGTGGTTCCCAAAAGAATTTATGGAGAATTTTCAGGAGTTCAAGTGCTGATCGTGAAGTGCATCCATGAAAGAACGAGTTTGTGTTTGAAGTTAATAAATCCCATGATGAGATTTGTGAACTCCTTTGTGAAAAGAGATGGGAATTAAACACCATGCCAATTATTGGGTGTGGGTGAAAGCTAAAAAACACCTAGCCTATTTGAGTGACTCAAATGTGATTTTAATCTCCTTTGTATCGTTTAATCTATAGTTGAACCCTATGTTTCTCTCCCTGTGAAGTAAGTCACGCTGATTGAACTAGTGAATCCAATATCTAAGTTACCTTCTTGTTTTGTTTATTACTGTTCGAGCAAATATTTTGCAACATACTCGATGGGCAATCCATACGATTTTCGTTGCATGTACTGAGCAAACCATCGAAACGTGTAAATGATATGATTCAACCCAACACACCCACTCAAGAAATTCTAGCAGTTGCCTCTGTGCTTTTCCTGTTTCTGTTGTAGTACCGACTGTGATCGAGTGTAATTCTTTTGATAATGGATGGTAAAGGAAGTGAAAGACCAATAATGCAGGTGACCTGGTGATGTAATACTGTAACGTCATGAGTTTAACGCATGTTCTTCCTAATATTCAACACGAAAATGACACCAAAACCACCGCATGAACCTTCACGTTCCGCTATTTAAAGCAGGCGAACTTGCTCAGGAGGCAGTTCATCTTATTAGCTCAAGAAACATGGCAGAGCAGGTGCAATATCCGCATTCACCTCAGCTTGGTTCTCTATCTCATCGATCTTCTTGATTTCTTCTATTCGATTCTATTCCTGTTCTTCTCATCTAAATTTTCGAACTTAGCTTCTTGACCATACTTTCCCAATGTTGTAGCTAGTTTTTTTATGCTTGCTTTCAATGTTACAGGTCACGGAGATGGCGATCAAAGTGGATCTTCAGTGTTGTCGCTGTTGCAAGAAGATCAGGAAAATCCTGTGTGGATCCCTCGTGAGTCCCTTGCCTTTACCTCATTTAATTAATCTGCGCACTTCTCTTATCGTGTCAATGAATAATAGATGTATGCATCGATTCTTTTTCTTCCTTTTCCTCTTTCCATAATACGTGTGTTATTTCTATTATGTACTATAGGTGTGTGCAAGATGGACCGTCCGAACTAGGAACCGCCCAAATTGGAACCGAACTAGCCAACTTGGTGCGGTTCCTAGGAGTGTTGGTCCAATTCTCGATTGTTAAAAGTGAAACCGGTGTTCGGTGGTCCGGTTCCCCACTCCAAGGGAGAATCGGATCGGATTGGACCGACTAAATATATATTTTTGATTATTTTTATTTTTTCAAGAAAATTAGTAGGTTTAATTTATTGTTTTTGAGGAAATAAAGAGCTTATAATTGGATAATAACATATTTGGATTGAAGCATAAGATTTGTTTCGAGCTCTTAATTCGTTTCTAGTCATGCTTTGGATGACAAGATATGTGGATGGAAACATGAAAAAAAAAAAAGTGACCGGTTCCATTGGATTGGATCGGAAACCGATCACGCCTATTGTATAGAGCATCTTTACATATTGCTATCTATGAGGAATAGCACTGAGTGTTCGTGATACTTGAAGCTAATAATACTTTGTGAACGCAGAAGTAAAAGATCTAATCTTTGACGAGAAACAAAACAAGGTGAAGATCAAAGTGGTGGGTTGCGATCCCGAGAAGGTCCGGCAAAAGATATGTTGCAAGGGAAGAGATTTCATTTTAGGCATCGACATCATACCCCCCGAGCCACCAAAAAAGAAAAAGAACCAAAAAAAAAAAAAAGAAGAAAAAGAGGTTAATCCAACTCCAGAACCCTCCAAAAAACCTCCACCGGTGATAGGTTACCCACCGGCGTATATGATGGGGAAGGTGTATGTTTGTATCTCATGTCATCATGGGGGTTGTGGTTGGTTCTGTCCATGTAACTGTCACTGCGGGGGGCCACCAATATGCGCTGATGGATGCGGGAGGCCGGCCCACGAGTGCAGCTGCCAGAGACCTATTTACCCGCGGTGTTGCGATCGCTTCAGCTATGGAAACGCCTCTTCATCATGGACCCTGCATGGCTGTGACTACGGAAGGCCGCCGGTATGCACCAATGCCGGTTACGACTGCGACACTTCCTGCACGCTCATGTGAGGAGAGTTTTGAAGTATTTGTCAAAATCAGGTCTTTATTTCCACGACTTGGTGTTTTTATGAGATCTGTCGGATCACGACATGGATCTTCTTCCCGCACGATATTTCCTTTACTGCCTCAATAAATACCAATTATTGAGTTATGAAAATGAGATTTTAGCAATATTTAATATTTATCAATGCATTGAGGGAAGCACGATACGTAAGATACTCCCTTAGATATATGTTGTTGTTGCATCTTAATTATGTGTGGGCAAGAGGGTCGATATGCTGTATTATGCTTACCGTAGGTTTAAACTTATTACCCTTTGTATTACCTATCACCTACGATGGTCATTAATGTATTTGCTGATTTGATACTTGTAATATATGACTACGGGTGTATCATGGCCGATATAGTTTATTTAGATGATTTTCCATACTCTCGGAGTTTTCTTTTCCAAATCTTTTCATACTTCAGGATCCATAGAAACCATGCATTAGACATTAATAGGATGGAGACAGAGACAGATTACAAAATATCAACAATTAGAATGAACTCTGGAATATAAAAGAAGAAGTATACTAAATATAATTTTTTTGAAATAATTATCCAATCAAATCCTAAATCTATTGTACATATGACAATTCAATCCTAAACTTTTTGATTTTGCTAAATTAACTTTTGTGGGAAATTTTAATGTAGTCCTTTCAGCTAATTTTCCCTCGAAATTGCTGATATTATGATACAATCATCGCTAGTCATCCTACGTAACACACCACCACATTAAGCATTCTCCATGAAATTTGGCCGAAAGGACCATTTTGAAATTTCATACAAAGATTTAGAGTAAAATTGGTAAAATTAACAAAATTAGAATTGGATTAGCATTCGATTAAATAAGTTTAGAATTGATTAGACAGGGTCTCTAAAAAATTCTCCATGGTGTTTTTTAGAAAGTTTAGTTTGTGAAAAGCCAGTCTGCTCATGTACAAAGCAAAATAATTCCACTTCGACATTTGCATTTTCACTATATTTATGAAAACATGGCCAGATAAAGATGTTTTATGCTAGTGGTGGTCCCTTGTCCTCCCATCGTCCTTCCATTGGGAAACAATAATGATAGAGTTGATAAGGCCTCACGGTGCATGTCATATTCATTAACTATGTTGCCCCATCAATCTCTAATTGGTTTCTCTCTATTCTCCACGACTCTAGTTTCTTCTATAGTCTTGTCTTTCCGCTGAACAAGATGAGGCCATCCACGTGCCACTTTATGAATCATTCCTAGTCGAAAAGAAAGATAGTGGGGATCTAGGAGAACTACTAGTCCTTGGCTTGTTTATAGTGGGGAAGACCGCATTTCCCTCTTTCTTTTGAAACGATTGATAATAAATAAGAATAGACTAATAAATGTCGCATCTCGAATCCTACAAAAATAGAGAGTGATACGATAATCATTTTCTCTACCTGAAAGACGTGACCTCACATTTAAATTTACCAATTAGAGTATCTAAAATCCAACAAAACGTATGTAGTCATCTTCAACACATACCGAAGACTCAATCATTGGAAGTTTCTTGCTATCATTGCTCTTGTCCTACTTAATGTTAAATGAGGAGCCTAAAAAACATGATAAGAAGAATGGTGTGTATAGCTACTGCTTAGTGTGTATTAAATATTTCGATCACCCACTATGCATATTTATCATCTAATATCAAAAACTCATAATCCCAAATCTAATATATAATATACGTTGAACACAAAAAATTAGTTATATCTTATCAGCTTAACTTTTTACATATCGGACATACTCATTTTAAATCGACAGCATTGAATCATATATTAATGGTCTATTCCATTAATAAAAGTCATTAATCTATTTTTAGATCTGTATATGGTTATTATGGCTTTTATGAATTTTTCCAGGTTGATTGTCCTATTTCTATGACTTTCTAAGTCGAAAATCAAGAAAGTGGACCATGTGGTGGGCCTAGGCTCTTAGCTAGGTTGACAAGTTTGGGCTTTGGCCCGACAATGCAACTGCATCGGGCCTACCTAGGCCCATCGTGGGGTGAGATGACTTCACAATTTGTCCTATCCATATGAAATTCTTCTTACAATGTGAAACCAACATCTTTTTTAACTTATGTACAAACAACAATTCTATACACTTGAGTAATTAACAAGATTTCGATCGAAATACACCTAATTGTTTGTTCAATGAGTTTGCAAAACCTAGTACGCCACATCAGTTTGTCATTCTAGGGATTGAAAAGACTCCTAATTATGTGCAACATTTCAATTAGTTCTTTCACCAAGTTACATGATTTGTTAAACCTTGCCTAGAAAATATAGGTAAACGGTGATGGGGATGGCCGGGTTGGGCCTAATCTCTTGTTTCATCACTGAGGCCCGGGCCATGAAAATGAGAGAAGAGACAAGTCAAGAGCATGATGGCAAATTCAGGCCTAGACATGCAGGTTCGGGCCTCATATTGTTGAAGCTGGTAAGCAGCAATTCCTTTAGGGAAAAAGAAGTATCGAAGAAGAAGCGTAAAGGAAAGCAATCCACCTAAGTCAAAAAAAGTCTCAGCTAGCGATCTGGTTTGATTGAATTAATAGTCTACCATCCCCCCTTGTGTGTAAATTAGACCTTTTTTTGAGACTAAAACGTGAAAATATACAATAGGAAGATAATTAGGGGATTAGAAAGATTTGAATTAGGGATCTTCCGTTCTCATACCATGTAAAATTTTGTGAGACCACTAGCAACTGGTCTAAAAGTTTAAGATGTCTAACGGTGTGGGTTGATATTTAAATAATCTAATTGAATCGCATTTCCAATTGGATTAAGAATGTCATTCCATAATTTAAATGTTTGTAAGAAGTTGTTCCAAAGTTTATTTTATTTTTTCATGATAGGCATCGAAATATTTACCCCTGATTCTTTTAATCAGAGTGGCTTAAACCCCTAGAGGTGAGATAATGAGGACTCCATTTGTGAATCCTAATATGAATGGGGCCAAATCTCTTAAAAAAGGGATCCTCCTCCCAGCTCTCGAGGGTGAAGAGGCAATTTCGAAAAATTTGTGTGTTTCGTTGAGTTTAACTATAGTGTAAAGAACCATCATGAAACTTTCACAATAAATAATGATGATAAGAGCACAATAAAATGATTTTCCTAACCATAAATAAAAGATGCTTTAGTCGTATAATTTTCGTGATTGAGGATAAGTTTTAGTTCACAAGATACATTAATGAGTTTTTGAAGCAAATGGGATTTTACTTCTGGCAAACAAGCTATGCAAACATATTGGACAACAAGATGGGGGCAGAACATAAAGGTTTTGACCAATGAAAACAACACACACATATATGTACATAAGAAGTGCTAAAACTTATGGGCCAAGTGCGCTTGAGTCTAAAAACTTTTAGAAATGTGGTCAAGTCCTCAAACTTGTCGGATTGGTGCAATCAAATTATTCATTTGATTCCTTCAATTTAGTTAATAAAAGATGCTAGCATGGATTTTTTTTTCTCTTTCTTATGTGGTGCTAACTTTAACTAAAGTACCACTGTTTTAATCTACCTTTTACCTCGAATCTTACTTGAATTAGATTTAAAAAGGAAGATATTTTTTTTCAAAAAAGAAATTTTAAAAAAAGAATACAAAAATGTCACATCAGAGTTTTCATTAACCAAATTGACGGAGTGTAACAAAAGGATTTGATTGTATTTTTTGAAAACTTAAAACTCAATTGTACTTTTACAACAAGATATGGATTTCTTGTACTTATCTCATACATACAATAAAACGTTGTAATTACCATGTCTACCATCTTATTGGACTTTAGCAACTTTTGTAGCGGAGTACTTGGAGCTTAAGGCCCCCCCTCTCTCTCTCTCTCGTCGTAATTGCTTCTTCTACCATCTTATTCAACCTCAGGACTTTTACGGTTGCGTACTTTAAGTTGTAACTGCTCCTTCTACCATCTTATTCGACTTCAAGACTTTTACGGTTGCGTACTTTAAGTTGTAACTGCTCCTTCTACCATCTTATTCGACTTTAGGACTTTTACGGTGGAGTACTTGAAGGACAAGGCGTCTTGCAGTTCTTCATGACACCAAAGTTTGATCAGCTCCAAAGTGTAATCTATCTATCTCTAACTCACCTGAAAAGGCATTTTAAGTATAGAAGCAAATGTCCAACGGCAATAGGCTGTGTTGCTCTTTGCAGCACATCGAAGCCATCCAAGAAGAAGTTGGGGTCCGATGCCTTCTAGGCTACGGGAAAACCATAAGCAAATGTCCAATGTTTGTTGATATATGTTGTAATCGGTGGCGTGGCGGAAGCAATTGTAACTTTTGCAATTATGTCAGGAGCTACATAAACCAACAAAAAATTAAAATGAGGAACAATAAAATAGCACCAAAAAGTTACATGATTCGATTTGAATGTCGGAACCTATGTTCATGGGGAGAGCCAGCAAATAATCCACTATAAATTGGAGAATCATAGAATTATAACTACTCATGCACTCTAGTGTTTTCTAACCTTAGTATATATCCAATACCCACAGCGTTTAACAACTCAACTCGACAGACTCAACTCTATGCACAATTCTCTCTTAGCACATGCCTCTCTTTCTCTCTTGAGCTCTCACTTCTTGCTTGCTTCCCTACGGCCTCCGATGTCCTCCTTTTATAGGAACATAGGAAAAGAACAGGACAAATGGAGACTCCAGCGGATTTCAATGGCGGCACCTACTTCTATATCATGCCCCTCGATGCATTTGAAGATGATATATGCACATGACCATCATGCACCATCCTAGAACATAGCTACTGTCGTCCCTCTTTTCCATTTATCAACAAAGTACAAAAAGAAGCACACAAAAGATGACCAAGAGAGGAGAGGGGATTCAGCGCCTACAAGATAGGCTTCTAAAGCAGCAAGGGCGTCCACCAATTTCTATGGGCATGCATGCACATGGTCATGTGCATGAACGAGGTTGGAAAAAATTGGACGTTCAACACCTCAGAACAACTACATGCTGAAAATTGAGAAAGGTGCATAAAAGTCAACACATGGATGGTGATCTCCCATATCCAAGGCTGGATTCTTTTGGCTCCGATCACGCACCATTTCTCATTAAATGCTTGACGGACATTCTTTCTCATTTCAGCATATAAATGCTACGTGTGGGTCGAGTATCGTATACGGGCTCAAACTTGAGACATAATTTAACAATTCTTCACCTTGGCTTGATGATTGCAATCAAGTTATAGTGCTTATTTTCCATGCCTGGCTCTCCCAACACCCCGATGGGCACTTACTCTCTGCAAACACCAATCAAGTTCTAGCAAAGCTTGAGCTTTGCTAATAGAATAGACTTTGTCATCATGTCTATGGGTTCTCACGTTGTTATTTTCTTCACAACAATCTTGCCCTTCGTTATGACATCCGGATGAAATGGTACCTAATATCAATATCCTTCGTTCATTCATGACATATCGGATTATAAGCCAAATATATCACATCTTGATTGTCACAGTGTATGGTGACGCTTTTTTGCTCCAGTCCAAGGTTTGAGAGCAAACCTTTTAGCCATATTGACTCCTTTGCTACAAAGGTCGGTGCCATATACTATGCCTCAGTCGAAAACCAAACAACATCGTCTTGTAAAGATGCCTTCCAACTTACTACACCACCTGCTAACGTAAATATATACCCCGCTAACAATCTGTGATCATCCAATTCACTGGCGTGATCTTTATCCATGTATCCTATGGTGTCACTGCCATTACCATTTCTCTGAGATACAACGCCAACATCTGTTGTCCCCTTTAAATACTTGATGATCCATTTCACAGTTTTGCAAATGCGTCTTACTTAGGCATTTCATGTAATGGCTGATAACACTTACAGCTTGTGAAATGTCAGGCCTAGTACATACCATGGTGTACATAATAGTACTCACAGCATTAGAATAAGGAACACGAGACATATGCTCCTCCTCCTTCTCAGTATGTGGTGATAACTTGTCAGAAAGTTTAAAATGTGTGGCTAAGAAGTATTTACAGATTTTGCCGACTGCATGTTAAAACCTACCACAATCTTCTCAATATATTTCTTTTGAGATAGACGCAACGTTCTTGCAACCCTATCTCGCAAAATTTCTATACCCAAAATTTTCTTAACAACATCTAAATCTTTCATTTCAAACTCAGCACAAAACTACCGTTTTAGCACATTAATATCAGACATATGTTTAGCTATTATCAACATGTCATTAACATATAATAATAGATAAATCAAAGACTCATCCTCCAATCTCCTAAATAAACACAGCTATCAAACTAACTTTTCGAATAATCCTGACTAGCCATGAAGCATCAAAATGCTTGTACCATTGTCTAAGAGATTGTTTTAGCCCACACATAGATTTCTTTAATAAGCAAATAAAGTCTTCCTTACTCATAATAGCAAATCCCTTTGCCTATCTCATGTAAATCCATTCCTCCAACTTACTATTAAGAAACGTCATTTTTCACATCTAGCTACTCCAGCTCGAAATCTCGTGCAACAACTAAGGCAAGTAATACATGAATAGAGGCATGCCTTACCACAAGAGAGAACACCTCATTATAGTCAATGCTCTATCGCTGAGTATACTCCTTCATAATAAATCTTACCTTGAACTTAGCTACCTCTACATCGATAATGCCCTCCTTCTATTTATAGACCCATTTGCATCCGATAATCTTCTAGCTTTTTGGTACTTTGACTACCTTCCATGTCTGATTCCATAAAGTTTTTTTATTTCTTCACTCATAGCCTCTAGCCACTACGATGACTCAATACTAGCTATTGCCTCAGAGTAGGACAAAGGCTCATTTGTCTCAACCTCATCACCTATAGTAAATGCATAGGCAATATCAAAATAACCATAACATTAGTGGTCTATTTGCCTTCTTTGTTTGCTCGTGGCTATATTATCTTGTGGCTCCGCTAGTTGTTTACCATCACTCACATGAGCATGCACAAGACATCCGAATATTCGTAATCTGGAGTAATTAATAGGTTTCCCTAACCATACTCTCTCAATAGTCTTCCACTCAATAGTAGATGATGGAGATTGATTAATTAGGTAACAAGCTATATTTGTTGCTTCAGCTCAAAATTCCTTGCCTAGTATTGCATCCAAAAGCATGCATCGAGTTCGCTCAAGTAGAGTTTTGTTCTTCCATTCTGCAATGCCATTTTGCTTGGTGTCCCGAGAACTGTGCAGTGTCCACAATCCTTTCCTTTCGGTAGAACTTGGTAAAGTCCTTACAACAGAACTCTATGCTATTATCAGTTCTCAAGTACTTGATTTGTTTACTTGACTGTATCTCAATCAATGCCTTAAATTTCTTGAATCGATCAAATACCTCATATTTGTGCTTCTAGAAGTACACCAATACCTTCCTTGAGTAATCATTGATGAATGTTAGCATATATCATGCACCTCCTTTTGATGGAACTAGAGATGGTCCCTAGATGTTTGAATGAATGTATTTGACTACTTGCTTGATCGAATGCACTACTATTTTGAATTTAACACGACGCTACTTTCTAAAGATGCAGTGCTCACAAAGGTCAAGCTTCCTTGTTTTCTGACTCAGCAACCCCCTCTCACTCAGCATCGTCATACTAGTCTCACTCATTTGATTAAATCGAATGTGCCATAATTGAGTCAAGTTTGAGTCTGATTCACCTGATAAAATAGTAGTTGTCACGGTTTCTCCTAGTAAATGATAGAGAGAATGCACCTTCTTCCCTTTCACCATTGTCAAGGCACCTCAAGAGATCTTTAGTATTTCACCTTCAGCAGTGTACTTGCACCCGATATCATTGAGTGCACTAGAGAAATAAGGCTCTTGTTGATCTTCGGTACATGCCTTACGTCCGTCAATATCTGCGCTATGCCATCATGCATTCGAATCTCGACCGTTCCAATTCCCACAACCTTACGGGCTGCATTATTCTTTAAAAGATCTCTACCAGCATCTACAGTCTAGTAGGTAGTGTGACATTCTGATTTTCAACCCTGTTTTTCGATGCATGAATTGGGGTTTTCATCGACGCACCTAGTCTTTTTCTCTGAATTGATCACTCACGAGATAACTAATCTATCAAATGAAGCCATTAAGGAATCTAAATGCAACTGACTTAAGAATTTGACCAGAAATCGACTGCTTGACCGTACTAATCTGCAAGGGTTAATATGACACTATTAAAATCGATTAGAGATCGGAGATAGGTTGATTCGACGGAGGCATGTGATTAGAGTGTGGGTGATTCTACCTGATTGCAAAATTCTTCTTGAATGGCATTAAATCGATTTTTCTATTGTTTCTGTATCTTGTGCTCGTATTTGAAATCTTGAGATTTTCACAACAACTGAGAGTCGTCAATGGGTCGAAGATGTACAATGTGGCTTGAAAATAATCGACCATGAGTCAAATGCATTAAAAATTCATAAAAGCTACCTGATAGGTCAGATCATGCTAAAATCGCGTTCGATTGAAATTAACTACGAAATTGAACCTGATTTCAAAAACTAAAAGTTCTGTCATTTTACGATTTATTTTAGGAACATCGACTCATCCTCCAAAGAATTTTCAGTGAGTCTAGATTTTCGGCGAAAAATCAAAATTGGACGTTATTGGACCGAGAATTTAAGAGGGCCATTTTTGTGTGGACTTTTGGCGTTCAACATGGATCCATTGGTGAGGAAAAATCATGGATTTGATGTGGATGTCTTAGCTGGAATTTTTGGGCACCAATTGAAGTGAAATTGGAGAGGAATGTTACAAATTCGTAGCCATTGGGGGGGTGTGCAACATTTTCAGCATCCTCTTGGCTTGCTAAGGAAGCTTTGTTGAAGGAAAATGGGCAGGGGATAGGGCTGAAGATGGTGGGGGCATTGTGATGATGAAAGGGAGATATTTATCAAGACTTTGAGGCCTTGTGGTCCCCCTTTAGCTAAAACCACCCCTTCTTCTTCTTCTTCTTCCAGCCATTCTTTCTCCATTGTTGTTGTGTTTGAGAGCTCAAGAACCAGAGGAAGCCAATAGAGAACCAGAGAGGCCGAGCCAGCCATTGCTGAAGCTGTTACCACCGGTCCAGTGCCCGCTTGAGCCGTTCGAGCTCCACCCATTGCGTGCCAGCCCACATGCCCATGAGCCCAAGCTCGCACATCCTAGCCACTCATCGTCCACGCCCTAGCCGCTGCCATCGCCACTCCAACTTCCCAAAGCCACCACCGTCGACCCTTGCTCACTCCGCCATCACGCCATGGCCATTTCCGCCATCCTAGCCGCTTCAACCACCCCTTTCTAGCCTTGGATAGAAGCCGAAGTTTCAGCGAGGGCTGAGACTTTGTGAGCCATTTCAGCCCTCTTCCGAACCTCCATTGGCGTCGCCGTTGACTCAAGTCTTGCTCGACGTCGTGCCGCTGTCATTGTGAACTCACCATCTCGCTAATCCAGTGAGTTTACTCACTAAACCTTGTTTATTATGTGACATTTTGAATTTGCAGTCCTGTTTTCAATTGAATAAATCGGGCCATTCATCGACACCTATAGGATTGTTCTCAGAGTTGATCACTCTTGAGATAACTAGATTATCTGGGGAAGCCATTAAGGAATTTTAATGTAATAGACTTGAGAATTCGACCAGGGATCGGTTACTCGACTATGCTCATCTGCCGAGATCATTACGGCACAAATATAAATCAATTAGAGATCAGAGATAGGTTGCTTCGACTGAGATGAGTGGCTAATCGTGGGTGACACCACTAAATTGGAAAATTCTCATCGGTCGGCACTAGATTGATTTTTCTATCGTTTTGGTACCCTGTGTCACTAATTGAATCCTCGAGATTTTTACGACAACCAAGAATCGCCAATGTGTCAAGTGGGTTCACTATGACTCAAAGAAAATCGACCACAAGTCATTTGCACTAAAAATTTCTGAAAGCTACCCGGTAGCCTAGGTCATGTTAAAAACTCGTTGAATGGAAATTAACAATGAATTTGAGTCCAATTTCAGAAATTGAAGATTATGTTATGTTACAATAAATTCTAGGAGCGTCGACTCAATCTCAGAAGATTTTTCTGCAAACCGAAACTTTTTGGGAAAAAGTTGTCTTATAGCCTTTTTTGTTTAGAAAAAGTTGGGGATTTTTTTGGTCGCGAAATTGGGAAGCAAGTGGATTGTATGGGTGAGGAAAAATACTGAGATGATCGATGTTAGGTTGATTAGACTTATTGAGGCCAAATGTAATTGAATTAAGAGTGAGATCAAGTCCAATTAAAGCCAAAATTTGTGAAATTCGTAACTCCCTCACCACCATGACTTATGGACCATCTAAGTAGGCTTTTAGAAGGAATTAGTGCTGGAAAATTCCTATGCAAGCTAGCCAAGCTTGGTGGAGAAGTTCAAGGGGACAAACTTGTGGAAAAAGAAGGCATGTGGCCCCATGATTCTCTCTCTCTTCCTCTCTCCCTCTCAATTGTCGTCCATTGCTCCCTCAACCTCCCTTGCTATTTGAGACTTGCAAAGAAGCCAAAGAAGCTACCGTTCGAAGTCGCACGACCATCGGACCGTTTTCCTCCTCTGTTTTCACTTATGCCAGTTTTTGCTCCAGCCAACCTTTCACCAAAGATTTGAGTTGAAAGTGGTCTTCCTGGACGAATTAGCCAACGATCCACCCATCACCATGACCAACACATCCAGACCGTTCTAAAGAGCCTGACCTCACCCCGAACGGAGCTGCTGACTGTCTTGTACGGCCACCGCAAGCCGCTGGTCGTTGGTCCATCGGCTCGCCCGCTGGTTCACCTGTTTCACGTCTTTCTTCATTTTTCTCCCATTCCAGCGCTTCCTTTGGCCATCCCAACCTCTAACAAGACCCTCAGGAGCCATTGGTTGCCAACCACCCGCTCGTCGGAGCTCCGATCAACCCGTTTCCTTGTCGTTCAGCTGTTGGTTCTTCTCTGTCCAGCAAGCAAAAGCAGAAGCCGAACTAGCTTTGTTTCTCTCTTTTATAGCTCAAAATAGAGGCAAAGTGCAGTGGGTTTCCAGCAGCTTCAAGGCCCGTTTTGAGGTGGTCCCGAGCCTCGGTTGCCCGCCTTAAGGAAAGTCGAGCCCCGCGACGTTCCTATTGTTTTGCACCGAACCGCTCGTTAAACAAGTGAGTTTTACTCACTAATCCTTACTTAGTAGGCTAATATGCTTAGGGGTTGATTAGATTTAATTAAGTATGATTAGATGAATAGATTAGAGTAGAACAATTAAATTAGTGCCTTATCAATTTATGTTAGGCAAATAGTTAGTGACATTAGCAAGTAACTCATATTATTATTTATTGAACGAGTCTCGGAAATTTTTCAGGTCTGTTTGGGCTTCCAATTAGGCATTATGGGCCTAAATTGGATTTATTGCATTTATTTAATATTTTCTGCAATTAATTAATTAATTATTTTCTGGAAATTAAGCTAGGATAGTCGACAACTGGAATTTTATGCTGATTATTATAGTGTAGTCCATTTATTTATGTGAGCGTTGATTTGTGCTAAATTGAATTAATTATGATTTTATGATTTTATTCCTAAATTAATTAATTTTGGTAATTAATGGGAAGATTAACGGGTGTCGGTTTACAGCGCCAAAATTATGTTATGGCTGTTGAAACTAGTGAGATGTTTAAAAAGGGAAAATTATTATATTTTGACTAAGGCCAACTGTGTACCCACACACGATCATTTTAACGGGTACTCTTAACCCGAAGAAAATAGGCCAAGATAATGTGTTAATTGAGAAATTTATTTGAGGAGTGTAATGTTGTTGGTTGTGGGTGAATAATCGTATGACATTATGGGTTAGATCAAGAAAATCGCCGAAGTATGGTTATGTCCATTAGACCGTAGGTTACCACCTAGTTTAGGTTGTGCTTGCTAAGCCGTAATTTAGCACCACCATCGAACTTGGAATCAGTTGTGCACGCTGAGCCGTAATTCAGCATTACCACCAAATTTGGAACCGGTTGTGCCCGTTAAGCCGTAATTCAACATTAACAGCTGAAGAATTAGTGAGCCGTGCCCGCTGAGCCATAATTCAGAATTAACTGCCAAAGATTTAGTAGGCCGTGCTCGCTGAGCCGTAATTCAGTGTTGGGGTTGAGTATTTGAAATGACCATGTAGGATGTGCTCGCTAAGCCGTAATTCAGCATTGAATTTGAGTATTTGAGATGACCATGTAGGTCGTGCTCGCTGAGCCATAATTCAGCATTGAATTTGAGTATTTGAGATGACCATGTAGGCCGTGCTCGCTGAGCTGTAATTCAACATTGAATTTAAGTAAATGAGATGAGCCAACCAAGAAAGAGTGGAGATGACATGTAATCGACTAGGTCGATTGATCAATGATTTAATCTGATGTTATGAATTGATTAAGTGATGTGATATAAGACATCTGTAAATAACGTTGATTTGCAGGATGGAACTGAGGCCAAGGTAAGTCCTCTAACTCGTGTTGTGCTTAGGCAGCCTCTAGAGTGTATTGGCTTCCTAATTGGGTCTTAAGGGATAGAATTCGTTGAGACACTGTCTCATTGGTTATTGTATAACCATTTTCAGGTCCTTAGGTGGTGTTTGTGAAGGACCGGAAGCCCCAGAGTTTAAGAGGTGAAGCCCGAAGAATAGGCGATCTTGTCCAGCTAGCTAGTCGTAGGACAATTCTCTTTTATCGGGAGCCGATCCCTTTTGTAAATCTTTGTGTATAGACCTAAGTGTTTATGGAAAGGTATTTTGTGAAAAATTAACTTTACTTTCCTATCCCATTGTTTTATTATTTGAAGATTATTTGTATGCTTCCGCATGCGTATATTAAATGAATGGGTCGGCAATACATCCTGGGACGTCACTATTAATCGACCAGGTGAAGGATGTGTGCGTGCCCGAGGATCGGGGCGTGGCATACGAGGTTAATGATGCTTAAGGGGTGATTAGATTAAGTTAAGTAAGATTAGTATAATTATTAGCTTGTTTAGTTAAATTAGGTTTGTTAAATTAGTTAATTAGGTGGTTAGTGAGTGTAGTTAGTTAGTTTAGGATGTGGTTATGTAGCTAGGATGGTTAGAGTAATTTAATTAGTCCATTAGGTGGTTAGATTAGCATTTCTTAGCTTAAGTAGGCATTTATCTAATTAATTTTATTTATTTAATTAAGTTTGTAATTTATTTAATCATTCAATATTTTCCAAAAATTATACCAGGATAGTTGGTCACCGTAATTTCGTGCTGATTGTCATGGTGCAATTAGTTTATGCAATTGAATGCTAATTTGTGCAATTGAGTGATGATTGTTAATTTTGAGTTATTATTTCAAAATTATGAAATTTTAATATTTAATTAGAAACTACTGGGTGTCGGGGTTTGACACCGAAAAGTTTTTAGATATTATATCAAATAGTGGGATTTTAAAAGCAATGATATCAATTTTTATGGTTTGATCTGATCGTGTACCCACACACAATTATTTTACCGGGTGTTTTTGATATGAAGAAAATAGACCAAGCACATTAGTTTAATTGAGGCATTTAAGTGCAAAGCACGATGGCCTTGGCCGAGATTGGATATGCATGGAATCGTTATGAGAAACCATCATAAGTTGTTAAGCCGGACAATGCTCCTTTGGGAATGCCCAAGTCATCAGATACCGGTTGCAGTGGAAGCTAGGACCGATGCTCTTATATGGAATGCTGTCTAGAGGTAGACGTTGCCATGCTCGACGGTGTGAGACGACGCCCAGCTATGCCGGAAGATCGCTAATTATTGAATTAGCCATGGTCGTTGGGTCGTAATCAATTGGGACACATGGATGATTGAAATGATGTGTCAGATTATGAAACGAAATTATGTGACACGGGATATGACATGTCATAACGATTTGACCCTATAATTGGGACCCCTATGATTTGATTGACATGCAATTGAGACGTTCCAATTGATGTGTGCATTTATTATATGCATTGTTATATGAATTGTACTGACGTGCAGAAAGAAACTGAGGCAAGGTGAGTCTTCTATGATGTGTGGTTAAATTACCTCTAGGCGTATTACCTTCCTAATCGGGGTTTAGGGCGTGAACTTGCTGAGACATTGTCTCACCCCATCGTGGGCTTAACTTTTTAGGTTCATAGATGGAGGCTACTCCAGTTCATTTTGGACATCCGAGGGGGTATACTGAGTAGAGTACCAATGTCCCTATCCCCAGGAGTCTTTGACTCCATGAGCTCATCGTGACCACTATCTTGGTCGATGAGGGCCGACCTCAGTTGGTGCCTTATCGGTTCAGGGCGTTAATCCGTCATGGGCCTAATAGGGTTTGGGAATGTCCCCTATAGGGTTTCGACATCCTCATCGTTGCAGTCAACGTCGCGGCGGGTGAGGGGATAGCTAACCTCCTTGATGGTGTTGTGGTAGACTCAAAACCCTCGGAGGTCTCGGAGGTCTTGGAAGTCTCAGTTGAGGAGTCTTGAGCCTAGATGGCTTAGTGACTCTTCTTTTTTGAGTTAACCATTGTTTATAGACTAGTATTGTATATAAACCAATTTGTTTATGAAAGTGTGTTTTGTGAAATTTATTGTCTTGTTTTTCTATCCCATATTGATTGTTGTATGAGGATTGTTTATTATACGTTTCCGCATGTGCATAATCGATTGGGTTGGCGAGGCATTTTGGGAACGTCGCAATTTAGTCGACCATTGAGGAATGTGCGCGCGCTCGAGGTTCAAGGTGTGACAGGTAGTGAACCAATTCCAATGAGGAGTCATGTGATAGGAACATCCGGAATCTAGCACCCATTCGTCTGTTGACATACTCATAGACAAACATAGGATGGCCTTGACATCATGGTACTCTCCTCGACAACCGTCACCACACTACTTGTGGCAGTTTGTCCATCTCATTTATTTCTTAGCTTTGGACAATCTCTTTGTATGTGCCCCTCCTCGTGACATTCAAAGCACTTCACATGACCTTTTGATTTTCTATGTTGTGACTTCAACCTACTCTTGCTTTTGCTCCTATTGCCGAGCCTGCGATGTTGGTTTATACCTCAAATCACCAATCTATGCGTTACATCTTGCACAAGACTATCATCGCACAACTTTCTCTGTCACTCTTTTGAGAACATGGTGTATTTTACCTCTTCTGAGGTAATCGTAGTACGCCCTCGTAACAAGGAGTCAGTAAAGTGCCCTCATGACTTTGGTAAAGACGCCAACATCATACCTTGTTCTTCATCATCTAAAATCTTACCGACTATCTTCAAGTCCATCATAAGTTTATTAAACTCATCTAGGTGGAATCTAATGGGCGTACCTTCAATGTATTGAAATTTGAACATCCTTTCTAGCATGTACAAACGATTGCTTAAACCCTTTATTACATAGAGTGCCTGAAGTATTGCCCATAGTGCCGCGGCATCCTTCTCCTCGGCCACCTCTATTAGCACTTCATCCGATAAGTTCAATAGGATTATGCTCATGGCTTTCTCCATTAGCTCATCCTTTTTGGGATCTTGCATTATTTCGAGGAACTTAGCATTGCCTTCCAATGCCTTGGCTAAACCTTCAGTTGTTAATAGCGCCTTTATCTTGGCGCTCGATAAGCCAAAGTTGTTCCTCCTATTAAATTTCTCAATTTCTACTTTTGCTCCAGATATAATTGCAAAGTCTTAACTCTAAAACCAATTGTTGTAATTGGCGGCATAGTGGAAGCAGATCATAACTTTTGCATTTATGTCGGGAGTTATAGAAATCAATAGAAGACTCGATGGACTCGACTCTATGCACAATTCTCTCTGAGCACATGCCTCTTTTTCTCTTGAGCTCTCACTTCTTGCTTGCTTCCCTACGGCCTTCGATGTCCTCCTTTTATAGGAGCATGGGAAGAGAACAAGACAAATGGAGACTCCTACGGATTTCAACGGTGGCACCTACTTCTATATCATGCCCCTCCATGCAGTTGAAGATGATATATGTGCATGACCATCATGCACCGTCCTATAGCATAGCTATTGCCTCCCCCTCTCTTCATTTATCAACAAAAGACACAAAGAAGCACACAAAAGATGACCAAGAGAGGAGGGGGATTCGGCGCCAACAAGATAGGCTTCTGAAGCAGCAAAAGGCGCCCACCAATTTCTATGGGCATGCATACCCATGGCCATGCGCATGCATATAATGAGGTTGAAAAAATTGGACGTTCAACTCATCAAAACAATTACATGCTTAAAAGTGAGAAAGATGCATAAAAATCAACACATGGATGGGGGCCTTTATTTCCAACGTGCGGCCCTCTTTTGGCTCCAATCACGGGCCATTTCTCATTAAATGCTCCGCGGACATATTTTCTCATTTTGGCATGTAAATGCTGTATGCAGATCCAGTATCGTATATGGGCTCAAATTTGAAATATAATTTAATCATTCTTCACTTTGGCTTGATGTTTGCAGCCAAGTTATAGTGCTCATTTTTCATGCCTGGCTCTTCCAATACTCCGATGGCCACTTACTCTCTGTAGGCGCCAATCGAGCTTCAAGCTTTGTTGATGGAATGGGCTTTGTCATCATCTATGCTGGGTTCTCTGCCATTGTTATTTTCTTCACAACAATCTTGCCCTTTGCTATGACATCTCGGATGAAATGGTACCTAATATTGATATGCTTTGTTCGCCTGTGATATATTGGATTATAAGCCAAATATATTGCACGTTGATTGTCACAGTGTATGGCGACACTTTTTTGCTCTAGTCCAAGGTTTGGGAGCAAACATCTTAGCCATATTGACTCCTTGGCTACAAAGGTCAGTGCCATATACTCTGCCTCAGTCGAAGACAAGGCAATATCGTCTTCTAAAGATGCCTTCCAACTTACTGCACCACTTGTTAGTGTAAACACATATCTCGCTAACAATCCGCGATCATTCAAGTTATCGGCATGATCTAAATCCACGTATCCTATTGTCTATTTTCCATTGCTGTTTCTCCAATATACAATGCCAACATCTGTTGTCCCCTTTAAATATTTGATAATCCATTTCACAGCTTCCCAATGCGTTTTACTTGGGCATTTCATGTAATGGCCGAAAACACTTACAGCTTGTGAAATGTCAACCTAGAGTATACCATGGCGTACATAATACTACCCACTGCACTAGAATAAGAAACACAAGATATATGTTCCTCCTCCTCCTTAGTCTATGGTGATAACTTATGAGAAAGTTCAAAATGTGCGGCTAAAGGAGTACTTACAGATTTTGCCAATTGCATGTTAAAACGTGCCACAATCTTCTCAATATATTTCTTTTGAAACAAACGCGACATTCCTGCAGCCCTGTCATGTAAAATCTCTATATTCAATATTTTCTGAGCAGCACCTAAATCTTTCATTTTAAACTCAGCACTCAACTGCTATTTCAACACATCAATATCAGACATATGTTTAGCTACGTGTGGGTTGAGTATCATATACGGACTCAAACGCGAGACATCATTTAATAATATATTCTTAAATAATACCACATCAGATTTTCTCGAGAGAAAAATCACCGATGGTAATCGAGTGGTCGATTTCTAAAATTTTTGGCACTCAAGTGACCGTCTGTACAAATTATGACACCCCTAGTATTTTTATTCCTCTTTCAAGTCATATGTTTACTTCTAAACTTATAACGTGAGAAAATTGTAAGCATTTTTTCATAAAAGTTTATTAACCAGTTACGTTCGATATGTACATTTTTAATTCAAATAAGTGATGTCTCAGACTTTTTTAATGACATCTCTTATATTAGAATTTTTTTTAATTAAAAAGATTAAAGGAACGGTTGGAAATTGTGATCCGTTTTCATGAACTATCCAGACTTCTCGGGCTGCTTTAGAAGATCAAAGAAGAAAAGTCAAAGAAATAGATTGGAAAGTCTTGAAGAACATGTTAAAAGTTGAAGAGTCCAAGTTAAATATGGATGATTTTTACTCAACGATTTATAAAATTGTTGGCAGAAATTTTGGGTGTTTTTGCAAATTTAATTTTTTTTTATGCTAGTGTATTTGGATTTCTTTATCCTCAATTGTTCTTCAATTGTTATTTTGTTTTAATCTTTCAAATGACCAAACTAAAACTTGAGATCATTATTCCTACTTTATAATTTAAATTTGTTTGAATTGTAAGATTAAAAAAATTTGTGGAACGATAAACTAATAAATTACATCATATGAACTGCTCTCCTATTTTTATTTTTATTTTTGTATCAATTTCAAATTAAGTGGACTTTAGATAAAATTGTATCGTGCACCTACTTGTATTTTGACAACTTATATGGTATTGCCGGCTAATCAATTTTTTTTTTTTTACTTTATCTAAGAGAAAAAAAATCAAGCATCTCTGTTTATAGAAAGTAGAATAACAATTTAAAAGCCCTAAAACAGGCACACTTAATGATTTATAGATAACACGCTGATATGTCTAATATTGCTGTCACATAATATACCATTTGTGCTTACATAAGCCTACCCATTTTGGCTACTAAGGCAGATTACGTAGGGCAAATAAAGAATAAAATTCTATACATTTTGAAACAAAAGACCATCTCATCTTACTTTTTATTAATTCCAATATTTACCTTTACAAAAGATTAATATCAACTTTCATCCACCAACCATTTTGGCAACTTTAAAAATAACTTATCTTTTTTTCCCCCTTTTTTGGATGTAATTCTCAATTTTAATATTTCTTCCTTACAAATTGATTCGCTTTTGCACGCGCCCCTAACGCATGCTCAACACTAGTAATTAATTAAGGGAATTTTCTAATGTGCACGATCCTTTTACGGCATTAAGATTTCTCGCCCGGTTGCACGCTCTGCAGACGATTGGGAAAAGGAAAACCTCTGGCATTCATTTGATTCGTGGCTTTATCAGTTTTTTGGGTTGTTTTTTGATTGTTGCAGGTGACCAAAATGTTGGTAGAGGTGGATCTGCAGTGCTCGCGCTGCTGCAAGAAGATCAAGAAAATCCTCTGTAAATTTCCTCATTAGTCTCTCTCTCTCTCTCTCTCTCTCTCTCTCTCTCTCTCTCTCTCTCTCTCTGTTTTTTTTGTTTTTTTTCCTCCTCTTTCCCTCCATCTCATCTCGCTCGATGCCCTAGCTCCATTTCCCTTTTGATGGTTTTATGTGATGGGCTTAAGGCCCGTCCGCCCATGTTGGGCCTAAAAGCCCAGCCCACAAGATTATGGCCCATGGATGGAGGGATATGATGAAGGGGCACGATTCCTTTTGGAGGGAACGTATATAAGGGAGAAAAGAGATGGACGAACACACCTTTTGGCATTTGTACGTACGTTCCTCTCCATCTCTCCATCCGAAAAGGAAAACTAAGGCAAAAAGGCGACGCCATCTTCGCTTCAAGGCCAATCGACGTCATCGGATCGAACGGGATCGGTTTTCTCTTCCTCTTATCGGCGTTAGTGTTTAATCTGTGGCTTACAAGGTATGCTCGATTCCGTGGTGTGCTTTAAGATCGGTGATACGTGTTTTTCCCGGGCTCATCTTCCGCATTCGTTTTAGGGGTTCGATTTAGTGTCGAATCCGGTTTTTGGGAATCCGACAAACCCAACATTGGTATTAGAGCCCTAGTTCATGTTTTCTCGACCCCTTTCATGTTTTTTGATTGATTTTTCGAGAAAATAATCGGCCGACACGGATCGGGGCGAAAAATCCCGACACCCGAGCACTGTTCATCCACTTTTTCGAGTTTCTGTAAGTCGAAATCGATTTCTGATGGCATAGGGTGAAAGAGCTCGTCGAGACGAGTCCGTCGATGGGTCGAACGCCGCCGGGCGACACCGAACGCGCCCACACGCGCAGCCAGAAGCCGCTGCGCGTGGGCGCCACGCGCCTGAAGCGCTGGCTCGGCCAGCGAGTGCGCCACATGCGCCGGTCAGTGAACCGGCACGTGCACGGTGCCGCCGGCCGGCGAACCGGCACGCGTCGGTCGGCGAACCGACACGTGATGACGACATCGTGACGTCACCCAACGGTCGGTAACCGCTGGGATGATGACGTCATCGCCGGCGACAGCTTGGCCGGCCGGTCACCATTGGCGACCCGACCCGACCGGTGAACCGACCCGACTCAAGACGCGACCGGACCCGAGATCCAACCGGTCGCCCGCGCGTGTGAGGCACGTGCCGGGTCGGTTCGTCCGACCCGGCCCGATCGGCCCGACCGGTCCGACCGCCCCGACCGGTCCAACCGGCCCGACCCGCCGCCCGTTGACCCGTTGATCGTTGACCGACGACTGTTGACCGTTAACCGTTGACCAAAAAAAAAAAAAAAAAAAGAATCTGTTTCTTTTTCAATTATGTCTATGTGGGTTATAAGTAATCCATTATTTATTCTGCATTTGTTGCATGAATCATGGAAAATTATATATTTTCCCTTAAGTACATTATGGATTATAAGTAATCCATTTTTAGTTCTGCATTTGTTGCAGGAACTATGATGCGTTATGCACGGATACTTGCAATCCCGAGAACGGACGAGGGAAGTGCAAGACTTAAAAGGCTGATGACAGAGTTAGCTAATTATCGGTGGCATAACGGTGATTTAGTATCATATGTGGTCAAGGTCAATCAGATGATACAGGAAATCATCTGGAATGGTTATCTTATGCCGGATTTTGAGAAAGTGCCGGCTTTGATGAACACTCTTCCACCTGAATGGCAAGCAGTGTTAGATCGGCTATGGGAGGTCAACGTGGTCCCGAGTTATAGGAGGCTAGTGGTAGCTTTTGTTAGAGAGTACTATAGGACTGAGTTAACCAAAACTTCAACCCTTAGATTGAGCGCCACATGGCGCAGAGTGAATGCGCCTTAAAGGCGACATGAAAGCTCTCCAAAAGTTTTTCCATGGTTGGCAAATGTGCCTTCAAATTTCTTGGATATTTTTTACTGATAGATTAGAATGAACATTCCCTATTTATTTCTTAGATTAGTTTGAGATGGTTTTGGGTGTGAATATCTCTTTCTATGTTGATATTTTTCCTCTGTATATATTGCTTAGTGTAATGGATAGTTGTATTATGTGAAAGCATTATTATTCTATTGGATGTCAAATATTATTTGCTTTCTGTTATTGTTGACTGTTGTGGGTAGTTTATAGAAGTTTTTGTAACTTCATAGAATTTATTTTGCATAAGACAATTATATTAATAATAATTTTTAAGTTAGGATTTTGGAGGATGATTGGAAACATAGTGACATTTTGATTCTGAAACCTTACTTGAAATTATTCATTGATATGATGGGTCTGTGCAAAGTGGATGCATAAATTATAGGCATTAACTATTCGTGCATATATGTCTGATATATTCAGATCGATGGTTTCAGCAACTAAGAACATAATTGCTGATATGAACGGCAACAATTGTGAAATATTGAATATGAAGATTCAATATGTGCTGGAAAAACAAGAAGCACTAGAAACTCTTGACCATGTTATGGAAGATCTTGAGGATGCTGTGCGCCACCTTGAGCTAGTATAGGACTGTCTAACGGCATTTGAGCCGAAAATGGACATTTGCAATACTGGTTCTAGCTCAAAAAGGGCTTTGAGCTCTAAGCGCAAGCGTATTGATTCGTTCAATATGTGGGAATGCAAAGGATCAAGTTCTTATTACAAGAAATCAAGAGTTAACCAACACAAGAAAGGAAAACGTCCTCAAGTGAAGAAAATGTCAAGGGTGAGGTGTTACAATTGTGACAAGAAAGGTCACTATGCTCGCAACTGTTGTGAGCCTAAAAGGGTAAACACCTCTGATACATTTGAGAACTTTGCTTATGTGTCAAGTTCTGTATTATTGGCTGAATCCAATCCTTTGTGGACTGTAGATTCAGGAGCAACAGACCATGTAGCGAAGGATAGAGGATCCTTCGTGGAATTCAGACGAGTACTATCTGGAACTAAGTGGATCTATGTGGGAAATAACTCCAGAGTTGAAGTTAAAGGGATTGGCACCTGCCAATTGAACATGCGTGGTGAACGCACCTTGTTCATACATGATGTTCTATATGCTCCGGAAATTCGTCGAAATTTAGTAACTATTTTGGTGTTGGTTAAGCTTGGTTTTTATATGAACTTCCATAATAGAGGTGTAGATTTGTATTTGGATACAAATTACTATGGTTGTGGTTATTTTCTGGATGGTTTCATTGTATTAGATATTGACTATATTAATGCAAATGTTTGTTATTCCCTTCTCACGTCTCCTAATTCATATGAAAATGATGTGAATGTGTGGCATGCTAGACTTGGTCATATTGGCCAACAACATATGAATAGACTAGCCAAAGAGTCGATTTGCCCATATGTGAGCATTGCCTAGTAGGGAAAATGACAAGGAAACCATTTGGAAAAGGTAAAAGAGCTGAATTTCCTTTGCAATTAATCTATTCTGATGTCTGTGGTCCAATAAATGTGAGAAGAATGCATGAGGCTGTTTATTTTATCACTTTTATAAATGATTATACTCAATTCGGATATATTTATTTGATTTCTCATAAATCTGAAGCATTAAGTTTTTTCAAAAGGTTTATGAACTTGGTAGAAAATCAATTAGACAAAAAAATAAAAGCATTAAGATCCGATCGAGGTCGAGAATATTTATCTAATAAGTTCAGAAAATTATGTGATGAAAAAGGAATAGAAACACAGTTATCTATTTCATATACTTCTCAACAAAATGGTGTTGCGCAGAGAAGAAACAGAACCTTACTGGAAATGGTTAGGTCCATGATGGCGCATGTTAGCTTACCTATCACTTTTTGGAGTGATGCGTTGTTAACTGCTGCCTATATACTTAACCGGGTGCCTTCCAAATCAGTTATTTACACTCCATATAAGTTATGGACAGGTAGAAAATCGGACTTAAGTTTTCTTAAGCCATGGGGTTGTGCTGCCTATACTTATGAGTCCTCTCACAAGTTTGGGAAATTGGGTCCCAAAGAAAATAAGAGTATTTTAATGAAATACTCCGAACACTCGAAAGAGTATGTGTTCATAGGTGAGCAGGAAAGTGGGAGTATAACTGAATTTGAATCACGAGATGCCACATTCTTAGAGGATGAATTTCCTAAGAAGGGCGAAATAGGGGAAGATTACTCCCTATTTGAAACTTTGGATCAAGATAATGATATTAGTGGAGTTCGTCCAAGTGGGAGTAACATGAGAAGTGATGAATCTAATTCAACTCATTCTCAATTACAACCACATGATGAGACGACATCATCATTATTTAATCCAAGTGGGAGCATAATGGGAAATGATGTGCAAAGTGTACAATCTCCCATACGGCGAACAAGTCGCCAAAGTATTCCCCGTCGACATTTTGACATTGAAGGGGAAACTTTTATAATTGCTCCACAAGATGAGGATGAGCCAAGAAATATTAATGAGGCTCTAAATTGCCCTAGTAAGGAAAAATGGATTCATACAATGGAAGAGGAAATTGAGTCAATGAAGTCAAACCAAGTTTAGGAACTGGTTGATCTTCCAAAAGGATGCGAAGCTATTGGGAATAAGTGGGTTCTCAAAATAAAGCGAAAGGTTGATGGCTCAATAGAAAGGCATAAGGCTCGCCTTGTGGCGAAGGGATATAATCAACATGAAGGAATTGATTATGAAGATACATTTTCTCCTATAGTGAGATTTACCTCGATTCGCATTATTCGAGCAATAGTGGTTAGTATGGATCTTGAGTTACATCAGATGGATGTAAAGACTGCTTTCCTCAATGGAGAATTAGAGGAAGAAATATATATGGAACAACCTGCTGGTTTTATAATGAAAGGCCAAGAAGAAAAGGTATGTCGACTTTTGAAATCGATATATGGCCTAAAACAGTTATCGAGACAATGGTATATACGTTTTCATAATGCCATAATGGCATATGATTTTACAATGATAGATGAGGATCATTGTGTATATATCAAAAGATCCAAAGATCAATTTGTGATCATATCATTATATGTTGATGATATACTAATTGCCGGAAGCAATATGGAGTTTGTTAATACTTGTCAAGAGTTGGTTGTCTTCCAACTTTGAGATGAAGGATATGGGTGAGGCTGCATACATTCTTGGAGTTAAGATTTCAAGAGATCGTTCGAAGAGATCGTTATCTCTTTCGCAAGAAACATATATAAACAAGGTTCTTGAACGATTTCATATGCAAAATTGTAAACCCATAGACACTCCTATTGCAAAAGGTGAAGGATTGAGCCATGGACTGTGTCTAAGGACGCCAGAAAAAAAGGAACAAATGAAACATGTTCCTTATGCTAGTGCTATTGGGAGCTTGATGTACGCTATGATGTGTACAAGACCTAACATATGTTTTGCAGTTGGAATGGTGAGAAAATACCAATCCAATTCAGGTCAAGCACGTTGGAAAACCGTTAAAAGAATACTAAGGTATCTAAAGGGGACTGCTGATTATACGCTGAATTATCAAGGAAATGATCTGCGACTCTAAGGCTATTCTGATGTTGATTATGGAGGAGATTTAGATGAAAGGAAATCTACCTCTGGCTTTGTTTTCTTACCAAATAATGGCACCATATGTTGGAGCAGTAAGAAACAAAAGTGTATAGCTTTGTCCACGATGTAAGTTATGTTCGTGGCATTATCGATGATATAAGAAAGTGTTTGGCTTAAGAGATTTTTGGATCATTTAGGTGTTATTGGAAGTGCTGCAGATTAATTGTTGGTTAACTGTGATAGCCAAGCAGCAAAAGCGTACACCAAAGATCCAAAATATCATGGCAAGACCAAACATATAGATACCAAGTATAATCTTGTCAAAGATATGATTGCACGAAAAGATATGAACTTACAGTACATATTACGCATAGAATGGTAGCAGATCCTATAACAAAGCCAATACCTAGAGATGTGTTTTGTGGCCATATGAAATCTCTAGGACTGCGTAGAGGCTGATGTACTGAATATTGCAATTTCCCTAAGTGTTCACATTTGATGAATTTGTATTTTTTCATCATTAATGCCTATATCTCTTTGTTCGATCTTTATGCATCTTAATGCTCAGTGCATTGCTTTAAGTTAAGAAAGTATGTCGGACAGATATAAGATTAGCCCACTCACACGGATAATCGCCTCTATTTACTGTGTGATAAATAGATATGAGACTGTTTTTAAGCTTATTATCTAAGTGATAATCGAGAGCTCAAGCTTAAAATACGCATGTCACCTTAACTGGGTGTTAAGATGAGAACATAATACTTACTATGTCCGAAAGTAAAATACGCCACATACTTTACTTTATCTCGTCTATGATGCCGATGTGAGTTCGATGAATTTTGTGAATGAGTAGATACGTGAACTCAAGTTAGACATTGGGTATGTCTGAACTGTCATCTGTACGGTATTAAAGGTGTAGACATACGCTCCATGGGAAAGGAGTTAATACCATAATACGTATTTCATACTACGTATGCATGAGACGACCAATAAGAGTGGCAAAAGTTTGATCTCAACTTTTACGTCGTGTGAGACTCTTGAGGAAAAGAGTTCCTCAATTTTTTAATCCCCTCATGACTCTTACTTATTCTCAAGATTTCTATTTAGTATTTGCTATCTTAGGATGTTGCCAATGGTCATGAGTTGATTCGATCTAATGGGACATTTCTAAAAAAGCAAGCTGAACTGAAATTGAAAGTTTGAAGGAAAGAGGAAGATCGATTTTGGAGAATCACATTGTAGTTTTGTATTCACCGGTTAACCAATTATAACTGTCTTTAGGATAATCATAATTGTGAATACGATATATAAATAAATATATATATATATATATATCATTGTTTAAAAGAGATCAAGAGAGATATAAATGTGATCGATCGATCTAGGGTACTACATACTAAATCTACTCGAGTGTGATGCCCATTATGAGCTGATATATATTCCTAACGAAGTATAGCAACGAGCTCTCAAAGTATGCTGGTCGCACGGATTATTCACCGGTATGAATGTTGAAGAGAGGTAAAGAGAATCCTGTTCGGCCCACCATGTGCGAGTGGGAGATGATGGTTTTATGTGATGGGCTTAAGGCCCGTCCGCCCATGTTGGGCCTAAAAGCCCGGCCCATAAGATTAGGGCCCATGGATGGAGGGATATGATGAAGGGGTACGATTCCTTTTGGAGGGAACGTATATAAGGGAGAAAAGAGAGGGACGAACACACCTTTTGGCATTTGTACGTACGTTCCTCTCCCTCTCTCCCTCCAAAAAGGAAAACTAAGGCAAAAAGGCGATGCCAACTTCCCCTCAAGGCCAATCGACGTCATCGGATCGAACGGGATCGGTTTTCTCTTCCTCTTATCGGTGTCAGTGTTTAATCTGTGGCTTACAAGGTACGCTCGATTCCGTGGTGTGCTTTAGGATCGGTGATACGTGTTTTTCTGGGCTCGTCTTCCGCATTCGTTTTAGGGGTTTGATTTAGTGTCAAATCCGGTTTTTGGGAATCCGACAAACCCAACACCTTTCCTTAGCCTCTCTATTCTTGGTTAATCTTTTGCCTCTGCTTTGCATTTCTTCCCCGATTGCTTGCTCTGCAGACTGTAAAGTTTGGGCAAATGTGGTTTTCATTGATGAAGTAATTTACAATATATACTAGAGTTTAGGCTAAAGCAATACAATTATGATTATGCCCTTTAGTATAAACCAAATTTACCAAAACTCTCCCTCAATTCGGTGAGTATAAACATCTCAACAACTTGTTCTTAAAATTACAAAATAAATCACGTGTGATCGGTTTTGTGAATAGGTTTGTGAGTTGGGAGTGGCTGGGAACATGAAGAGTACGCAAAGTACCATTTTGAATTTTGTCATGAACCAAGTGAAAGTCAATCTCAATGTGCTTGGTGCGTTTGTGGAAGACATGATTAGTAGTGATGTGGATGGCCACTTTTTTATCACAAAAAGATCAGCAATGGTAGTGTTGATGTGGAGATCCGAGAGAAGCACATAAAGCCATGTGATTTTTCATGGAGCAGACATTATAGCATGGTATTCAGCTTTTGCTGAGGAATGAGCAACAGTGGTTTGTTTCTTGGAATACCATGAGATGGGACAAGAACCAAGAAACATGTAGTGGCCAAAAATAGATTGTCGTGATGTAACAAGATGCCCAATTAGAATATGTACAAGCATGAAGTCGGAGAGTAGAATTGGATGGGAAAAACAAACTAGTGCTGGGATCATGCTTGAGATACCACACAATGCAAAGGGTGGCATTCCAATGGTCTTCATTAAGAGAGTGCATAAATTGACTAAGATATTGCACTGCAAATAGTAAATTTAGATGAGTTACTGCAAGATATAATAATCTACCATTAATTCGTCGATATGAACTTGGATCCTTACGAGTTGGGGAAGAGTCCGAAAATTGTATATTAGGTTCCATTGGGGTATCAATAGGATGTCCTCCAAGAAGACCAATGTCAGACAAAATATCAAGAGTGTATTTCCTTTGCGACAAGAAAATCTTGCACTTGGAACGAGAAACTTCAATACCAAAGAAGTATTTGAGAGTACCCAAGTCCTTAATGCGAAATTGTGTGTCAAGAAATTGCTTGAGAAGTTGAGTCATAACTTCATCATCACCTGTGATAACCAAATCATCAACATAAACAAGGACAATGGTCAAGAGAGAGCCACAGACCAATGTAAAAAGTGAATAATCTGCCTTGGACTGTCGAAAACCAACATCAAATAGTGCAAAAAAGAATTGAGCAAACCATTGCCTCGATGCTTGTTTAAGGCCATATAGTGATTTCTTAAGTCGATAGACTAAATTCTCCTCCTTTGTATGAAAACCCGGTGGAAACCTTATGTAAACCTCTTTGTCGAGATCACCATGTAGAAAAACGCTATTCACATCTAATTGGTAGAGAGGCCAATGAAGAATTGAAGCAAGAGCCAATAAAGTACAAACGGTTATTATTTTAGCAACAGGTGCAAAAGTACCATAGTAATCAATTCCCTCCATTTGAGTGTAACTCTTTGCAATGCGATGAACCTTGTAGCACTCAATGGTGCCATCAAAATTATATTTGATTTGGTAAACCCATTTACATCCAATAGGGTGTTTGTCATGAGGAAGAGGAACAAATTTTCAAGTGTCATTTTGTTCAAGGGCCTGTATCTCAAAGACATCGCCTCCAGCCACTCGGGAGATTAACACACAATGTCATAATTTTCAAGTTCTTGCTTAGAGGATATAGAGGCTAAAAAAGCACGATGAGTGTGTGAAAAACACAAGTATGATAAACAGTTGGTTAAAGGGTAAAAAGTACTTGATTCAGTTGCCTTAGAGTCCGAAGAGGATTGATCGGAGACCACAATAGCATAGTGGTAGTCTCGAAGATATCCAGGTGGACGGCGGCGTGGTTGAGATGGCCGAGGCACAACATCAGGTTTGGTGGGTGATGGTGTGGTTGTGGTGCAAGAGGCTGAGAAGGTGAGGTTGGTGTAAGTACCTGGGTGAAAGGAGGATGGGATGTTTCACTAAGGTCAAGCATGGGTAATTGAATTACTAGGGTCTGTTCGGTTTAGTATATTCGATGGTTTGACGGAAAGAAAAATCTTGTTCATAGAAAACAACATCTCGACCAGTAAAAATTGTTGGGTCTTGGAGGTCATAGAGATGATAACCTTTGTGGTTTGTGAGATAACTAACTAGAACACATCGGCAAGAGCGGGGGCAAAATTTATCGGAGTGAAGATGTTGGCAGAAGCATAGCATAATGAGCCAAAAACACGAAGATGAGAATAGGAAGGTGGTTTGCCATAGAGAAGGTCATACGAGGTTTTATTGTGTAGGAGAGGACTGAGTAACCTATTTATGAGATGAGTAGTAGTTAAGACAAAATCCCCCTAAAAATGAAGAGGCATGCCAGAATGAAAATGCAATACATGAGCAACATCGAGCAAGTGATGATGCTTATGCTCAACAACTACATTTTGTTGAGGAGTGTGAGGGCAAATGCACTAGCACCGTGGGCGCAAAAAAGTTATTGTAAATGAGAAGAAAGGAATTCAATCTCATTATCAAATTGAACATTTTGGTCTTTGGTTTGAAATTGAGTCTCAACAAAAGCAAATAAGTGAATCAAAGAATCAATTGCGTTAGACTTAAAAGAAAGTAAAAATAAAAAATAAAATCCAAGGATAGCGTGAATAGTCATCAACTATAGACTAAAAAAAAAATGACATGTCTTATGTGTAAAATGAGAATAAGGTCCTCAAATATCAACATGAATAAGCTCAAATTGACGTAAAGTAGTAATAGTGCTAGATGCAAAAGACATATGTGCTTGCTTGGATAAATGACAAGTATCACGTGGGCTCAATTGTTTTGCTAGACTAAAACATAAAATTTGTTGCAAAGTAGATAAAACTGACTTAGATGGATATCCTAGGCAACCATGTCAAAGATGATGTGAAGAGGTTGCAGTAGATAGAATAACAGATTTGGTAGCAATCTCCAAATGATAAAGACCACCACACTCATAGCCTCGACCAATGATCTTCTTCATCAAGAGGTCCTGAAAAAGACGGTGGTTAGGAAAAAAGGTAACTGAGCAGTTCAAAGTTTGAGTGAGCTTGGAGATTGATAATAAGTTGTATTTGAAAGATGGAGCACAAAGGACATTGTCAAGAGAGATAGTTGGGGTAAGAGAAGCTAAACCGTGTAGGTCATGGGGACACTAACACCATTGGGAATCCCAGTGGTGGGATGTGGAGAGGGATAGTGTGTCGGGTTTGTAAGGTGATGGGGTTCGAATGTGATGTAGTTGGTGGCGCCAATGTCAATAACCCAAGTATCAGAATTAAATGAATTCATAAATAAGCCGAGAACATTACTTGAGAGGTTGGCTTTTGGGATGTTTACCTCTTGCAGCAAGCGTATCAATTGCTTATATTGATCATTTGTGAATGGAAGAGGTGCCACAATGGAAGTATGGCTGGACTTGTTATCCATGGAATAGAAGGAGGTAGATGGCTGTCCACGGTGCTACTTGTGATTGGGAGGGAAGCCATGAAGTCGATAACACACATCCCGAGTATGTCTTAGGATGCTATAGTAGGCACATCTTTCGCGGTCGCGAGACATGTTCATCTATTTAGCTAGGTCGGTAGACAGAGCTGGGAGTGCCAAGAGAGCCGGGCTGTCCATGGGATGAGGAATCAATGTATGGTCACGGAGCATGGTTGCCATGAGTGCTAAGCAAAGTGCTGGTCTGGTCGGATAGTGGGCGGTCCGATTGGATATGGCGGTGCGACTCATCGTGAAGAATAGTGCACATGCACATGCAACACTAGGTAACGGATCCATTAGTAAAATCTGACTAGTAATATTAGCATATCTCGGATTGAGACCCATTAGGAATTGAAACAAGCACCGATTCTCTTGTTGTTTGGTGATGATAGAATGACCAAACAAGAGCATTGTGATAATGGATCCAAATTATGCAATTCATCATAGCAGCTTTGCAAGTTGTTGTAATACTTGGTCACAGCGTCGTCATGTTGAGCAAGGGTGCATATCTTTTGCTCAACATGAAAAACCCTACAAATGACTCTTTGTAGAGAACCGTTGGCACCAAATCTAGATGGACGAAATTAAGAATTCAAGATAGAATCATATTGTTAACATGAATCCATGACGCATAGGCAAGATCATCTATGGCTGGTTTTTTAATTTCTCCAGTGACAAACACCATATTGTTCTTGGCAGAAAGTGCAATCTCCATGGCACGGGTCCAATTGTTGTAATTGTCACCCGTAAGGACCACGCCAACAAGATTAGATCCAGGGTTATCAAAAGGATGCATAAAATAAGGATTGTTTGGCCGCTTATGTGCGGGAATGTTAGTTGAAGAGGCTTGAGACTCGATTGCCATCATGACTTGCAACCAAAAGATTAGCTGCTATAGCTAATTCGAGGTTGGAAACACTCTCAAGCAAATAACAACAACAACAACAACAACAACAACAACAACAATAATAATAATAATAATAATAATAATAATTGTTGGCAAGAGGTTCTTATCTAAGTCTAATGAAAGCAACATGGGGAAGAGGCTCTTGAATTTGACGAGCTTGAATTTGAATGATCCTCTCAAGCACAAAAATTGAAGGACAATGTTCCTCACCAAAACCTCTTGATCGCCTTGTCCTTGGCGTAGCACTTGCCGCAATTGGAGTAATGGGCGAAAGGAATTGGCTTGCATTATGATCAAGAAGAAAAAAGGAAAAATGTGTCCGGTGACAGATGATAAATGGTGGCAGCAGTTGTGCCAGAAAGATGGCGGCGTTGGATGTGAGAAACGGGCTCCAAGTGTCACACCCTGAACCCCGAGCGCGTGCCCATCCTTGGTGGTTAATAAATTTTGTGACTTCCTAGGATGAGTCGCCGACCTTCTCTGTTTTATTGCACATGCGGAAGCGAATAACAAATCCCCTGACAATAACCATCTTGGGATAGAAAAACAGGACAACAGATTCACAAGCAAAAGATGCTTTTATAAACATACTGAGTCATGTACAAAAGTCTATAACCAAAAGACTTCAAAAGATCGACTCTCAAAAGAAGCTGTTCTATCTGACCTACATTTCAGATCACCTCAGCTTAGCTCCAGGTGCTCCACCCTACGGTCCTGAAAAGTTAAGCTTACGACGGGGCGAGATATAAATCTCAGCGAGTTCACGCTCTAAACCCCGATTAGGAGGGTAATATGACTAGGGCGTCCTAACCACACAATCATATAACCACAAAGGCTTACCTCGTCTCAGATCCTCCCTGCAAATCAGCACAGTTCATATCACAATTATATGCATATAGCAATTTCACACATCAATTGGAATGTCTAAATTAATCGCTGCTCACACAAGCAAGAACTACCGACACACATCGGTCCATCAATTCAATTATAGGGGTCTTGATTATAGCGCCAAATTGTTATGACACGTCCCATTCCATGCCACACAATTTTGTCCCATAATCCGGCGCATCAATTTCACTCAACATGCGTTCCAATTGATTATTACTACCCGCACAGGCAGTTTTACCCGACAGACCTTGGTCCTCTGGCATAGCCAGGTTCCGTCTCACTCCTTTGAGCACGGCTACATCCTTCGACACACACCGGGGACGGCATTCCTTACGGCCTTTCTGAAAGAGCTTCGATCTAGAATCTACCGCAACCGGCATCCACCGACATACACCGGGGACAGCTTACATTCACCGACACACATCGGGGATAGGTAACGTCCACCGACACACACCGGGGACGGCTAACATCCACCAACACACACCGAGGATAGGTAACGTCCACCTACATACACCAAGGACAGCTAACATCCACCGACACACACTAGAAAAGGATTCTCTTAACCAACACAAAATCATTAAATTCCGGACAAGGACATTGTGCTTTGCACTCACATGCCTCAGTTAAAATAATGACATTGGCCTGTTCTCTTCTTATTAAAAACATCCGGTGGAAATATCGTGTGTGGGTACACTGTCGAACTTGAAAAATTGATATCTTCATTTTTATTAAAATCCCACTGTTTTATATAGTATATAAAATCATTTTTAGTGTTAAAACCCGACACCCGGAATTTTCTGAATAAATATTGGAAATTCACAAATTTTGGGATAAATGACCAAATTTTCAATCAGCACTCAATTGGCACAATTTAACACTCAATTGCAGAAATTAACCACGCCATTGCAATCAGTATGAAATTCCGGTTACTGACTATTGTCATGACCAATTTTTCGGGTATGAACTACCTAGTGTTTGGCTAATGGATTACTAAGCCTAAACTTAACTTGGGCTCTCCCAAGCCCATACCAATTCGCGACTTAGGTTCAAGTTCTTAATATGCAATTGATTTTTAATTATGAGTCGCCATTAATCAGTTTATGGTAGATCGATTAGACACCTAAGTAAAATAATGGGAGAATTATTTTACTCCTACGAACCAGAGATTTTGGGTACGGACTTGATTACGTTAGATTTCTATAACACCTTTTCGATACCTTTCTCTTTTATTTTGAAAAATATTTAGCAAGCAGCTTGAATTGATTTTAATTTATTTTCCTAACATGTGAGGTGATTATACGGGTGTGCAAACCACCAATTTAACACCCAAGAAAGCAATGAACAAATTGCAAAACTTACCTCATAGCAACGAAAGCATTTGCGTTGTTAGATCATGATTCACATCAATAATCCTAGATATGATTTCTAATTCACACACAATAACTCAATTTTTGTTTTCACTTTATTTAATGAGAATATAATCTATATGCCATGCAATGTTACTAATCTAACATAAAATGATATGGCATGGCAATATGACATAAACTATATAACATAAATAAGCATACAGCCTATCTTGAAGCATGAAATTGATTTATTCTTATTTTTTTTGTATTTTCCATGAAATTCAAAATTAAAGAAATGCAGCAATTAAATATGCAATCTAAATTAACCAAATGACCTAACTCTAATGACGAGCAATTTCTAACTAAATGAACCTAGCAATGATCACTAAATGATGTGCATTTCATGAACTTAAATTTATGTGACATGCACATGATTTTTATTTTCTTAATAAGCATGCAATCTATCCTAATATGGAATGATGTGCAAAGATTACCCTAATTCTCATTTTTTTTCATTTTGTTTTATGGAATTCGAAATTAAAAATGCCAAATAATTAAACGTGCAATTCAAATTTAAAACTAACATCCTAAATGAATGCATTTTTTATTTTTATTTTTTAACAAATTCGAAATAAAATCCATATTCTAAATATGCAAGTTAACAAGAGATATTCTAAAACCAACATAATCCTAATTCAAATATTTTTTGGATTTTTCTTTTTACAAAAATAAAATTAACTCAACCAACACGATAGCAAATTAGGTAAGATAAGATTGATATCCATAAATTGGCAAACCATATCTCGCGTATGAGATCGGGTTAGCCAATTTTTAAATAAATCGCGAATCGAATCTCGGGCGGGACATCGGATTGGCGATTTTCCAAGCGATTGTGAGTCGGATTTCGGGCACGAAAATCGGACTGTCAATCCCCAATTTGATAAGCTATTTCATGTCGGAATCTCAATCATACATCAAGAAATAATTCTGCTAAAAAATAAAAAAAAAAATAAAAAAGGGTAAATAGAAAAACTACCTAATTTGTTTTTGCCTTTTTCCTTTTTACACAAGGCTTGGTAGCATGTGCACAGCCAAGGGAAGTTGAGTTGCCAGCGTTCGGAGCAGGGGGTGGTCGTTGGAGCTCCGGCAAAGGGTGGCAGCCAGTGTGGTGGCAGAGCAATGGTGCGAGCTCCCATGGCGTCGTTTGGTTACCAGGTTGAAAGGGGGCTCGAGCCGTGCAGGGGCGACGGCGGAGGCAAATCGGCGGTGGCTTCACAAACAGGGGCGGCGTCGGGTCGAAAGGGGCAGCGATCCGGCTCGGGTCCGGCTGCTAACTCAAGTAGAGGCGGTGGGTGACGGCAATGTTAGAAGTAACGTCGGGCACTAGGTCGAGCAGAGGCTAAAGGCAGGGGCGTCGCTACTGGGCTTCGGGGGGCGCAATGGTGGCTCGGCGACAGGGCTGGGGGTGCAATAGCCGATGTGAGGTAGTAGCGATCGGTGACTTGAGATCTGCAGAACGCGGGCTTCAGAGGTGCGGCAATTGGCTCGAGCTCATTCTGCAAGGTCGATGGCGGAGGGCACTGCAGCAAGGGAGGTCGAGCGGCGATGACGCAACAAGCAATGTTGGGCACTAGACTAGCAGGAGCAGATCTTCGACGAAGGCGGGAGCTGCGTTAGGCGCTGAGTGGAGCAGCAGGCAATAGTGGCAGTGGTTCGCGGCGGTCACTCAAGCGTAGGAGCGGCGACCGACAGAGGGCGAGCTGCTGCGGGACCGGCCGCACGATCAACGGGGGGGCGTTCGCAGGATGACGCGACGTTGCAGAGGCGATCTGTTGGCATTGGTGAGAAACGAGGCCAGCGAAGGGATCAAGTAGCGAGGGACGCCGGCGAAAGAATTCTCGGAAGAAGACGAAGGGCTATTTCTCCTTTTCTTTTCCATTTTTTCTTCTGCGCACGTTTGTTGGTCAACCATCTCCTCCCTCTGTCCCTGTTCTCTCTACGCTCTCTGCTCTTCTGCTACCTTTTTGCTTTTTCTTTGCTTTTGTTCCTCTTTGAAGGAAGAAAAGACTGGAGGAACTTTTTCTCTCTTTTTATTGTGTCGATCTTTCTTTTTCTCGAGAGGAAAACGAAAGCCCCCTTCGACGTGAAAACTAAGTGGTCGTGTATTTCTATTTTGTGGCCCTCTTTAAAACCCTACGCGTATTAATCTATTTATAGGCCATGAATTAAGATTTTTAATTTTCCAAAATCATATCCATGAAAATTTCTTTTCCAAACACAATATTTACATTTCCAAACGCAATATTTGCTTTTGAATTGAAATCTCACAAAGATAAATTCGTAAAATCTCCCCAAAGATACGGGCTTGGGCCAATTTGCTCTCTTCGTGGGCTTAGCCCAATTCATCAAATTAAAGTTTCTAAAGCATCAATTCAAACCCATCCATCACGGCCCAATGTAAATGCAAATTAAATATAAATACACCTAAATGCAATTAACAATTATTTTTTTTCAGGGATAAAATTAACCCTAATTTTTTAATGCAATAAATAACTAAACAGGTCGCCAAAATTTAGGTGTCAACAACTATCTTGATCTAATTTCCGGAAAATAATTATTAATTAAATAATTACTTAAATTAATTAAATAAATCAATTTAAATACCAAAAATACAAACTTAGGCTAAAAATTGCTAATCTAACCACCTATTGAACTAATTAAATTATCTTAACCATTCTAACTATAAGGCTACATAATAAACTAACTAATTACAAGTTCTAATCACCTAATTCACTAATATAACAACCTAAATTAATTAAACAAACTAATAACTACACTAATCTAATCTTAATTAAATCTAAATACATCTTAAACGTCATTAGCCTACAAGTAGAGTTTAGTGCATAAACTCACCGATTTAGTATGAAAACTAGTTCATCGTGATAATGGCGCGATGGCGGCCAAAGCTCGGGCCTACGGCGACACTGAGGGGAGCTTGGACCAGGTCGAAAAGGCCTTGCAAGCCCACAGCGAATTGCTGGGCTCAATTCTAGGCTGAACTGCGACTGGGCTTGCGAGCTGCTGAGCTCAAATGATGGGCTGAGATGCGCGGGCTTCGAGTGAGTTGGATTGTTGAAGAAGCTGCTGGGTTCAACTTCGGACTTCGCTAGGGCAAAGACACGAGGAATTGGTGTTGCTTTAGTCGAGTGTGGAAGGCTGGCAAGTAAATGGGACGAAGTAGTGGACTGCTTCGGTGGGGTTTATGAGTCAACTCCTAGCTTCGTTAGACACTGAAGTTAACCCGTTGAGGCTATCTTTGGATGTGAGGCAGCTAGCTCAAAGAAACATGGAGAGGAGTAGCGAAGATGGAGTAGCAGAATCGGCACAGGGGAGCTGGCTTCAGTCAATGATGGAGGGGGTTTACTCGACAGCTTAGTGTTAGGTGAAGGAGAGTCGGTGGAGGGAGACAGGGGCTAGTGGAGGAGCAGGCAGCAGAGGGAACTTGGTCACTACTGGGGGGGGAGAAAATAACGTGAAGATGGGCTGTTCGACGGAACAAAATGAAAAGAAAAGTAGAAGTAGCTCGTCCAAGGGGAAAGGTGATCGAGCCAAGGGAAAAATGAAAGCAAAAGCAAAAGACCAAAGGGGATGAAGCTGGCATCCGAGGGAAGCTTGGAGAGAGGGGGGGTAAAAGTCAAACACAAATATCTATTTTCATCATTTCCTTTGCCCCAAAGTCTTCATGTATATCTCCTTTGTCCCCCATATTACTTTCCTGCACATAAATCCCACAATTAATCCAATTTGATGCCAATGTTGTAGCCCCCCATCAAGCATACGAATTTCTCTCGATTGACCTTCAATTTCTTCATAGTCTCTCAATTTGATGTCCAATTTTGCTGCAGAGGAAGCCTACACGATTTTCACAAGTTCTCATCACCAAATAGCTCACTTTGGAGGCTAAAAATTTCTTCAATTTGGTCAATCCGAATTTCTGTTCTTTTTCAAATCGTCCGAATTGATTTTCTGTAAAAATCCTGAACTTGACGGAATTTCTCCAAAAGACAAGACGATGTCCTATAAATGAATCGTGACATGCTCGAACATCCGATTCCTAAAATCGAATTCAATTTCGTGGTTAAAATCGACCAAACACGATTTTAGTTTAATCCAACCTACCGGTAGCTTTTAGAGATTTTACCGCGGTTATACCCCTTAACGGCTTCACTCAATAGATTAGTTAACTCATGAGTAATCAGCTTAGAGAAAAAAGACAATAGGCGCGCCGATGAAAAGCCCATTTCGTTTTATCGAGACGGGTCAAAAATTCAAGATGTCACAATTCTTCCCCTCTTATAAAAATTTCATCATCGAAATTTAAACCATTACAATTCTTCTTCAAAATGGTGGGGTATTTTCGTCTCATCAAGTATTCACTTTCCCGTGTAGCTCATTCTGTCCCGTGATGTTGCCAAACCACTTTGACCAAAGATGTCATCTTGGTGCGCAGCACTTGTTCCTTGCGATCCACAATCTTAACCGGGCTTTCCACATACGACATTCTGTCGTCCATGTCTAATTCTTCAAGATTTAGCATGTGGGTCGGGTTAGGCTCATATGTCCTCAACATTAACACGTGAAAGATGTTATGTACTTGCGCCAACCCCGGCGACAATGCAAGATGACACGCTAGGATCCCGATTCTTTCTAGAATCTCAAAGGGATCTATGTACCTTGGCTCAACTTTCCCTTCTTGCCAAAGCGCTAAGTACCCCTCATTAGTGACACCTTCAGAAAGACGGGATCACCAACTTAAAATTCCAATGGTCTCTGCCGCTTATCGGCGTAGTTTTTCTGGCGGCTCTGAGCAGTCTTCAGTCTGTCTCTGATGACGGCAACTACATCCACTAATTACTAGACTAACTCTGGGCCTGTGATGTTTCATTTTCCTACTTCATCCCAACACACTGGCATTCTGCACATTCTGCCATACAATTCTTCAAAAGGGGCCATCTGAATATTTTGCTGGTAGCTGATGTTGTAGGCAAGTTCAACAAGATGAAGTTGTTCCTCCCAGCTTCTTTTGAAATCCAGCACGCAAGCTCGCAACATGTCTTCGACGGTTTGAATCGTCTTCTCAAACTAGCCATCCATCTAAGGATCATATGACGTACTGTACTGCAGCTTCATTCCTAAAGCAGTCTATAGGCTCTTCCAAAAAGCGGCGATAAACCTTGAGTATCAATCTGAAATAATCGTCACTAGCACTCCATGTAGACAAATAATTTGACACGCATACAACTTTGCGTGCCTATCCAAATCAAGATCCTTTCATACTACAATGAAGTGAGTCGACTTTGTCAGTCTGTCAACCACTACCCAAATGGAATCATTTCCTCTTTGACTCCTTGGTAAGCTTGTCACAAAATCTATTATGATGTGTTCCCATTTCCATTCGGGAATCTCGAGAGGTTACAGAAGTCCTCTCGGCTGTGCCTTTACTTGCTGACATATCATACACTTGGCGACATGCTTGGCGATGTCTGTCTTTATACCAAACCACCAATAATGTTGACGCAAATTCTGATACATCTTTATACTGCCAGGATGAATGTTGTAACTGCTACGATGAACTTCTGATAAAATCTATTCCTTAAGCATTACATCGTCAAGTACACATAATTGTCTTCGGAACCTTAGGGTTCCGTCTTTAGCAATATGAAAGTCAACCTTTCTCTCATCGGTATCCTCATGCAGGATCTTCTGAACATCCATATTTGTCAGCTAAAGCGTCTTGCTTCTAATCTGTACTTCCGGCTCAATTCTAAGGGTAGACATAAGATTTGAAATGTGGCCTACCACAAATTTGAAAATCGAATACCGAGCTCTCTCGAGTAAAATCCATTTGTTGAGTACCATCTGCACTACTAGAGACTTCCGACTTAGCACGTCTGCAACCTTGTAAGCCTTTCCCGGGTGATACAGAGTATCACAATCGTAGTCCTTCAGGAGTTCCATCCAGCGACGCTGTCTTATATTCAATTCTTTCTGAGAAAATGGGTACTTGAGACTTTGATGATTTGTGAAGATCTGAAATCTTTCTCCACACAAATAATGTCTCCAAATCTTTAGAGCGAAAATGATTGCTGCAAGTTCTAGGTCATGCGTTGGGTAATTCAACTCATGAGGTCTCAAGGGAAGCGTATGCAACAACCCTACCGTGTTGCATCAGCACACAACCTAGTCCCCTAAACAACGCATCACTGTAGCTCTCGTATCCTCCAGGATTATATGGTATTGTTAACACAGGTGCGGTAGTTAGTTTCTACTTAAGCTCTTGGAAGCTATACTCGCACTTGTCTGTTCACACGAATTTCTTTCCTTCTTCAGTAGTCGAGTCAACGGCGACGTTAAAGCTGAAAACCCTTCCACAAACCTTCTGTAGTAACTTGCTAAACCCAAGAAAACTTCTGATCTCTATCACGATTGTCGATCTTGGCCAATTGATCACTGCTTCAATCTTGGCTGAGTCCACGGAGATTCCTTCGCCTAAAATCATGTGACCTAGAAATGCTACACGAGTCAACCAAAACTCGTACTTGCTGAACTTGACATACAGCTCATGAATCCTCAGCTAATGATACCATGTTCTCAAGTCGATCTTAGAAAATATCAACATTTCTTGCAATTGATCAAACAAGTCATCGATCCATCTTTCTTCTTCACGAACAAAACTGGTACACCCCAAGGTGATGCACTGGGACGTATAAATCCCTTATTTAATAACTCTTGCATCTGCACATTCAGTTCTTTCAATTCTAACAACGCCATCGATAAGGAGTCTTAGAGATTGGCTTTGTCCCGAGGGCTAACTCAATCACAAACTCTATCTCTCTTTTTGGCGGTAGACCTGGCAACTCCTTTGGAAACATGTTTGGGAACTCTTGCACCACTGTGATGTCCTCGATCTTCAGCTCCTCAACTGTCGTATCTATGACAGTCACCAGGTAACCTTGACAACCCCTGTCTAACAAACAGGTTGCCTCAAGTGATGAGATTAAAGGGATCGAGGGTCCTCCTCAACTCCTGATAAATTCGAAACTTTCACCCGATAACGAGTTAAACTGTATAATATTGCAACAACAATTCATTACCACTAAAGCTCCTCGAGCCAAACCTTTTCATATATGACATCAAAGTTATACATAAGCAAATTAGTCAAGTACAACTCTAGCTAGTGATTCTCTTTTCTATGACTTCATTACAACAACTGAAGTTATATAAACTTAACCAAAATTCTGCTGTGCCACTCTGATAAAATTGTTCTAAGAACACTGCCCTTCCTATTCAGTGCACAACTCGATTCATCACTAAGCTGGTGGCTTGTTCAATCCATCATGCGGTGCATTCTGCGGCACAATTCCTCGATTTTAACCCATCGGTGGCGGTGGCGGTAACTATTGTGGTCCCACCAATCTTCGGGGACAATTCCTAGCTATGTGACCTTGCTGGCCACATTCATAACATGTACCCATCTCAAAATGGCATGAGGCTGGTTCGTGTCATTTTTCGCAAGATCCCAACAATTCCTAGATCATCAAGAGCTGCTACACCAGCATCGACAAGAGGCGGTGCTACTCTACTAGCGCTACCCTGAGCTAGCGCTCAACCACGACCCCTTCGGGTACCGACCCTTGTCGGCATCCTACCCCGAGTCGCAGGTCCAATGATTCTTTTCCTAGGAGTCATTTACTCCCGATCACTTAGAAACTGAGTGATCCCCACAAACAAACTACCAAACAATTATCATTCACATGCATCAGCATATAATAAAGGTCTTTTCCTACTAACTATCCTAAGAACCCATCGCACATTATCACTCTATACATAGACCTTGCTCTGATACCACTTAAATGAGGATGTCACGCCTCGAACCCTGAGCGCGTGTCCATCCCTCGGTGGTCGATAAAATTTGCAACTTCCTAGGATGAGTCGCCGACACTCTCTATTTTATTGCACATGCGGAAGCGAATAACAAATCCCTTGACAGTAATTATCTCGGGATAGAAAAGCAGGACAACAGATTCACAAGCAAAACATGCTTTTATAAACATACTGAGTCATGTACAAAAGTTTATAACCAAAAGACTTCAAAAGATCGACTCTCAAAAGAAGCTGTTCTATCGGGATGGGTCGAAAATTCAAGATGTCACACCGAGGATCACTATTCTAATACCATGTAGAGTTTGGGCAAACGTGATCTTCATTGATCTAGTAATTTACAATATATACTTATGGTTTAGGGCTAAAAAAACAGTGACGATTATGCCCTTTAGTATAAACATAATTTACCAATACAAAGGATTGGGAAGAGGAAAACCTCAAGCATTTCATTTGATTTACGTCGGTTTTATTGATTCTTTTGCATTGTTTTTTAATGTTGTTGCAGGTGATCAAGATGTGGTAAAGGTGGATCTGTGGTGCTCGTGCTGCTCCAAGAAGATCAAGAAAACCCTCTGTAATTTTCCCTGTTAGTCTCTCTCTCTCTCTCTCTCTCTCTCTCTCTCTCTCTCTCTCTCTTTTTTTCCCCTGTTTTTAGTTTCAAGTTGTTATCATTTCTTTATGAGTGATTGCTATTGCATTCTGTAGATTTCAGTCGACTGAGTTCGCTATGAATGGATTTGTGAACAAGAGAAATCCGAGACCAGATATATGACGAGAAGCAGAATGCGGTGTTGATCATCGTGGTGTGCTGCAGCCTGAAGAAGACCAGGACAAGATCATCTGCAAGGGCGGCGAGATGGTGCAAGGGGACGAGATGGTGAAGAAGCCGGAGAAGCCCAAGGAGCCAGAGAAGGAGCCTGAGAAACCCAAGGAGCCGGAGGAGCCGAAGGAGCCCGAAAAGAAACCCGAACCCTAGAAGCTGAAGGAGCCTGAGAAGAAACCCGAGAAGCCGAAGGAGCCCGAGAAGAAACCTTAGAAGCCCAAAGAAGCTGAGAAACCAAAGGAGCCCGAGAAGCCCAAAGTTGAACCTCCAAAAGAACCTGCCAAGGCGGCCCCAGCTCCAGCTCCGGCTTTGTCTACCGCACCACCCCCAAAAGCGCCCTTGAATTGGCCCCGCAGTCTCTGCAGCTGGCTCTAGCGGTGCCCCCTCCGAAGGTGCAGAAGCCAACGCCAGGGTACCCACCGATTCCGATGCCGATGCTGATGTATCCAATGATGGGGGTGTGCTGTTGTCCATGTTATGAAGGGTATGGTGGGGGACCATGTTACTATCATGGGCAGGGGAGGCCAGTGATGTGCTATGATGGATGCAAAAGGCCGGCTTACGAATGTCAAGGTGGGAGCAGGGGTTACTATGTGAGCCAATGTGATTACTTTAGTGAAGAAAACATCACGGGATGCACCATCATGTGATCGAGTCCAAAATTCTTGCGTCGATTATTAAACCTAATAACTCAATGAAAATGCATAAGTAAATTTTTGAGGGCTATCTTCAGGGTCTTAATCTTTGTGGGTATGGAAAGCTTGATAATGTTGGTGGTTTGGTATAGTATGGTATATGTGGTCAAATAATTGTTCAACACATGACTCTTGATTTCTTTATTCCAATAAAACCTTAGTCCTTTTCACGTCTTTTGCTCACCCCACTACCATTCATTCCATGAATGAATAAGTTGAGCGAACTATTAAAATCTTATGTTTCTTTGTGAAAGGATCTTCAAAAGATGAGATTAGGGCTTTCCCTTTGGTTTTTGTACAGCACATGTCAGGGAGCATTTGGTAAAACCTGATGGAGATAAGTTACATCATATCAAGTCGTATGTATTTAAGTGAAGAGAAGGTTTTAGAAATTCCCAACGAATTTTCCCTTGAAATGATTGTAATGCGCGCCTCTCGTTGATGAAAATTTATACTATTATGACATCTTTAGCCACGTATTTATCAGCTTGAAAGGTGGTCTTTTCGGCCACTAGAAAGAGCATGAAAAGTTGACTGGGCTTTGTGATAGATCTGCCAAGAAATAAAAGATTGAAGTGGAGAAAGCAGAAGCCTAGATGGCTGTTCTGAGAAGATCCAATTGCGATGCGCCATTCAGAAAGAGAAGCTTCCAGCGTCGGATAGTTGGGCAGGTGGGTCTAGAGAAGAATGATAACGTCCTTGACCTTGTCTTTTTAACTAAATGATGTTGATTAGAGTTATGACTCGACAATATGATCTCACGCAGATGGATAGTCATTGCGCTTCGGATGGAGAGAGATTGATCAAATTGGTTATGTCTGTTCAATTGAAAGCTAAGCATAAACACACGACATACATTCACTTGTCGCGATAAAATTTCGAAGATTACCCAAACACGTTGGCAGATGCAAAAATTAATAACTTTGCATAATCTGTGATCCTTGCTTGTGAAGCTTTATTCCTCTTAATCTCATACCATGGCTGGTCTTAATTTCCTTATAATGGAACTTCACTTTAAAGAAAAACAGATAGATTGCAAAAATTATCCTCAATTTTGTTCTCCATATTACATACCCTCCTTACGTCTCAGAACCTACAATTTGCGTCACCTGAACCTAAAAAAAAAAAGCCATTCACCCTAGTGCACATCCAAAATCTAGACCCGAACCCCTCTCCTGCTCTCTTTCCCTTCCTTTTCTCTCTCCTCACACACAACATCACATCATATCAACGATCAAGAGCCACCCTGAGTCAACGCCACGGTTCGACCCTGAAACCGACGACGTCACCCTCGCCCTCACCTGCTGCTTGTGCCCCTCTTCCCTCATCATTGTCTTTGCCTGCGGCTAGAGTGTCCACGGCTTAGGACCGCGAGGCTATGTGAGCTCAGCTTGAACTCATGGATTGCGGTCGCTGAGGTCGTGTGTGATCGGCCTCGAGATGTCGAGGGTCATGGTCAGCCGTGATCCTCTGTGACAAGCTCACAAGCCACGCAAGCTCAGTAGCAAAGCTCAACAATGGCAGCCACGACCTTAATCTGGCCTTGAGCTGGTGTGAAATCGCCGTTTGCCTCAAATATGAGGTCAGCGACCGCCTCCAAAGGAACAACGGCCATGCATGTGGGTAAGGGGAGAGACGTTGTGGTAAGGTCCGTCGGACTGAGCAAGTCTCTCGGACAAAAATTTACCATGGAAAGTAAAGTTGAAGATAATTTTGGTAATTTTCCCCTAAAAAAAGAGAATATGACTTCCCAAGAAGGCACCATTAGAATGTAAGGTCATAGCGCACAACTCATGCTCACTTTAAAGTACTCACTACATGATGGACAGTGAAACTCAAGCAAAATAATAGCTCTCCTTTAAATGGCAACATCGGCAAGACAAACGGAGAGCGCAACTTTGAGCGAATGATGGTGACTGATCTAGTTGCAACCGCTTTAATTTGGCAGGCCTAAATTTAAAGCAAGTAGCCGCTAACTGCATTTGTCATTCTTCAAGTTCACATAATGTGCTACAAGAAAGTGTCCTATGTGTGGATGGACAAGGGGCCTACCTCAAACGTGGTCAAGATTCTCATTAGTTAGCATTTCAGACTTTAGAGAAGATCGTTGTCAACGTGCACTCTAAATTGTTCGTATCACATTAGAGAAGATCGTTGTCAACGTGCACTCTAAATTGTTTTTTTTTTTTTTTTTTTTTTTTTATCACATTAGAAACCCCAGGTGACACTTAAGCGGATCGTTGTTTTGAACCCTTCACCTGCACTCTAAATTGTTCGTATCACATTTTAGTAAGAAAGTTTGTTCACCCTTAATGGCAAGTTTTTAGTAACGGCAATTTTCACTCGTAAATTGCTCATGCGGAAGAGCTCTCTTCCTTATTTTTGTTGTAGATTCTATCATCTCTGAATAACGGTTTCCTAAATATGGGTTATAATGTTATATAACTTAACTATTTTATCGTGCTATCAATGTTATGAATGACATAATACCATAATTTATAATACATTTTGCGAAGGACTAGTTACTCTCTCTCTCTCTCTCTCTCTCTCTCTCTCTCTCTCTCTCTCTCTCGCGCGCGCCCACAACTATACTGCGAAATGACACATTTCGTGAGGCCGGTCCGATGCATGTCTGCTTTTGATTTTAGCTTTTTGTGCTTATCCTTTCTCTGTTAATCGACAAGATTTAAAAGAAAAAAGGGTGATAATTGAGAATCATAAAATATGCGGAAGGTAATCAAAATCGGGTGAAAATTTCTATCCCATACGGCACTCCATTTACTATCTCAATAAATCTTAATCACATATAAGTTTTTCTTTCATAAATCCATGATCGAGATTTATTCAAGTACTAGTTAGATTACCATATGGGAAAAAATATTGATACCCGTTCGGAATTGTACTTATCATCATAAAGGGAAAAATTATCCAAAAAGTCCTAAAGGTATTATACTTTTACTAATATAATTTTAAATCTTTTCACATTTTGTTAATCGAGTCTATTCGATTAATTTTTACCCGAAATCGTTGATGTGGACATTGGTGGTGCCATGTAAGATGGTTGTCACTGATATGTATTTTATTATTTTTTGGTTTTTTTTTTCTTTTTTGTTTCTTCTTTCTTTTGTTGATGGTTGGCCACCAACCATGGCCAGGCCGGCTGGGCTCGCCTGCATGGGGTTCACCATCGCTTGCCATAGGTGAGCGCGGCTAGGTGAGGGTGGGAGCTCCTCTTGCTCGGCCAGGCGTTGCTTGTGGCGAGCGAGGCTAACCCGCCTAACCGTCAAGTAGGAAGAAAGGGGAAGAAAAAGAAAAGAAAAAAAATCATAAAAATAAATAAATAATTTTGAAAAAAATATTAAAATATTATAAAAATATCAATGTTAGCACCGATCATACAACACAATATAATAGACTTAATTGGTGTTCACATTAACGATTTTAGGTCAAAATTGGCCTAATAAACTTAATTGACAAAATGTGAAAATGTTTATGATTGAATTAGCAAAATTGAAAGTTTTAAGACTGAATTAATAAAAGTGCAATAGATGTAGAATTTTGGGACAAATTTCAAAAATTCAATTTTATCTTAAAGAATTTTTAATTATTTATTTTTAAAAAAATAGTTAGGCACCATACATTGTTTAATGTATTGATCCCCAACTTCTTTCATAGAAGTACTGGTTGATATCTCAAAGTAATATGACATGTTAGTCAATTTCAAAAGATTGTAAGAAAAATAAGATTGCATTTATTTCACCGAAAAAATGAATGATTTTAAAAGTATTTTCCTCAAAACGATTTTCCTTAACTACTTCAACATAGCGCTTGAAATAATTAGTTAATGCAAATTTTTTTTTATCATTGACAATAATTTATGTCTAAATATTTTCGTGAATGAAAATATTTTTCGTTCATTGATTTTTGTGATCGATATAAAAACATTTTTATTTAAATATTTTTAAATCACTTATTTTTCAAAAAAATAAAGGTGTATTAATGTGAAAGAGTCCTACATGATATTAATGACGTTTATGATACTAGAGAGAATGGGGCCCGGATGTTGTACATTCATCAAAGCGATTTCTCTTCTTTTTTGCGTGCACTCACAAGAACCCACTCCATCCAAAGATCTTATCACATAATCCTGCCACTAATTATAGCTAGTAGTCACTTCTTGGTTTGGGCCTAGAAGAGTAGTTCATTTGGAAATTTGAACTTTGTTAGCATAACAATTTTTTATTGAAGGATATTTATAATTATTTGTGAAAATTTAAAATAGTTTATTTTCGCATGAGCCCTATTTTAAATTAATTGAAGACAAGACTATCGCAGATCAATGATATCACTTGACAACTATCTTTTGATAAGATTCCTTAATAATTTATAATTATTTGTGATTTGAATCGAATGCTGTATCCTCTCTGGAAGCGATAGACCGCCAAGCTGCTCCATGTGTGTGTGTTGTGTTTTGTGTGTCTACCTTCGTTTCATAAACTCCTTGTGAGAAGGGGTCGGGGAGGGATTTGCTGTTTTACAAATGTATGTGGTAAAGGGTATAGGGGTAACGACTCATTCCAACAAGGGATCTGAATAAGGAGCAGCTCTTAACAAGTTTTTAAGATGGCGAATGGGGCTGAAATATGGAGGTGTTTTTTGACATTATGGCAAATCTTAGCTTTGGAACTCCAAAATTAAGTGTGTTCAGGTGAGAGTACAACCATAATGGTTGACCTTTTTGAAAAGTGCCCACCTATACCCACCTGTCAAAAGACAAAATTCCGAGACTCAATGTAGGCCAAATCTCATAATTGCTCTTCCTTTATTTGGTGTATAATTTGATTTATTCTTGCCCCCTTCGCTATCTTAAAAGTCTATTAGGAATTGCTCCTCATCCAAGTCCTCTAACCCTAGTGACCTTCTCGCCTTTGTCGGATTGGGTCATTACAATAGGAAAAGGAGAAAAAGACCCTTTTAGGGTTCTTTTGGCCAATCATAATGCTGAATTTTATGATGTTACTTCTGGATGTTCACTCACATTTACATGTGCAACGGGTTTACCCCGACTTAGGTCGATGAGAAGAGCATGACCGATTCACTAAGTCAATTTCCCATGGCTCTTAGGGGCCATTGATAGATCCAATTGAAGATTATACCCTTATATAAAAGAAATAACACACGTTTAGTCACGCCTTTGAGTTTTGCTTTGAAAAGATGGGTACACCTCTTGTCAATGCAGCTCTATACTACTCTAGTAGGTTCAATGAACTAGACCTATATGGGCCTGTCATAGATATGCCTTGTTATCCAGATTAAGATGGAGAAATGGAGGCCTATGTGGTTGTCCAGGGAAGATCCAGTTGCAGTTGCCATTCGGAAGGAGAAGCTTCCAGGTTAAGTATCGCCGGGCAAGTGGATCTACAGAGGAAAGATAATTGTCCTTGACCTTCTCTTTTTAACTTTCGACACAACACGACAACATAATCTCCAGCAAATAAATGTTCATTGCACGTCTATGTCAGCCTAATCTACGACTAAAGCATAAATGTAAAATCAAGGACATGACTTGACCTGTCGTCCTCGCCCGCGAAGCATCATACCCCATATTTTATCTTACTGGTATTCTTGACTTTTATGATTTGATAATCATCGGGGAACTTAAAAGAAAAATTATAACGCAAAGTCAGAGCACAACCAGTCCTCACCGTAATAGATTCATCTCCGGTGGAAGATGAAACTCAAGCAGCATAGTAGCTCTGGTTTTAAATGGCGATATCGGCTAGATAAAATCAAAGTATTACGTCTGTTGCAGTTTCAGTGATGGGTGATGGTGACCCATCTAGTTGCGCACTTTGGTTCAGTAGGTCTAACTCGAAACTAAGTCGCCCCTAAACTGCATTTAACATCATTCTTGAAGTACACACAATGTGTTTATTTTGCTTGACATGCAGGGTCGAAGAGCTTGCTTCCTTTGTTTGTCTTAATGATGAGAAAGCTCACTTTAACTCCCTTCTTTATGAAATACCTTGTTAATATCATGGATCGAGTTAGGCATGAGCCCAAACTCGGGCACATGGCCCAAGTAGTGATTTGCTAAGTATGACTTATCATAACATAAACATAATCAATCTACCAAATTATACAATGAAAGATTTCACGGACTTTTAGTTGTTCATTTCTCTCTCTCTCCCCATTGAAGGCATTGATGTTGCCTTCCAAATGGGCTTCTGCCTTTCCATTTTTAACTATATCTTATCCTTTCTTTTTTTCGGCTAATGATAGCCAAAATGTAGAAAGGAAGTTCATAATTGAAGATTTACAGAGCATGAGTGGAGACAGTGCTCATTATCTGGGTCAGAATCGTGGCTGCCATGTAAAGAAGTTTGCATGGCACAGCAAATTACGTCCACCAATTTATTTCACGAAAGTTCTGGCTGATATCTCAAAGCAAATCGACATGCTTGTCAATTTAAGGAAATTGGAATCTTCATAATTACAGTTGCGATGACAGAAAGAGAACATGACGCACCAAGGTTCTCCCCCTCATATGAAGGAAGTAACACACGTTTGGTCTTGCCTTTCTACAAGAGAAAAATTGTCCAAAAGATTTTAAACATATTGCATTTTTGTTATTTCAATCATAAACATTTTAATTTTATCAATTGAGTAATAAACTTTTTTGATAATTTGCCAATATAATCTATCCGGCCAATTTCAATTGAAAATTGCTTGTGTAGATGTTGACCTTCCCACAGGACATGGTCGGTGCTAACGTAGACAAAATTAATTAATCTTCAAATATTTTTTTATTTTTATTAATTTTTAGTCTTCTTTCTTTTCTTTTCTTTTTTTCCTTAATTTTTTTTTTTCGTTAGTCCTTAATGTTTTTGGTGAGGTCTTCGTTAGTCCTTGTTGGCCTCTTGAGGTGACTTTGAGTGAGGCTTGCCACCTCACAAGATTTGGCCAATGAGGGTGAGACTCACCAGCTTCTAGCGAGGGTTGCCCTTGTCGAAGGTCGGCCCCTTGTTGGCCTCACCCAGTGTCCTCATTGGTCATTGCCTCTGGCTGCCAGCCATTAAGGCATGGAAAAAATGAAAAGAGGCTTGCCCAAAATTTGTCTAGATTAGTGTTAGGCATCCCCTGTCAGATGGTGGGCATTTATGTCAAAGATTTTTAGCTAAAATTGCTTAAGTGGACTATATTAACAAAATGTGAAAATATTTATGATTCAAATGACAAAATTAAATAGTTTAGGATTGAGTTGGTAAAGGTGCATTAGGTTTAAGGCTTTTTGGGCAATTATTCCTTAGTGAAAAAACACTTTGCACTTCTGATTGGGATTTCTTTGAAAAGATTGTGTACGCCTCTTGTCAATGCAGATCTATATTACTTAAGTAGGTTCAATGAACTAGACCACTATAGTTTTTTTTTTTTTTTTTTTTTTTTTTGGGTCAGAAGACCACTATAGTTGACTCGAGGAAAATAATTGTGCAAAAAATTTGATAAATCAATTGGGCCTGTGATAGATATGCTTTATTATCTAGATGAAAATGGAGGAACAAAGGGCTATATGGTTGTTCAGAAAAGCTCCCAGGTTCAGACCCGAGAAAAGAAGACATGTCCTTGATCTTCTCCTTTTAACTAAAGGGTGTCCATTAAAGCTAGCTAGGAACTTTTGACACAACACGAGAAGATCTCCAGAAACAGATGTTCATCGCATATTGATAGAGAGAGATAGATCAGATTGGTTATGCCCGTTCAATTTTAGACTGAGCATAAACGCGAAATCAAAGACCTGTCATCCTTGCTAGCGAAGCATTATTCCCCCTGTTTTATCTCGCTGCTGATCTTCATTATAATGACTCAAGAGTTGTCAGGGAACTCGAAACAAAAAAAGTAGAATATAAAGTTGTAGCACGACACGTCCATACTGTAAGGGATTCAACATTCATATGTGATGGAAAATGAAACTGAAGCGCAATAAAATCTCTGCCTTTAAATGGCAATGTCGGCAACGCAAACGCAAAGTGTAACTTCCGGTGCAGTTTCAGTGAATGATAGTGACCAGTCTAGTTGCACACTACGGCATGGTAGGTCTAACTCTGAACCAAGTTGGCCCTAAACTTCATTTAACATCATTCTTGAATTCTCATTTTGCTTGACATATAGGGTCGAAGAGCTTTCTTCTTTTTGTTTGTCTTAATGACGAGGGAGCTCGCTTTAGATCCTTTGAATAGGTGAATCCCATGCTTATGAAATGCCCTCTTAATATCCTGGATCGGGTGAGCCATGAGCCGAAACCCTAGTAGGTGGCCCAACCGTATGGCAAAAAATATTTTGATGATGAGCTCAATTCTTTTTGTTTGTTGTGGACTTTGATATTCCCAAGTTGTGATTTGCTAAGTTTGAGTTATGCTAACCTAAACATCATCAAGCTGTCAAATTACACAATGACAGATGTGTGGAGATTGTCAATAATTAAAAAGAAAAAAGTTCACAATTGTAGTTGCCATCTAAAGGAGTCTTCTTTCAAGGCGCCACAAATTGCCATATCCACCAATTCATTTCACTAAAGTTCTGGTTGATATCACAAAGCAAATTGCCATGTTTGTCAATTTAAGGAAATTGGAAGAGACATAAATCTGGAAAATGCTACATACTCCTAACAATAACAATTATGATGCTAGAAATAAAAATCGGTGCACCAAGTTTTGAGATAATCATTAAAAAAAAAAGTCTTAAATCTATTGTATGGATATTAATTTAGTTCTAAACTTTTCAATGTGACCAATTTAGTCCTAAACATTCTCATGATTTGTCAATGTAGTCATTTCAACCAATTTTACTTAAAATTTGCTAAAATGATGGTTTAGTTAGCGTCGGCCGATGTTAAAGTGGACTATTTAGTCCTAAATCTTTTAACGATTTGTCAATTTAGTTTTTCTAATCAATTTTAATTGGAAATCACTCAGCACCAATAGTCCTAGGTGACAACGCCGATACTGACATGGACAATTTTTGTAATTTTATATTTTTTTTTCATTTCCTTTTCTCTTCTTTTTTTCTTCTTTTTCTTTTTCTTTTCCATTTTTCCCCTCCTCCAACCATCATTAGGCCTTGTTGATGGTTGGTCTTGGGCAAGGGATGCTTGAGCCTGAACAGCGAGGGTAGCCTTTCCTCAAATCAGGCTAGGGCAGCCCACATTTGCCTAGGGGAGGTGACCCTTGCTAGGGGTAGGTGGGGGTCCCTTGCCTAAGGTTGGTGAGGGTGGCCCTCACTAGCCTAGGCACAGGCATCTTGCCAGAGGTCAGCAAGGGCAGTCCTTGCTTGAGGCTTGTGAAGGGAAAAAGAGAAAAGGAAAAAAAAAAAAAAAAGGAAAAAAGGAAAAAAAATCATAAAATTTTAAAAACTCTGAAAATTATCCACGTTAATATCAGCTTAACACATGGGACGGTTGATTCTCATTAGAACACTATGTTAGTGGTCTCTAGCTAAAATTTGTTGAAATGACTAAATTGACATATTGTTGAAAGGTTTAAGACTACATTGACAAATCATCAAAATGTTTAAGACTAAATTGACATAATTGAAATATTTATGATTGAATTTATCACCGTATAATATATTTATATAACTTTTTCGACAATATGAGTATGGAAAACACCAAATAAAAATATTTGTCTAGATGTATGGCGAGGAATTTTTAACTCAAAATTCAAGCGAATGCACCTATAATAGAAATATTTGAAAAGAAGACTTTTTAGTTTTTTCTTTCGCAATTTTAATCTTGTTTTTGTTTTAGTGTATGTGGGTTTCCTTATCCTTAAGTTCTTCAAATGTCATTTTGTTCCAAAGTTAAAACTTGAGATTGTTATTCCTCCCTTACTATTTAAAATTGTTTGAATTGTAAGATTAAATAAACATGTCAAACAGTAAACTAATAAATTAAATCTTATGGACAGCTCTATTGTTTTCTTTTTTGGAATCAATTTTAAATTAAGTGGACTTTAGTTAAAATTGTATCATGTACCGACTTTCCATGGTTTGATAGGAAGCCCAAGTTGGACTTATATCATATAAGTAGGTACACAATGTAAGTTATATCGTTACAACTTACTTGGAATCACCGGCTAATCATTTTTTTTTTTACTTTATCTAAGTGAAAAGTTGAGCATCTTTGTTTATAGCGAATAGAATAACAATATACAAGCCCTAAAACATGCGCGTTTAATAATTTATTAGGAGTGAGCATGGTTTTATGGTAGAACTAGAAATATGATAACCGAATCGATGAGAATCGGTCTGGTTTTAGGTTCAAAGATATGCAGGGTAGATTCTAATTTTAGCTTAACTGAGAACTTGGAACTATTTTTTGTGTTTTTCTTGTTCTATGTTTTTGCACAATCCTACAACATTCCATGGTGTCCAATAATGAGTGTGTAATTTGAAACCACTAATTTGAATTTCTATTTTTGGCTAAATCTATGAATGAGATTTTTATTTTGTTAATATTTCATAATTTTTGTGTGTCTAAATATGAGTTGTGTTAGTGGATTGTAAAAAATAGTGGTTATAAGAGATGATGATTCACTGCAATCTTTCAATTAAGAGTACAAATGGAATCTGCATAGAATTTGGAATTAACTTTAGAACCTATGACAAGAAATATTCTAGGTTTTTGGGTATGTGGGATAAGTTTAAAGTTCCAAAAATTAGGGAACTAGTTCTAATAAGTAAGTTCCAAGTTCTAAGTGAGACTCAGACAGAACTTAGAACCCTAGAACTTGGAACCGCTCAAGCCTGTGATTTATAGATAAAACATCGTTATGTTTAATATTAGTGTCACATAATATACTAAGGCATATTACGTAGGGCAAATAAAGAATAAAACTCTATCTATTTTAAACAAAACACTACTTCCTCTTAACTTTTTGTTCATTTCAAAATTACCCTTTATAAAAATTAACATCAAATGTAATCCACCGCCCAAGGTTCCCTTGCTCCACTAGAAAAACAACTATCCTGGCCCATTTCGGTAACTTTAAAAATAACTACCCTTTTCTTCTTTTTTGGAGGTAACTCTCAATATATTTTTCAACCTTACATTACTTATTCACTTTTGCACACCCCTCTAACACTTGCTTAACTCCAGTATCTAATTAAGGGAACTTTTTAGGAAGATTATCTGAAAACTCCTCAGTCTATTATATGGAAATTAATTCAGTACTAAAATTTTCACTTGTACTAATTTAGTCCTAAACCTTTTAACAATTTACTAATTTAATCCTAAATTTTTTGATAATTTACCAATATAGTTCTAATACTTTTGATGATTTACCAATGTAATCCTTCTAGCTAAATAGTCAAATAATAGGTTTATGACTAAATTGGCAAATTTTTAAAAAGTTTAGAACTAAATTGGTAAATTTTCAAAAGTTTTAGTATTAAACCGATATAATTGAAAGGTTTAGAATTGAAATGATTGATGTACAATAGACTTAGGATTTTTAAAACAAGTTTTCCATCTTTCCCATGTGCACAATCCTTTTACGGCATTAAGATATAATCAGCAGCCACGCACTTGCAAGCTGAAAGGCCCACCATTATATCTAGAGATGATGTGCTATAAGCCTAGTATCTTAAATTAGAAGGAGACAGTTGCCCAATGAAATCCATGGCTTTCTCAAGTTCTCAAACTTTTGTGTGAACTAATTTATAAGCTGAATTTTATCCTAACAGTGAAAATCTGTGGTCCATACCCATCATAGAACTGCACCTTTGTCATATATTTCATACATCACACTAGATATCATATTCATGGAATATGATTCACTAGTCATAGTTCTAACTTTTTGTTCAGGTAATAGATTTAATCTGATCTTTACTTGCACTGTGGATGGCTACTTCCCAACTAAATGGACGGTGACTTGATAAACTAAGCTTCTTGTTCTTTTTAATCAACGGCTACTTCCTCTTTACAGAGATGAATCCCACTGCCGCATTCGCGGTCCCCAATCATTTTTCAAATCTAATATAAATTTCCAACCAAATTTTGTACGTGTAATTTGGTCTATTGTCGATGGAGAATCGTTCTTTGTTTCTTCCCACAATTCTTTAATTTCATGGTATGCCCTTCGGGGAGATTGATTTTCCATATAAGGAAGGTTTTCCATAAATTTTGTGGAGTTTGATATATTTTAATTAAATTACGTGACGGGTTTAAAGTTCAACTTAGACTTCACATGATACCATGTAACGTCGGTTTGGAGGACACAGACGATCACCTAACCCATGTTGGAGACAGCTCATTAAGGTTTTTTCTTTTCTTTTTGAAGTTTAAAGTTAATACTCTCCGTCGTATCATTGGATCTTTAGTCTCTTTGTAGAATAGGTCATATCTGTCGAATCGCATAAATTTAGTGTCCCGTTTAACTCCTTGTTTTATTTGTTATTGTGCTCCATCGTTCGACATACTGGGTGATCAGTCCATACAATTTTAGTTCCTTGTATTGAGCTAAGCATCAAAGCGTAAAAGCAGCCCAGTTAACCCCAGAACAGTCACCTACGATTCCCTCGGAATCCATCTCATGCGCAGTGGATTGTCGGAGCAACAATCAAAGGACCGTGATCACATGAGCAAAACGCGCGTGTTGGAAATTCAACTGCAGAAAGGCAGAGTGTTGAGATCGTAGCCATCGCCCTGGTGCTGTTCCTGTTCTGCCGCTGGAATTCTTTCTTCGATGGAAGGTAAAACACGCGCGGTATCTGTTCATAACCCCATCATTGCCGCAGACAGCAAGCGCCACCAGCAATGGAGGTGATGTAATGCCTTGGACGTCACGAGTTCAACGCGTGCTTCTCCTAGTATTCAACGTGACAGCACCGTGAAAACTAACATACGTACGGTCAAGTTCCCTGTTCTTAGTCTCGCCAAAAATACGAGTTTGCCGTACACTTCTTGGTTGACTCCGTTCGTCGTGCGACTCCAAGTCAAATACGTAATTTTTTCCAAAACTTAAGAAGGAAGCAGGTGAAGCTTATTAAAGTTATAAGGACCGGTCTCTTTCTTAACCAGTCCGTTCTCGTTCTATATCATTCATATTCCTCTATCACTGACACCCCATCATCATCACTCGCTCCTTCCTTCACCACTTCGCAGTCCCATTCACTCGTTTTGGAGATCTCCAGATATTGTCTCTCCCGCAGCTATGGCAGAGAAGGTGAATCCTCCTTCTATTTCCTCTTTCTTCTACTCATCTCTCTTCATACCTGCCTTTTATTTTCTTTGTCGTTTTCTAATCATTCTATGATTGTGATTCTTCAGAACAACTATCTCATCATTTGGGTTGTTATTTTGTTGGGTCCATCTTGTTCATTTCTCTGTTTTGCATCCTCCCCCTGATACTTTCTCTGCAAACGATTAGGAGAAGGAAAACCTCGAATTGTTCTTCTCATTCATTTGATACACGTGGCTTTATTGATTTTTGTATTGTTCTTGTTCGTTGCAGGTGACCAAAATGGTGATAAAGGTGGATTTGCAGTGCTGTCGCTGTTACAAGAAGATCAAGAAAATTCTGTGTCATTTCCCCCGTGAGTCTCTCTCTCTCTCTCTCTCTCTCTCTCTCTTTTTTTTTTTTTTTTTTTTTGGGCTTCCCCTCTTTTGAGTTTCAAATTGTTATCATTTCTTTATTCATAATTACTATTGCATTGGTGTTAATTTAATTTGACTGAGTTTGCTATGAATTAATTTGAGAACAAAAGAAATCCGAGACCAGATATACAGTGAAAAGCAGAACATGGTGTTGATCACCGTCGTGTGCTGCAGCCCGGAGAAGATCCGGCAGATGATCATCTGCAAGGGTGGCGAGACGGTGCTAGGTGTTGAGATCCTGCTCGACAAGCCCAAGGAGCCCGAGAAGAAGCCCGAGAAGAAGCCAGAGAAGCCGCCTGAGAATAAGCCCCAGAAGCCCATTGAGTCACCGGAAGAAAACCCCCCGCCAGCGCCTCCTGTGCTGGAGCCTGCACCGCCCTCGACACCGAAGCAGATGCCGGAGCTGCCGCCCCCAAAGGCACCAATTCCGATGGTGGGCTACCCACCAGTGCCAGTATATCCGATGGTGCCGGTGTATCCGATGGCGGGGGTGTGTTGTTGTCCACCAGGTTATGGAAGGTATGGTGGACGACCATGCTATTGTGGGCGGAGGAGGCCAGTGATGTGCGATGATGGATGTGGAAGACCGATCGATCAGTGTCAAGGCGGGAACAGGGGCTCCTATCATTGGCAGGGGAGGCCAGTGTTGTGCGACGATGGATGTGGAAGACCGGCTGGTGAGTGTCAAGGCGGGAATAGAGGCTTCCATCCTTGGCAGGGGAGGCCAGTGATGTGTGATGACGGGTGTGGAAGACTGGCTTGTGAGTGTCGGGGTGGGGGAGGTTACTATGGGAGCCGATGTGATTACTTCAATGAAGAAAATGCCATTGGATGCACCGTCATGTGATCAACTTCAAAATTTCTCATGTCAATTGCTAACGTGGTCACTGTGCGAAAGATACATGTGTCAACTTTTCAGGGCTTTCGTGGGGTCTTTTATCGTTGTGGGTATAGAGAGATTGATAAGGTTGGTGGTCTAGTATGGTGGTATATGTAGTCAAGTGTGTTCAACGCAAGGCTCGTCGCGGGTTGATTTCTTCATTTCAATAGATCGACTCCTTTTTATTTCTCATCTCATCATCTCATTCGGCACATATTCATGTCTCTTGCTTGCCTCTATGGTGATTCATTCCATGAAAGAGCTGCTTGAGTGCACTACTAAATGATCTTCACGAAATGAAATGAAACAAAGATGATTGAGACTTTGTCATTTGGCTTGATGATATTAGTGTTTGGATTAAATTGGTCAAATTAAAAGGTTTATGACTAAATTGACATCTGTATAATAAGTTTAGAAATTTTTTGGTAATTATCCCCATCAATAGTGAAGAGCCACCCCTAAGTCGACCCCACCCAATCTGATGCGGACGCCAATGATGTACCCTCCCCCTTGTTGTTGCCTACATCTCTCTTCTCTCATCCCTATCTTCATTTGTGGCGAGATTGTTCATGGCTTGGGACAACGAGGGCACGCGAGCTCACCTTGAGCCCGCGGCTCGTGATCACTAAGGCCGTGTGAGGTCGGCCTCGAGTTCGTGAGGGTTGTGACTACTTGTAAGCCTCTATTGCAAGCTCGCCAATTGCACTAACTCCACACCGAAGCTTTACCATGGTGGCCACAACCTTGATCTAATCTTGAGTTGGCACGGTGACCATGGTCTGCCTCAGATATGAGGTTGGCGATGGCCTCCAAAGGAACAATGGCGGTGCATGTGGTGGGGAGGAGAGACATGTGTTGAGGTTATATCATATCAGCTGTGGAATGAACTGGTGGTCGGTTTATGAGCGTAAGGGAAAGTCTCACCCTATGAGCTAACTTTTCGGGTGAGAAAGGCCTAAATGGTGGGGGGTGTGGGATTGAGCAAGTCTCTCGGGCAATTATTTAATGTGGATGTGAAGTTGAAGATGAATTTTGTAATTTTCTTAAAGAAGACAACTTCCTGACGAAGTCACCATTAGTGTGCAAAGTCATGGCATCCCTCATCCTCAATGTAAAAGCTTCGCATGTGATGGAAAGTGAAACTCAAGCAAAATAATAGCCCTGCTTTTTAATTGGCTGTATTAGCAAGAGTAAAGCAAAGTGCAACTTTCATCGAATGATAGTGACTATTCTAGTTGCAAAGGTTTGGTTGGGTACATCTAACTTTCACACATGTGGCTCCTACCTGTGTCTAACAACATCCTTCAAGTTCGCTTAATGTGCTCAGTTTGTTTTAGTAGTTGCTTCGAGACAGTGTCCTTCATTTTGGTGTGGTGGACCAGGGTCTTGGCTTCCTTTCTGATCATGATATTTATTAGATGTATTTCGGATGTTAGAGAAAGATCGTTATCGACTGTGCACTCAGAAAGCCCTCGTGGCACATTTTAGTAGGACCATTTTCTTCATCCTTAAAAGCAAATATTCGGAAACGTCAATTTTCACTCCGACTTCTAGGACTAGGAATTAGAGGCCGCTCCTATTTTCGTCGTTAAAGTTATCGGGACAAATTTGACGTTAACTAATATCGTGTATCAATGCGGAGAACGGCAATATTTTACAACTTATAATAAACATCTCTTTGCCTAAGTTAGTCGTTGCTCTCTCTCTCTCTCTCTCTCTCTGATGTACCACTGAAAGACGCATCTGATGAGGCCTGCCCAAATGAGTGTCTGCTTTTGATTTTAAAAGCAAAAAAGGTCATAATTAAGGACTATAAAATGTGCGGACGATATTCAATGTCAGGATGAGGATCTTCTATCCCATACCGTGGTTTACTTGGTATCTCGACAAATCTCAATCATATATAAAATTTTCATTTTTATAAATCAATGATTGAGATTCATCCAAACATAAAAGGGATCAGTGAGAGGAGCCAAAGATTCATGTCCGGTCAGAATTGTAGTTGCCATCTTAAAGAGGTTAGGCACCTCTAATTGATATGATGTATTGATCAATTACATCCACCAACTGCTTTCACTGAAATTCTAGTTGATATCTCAAAGTACAATGCCATGTTAGACAACATAAGGAAATCGGAAGAAAAATAAATGATGCATTTGTTATACTGAAAACTTCATAATGAAGGAAAATATTTACTGTGAAAATTATTTTCAAAGAAAATGATTAGTTTTCATTTATTTGGGGTTTAGGGGAAATGATTTCCTTTTTACTGGAAGGATAAATGGTTTTCCCTCAATATGAGCTTGTTGTTTCAAACCCATGGTAAACGTTTGCAAAATCGATTAATTTTTTTGTCATTTAAACATCGAAAAGCCAAAAAGTCTTAAACCTATTGATTACCTTTCCATTTTACTAATTAAGTTGTAAACCTTTTTAAGTTTTGCCAATTAAGTTAATATAGTCAATTTTAACCAAAAATCATTGATAATGCCCACGTAGGACAGTTAGCACTAACATCGAAATTTTTTTATAATTTTTTTCTTTTTTGTTTAGTTCTTTTCCTTTTTTTTTTTTCCTACCAAGTTCGACAAGGGCCAATTGACCTTCGTTGACCACAAGTGAGGGCTTTGCGATTGGTGAGGGTCAATTGGCCCTCGCCTATGATTGACAAGGGTTTGCTAGCGGCCCTCGTCGAGTTTGGAAGAAATAAAGGAAAAAGGAAGAAGCAAAATAAAATAAAAAAATATTAAAAATTTATATATTTTTAAAATTATAAGAATTTAAATAATATTTATAAAATGGTCAATGGCTAAAACATGAAAGATAAGGCTAAAGCGATGTCGTTTTGGTCCAAATATGATTTTTTAATATAATTATTATTTTAGTTATATCAAGAAATAAATTAAATTTTTGAAAAAGAAAAAAAGTGGATGGAAGGTAATCTCCTCGACTTACCCTTTTTTTTAAGTTAAAAAAATTCTATTGAAAAATTAAATTTTGATCAAAATGACATCGTTTTAGCAATATCACTGTCATGTAAAAGAGAGGAAATAAAAAAAATAAAAAAAAAAAAAAAAAAAAAAAAAGGCATGTCAACATTTTCTGCTAACCAAATTAGATGGAGTTAACAGAATGACTTAATCGTATTTTTTGTAAGTTTTAGAACTTAATCGTATTTTTATATAAAAAAATTAGGACTTCCAATGGACTTTTCTTACCGGAATTTAATCGATGATGTTATAACTACAACAGAAATTGAAAGATAAGATTTTTGTTTTGTGTTGAGGGCCTTTGAAGAGTCTGATATGGCTATTTGAAGCCCAAACGATAGTTTCCAACAATGGTTACAAACAATTTCCAAACAGTTATATTAACTCAACTTCCTTAACTGGTTTTTTTGACTCCACTATCTTGATGGATTGATGGTTACTTCTTTGACTGTTGTAGTCAAAATTGTCGAGTCCACTTTTAGCCGATTCCTTCAAGCTATAAATTCACAAGTTGTTGACTATTCTGTCCATAAATGACCACACTCTACTTTCATTGATTAAGTTTATCACATGTCGATAATAACTAAAAATTGATCAGTTTTTGGTGTAAACAGCCTTCCAAGACAAACACAAAGGGTAACTTTCTGTGCAGTTTCAGTGAATAACGGGGACTAATCTAATTGCACAATTCGGTTTGTTAGGTCCAACTCTAAACCAAGTTACCCCAAACTGCAATTAACATCATTCTTGAAGTGCACACAATCTGCTCATTTGGTTTGACGAGTTGCTCCGTGTCCTTTTTATGTTTCTCTTAACGACGACGAAGATCGCCTTTGGTCCTTTTAATAGGTGCATCCTAAGATTAGGAAATTCGCCCTTAATATCATGGGCTGAGACCTTAGTGTCATGGGCTGAGTGAGTCATGACCCGAAGCCCTGGTAAGGGGCATGACCATATGGAATTATTTTTAGATGGCGATCTCTCACCTTCATAATGTTCCCAAGTTGGGATTTGCAAGGTTTGAGTTACGATTAACACATAATCATGTTCAAGCAATCAAATTACACAATGACAGATGTGAGGGACTTCTGGTTGTTCATTTCTCTGTCTCTCCAACAACTATTGAGGACATTCGTGATGCCTTTCCAATGGGTTTCTGATTTCAATTACTTTTGGGTATGAAAAAAGGCTAAAGTCAAATATAAAAAATTAACACCGTAAATTTATTATCCCTATTCTATCACATAACAAAATATGAAGTAACTATAAAGGAGATAATGAAAAGAAACTAGTATCCAATGCATATTAATTCCAAAATTAACAAGCTAGTCAATAGAGTAATTTCTTTTTAAAAAGCCATGTTGCACTTTCAACTCAAAAGTAGAAGTACAATAGTTATTTGATATCTTTAAGTAAAGTAGGGTTAGCATTATCAATTATAAACTCTGGACTAACAAAATCAATGATGACTTTGGAGTCAATCTCAATGATGATCTTATTAAAATCAAGTTGTTTTGCGAAGTTGAATCCTAACTATAAAGCTCAAAGTTCTGCTTGTGTCGAAGAACATTTCAAGGAAAGAACATTTCTAAGAATGCAACAAAACCACCAAACTTGTCACTCAATTTGTTTCTAAATAAATCCCTTGTGCCAACTGTCACGACCTCCCTTTTCCTTCCGATGCTTCTTCAACACGAGCATGTGCGGAGGCTAATGGATCGTTGAGTGTTAGGCTTAGCCCAAGCCATTTCAAGGCTACCAATTCATGACTTATAGTTCGATTTTTTAATTGTAAGTCAATTTTAAATAAGAGTCGCTACTAATCAATTTTAAGTGGATCGATTAAAAATCAATATAAAATACTGAAAAAAAAAATATTTACTCCTGCATAAGAAATCGGGGACTATTAATTAATCAATTACTATTAATTAATCAATTAATGCTCTTTTGATATCTAATCTTGTTTAAACCCTAAAGTTTTTTTGGATTTTCAAGAATTTTCCATGCATCTGTGGAGAATAAAAACCATCTTTTAGGCTTTTTCTGAGTTTTTGGAAAATATAAAATATTTTTGGGTTTTTCTAATTTTTGCTTTTTTATTATTAAAAATAATGTTATATTATTAAGATGACATTATAATATCACATTATAAATGGATCCGGGTCGGGTCTTCATATTGAGCCTGAACCGGAGCCAACCGGGATCCGCGGGCCCCGGTCTCCAGGCGCATGGCCTCAATCAAGATGGGCTCGGCACATTGAGCCCAATCCGTTCTAACAACAACAAAAGATAAATAAAAAGAAAGCCTAAGCAGTCCACCCAAGACCACCGGACCAAGCCCATGTTCTTTGAAGCCTACGGACGCTCGGCCCACACCTGTCATTACCCATTAGAAACTACCCTACCCGAGTAAAGGCCCACGCCCGACCCGGCCCACACCTGTCATTGTGCGTGCGTGTGGGTTGCAGGGAAGAGGAAATAAGGAGGAAGGAGGGATAAAGAGAGGCCAGGCCGGGCTGAGGAAAAAAGGCTAGGCCTTGGGCCAACGTGGGGGCAGAAAAAGAAGAATGGGGGCTTGGCCGAAAATAGCGTAATAAAAAAAAAAAAAACTTAGTATATGCAAATAATATCCATACCTAGGTAAAATGAAAATCATTTTTGTTTAGGGTTAAATTGATCCCTAATTTTCTGTACAATTTAATCCTAAATACTTAGCCAAAATTTAGGTGTCAACATCAACAAGCTACGGTCTGTCTTTAGATGCCCAACTAATATTCATTTTAATTGGTACGTGGAGTATCCCATTTGACAAAAATCAGAGAAGCACATGATCCATGTAACGTTGAGCTATTAATAGACGAAGCTTTAATGATTCCTTTGTGTATGACTGAATTACTTGTTTTGAATTTGAAAGGAAAACTAAGTTTTTTTTTTTTTTTTAAAAGTGACTTGTTTCTCCATTACCCAAAAAAATATACACTTGCTTTAAAAATTATGGACCAATCATTATGAAAATTCGATCGCCCCTTACAAGCAAGATTGAATTTAATCATTGTGACAAATTCATTGAGAGGAATTCTCCCAAATATTGTTGTGGGAAAAATTCAAGTCACATCGTATAAATGATTGGACAACAATTAAAAAGAAAGTTCATAATTGTAGTTGCCATCTATAGAAGTTTGCATGACACCGAATGTATCGATCAATTACGTCCGCCAATTTCAGAAATTGGAAGAGAAATAAACAAGTGTTCATGGCACGGCGAATTGCCATAAATATTGATGTGACATCCTGATTTTCTAATTCTATTTTTAATAAATTGAGATGGGCATTTCGTTGGCACGCGTATAGTTCTTTTCCTTGAGTCGGCCACTCATGTGAAAAATAGTCTATCAAGTGAAGCCGTTAAGAAATTTTAATGCATCGAACTCGAGAATTTGACTAGGAAACGACCTTTCGATCGAGTTAATCTGCAATGGTCATTATGGCACAATTAAAAATCGATTAGAGATTGAAGATAGGTCGACTCGACAGAGACCTGTGATTAGGTGTGGGTGATCCCACCAGATCGCACAATTCTTGTCGTTCGACACTGAACCGACTTTTCTATCGATTGGGTACCCTGTGTTCGTATTTAAAACTTTGAGATTATCCCGACAACCGAAAGTCACCAATGTTTCAAAGATGTACATTGTGGCTTGAGATGATCAACCACATGTCAAATGCATGAAAATTTCTAAAGTCTATCCGGTAGGTTGGGCCGCGCTAGTATCGTGCCAAAGTGAAATTAACCGTGGAATTGATATCGAATTCAAAAATTGGAAGTCATAGTGTGTCACAAATCATTTTAGAATCATTGACTCATCTTCAGAAGATTTTTCATGCAAGCCGAGCTTTTCAGCAAAATAATCAAAGAATGGCTAATTTGGCTTGAGAAATTAGTAGGCCCGCTTTTGGTCATACTTTTGGGACTTAAGTTGATTCTATGGACAAGTGAAGATATGAATTGAAGTGTGGTGACATTAAATTAATTTTATGGACTTCAATTAGACTCAATTGGAAGAGAATTGAATGGAATTAACGAAATTAATGTACAAAGTTTCATGCCCCGACGGAAAAATAAAATGCAACCATTGGAAGATGTTGTGGAGAATTGAGTTAGTGGAGTGGTGTGGGGGCAAGAGTGCATAAGATCATAACAAGTGGTGGGTAGGGATTTGTTCTTCAAAAGGTGGGATGTCACCTCAACCCATCTCCATCATCTTCAACCTTGAGTTTGTTTCTTGAATGGAGAGGAGGGAGAGACCGACGGAAACCAGCAGCTCGCCGGCCTGCTCGCATGCCCAACCGACCACCCACCTGCACGCCATCGTCGTCGTCGCCGCCGCCGCGCGTCTGCCCCGCGCCACTCGGGCGTCTCCGCCTCTCGCCACCGTCGTCCCTGCTCGCCCTCGTCTCCAGCAGCTTCACAGGCCAGCACAAGCCGCAATTCAGCCACCTCCGGCCACCGTGAGGCCTCGCCTAGCCGCCGCCTTGCCCGTCCGAGCCACCGTCGAGCTGTCGCCCCGTTCCTCTGCCCAACCGACGCCAGAATCGCCTCTTCTCGGCCCCAAACAGCAGCTGGTTTTGGTGGGTTTTTCAGCTAGGTTAAGGCCCATTTTGGCCGGCTTCCCGACCCCGAAATGCTTGGCCCGCTTTGAGGAAAGTCGTTCCCCTCGGTGTCCCTGTCGTTTTAGTCCGCCTCGATTCGTTAATCGGGTGAATTTAGCTCACTAAACCTCGCTTAGAGGGTTAATTATGCTTAGGGGGGTTTAATTTATGTTAAGTGTTATTAGGTGGTTAGTTTAATTTATTTAAGTGTAGATTATATTAATGTGCTTGATTAACTTAGAGTGGATTTAATTTAAGGCTAAGTGAATGTTTATATTAATATAAGCTTTGATGTGACTTAAAGGAATTTGTTTTTGATTTATATAAGTATTCCAAATTATTAAATAATTTAATAATATATATTTATTCGAAATTATTAAAATATTATTATTTAAATAAAATTTGGAATAAAATTAATTATTTAATAAATTCCGAAAATTATCTCGGACTTTATTTGCTCGAATTTCGTGCCGATCGCTTCTATGTAGTCATATTTTTGAAATTGATGATTGGATATTATAAATTGAGTGTGGATCGTGAAAGATATGGATATTATTATTTAATTAATTTTCGGAATAAATTTAATTATTTAATAAATTCTGAAAATTATTTTGGAACCTTATTTTCTTAGAATTTCGTGCTGATCACTGCTGTGCATTTAGAATTTGAATTTGATGAATGGATGTGGCAAATTGAGTGTTGATTGTGGTAAATAGGGATTTTATTCATAAAAATTCAAATGCCGGGTTTTGATGCAAAATTGGATTTTAGTGATTATATTAAATAGTGGGGTTTGCAAAAGTGAGATATTGGCTTTTTGATTCGAAATTAGCGTGTCCCCACACACGTGAGTAATTTCTGGAATATTCTTAATATGAAGAAAAATGGCCGGGATCACTATTTTAAGTGGAAGTATTGAATGAAATGCAAAGTGTTCTGGGGCCGAGTATGATTTGGCTGTGTGATAATTAAGAGGAATCGTCCGGGGCTGTTGAGCCGGACTTGCCCCTATATAGGATGCCCACGCGGTGGATGCCGGTCACAGTAAAGGCTGGGTCGACTGGATCGATGCTCCTTCGGGAATGCCATCGATGTAGTGACGAAGCCGTGCTCCAAGGGGCGAGACAATGCTGCTTCGGGAATACCGTCGACGTAGTGATGAAGCCGCGCTCCAAGGGGGGAGGCGATGCCTGGTTATATGCCAGTAGATAGTCGAACTGCGAGTAGGCTATGCCCTTGTGTGACAGTGTATAATAATTGGAATACGTGTTAAGTGCGATTGTGATTTATATGAAAGTGGTGGCATTCCAATTGTTTGAATTATTATTACTACTTGAGATTGTGTGATACAAATTGTGCTAATCTGCAGGAATGAATTAAGACAAGGTAAGTCTTCTGTGTGATGTGGCTAGGCCACCCGGGACGTATTTTCTTTCTAATAGGAGTTTAGGGGGTTGAACTTGTTGAGACATTGTCTCATCCCGGTTTGGGGATTACAATTTCAGGTCCCTAGTGGACAGAGCGACTAGATAGCTTTGGTTGGCCTTGAGGAGTTGTAGAGGTGAAGTCATAAGTATTGGAGAACGTGTCCTGCTAGTTGGTTTTAGGATAATTCCCCTTTTGTCGAGCTGGTCTATTTTGTAGACAGTCCAGTGTTGTATTTAAACCCTTTGTGTTTGTAAATGAGTGTTCGGTATTGCGATTGATTGCCTGCTTTTCTATCCCAAGTTAAATGTAGTCAGGGGATTTGTTTCGCTTCCGCATGCGTAATAAAATGAATGGGTCGGCGATGTATCCTGGGATGTCGCATATTTGATCGACCGCAGTGGAATGTGCGTGCGCTCGGGGTTCGGGGTGTGACAATTGATCAATTACGTCCACCAATAAATTTCCCTATAATGCTCGTTGATATCTCAAAGCAAATTGCCATGTTAGTCAATATAAGGAAATTGGCAGAGGCATATATCTGCAAAAATGTTACATTATCTTAATAATAACATTTATGACGCTAGACAAATATGATGCACCAAGTTTACGCATTCAGTAGAAACACTTCCGTTTATATCTATTGAAAAAAAAAAAAAAAAAACCTACAAGTCCAAAGAATCTTATATGCCATAATTTTCAAGTACAGAACCAAAAAGAACAAAAGAAGAGAGAAAATTTTCGGTTGATGTTAAACCCATCTTAAACATTTTCATAATCATGAGGATTTCAATTTGTTTAATTCACTCATTATGTTCACAAATTTCAATCGATCCAGCCAGACATAATACAAATAAATTGAAGAATCTCTTCTTTTTCCGGCCTTATAGAAAGATTTGCACCTGAGAGTACTACACGGTATCAAGAATAGTTAATTCACTCATTATGATATATTACTTTTACGAGCTTATGGTCAAAAACAGTTAATTCCACAATTCAATTGTAATTGATCACAAGTCAGTCTCATATTGCAGTAAAAATAATTAAATTTCATAAAAGCAATAAGTTACCAACAAATTATCTGAAAAGAAAAAAAAAGTACTTTTCTTTATCTAAAAAGGTTTGACACTTGGCGACATTTAGTGAAATCTTTTGGTGTCGAATGAAAAAAGAAAAGTCCCCCCTATTTCATCCTTGACTTTGGACTCACTATTCTCGAGAGAATCAACTTCAACACCGAAGCGGCCAAGCAAGAAAACCACAAATTAGGTATGGGAATTGAAATCCAACATCATTACAAGAGCCATGAACGAAAGAAAGAGAAAGTAGACAAAGTACCAAACAAAGGAAACAAAGTTATATTTTTCCTGGTACATGATCCATCGAACATGTAGGGTTAAGTGGTAACTGGTGGGCAGCTATAAGTATTAGATAGTATTAGATAGGACCACATGCTCTCTCCCTCTCTCCCTCTCTCCTCTCTCTCTCTCTCTCTCTCTCTCTCTCTCTCGACCCGTTCCCATCCAAAAGACAAACCTCTTCATTCCATTAGGGTCCCTAGAACATAAAGCAACTCCCTCTTTCCTCGGTCTCTGTCTCTGTCTCTAATTGATGGGTGTGGCTAATTTCCCATGTTATCTATTTGAGTTCATTTCTTTTGAATAACTTTTTTTTTTTTGAAATAATTACAAAAACCAAAATCCTAAACTTATTGCATTGTATGCCAATTTTGTCTAAAACCTTTTAATTTGACTAATTTAGTTCTAAACATCTTGACAATATCCATTCGATCAATTTTGACTAAAAGTCGCTAACGGGGATACCTACCGTCCTTTGTAACATGGCCAACGCTAATGAAAATAATTTTTGAAGTTAAAAATTTTCAATTATTTATAATTTTTTGTTTTGTTTCCTTTTTTTTTTCCCTTCTTCCTTCGTTGATTGCTAGTCCATATGAGGGTGAGCCCAGCGAGGTCAGCCCTCTCTAAATCTGGCGAGGGTGAGCCTCTTTGGCTTTTGTCCATGGTCGATTGACTGAGCGGTTGAGGAAGAAGGAAAAAGAAAAAAAAGAAAAACAAAACACAAAGAAATAAACTAAAGGAAAACAAAAAAAGTTGTAAAAATTTCAAAAAAAAAAAAAAAAAAAAAAAAAATTTTAAAAATGGTCTACATTAACGCATGCCATGCCACGTTAGACAACCAAATCAATAATTTCTAATTGAATTAACAAAAGTATAATAGGTTGACTCTTGTGGGCAAGCCACCCCCAACGTGAGTTCTCGAGCTTCTCTAGAGGAACAGGGCACAAAATACCCAGTGTATTAAAAAAAAAAAGGTAAAAGTATAATAGGTTTGAGAATTCTTGGGTAATTTTTACCTTTTTTTGGGATACACATTCTGACATGGGTATTTTGTGCCCTGTTCCTCTAGAGAAGCTCGAGAACTCACGTTGGGGGTGGCTTGCCCACAAGAGTCATGAAACAAAGGGGCTTCTGTCCTCGCATCATACTGCTCTTCGTCGGCAGCGGTGGGCGCCACGAAGTGCACACTCGAGAAGGTCATGAAGTCTTCTGTGGCTAGCTGTTGAGCGACGAGTGTGGACCTCTTGCCGGAGTTGTGCCCAATTCGCCGTTAGTCCGCCTCCATTTCATCAGGTTCTCTGCGAGCAAAAGAGACTTGCATTGGTAATGTATCTGATGATGATGCGTATAGGAATAGGGGAAAACACAAGCTTTAGGGTTTTCTGTTCAGTCATATAACAATCTTTGAGATTCAGTTTTTTAAATTTACTCCAAGCTCCTTGAACAGATTGTTTACAAATCCTAGAATATGTACATTTAGCGATTTATTGATAACATGTCGGTATTCTCAAGTTCTCAACTTTAGCCCCACCTAAATTACAAGCCACATTTAACCTAATTAGCGATAATATGCGGTCCGTACACATCATAAATGGAGTCCATGTCACCTTGTACTGCAGATGGCGACTCTTTAACCACGTGACTAGAGCTGTCTATTTAATCGTGGAAAAGTCAGCGTGATAGTAAAACGCTGCGAATGGCATGGAGAGAAACAAAATAGACTTATTCCAAACACCAACATGATCCTTATCCCCATTGCCAACCCAATTGTGTACGTGCAGTTTGGTCTATCGTTGATTGGAGAATTTTTTATTATTTATTTTTTGGTGGTTCCACTATCCTCTCATTTCCTGATATAGTTTGGTTTCATATTATTATTTTTGTTTGAAAAGCTACTTTCCACGTAAATAACCGGACCAATAGTATCGGATTAACGGACTAGCCATGATTTTTTTTTTTTTGTTTTAAAAAAATTCTGAAGCAAACTGTAATTAGTAATTTTTTTTTCTTTTAATAGTAGGGAACTCCTTCTTTTAGGAAATAGAAGAAACCAAACAAAAAAGAAGAAAGAAGAAATCACCCGTTTCGGGATTGGAGGCCAATTGGTTTGGTCTAGTCTTGTTCCAAGACTGGGTGGACTGATTCCTAATTTTACAAACTGGGAACCAACAATACTTCATCAGATTTTAGGGTGGGAACTGACTCAATTTAGAACCGATCACTCCTAATACACTTCAAATAAATAGTTTGATTTTGGGTAGAGTTTTTAGATTTCATACCTTCTTCCCGAGGGTTGTGGGGGTTTGGTAGGAAGATGAGGCCTGATTTGCGTTGTTAAATTTGTCATAAGTTCCATGCATTGTGTCCCTAAATAATATTTTCTACACTGATCATTTTATTAAGATGCACGTATAAATTTGTTAGAAAGTCCTATATCAGAAAAATGGTGCGGTGTCGAGTAATTAAGATATCTTAGTCTTCTGTGGCTAGCTGTTGAGTGACGAGCGCAGGACCTCTTGCTGGAGTTGTGCCCAATTCGCCGTTTGTCCGCCTCCGTGTCGTCAGGTTCTCGTGAGCAAAAGATACGTGCATTGATAATGTATCTGATGATGATGCGTATGGGAATTGGGGGAAAACACAAGCTTTAGGGTCTTCGGGTCAATCATATAACAATCTTTGAGGATTCAGTTTTTTAGATCTAACCCAAGCTCCTTGAACAGATTGTTTACAAATCCTGGAACATGTACAGAGCGATTTATTGATAACATGTCAATATTCTCAAGTTCTCAACTTTACTCCTACCTAAATTACAAGCCACATTTAACCTAATTAACGATAATCCGCAGTCCGTAAACATCATAAATGGAGTCTATGTCACCTTGTACTGCGGATGGCGACTTCATAACCACGCGATAAGGGCTTGATGAGGGAAGCTTCTTTGTTCTTTCCAATCGATAGCTCATGCTTTTTACACTGATGGATTCCACTTTATATGTGCGGTCCCCTATCTTAGAGCTGTCTATTTAATAGTGAAAAAATTAACGTAAGTGTAAAATTGGTCTAAGATAGGGGTGGTGTGGTCTAATCAGACTATGACGTTAATTGAACCAATTGGTCTGGTGTCGTCTTGTTCCAGGATTGGGTATATCGATTCCTAGTTTCACAAACTAGTAACCAACCATACTTGGTCTGGTTTCATGATAGAAACCGACTCACCTTAGAACCGATCACACTTAACACACTTCATATGAATAGTCTAATTTTCAGTAGAGTTTTTAGATTTCATACCATTTTCCCGAGGGTTGTGGGGGTTTGGTAGGATAGCTCAAGAAAGTTTCCTTCTAAAAGTTTGAGATAGATATTCTCCAAGGAGATGGTATTTGTTCAATGCCGTTGATGATCAGAACATGATCTCCTGCTTGGTGGCTTCCAATGGAATTCATGGAGAATTTTCAGGAGTTCAAGTGCTGATCGTGAAGTGCAACCATGACAGAACAAGTTTGTGTTTGAATTTAATAAATCCCATGATGAGACTTGTGTAACTCCTTTGTGAAAAGAGATGGGAAATAAACACCGTGTGAGTTATTGGGTGTGATTAAAGGCTAAAAAACACTGAGCCTATTTGAGTGATCCAGATAATATTATAATTTCCTTTGTATGATTTAATTTATAATTGAACCCCGTGTTTCTCTCCCTATGAAGTAAGTGACACTGATTGAACTAGCGAATCCAATATCTGAGTTACCTTTGTTTATCACCGTTTGACCGAATATTTTGCAACATACTCGATGGGCAATCCATACGACTTCCGTTGCATGTACTGAGCGAACCATCGAAATGTGTAAATGATATGGTTCAACCCAACACTCTCACCCATGAAATTCTGGCAGTACCGACTGTGATCGAAAGTGATTCTTTTGATGATGGAACGTAAAACAAGTGAAAGCCCAATAATGCAGGTGACCTGGTGATGTAATACTGTGGACGTCAAAAGTTCAATGCATGCATTCCGAAAATTCAATGCGAAAATGACACTAGAACCAACGTGGGAACCTTCACGTTTTTCTATTTAAAGAAGGCGAAGTTGTTCAGGAGGCAGTTCATCTTATTAGCTCAAGAAACATGGCAGAGCAGGTGCGAAATCCGCATTCACTTCAGCTTGCCTCTCTATCTCATTGATCTTCTCGATTTCTTCTTTTCGATTCTCTTCCTGTTCTTCTCATCCTGACGTGTCATCTAAATTTTGGAATTTAGTTTCTTGACCATACTTTCCCAACGTTGTAGCTAGTTTTGTTATGCTTGCTTTCAATGTTATAGGTCACTGAGATGGCGATCAAAGTGGATCTTCAGTGTCGTCGCTGTTACAAGAAGATCAAGAAAATTCTGTGTGAGATCTCTCGTGAGTCCCTCGCCTTCACCTCAATTAATTAATCTTTATACTTCTCTTATTGTGTCAATGAATAACGGAGGTATGCATCAATTCTTCTTCTTCCCTTTGCTCTTTCTCCATAGTACATGTGTCAATTCTATTGTGTATTGTAGGAATGTGCAAAACGGACCACCCAAATTAGGAATCATCCGAATCATACTCAATTGGCCAGTTTGGTTCGGTTACCAGGAGTGTTGGTTCGGTTCCCCATTCTAAGGGGGAACTAGACTGGATTGGACCGACTAAATATGCATTTTTTTTTCATTTCTTTAAAAAAATTAGTGGGTTTAGTTTATTGTTTATACAGAAATAAGAGCCTATAATTGAACAATAAGATATCTAGATGGAAGTATAGGATTTTTGAGCTCTTAATCCATTTCTGGTCATTGTTTGGATAATAAGATATATGAATAGAAACATGGAAAAGAAAAAGAAAATAGTGACCGGTTCCACTGGATTAGATCGGGAACCGATCATCCGTATTGTATAGCATCTTTACCTGCTGCCATCTATGATGAATAGCACCAAGTGTTTGTAATACTTGGAGCTAATAATACCGTGTGAACGCAGAAGTAAAAGATACAGCCTTTGACGAGAAACAAAACACAGTGAAGATCAAAGTGGTGGGTTGCGATCCTGAGATGGTCCGACGAAAGATATGTTGCAAGGGAGGAGATATCATTCTACGCATCGACATTATTCCCCCCAAGCCTAAAAAAGAGGAAAAGCCCCCTCCCCCTCCACCGGTGCTAGGTTGCCCGCTGGGATATGTGATCAGGAAGGTGTATGTTTGTCCCTCATGTCATATTCAGGGTTGTGGTCGGTTCTGTCCATGCAACTGTCACTGCGAGGGGCCACCAATGTGTGCTGATGGATGCGGGAGGCCAGCCCACGAGTGCAAATGTAACAGGCCACCGCTGTGCCATGGTGGGTGTGGGAGGCCAGTCCACGAGTGCAGATGCAAGAGGCCACTGATGTGCTATGATGGGTGTGGGAGGCCGGCCCACGAGTGCAGATGCCAGAGACCTATTTACCCACGGTGCTGCGATCGCTGCAGCTATGGAAACGCATCTTCATCATGCCTGCAACGTTGTGACTACGGAAGGCCGCCGGTATGCACCAATGCCGGCTACGATTGCGAAACTCCCTGCTCACTTATGTGAGGAGGGTTTTGAGCTATTGATTGAAACGAGGTTTCCCATGACTTGGTGTTTTTACGAGATCTATCGAATCATGAAACTCCCTGTTCTCTCGATGCTCTTTTCACTGCCTCAATAAATACCAACAATTGAGTTGTGAAATGAGATTTTAGCAACAGTTCAAATTTACTGAGGCATTGAGGGGAGCACGGTATATAGTATGTTCCATTTGCATCTTGATTATGTGTGTGCAAGAAGGTTGATATGTTGTATTATTCTTACCATAGGTTTAAACTTATTACCCTTTGTATTACCTATCACCTACGGTGGTCTTTAATGTATTTGTTGATTTGATGCTTGTAATATATGGTTACGGGTGTATCATGGCCGATAAGTTTATCAGATGATATTACATACTCTCTGAGTTTTCTTTTTCCATTTCATTTCGTACTTTGGGGTCCATAGGAACCATTCATTAAACATAAAAAGAGACAGAAACGGAGACAGATTATAAAATATCAACAATTAGAATAAGCTTTGAGATACAAAAGGAGTATACTAAATAGAATCTTTTGGAATAAGTATCCAATTAGTCCTAAACCTGTTATACATATGACATTCCGATTTTATTAAGTCAACTCTAAACTTTTGCGGAAAATTTTAACGTAGTCATTCTGGCTCACTTTTTTCTAGAAATTGCTAACGTAGTAGTCCAATCATTGCTGATCATTTTATGTAACACACGACCACATTAGCGATATTCGGCAAAAATTGGCTTAAATGACTATATTAGAATTTCCCATAAAAATTTAGGATCAACTTAGTAAAATTGAAAAAAAAAAATGATTGAATTGGCATCCATATAATAGATTCAAAATTGATTAGATAGTTTCCTTTAAAATTCCCCTATGGTGTTTTCAATAAAGTTTAGTATGGATTTGATTTTCTGAAAAGCCAGTCTGCTCATGTTTAAAGCAAAATTATTTAGTGTCGTTCAAATTTTAGTTTCGAATTTGCATTTTCACGATATTTATGAAAGCATCTCCAGATAAAGATGTTTTATGATATTTACAAAAAAAAAAAAAAAAAAAAAGAGTTGTTTTATGTTACCTAGGATCCTTCGTCTTCCCACCATCCTTCCATTAGGAAACGTTAATGAAGGAGTTGATAAGGCCTTATGGTGCATGTCATATTCCTTGACTACGTTGCCCCATCAATCTCTAATTGGTTTCTCTCTATTCTCAACTTACATCGTTTTTCACGAGAGCTTGAATTCTCCACCACTCTAGTTTCTCCTATAGTCTTGTCTTTTTGCTGAACAAGACGAGACCATCCACGTGCCACTTTATGAATCGCGCCGAGTCAAAAAGGACAATGGGGATCTAGGAGAATAGCTAGTCCTTGGCTTGTTTATAGGGGAGAAGACAACATTTCCCTCTTTCATTTGAAATGATTGATAACAAATAAGAATAGACTAATAAAAATTGCATCTTCAATCCTACAAAAATAGATAATGATAGGATAAAATCCGACAAAACATGTGTAGTCATCTTCAACACATGCAGAAAACTCAATCACCGAAAGTTTCTTGCTATCATTGCTCTTGTCCTACTTAACGTTTGTTGACACATAAATTTTGATGACTCGTTTAATCATTTATCGCATTTAAAAGAAAAATGTTAATTTTTACCCCCAAAAAATAGAGTTGAAATTGCAACTTATAGTTTTAGGAGCATCTATTTTATTTTATTTTATTTTTGCATTAGATTGAAGTGAGCGTTGATTTTTTATATGACTTAAGATTTTTCACATATTTAAGTAATATACATCAAAAGACATTTTTTGACAAAAAGAAAAGTTTCGGATAGAATATTTGAAAAATACAAAAGAGAATATTGCGCGGGGTGCATATATTTCAACATGCGCATTTAAAAAGGAAATGAAATATTTTACGAATATCAAATTCTTGGCCTATAAAAAGGTTGCTCACGTACAGAGGGGGTCTTTTTCTTGTGTTTTTTTTTTCCGGTTCAAGAAACAACACAAAGAAAGGGAAAAAGTTTTTTTCGTTTTTGAGGGAAATAAGTCAAGGTCGGCAAGGGGAGAAAGTACAGCAGAGAGAGAGAGACAGAGAGGGGACGCGCGACAGGTGAGAAAAAAGAAAAAAAAGAAAGAGAAAAAGCAGCAAACAGTTCGTCTTCCTCGCGCGGGCGTCTTCGCCCCCCTGCCGGCCTCCGTCCGCGCCAGCCAAGCAACGCCGGCTGCTGTTTCGCTGTCGCCGGAGCTCCGTCCTCGTCGCTGCGCCAGCGCCTCCGCCCGTCGACCTTGCAGCACCTCCGCCTGACACCCTGACGGCGCCCGCCTCTGCTTACCCGACGCCGGTGCCTATCCCCGACGCCCAGCTGCCGTTGCCACTTGCGCCGGAGCCCCACTCACCTGTCGCCGGCCTCCACCCGACGACCCGCGACCTGCTCGCCTCCGCCTCGCCTCCACCTGCAGCCCCTGACGACCCCTCTGCCCGAGCGCCGCTCGTCGCCTCGCTGCAGCCACCAGCAGCACCATCGCCGCCGCCAGCATCCGCCAGCAGCTAGCAACGCCTCCTCCGTCGCCGACGCCTGCAGCAGCTCGCCACCCCGAGCCTCTGATTGCCGCATTGCTGCTGTCGCACCACCACCAGTAGCACCTCCGCAACCGCGAACACCAGCAGCACCTCCGCCCGCGACCTGCTCGCCCGTCGTCGCTGCTGGTCCGACTACCATTCGCTGTGCCTCCCGCTGCCCAACGCCCGCGCCACCATCCCCGACTGCGTGGGTCGCAAATCCCGCGCGCCAGTCCTTAAAAAAAGAAGAAGTGAAAGGTAGTCTTTTTTTAGTTTTTTTTAATCAAGTTTCGTTATTATTTAAATTGGAATATTAGATGTCGATATTCATTTTATGAATATTTCAGGCATTATCGGTAAGGTTTTGCTATAATTATTAATTTGATTCATAAGACATCGGATCATTTTTTTTAATTGATTTTTGGGCATTTTGATAGTATTTTGATTAATAAATAATTATAATTATTAATTTGGCCCGTAAGACTTCGGATCAAATTTTAATTATTTTGAACTTTCTCATATGTTATGATGTTTAGGGTAAAATAACCATTAATTTAATCAGTGAGACAACGGATTATTTTTTCAATTGTTTTAATTATTTATTTGATGAATATCTTGAGTGGTTTAGGTATAATGTTTATATGATAATTGCTTGTCATAGAAAAACACTAAAAATCAAAATCAAAATCAAAATAAAAAATCAAAGCTTGCATCGGAATATGTTGGTTTCGTAAATTAGGATTGCTTTTTTAGATCCCGTGTTAGGATAAATAGGACTCCATTATCTAGCTTGAATATGATTGCACATAGATTAGGATTATATCTAAATAATATTGTTTAGATAGGGTCTTAGATAATGTTTGCAAATTTTAATAATCTCATTTTTCTTTAAAAAAAATAGTTTTCTAAGGAAATTAACCCCTAAAACATTTTAGAAAATTATTCAATTTTGGAATTTTAATTAGGTTTCTTTTTTATTACGAATTTTAATAAAAATACAAAAAATATTAGGTGCATGTCAAATAGTTTGCATGTTAGGTCAATTTAATTAGAAATTGCTTGTTAGTAAAATTAGGTCACGTAGTTTAAATACGTGTTATATAGTAAAGTTCTAATTTCAAGATAAAAGAAAAAAATAATAATTGATTGCTTTGTGTGTTTAATTCTTTTGAACAATTTATTTGATTCATTGAGTGTTTAATAATGGTTGAGCATCCGTGTGATCACCTCAATTGTATGATAGTGATTTAGGTTTAAAATAAATCCAAACTGCGTGCAAAGATATTTTTGAAAATAAAAAAAATAATACCGAAAGGGCATTAGAAAAATCTAGTATAATCAAGTCCCCGTACCCAAAGTCTCTGGTTCATAGAAGTAAAATAATTCTCTCATTATTTTACTTAGGTGTCTAATTGACCTACCACAAACTGATTAGTGGCAACTTCTAGCTAATAATTTTTTGTTTGCTAAATATTTAAACCTAAGTCGCGAATTGGTATGGGCTTAGGAGAGTTTGAGCTAAGTTTAAGACTTAGTAGTCCATTAGTCGAACCCTTAGGTGGTTCAGCGTACTTCGGGGAGGTCGTGACAACGTTAATTGAGGAGCCTAAAAAATGTGAGAAGAAGAATGGTATGTGCAACTATTGTTTAGTGTGTATTAAATATTTCGATCATTGACTATGCATATTTATCATGTAATATCATAAACTCATAATCCCAAATCAAATATATAATATACCTTGAACACAAAAATTAGTTATATCTTATCAACTTAACTTTTTACGTATCGGAAATACTCATTTTAAATCGATAGTATTGAATCATACATTAATGGTCTATTCCATTAATAAAAATAATTAATATATTTGTATATGGCTATTTTGGCTTTTATGAATTTTTCCAGGTTGATTGTCCTATTTGTATGACTTTCTAAGTTGAAAATCAAGAAAGTGGACCGTGTGGTGGGCCTATGCTCTTCGCTAGGCCGACAAGTTTGTGCTTTGGCATGACAATGCATTGCATCCACCATCCTAGGCCCATTGGGGGGGAAGATGACTTCGTGATTAGTCTTATCCATCTGAAATTCTTCTTACAATGTGAAACTGACATCTTTTCTAACTTATGTACAAACAACAATTCTATACACTTGATTAATTAACAAGATTTCAATTGAAATACACATGATTGTTTGTTCAATAAGTTTGCAAAGCCTAGTATGCCACGTTAGTTTGTCATTCTAGGGATTGAAAAGACTCCTAATTATGTGCAACATTTCAATTAGTTCTCTCACCAAGTTACATGATTTGTTAAACCTTGCCTAGAAAATATAGGTATCGGGTGATAGGGATAGCCGAGTTGGGCGTAATCTCTTGTTTCATCATTGAGGCTGGGGCCATGAAAATGAAAGAAGAGACAAGTCAAGAACATGATGGCAAATCAGGCCTAGACACGCAGGTGTGGGCCTCAAATTGCTGAAGCTAGTAAGCACCAATTTCTTTAGGGAAAAAGGAGCATCGAAGAAGAAGCGCAAAACAAAGCAATCCACCTAAGTGAAAAAAATGGCTTAGCTAGCGATTTGGGGTGATTGAATCAAGAGTCTACCATCCCACCTTGTGTGTAAATTAGACCTTTTTTTTAGACTAAAACATGAAATTGTACAATAGGAAAGATAATTAGGGGACCAGAAAGATTTACATTAGGGATCTCTTATTTTCATATTATGTAAACTTTTGTAGGACCACTAACAACTAATCTTAAAGTCTAAGATATCTGATGGTGTGGTTTGATATTTAAATAATCTAATTGAATCGCACTTCCAATTGGATTAAGAATGTCATTCAATAATTTACATGTTTGTAAGGAGTTGTTCCAAAGTTTATTTTATCTTTTCATGATAGGCATCAAAATATTTACCCTTGATTCTTTTAATCAGCATGGCTTAAACGCCTAGAGGTGAGATGATGAGGACTCCATTTGTGAATCCTAATGTGAATGGGGCCAAATCTCTTAAAAAGGGATCTTCCTCCCAGCTCTTGAGGGTGAAGAGGCAATTTCGAAAATTTTGAGTGTTTTGTCGAGTTTAACTATAGTATAAAGAACACTCATGAAACTTTCACAATAAATAATGATGATAAAAGCACAATAAAACGATCTTCCTAACCATAAATAAAAAATGCTTTAGCCATTCAGTTTTCGTGATTAAGGATGGGTTTTACTTTGCAAGATACATTAATGAGTTTCCGAAGCAAATGGGATTTATTTCTGGCAACAAGCTATGCGAACATGTTGGACGACAAGATGGAGCAGAATGTAGAGGTTCTGACCAATGAAAACAACACGCAGACACACACACACACACACACACACACACACACACACACACACACAAGTGCATAAGAAGTGCTACGGTTGAGTCCAAAAACTTTTAGAAAGTACAGTCAAGTCCCCAAACTTATCGAATTGGTGCAATCAAGTTATTCATTTGATTTCTTCAATTCAATTAATAAAAGATGCTAACATGGATTTTTTTCTCTTTTTTATGTGGTGCTAACTTTAACTAAAGTACCACTATTTTGATCTACTTATTAGTTTTACCTCGCATCTTACTTGAATTAGATTTTTTTTTTTTTTTAAAGAAGAAGATATTTTTTCAAAAAAGAAATTTTAAAAAAAGAATACAAAAATGTCACGTTAGATTTTTCATTTACCAAATTGATGGAGTGTAATAGACTTGATTATATTTCTTGAAAATTTTAAAACTCAAACGTACTTTCACAATAAGATTATGGATTTCTTGTATACTTATTCCATACATACAATAAAACGTCGTAATTACTATTTCTACCATCTTATTGGACTTTAGCGACTTTTGTAGCGGAGTACTTGGAGCTCAAGGCCTCTCTGTGCGTGTGTGTGCGTGTGTGTAACTGCTCCTTCTACCATCTTATTCAACCTCAAGACTTTTAAGGTTGAGTACTTTAAGTTGTAACTAGTCCTTCTACCATCTTATTCGACTTTAGGACTTTTACGGTGGAGTACTTGAAGGACAAGGCATCTTGCAATTCTTCATGACGCTAAAGTTTGATCAGCTCCAAAGTGTAATCTATCTCTAACGTACTTGAAAAGGCATTTTAAGTATAGAAGCAAATGTCCAACGGCAATGGGCCTTGTGTGCTCTATGCAGCACATCGAAGCCATCTAAGAAGAAGTTGGGGTCCAATACCTTCCAGGCTATGGGAAAACCATAGGCAAATGTCCAATGTTTGTTGATATATGTTGTAATCGGCGGCATAGCGAAAGCGGATCTTTTGCAATTATGTCGGGAGCTATAGAAATCGACAGAAAAATAAAACGAGGAGCAATAAAAGAACACCAGAAATTTATATGATTTAGTCTGAATGTCGAAATCTACATCCTCGGGAAGAGCTAGCAAATTATCCATTATAAATTGGAGAATTACATGATTACAATTACTCACACGTTCGAGTGTTTTCCAACCCTAATATATACCTAGTATCCATAGTGTTTAAAAATTCAACTCGACGGACTCGATCTATGCACAATTCTCTCCGAGCACATGCCTCTCTTTCTCACCTGAGCTATCACTTCTTGCTTGTTTCCCTACGGCCTCCGATGTCCTCCTTCTATAGGAGCATGGGAAGAGAACAAGATAGATGGAGACAATTATGGATTTCAACGGCGGCACCTACTTCTATATCATGCCCCTCCATGCAGTTGAAGATGATATGTGCACATGACCATCATGCACGAGCATAGCTGCTGCCGTCCCTCTCTCTTCATTCATCTCTCTTCATCTATCAACAAAAGACAAAAAGAAGCACACAAAAGACGACCAAGAGAGGAGAAGGGATTCAGCGCCTAGAAGATAGGCTTCCGAAGCAGTAAAGGGCGCCCACCAATTTCCATGGGCATGCATGCACATGGCCTTGTGCATGTATTTAATGAGGTTGAAAAAATCGTACGTTCAACACCTCAGAACAATTACACGCTGAAAACCGAGAATGGTGCATAAAAGTAAAACACATGGATGGTGGCCTCCAATATCTAAGGCTGGATTCTTTTGGCTCCGATCACGAACCATTTCTCAATTATAAACTCTGAACTAACAAAATCAATGATGACTTTGGAGTCAATCACAATGAGGATCTTATTAATCAAGTTGTTTTGCGAAGTTGAATCCCAACTATAAAGCTCAAAGTTCCGCTCGTGTCGAAGACCATTTCTAATAATGTAGCAAAACTACCAAACTAGTCACTCAATTTGTTTATAAATAAATTCCTTGTGCTAACTGTCATGACCTCTCTTTTCCTTTCAATGCTCCTTCAATGTGGGCGTGTGCGGAGGCTAATGGATCGCTAAGTGTTAGGCTTAGCCCGAGCCCTTTCAAGGCTATCAATTTACGACTTATAGTTCGAGTTTTTAACTGTAAGTCAATTTTAAATAAGAGTCGCCACTAATCGATTTTGAGTGAGTCAATTAAAAATCAATATAAAATACTAGAAAAAATATTTTACTCATGCATAAGAAATCAAGGACTATTAATTAATTAATTACTATTAATTAATTAATTAATGCCCTTCCGATACCTAATATTATTTAAACCTTAGGGTTTTTGGATTTTCAAGAATTTTCCATGCATTTGTGGATAATAAAAACCATATTTTCAGCTTTTTTTATTTTTTGGACAATATACAATATTTTTGGATTTTTCTAATTTTTTTTTATTTTTTACTATTAAAAATAATATTATATTATGCTATTAAGATAACATTATACTATTATATTATAAAATGGATTCGGGTCGGGTCTTCGTATCCAGCTTGAACCGAAGCCAACCCAGATCTGTTGGCCTCGGTCTCCAGCCCTAGGGCCTCAATAAGGTTGGGCTTGGCACATTGAGCCCAATCCGGCCTGACAATGACAAAAAATAAATAAACGAAAGCCTAAGCAATCCACCCAAGACCACCGGACCAAGCCCATGTTCGTTTAAGCCTACACACGCTCGGCCCACACCTGTCATTAACCCATTAGAAACCCTACCCGAGTAAAGACCCACGCCCGACCCGGTTCACGACCCGGCATCGTGCCTCTCTCCTCTCGCCACGACGGACATAGCCATGGCGAGCAGCGACGACCACCATGGGATCGGCAGACGCGACAATGAGGCGGCGGGTAGTAGTTGGGACAACGGCGTTGCCTCGGCTGAGATCAGGGAGCTCGGTCGTCATTGGCTCAGAAGAGGAAAGGAGGAGGAAGGAGGGGTAGAGAGAGGCCGGGCTGGGCTGAGGAAAAAAGGCTAGGCCGTGGGCCAGTGTGGGGGCAGAAAAAGATGAATGGGGCTGGGCTGAAAATAGGGTAATAAAAAAAAAAAAAAAAAAAAAACCTAGTAGATGCAAATAATATCCATACCTAGGTAAAGTGAAAATCATTTTTGTTTAGGGTTAAATTGATCCCTAATTTTATGTATAATTTAATCCTAAATACTTAGCTAAAATTTAGATGTCAACACCAATAAGCTACGGTTTGTCTTTAGATGCCCAATTAATATTCATTTTAATTGTTACATGGAGTATCCCATTTGACCAAAATAAGAGAAGTGCATGATCCACGTAACGTCAAGCTATTAATAGACGAAGCTTTATTGATTCCTTTGTGTATGACTGAATTACTTGTTTTGAATTTGAAAGGAAAACTAAGTTATTTTGGAAAAAGTGACTTGTTTCTCCATTACCAAAAAAGATATACACTTGCTTTAAAAAATATGGACCAATCATTATGAAAATTCGATCGCCCCTTACTAGCAAGATTGAATTTAATCACTGTGACAAATTCATTAAGAAGAATTCTCCCAACTATTGTTGTGGGAAAAATTCAAGTCATATTGTATGAATGATTGGACACAATTAAAAAGAAAGTTCATCATTGTAGTTGCCATCTATAGAAGTTTTAATGGCACCGAATGTATTGATCAATTACGTCCGCCAATTCCAGGAAATTGGAAGAGAAATAAACAAGTGTTCACGGCACGGCGAATTGCCATAAATATTGATCAATTACGTCCACCAATAAATTTCCCTATAATGCTGGTTGATATCTCAAAGCAAATTGCCATGTTAGTTAATATAAGGAAATTGGCAGAGGCATATATCTGGAAAAATGTTACATTATCTTAATAATAACATTTATGACGCTAGAAAAAAATGATGCACCAAGTTTTTGTATTCAGTAGAAGCACTTCCGTTTATATTTGTTGAACAAAAGAAAAAAAAAAAAAAAAAACCTACAAGTCCAAAGAATATTATGTCATAATTTTCAAGTATAGAACCGAAAAGAACAAAAGAAGTGAGAAAATTTTCAGTTGATGTTAAACCCATCTGGAACATTTTCATAATCATGAAGATTTCAAATTTGTTTAATTCACTTATTCTGTTCACAAATTTCACTCGATCCGGCCAGGTATAATACAAATAAATTGAAGAATGTCTTCTTTTTCTGGCCTTATAGAAAGATTTGCACGTAAGAATACTACATGGTATCAAGAACATGATAAATTACTTTTATGAGCTTATGGCCAAAAACAGTTAATTCCACAATTCAATTGTAATTGATCACAAGTTAGTCTCATATTGCAATAAAAATAATTAAATTTCATAAAAGCAATAAGTTACCAATAAATTATCCGAAAAGAAAAAAATCAGTACTTTTCTTTATCTAAAGCAGTTTGACACTTGGCGACATTTAGTTAAATCTTTTAGTGTCGAATGAAAAAACAAAAGTTGCCCCTATTTCATCCTTGACTTTAGACTCGCTATTCTAGAGAGAATCAACTTCGACACTAAAGCGGCGAAGCAAGAAAACCACAAATTAGGTATGGGTTGAAATCCAACATCATTACAAGAGCCATGAACGAAAGAGAGAGAAAATAGACAAAGTACCAAACAAAGGAAACAAAGTTATATTTTTCCTGGTACATGATGCATCGAACATGTCGGGTTAAGTGGTAACTCGTGGGTCAGCTATCAGTATTAGATAGTATTAGATAGGACCACCTGCTCTCTCTCTCTCTCTCTCTCGATCGACCCGTTCCCATCCAAAAGACAAACCTCTTCACTCCATTAGGTTCCCCGAACATGAAGCAACTCCCTCTTAGCAATAAACCCGTCGGGTTGGTTCACGGTAGCAATTGCTTGGGAAGCCATTAGGCGAAAGCGGACTATTGTCTATTGGCATGCCTTCATATGGAATAATGCAATCACGCCAAGGTATCAGCTTAACCTTTGGCTTATTGCTAAGTGTAGACTGCCCACCCAAGCCCTTTTATTGTCCCATGATAGAATTGAGAGGGGATCCTACGCATTTTGTAATGGTATGCCTGATTCCATAGATCATCTATTTTTTGATTGTTCTGTCATGGCCGTATTGCTTTCTTTTGGGCGGCTAGATGCAATTTTCCTTGGCGTAATAGATCTTGGGGAGAAAGCCTCCATTGGGTCACATCCTTCTTGATGGGCGAGGACTTCTTTAAATGCATTACTCGCTTTTCCTTTGGTGCTCTTTGTCATATTATTTGGAAGAATAGGCATAGCATCCTCTTCAGAGATCAATTCCTTACCATTCCGGCAATGAATAACCATCTTTTTAAGGTGGTAAGAGATAGGGCTAGCACCTTTAGAAATGTTGATGATAACTTCAGGAATAGAAGGTTGCAGAGGAGCTAGGGCATTTATCCCATTATCTTCTCGGGGGACCCTTAACCACCCATCCTTTTCAACCGACGCTTGAGGGAGCTGTTGTTGCTCTAGAGCTGAGGTCTTTTCTCCTCCTTCGCTAAGGTGTTTGTATCTTGAAGCCGGTTGTTCATGTCGTGCTTGTTTTTAGTTGTTATGTGTCCTTGTCCATGTTGTTGGGTGCCGTGTTTGTGGCTTTAATATCATGGCATCCTTCCACTTATAATGATTTTCTCATCTTGAGTTTAAGTTTTTTGGTACCGTGATCTTTTGTACATTTGGCATTTCCTCAATATATTCTTACCTTTTACCAAAAAAAAAAAAAAAGAAAAAAAAATTATAAACCTCTTGACAATATCCATTCGGCTAATTTTGACTGAAAATTGTTAACATGGATATCTGTTGTCCTATGTAACATGGCCAGCACTAATGAAAATAATTTTTGAAGTTAAAATTTTTTAATTATTTTTAATTATTTGTTTTGTTTCCTTTTTTTCCTTTCTTCCTTCGTTGATTATTAGTCCGTATGAGGGTGAGCTTAGCGAGGTCAGTCCCCTCTAAATCTGGCAAGGGTGAGCATCTCTGGCCTTTGTCTGTGGTCGATTGCCTGAGCGGTTGAGGAAGAAGGAAAAAGAAAGAAAAAAGACAAAACACAATGAAATAAATTATCTACATCAACACTTGCCGTGCCACGTTAGATGGTTGAATCAATGATTTCCAATTAAATTGACAAAAGTATAATAGGTATGAGAATTTTTGGGTAATTTTTACCTTTTCTTCGGGTACCCATTCTGACATGGGCACTTTGTGCCCTGTTCCTCTAGAGAAGCTCGAGAACTCACGTCGGGGGTGGCTTGCCCACAAGAGTCATGAACCAAAGGGGCTTCTGTCCTTGCATCATACTGCTCTTCGTCGGCGGCGAGCCGCCATGAAGTGCACACTCAAGCAGAAGGTCATGAAGTCTTCTGTGGCTACCTGTTGAGTGACGAGCGTAGGACCTCTTGCCGGAGTTGCGTCCAATTCGCCATTTGTCCGCCTCCGTGTTATCAGGTTCTCGTGAGCGAAAGAGACTTGCACTGATAATGTATCTGATGACGATGCGTATGGGAATTGGGGGAAAACACAAGCTTTAGGGTCTTCTGGTCAGTCACATAACAATCTTTGAGGATTCAGTTTTTTTAGATTTAACCCAAGCTCCTTGAACAGATTGTTTACAAATCCTAGAACATGTACAGTTTGCGATTAATTGATAACATGTCGATATTCTCAAGTTCTCAACTTTAGTCCCACCTAAATTACAAGCCACATTTAACCTAATTAGTGATAATATGCGGTCCGTACACATCATAAATGGAGTCCATGTGACCTCGTACTGCGGATGGCGAGACTTTAACCACGTGATAATGGCTTGATAAGGGAAGCTTCTTTGTTCTTTCTAATCATAGCTTATGCTCTTTACACTGATGGAATCCACTATTATATTCGCGGTCCCCAATCTTAGAGCTGTCTATTTTTTTTTTTCTTTTTGGTCGGTAGAGCTGTCTATCTAATCGTGGAAAAATCAGCGTGATAGTAAAATGCTGCGAATGGCATGGAGAGAAACAAAATAGAATTATTCCAATGACCAACGTGATCCTTATCCCCATTGCCAACCGAATTGTGTACGTGCAGTTTTGTTTATCGTCGATTGGAGAATTATTCTTTTTTTTTCTTTTTTGGTGGTTCCACTATCCTTTCATTTCCTGAAATACTTTGGTTTCATATTATTATTTTTGTTTGAAAAGCTACTTTCCACGCAAATAACCGGACCAATAGTATCGGATAAACGGACCAGCCATGATTTTTTTTTCTTTTTTATTTTTTAAAATTCTGAAGCAAACTGTAGTTAGTAATTTTTTTTCTTTTAATAGTAGGAAGTCCTTCTTTTAGGAAATAGAAGAAACCAAACAAAAAAGAAGAAGAAAAAATCACCAGTTTTGGGATTGGAGGCCAATTGGTTTGGTCTAGTCTTGATCCAAGACTGGGTGGACAGATTCCTAATTTCAAACTGGGAACCAACAATACTTGATCCGATTTTAGGGTGGGAATTTACTCAATTTAGAACCAATCACTCCTAACACACTTCAAATAAATAGTCTGATTTTGGGTAGAGTTTTTAGATTTCATACCTTCTTCTTCCCGAGGGTTGTGGGGGTTTGGTAGGAAGATGAGGCCTGATTTGCATTGTTAAATTTGTCATAAGTTCCATGCATTGTCCCTAAATAATATTTTCTACATTGATCCTTTTAGTAAGATGCACATATCAATTTGTTAGAAAGTCCTATATCAGAAAAATAGTCTGATTTTGGGTAGAGTTTTTAGATTTCATACCTACTTCTTCCCGAGGGTTGTGGGGGTTTGGTAGGAAGATGAGGCCTGATTTGCATTGTTAAATTTGTCATAAGTTCCATGCATTGTCCCTAAATAATATTTTCTACATTGATCCTTTTAGTAAGATGCACATATCAATTTGTTAGAAAGTCCTATATCAGAAAAATGGTATGGTGTCGAGTAATTAAGATAACTTAGTTGGCGTATAATTCATTGATTTAAAACTTTTGAGTGAATGTGGATTCGACTACATATAAATATTCTCCAAGGAGGTGGTATTTGTTCAATGCCGTTGATGATCAAAATGTGATCTCCTGCTTTGTGGCTTCAAATGGAATTCATGGAGAATTTTCAGGAGTTCAAGTGCTGATCGTGAAGTGCATCCATGAAAGAACGACGTCGTGTTTGAAGTTAATAAATCCTATGATTAGATTTGTGAACTCCTTTGTGAAAAGAGATGTAAATTAAACACCGTGTGAATTATTGGGTGTGGTTGAAGGCTAAAAAACACTGAGCCTATTTAAGTAACTCAAGTATGAGTCTAATGTCTGTTGTGTCATTTAATCTATAGTTGAAACCCGCATTTCTCTTCCAATTAAGTAAGTCACACTGATTGAACCAGTGAATCCAATATATGAGTTACCTTCTTGTTTTGTTTATTACTGTCCGAGCGAATATTTTGCGACGTACTCGATAGGCAATCCATACCACTTCCATTGCATAAACTGAGCGAACAACCGAAACGTGTAAACAATAGGGTTCAACCCAACACACTCACCCATGAAAATCTAGCAATCGCCTCTGTTGCAGTGCGGACTGGGATTGAGTGTAATTCTTTTGATGATGGAAGGTAAAACAAGCGAAAGCCCAATAATGCAGGTGACCTTGTGATGTAATACTGTGTACGTCATGAGTTCAATGCATGCTCTTCCTAACATTCAACACGAAAATGACACCAGAACCAACGTAGGAACCTTCACGTTTGGCTATTTAAATCAGGCGAACTTGTTCAGGAGGCAGTTCATCTTATTCGCTCAAGAAACATGGCAGAGAAGGTGCAAAATCCGCATTCATTTCAGCTTGCCTCTCTATCTCATCGATCTTTTTTATTTCTTCTATTCAATTCTCTTCCTGTTCTTCTCATCTAAATTTTCGAACTTAGCTTCCTGACCATACTTTCCCAATGTTGTAGCTAGTTTTGTTATGCTTACTTTAAATGTTACAGGTCACGGAGATGGTGATCAAAGTGGATCTTCAGTGTTGTCGCTGTTACAAGAAGATCACGAAAATCCTGTGTGAGATCCCTCGTGAGTCCTTCGCCTTTACCTCGTTTAATTAATCTACGTACTTCTCTTATTGTGTCGATGAATAATAGAGGTATGCATCAATTATTTTTCTTGCCTTTCCTCTTTCCATAGTACGTGCGTCGGTTCTATTGTGTACTGTAGGGATGTGCAAAATGAATTGTCTCAAACACGAAACAGCTCGAATTGGGAACCAAACTAGCCAATTTGATCTGGTTCCTAGGAGTGTCGGTTTAGTTTCCGATTCCTAAAAGTGGAACCGGTTGATTGGACCGACTAAATTACTTACTTTTTTTTTTTTGAAAAAAATAGCGGGTTTAATTTTTTGCTTTCGAGATATTAAGAGCTTATAATTGAACAATAAGATATTTGGATTGAAGCATAAGATTTGTTTTGAGCTCTTAATTTGTTTTTGGTCATGCTTTGGATAATAAGATGTTTTGATGGAACTACGAAAAAAAATAATGACCGATTTAATTACATTGAATTGGGAATCGATCACCCTTATTGTATAGCGCATCTTTACCTACTACAATTTATGATGAATAGCACCGAGTGTTCTAACACTTGGAGCTAATAAAACTTTGTGAACGCAGATGTAAAAGATCCAACCTTCGACAAGAAACAGAACACAGTGAAGATCAAAGTGGTGGGTTGCGATCCTGAGAAGGTCAAGCAAAAGATACTTTGCAAGGGAGGAAAGATCATTCTCGGCATCAACATTATACCCCCCAAGAAAGATCCTCCCAAAACCGAACCCAAACCAGAACCCAAACCTCCACCGGTGCCAGCTTACCCGCCTGTGTATTGGATGGGGAAGGTGTATGTTTGTCCCACGTGTCATAATCGGGGTTGTGGTTGGTTATGTCAATGCAACTGTCACTGTGGAGGGCCACCAATGTGCGCTGACGGATGCGGGAAGCCAGCCCACGAGTGCAGATGCAAGAGGCCACCGATGTGCCCTGATGGATGCGGGAGACCGGCCCACGAATGCAGATGCAAGAGGCCACCGATATACTGTCACTGTGGAGGGCCACCAATGTGCGCTGATGGATGCGGGAGGCCAGCCCACGAGTGCAGATGCAAGAGGCCACCGATGTGCCCTGATGGATGCGGGAGACCGGACGACAAGTGCAGATGCAAGAGGCCACCGATGTGCCCTGATGGATGCGGAAGGCCGGCCCACGAGTGCAGATGCAAGAGGCCACCGATGTGCCCTGATGGATGCGGAAGGCTGGCCCACGAGTGCAGATGCTGGAGGCCACCGATGTGCCGTGATGGTTGTGGGAGGCCGGCCCACGAGTGCAGATGCCGGAGACCAATTTACCCACGGTGTTGCGATCGCTGCAGCTATGGAAACGCCTCTTCATCATGCCTGCATGGTTGTGACTACGGAAGGCCGCCGGTATGCACCAATGCCGGCTACGACTGCGAAACTTCCTGCGCGCTTATGTGAGGAGAGTTTTAAAGTATCTGTCGAAATGAGGTTTTCATTTCCACGACTTGGTGTTTTTTTGAGATTTGTCAGATCACGACATGGACCTTCTACGTCGCATGATACTCCCTTTACTGCCTCAATGAACACCAATTATTGAGTTACGAAAATGAGATTTTAGCAACAGTTAAGATTTAACGAGGCATTGAGGGGAGCACAATATATACTATATTCCATTAGAGATATGTTGCATCTTGATTATGTGTGTGCAAGAGTATTGATATGTTGCATCTTGATTATGTGGGTGCAAGAGGGTTGATATGTTGTATTATGCTTACCATAGGTATAAACTCATTACCCTTTGTATTACCTATCACCTATGGTGGTCTTTAACGTATTTGCTGATTTGATACTTGTAATATACGGTTGCGGGTGTATCATGGCTGGTATAGTTTATTTAGATGATATTCCACACTCTCGGAGTTTTCTTTTCCATTTTTTTTCATACATTGGGATCCATAGGAACCATTCATTAGACATGAATAGGACAGAGAGATAGAGACAAATTATAATATATCAAAAATTAGAATGAGCTTTGGAATCAAAAGAAAGAAGTATACTAAATAGAATTTTTTGAAATAATTACCCAATCAATCCTAAATCTATTGTACGAATGATAATTCAATCCTAAACTCTTCAATTTTTCTAAGTCAATTCTAAACTTTTGTGGGAAATTCTAATGTAGTCCTTTCAGCTAATTTTTCCTTGAAATTGTTGATGTTGTGGTCCAATTATCTCCGATCATCCTACTTAACACATTGCCACGTTAAGCATTCTCAGTGAAAATTGGTTAGAAAGACTATATTGAAATTTTGTATAAAGGTATAGAACCAAATTGGTAAAATTTAAAAAATTTAGGATTAGATTAGCATTTGATTAAATAAGTTTAGGGCTAATTAGATAGTACTCAGAAAATTTCTCCATGGTGTTTTCGACAAAGTTTAGTGTGGATCTGAGTTTGTGAAAGCTAGTCTGCTCATGTACAAAGCAAAATTGTTTAAAGTCACTTAAATTTTAGTTTCGACATTTGCATTTTCATGACATTTATGAAAACATCGCCAGATAAAGACGTTTTATGGTAGTGGTGGTCCTTCGTCTTCCCATCGTCCTTCCATCAGGAAACAATAATGATAGAGTTGAGGTTGCCCCGTCAATCTCTAATCAGTTTCTCTCTATTCTCAACTTGAAGTCTCCACGACTCTAGTTTCTCCTCTAGTCTTGTCCTTCCGCTGAACAAGATGAGGCCATCCACGTGCCACTTTGTGAATCGTGCCGAGTTGAAAAAAAGACAGTGGGGATCTAGGAGGAACCGGTAGTCCTTGGCTTGTTTACAGGGGGGAAGACCACGTTTCCCTCTTTCTTTTGAAATACGATAAATGAGAATAAGCTAACCAACATCGCATCTCAAATCCCATAGAAATAGAGATAATGATACGACCATCATTTTCTCTATTAGAAAGACGTGGCCTCTCATTTAAATCAACCTATCAGAGTATTTATAATCCAACAAAACGTATGTAGTCTTCTTCATTGCATATCGAAAACTCAATCACTTAAAGTTTCTTGCTATCAGTGCTCGTCCCACTTAACACTAACGGAGGGACCTAAAAAACATGATAAGAAGAATGGTGTGTGCAACCACCGCTTTGTGAGTAGTAAATATTTCGATCATTAATTATGTATATCAGAAACTCATAATCACAAATCCAGTAAATAATATACATTGAACACAATAAATGAGTTATAGCTTATCAACATAACTTTATATGTATTAGAAATACTTATTTTAAATCGACATCATCAAATCATACATTAATAGCCCGTTCCATTAATAAAAGTCATTAATCTATCTTTAGATTTGTACATGGAGTGGTGATGACTTCATAATTAGTCCTATCCATCTGAAATTCTTCTTAAAATGTGAAACTGACATATTTTTTAACTTATGTACAAACAACAATTCAATACCCTTGGTTAACTAACAAGATTTCGATCAAAAAGACACATGATTGTTTGTTCAATGAGTTTTCAATGCCTAGTACGCCACGTCAATTGGTCGTTCTAGGGATCCAAAAGACTTTAATTATGTGCAACATTTCAATTAGTTCTTTCACCAAGTTACATGATTTGTTAAACCTTGCCTAGAAAATATAGGTATAGGGTAATGAAGATAGCTAGGTTAGGCCTAATCTCTTGCCTCATCACTAAGGCTCGGGCCATGAAAATGAAAGAAGAGATATTGTGATCTAACCTTGGGCGTACCACCTAGGGTTTAGCTAATGGATTACTAAGTTTAAATTTAGTTTGGACTTTCCTAAGTCCATACCAATTCATGACTTAAGCTCAACTTCTTAACATGTAAATGATTTTTCAATTAGGAGCTGTCACTAATCAGTTTATAGTAGGTTTTTTTTTTTTTTTTTTTTTTTGGGTAAAAGGTAAGAAGTATTATAGCTAGAGAACCAAGGAGCTATACAAAAAGCACAGCAGCACAACCGACTCCAAGAGAACATACACTCAACTAGACACATGCGTCAAGATGAGTGGATGGGAGACGGGACGAGCTACACAAAGGAAGAGACAAGCAGCAGAGAAAAGCGCCTAAACAACAAGGCGGGAAGAACAAAAACAGAGAAGAAAGGCCAAACATTACGGCCAAAGGGAGAGAGAGAAACCATCCCAAAAGAGGAAGCCGACACACTGAAGAAACCAGAGGTCAGCCAGGGGCTCCCGGGATAAGAACAGATCACGGCGACCTTGAGAAGAGAACCAGGGCAAGACGCCAAAAGAAGCGCAAAAACTCGCTTCAGTCAAAAATAGAAGGATGGATTCCCCAAGCCATTTGGAGCCTACGGTTGCAGGGGATATCCGGAACACCTGAATAAGTGGATGCTTTATCTTTGATAGCATTTCGTAAATGCTCCTTTAAGGCCGGAAGGAAGAGGTTTTGGTTACGAAAAATGATATTATTTCGTTCCTTCCAGATGAGGTAGCATAAGGCACCAAAGGAGAAGTGAGCAATGGCTTGATGAAAGCTCACATCCAAGAGATGGTTTACCACCCAAAGAAGGTTGTCTTCCCAAGATCCATTCCTCCAAGTCAAATTACAATTAGACGCCCAGAATGAGGCTAGCCGACCCGTGACTGAGCATCCGAAATATAAGTGATCGGTTGAATCCGGCCTAGATGAACAAAAGGCACAAGAGACATTCTGGATCCTTTCATATGACAGAAGCCGAACCTGGGTTGGTAATCTATTCCGAGTAATCGGCCATAGGTGCGTTTGGTAGCGCGGGGGGCATGAGGGGCTCCAGATAAATCGAGACCAGCTGACGAGGGAGCCTTTTGGACGAAGCATACTCCATGCAGACGCAGTAGAGAATTGGCCAAAGGAGTGGCCAAGCCACACCAAACGATCATTGTGGTTGTTGAGGCAGGGAATTGGATCATTCCAGTTCTCAATAACCATTGAAACCGCTGAGGGGGTAGATAGAGCCGCAATACCAGTAGCCACTGAAGCATTCCGCGGGATGCGAGAACGATATATGTCACAATCCGAGAAAAGCTTATTTAATGGACCACGAGGATGCCATGGATCAAACCAGAAAGAAGCCGTTAGGCCATTACCAATGTTCCAATTAAAGTGGTGCTGAACCAAGTCACGCATGCCATGAAGTTTCTTCCAGGACCAGGAACAGATGGTCGGTCTGGGCGCATTCCAGAAGCTTTTATGCTTTAAAAAAACGGAATGAATCCACTTGGTCCAAAGCGATTCTTTATCAGAGAATAGGAGCCAAATATGTTTAGTCATCGCAGCAATATTACTCACGTGAACCGAGCGGATACCCAATCCCCCTTCCGCTTTGGGAAGACAGACTTCTTCCCAAGATACTTTAGCCCCACCAGATCCAAGGCTAGGACCACGCCAAAGGAATTGCCGAAATATCTGCTCAATCCGATTAATAACCGAGGAAGGGAGAATGAAGACGGAGGACCAATATACCTAAATGGAGTGCAGCACAGATTTGATAAGCTGGAGTCGGCCAGCAGTTGACAGGAATCGATTAGTCCAAGACTGAACTCTCTTCATGATAGAATCAACCGAGAGAGACACGGTCTTCCTTGCCTAGTCTTGATGAAATTATAGGGACACTAAGATATCGAAAAGGAAGAGATCCAAGACGAAAGCCTGATGCATCGGTGAGCGAGTTCTTGAGAGAATCAGATCCACCAGAGATGTATATTTCACTCTTATTTAGATTGGGAACGAGCCCAGACCATGATGCAAAGGAGTTTACTCCATCCAGAAGAGCCTAAGAGATGCCATGTTAGCTTCGGAGAATAGCAAGACATCATCCGCGAAGAACAGTGGGATAGTTTAGAAGATTTACAACGCCGGAAGAAGTTGAAATCAGGGGCTTGCAGTGTGCACCCATTGATGATACCAAGAAATACTTCCATTACAAGCGTGAAAATGTACGGGGATATAGGGTCTCCTTGACGGATACCCCTCCCGCTATCAAAGTAACCATGCAATTCACCATTTAGAGATATAGAAAACCTAGGAGTTCGGATGCAAGTCATAATACGGTCAATAAATATGGATGGAAACCGAAAAGCATGGAGAGTCTTTTCAATAAACTTCCAATCTACCGAGTCATAAGCTTTAGAGAAATCCACCTTGAGAATATTCTTAGGGAGATAGGGACTATGGTGGGAGTCCGAAAACAGCTCTTGGGCAAGCATGATGTTGTCACTTATCCTTCTCCCTTTCACAAAGGCATTTTGCGTTGGGCTTATAATGGAAGGGAGGACAAGAGCTAACCTGTTGGCCAATAGCTTCGTGATGCATTTGTAGACAGTGTTACAGCAGGCTATAGGGCGGAAGTCGTTAACTGACGATGCATTCGGGATCTTGGGGATTAAGGTGAGGATTGTTGAGTTGATCTCACGAAGGAGTTGTCCCGAGGAGAAGAAGTCTCGAACTGCTAGCAACACCGATGGGCCAACAATGTCCCAAGACCGCTTGAAAAAATCAACATTAAAGCCATCCGGTCCCGGCGCCTTTCCACTAGCCAAAGAGAATAAAGTAGCTCGGATTTCATCATCAGTGAAGGGCTGTGAAATGGCGAAGATCTGATTTTCATCAAGGGTACATGCCAATTTTGCTCGAATCTCTTCCACGAGGGGTTGGAAGAAAGGACAGCAGGTGATAGAAGATTTCGAAAATGGCGAACAAAAATTTGCTGAATCTCAGCAGGATCCGTGATCAAGTTATCACCTTCAGAAATGGAGACGATTCTATTCCGGAGCTGGCTGCGATTTACCGAGTGATGGAAGAACTTTGTATTCAAGTCGCCTTCACGGAGCCATCTCACCCTAGATTTTTGCCTAAAGAAAGATTCCTCTTTGAGGCGAAGATCAGAGAAGATGCAGAGGCGATCCTTTTCATTATCAGCCAAGGCTTGATTATGAGGATCAAGCTGGATGGCGTCCTGGGCTTCCAGAAGCAATCGCCTAGCATCAACAGTCCTAACTGAGATATCAGAGTAAGATTCCTTGTTTAAAAGCTTAAGTCTTCGCTTAAGGGCCCGAAGCTTGCAGCATAGGGTATACATAGGCGAACCAGAGATATGGGACTCCCAAACCTGCCGAACCAGTTCAAAGAAAGAGGGGTTCGTCATCCAAAAATTGAAGAATTTAAAAGGCCTACGGGAGTTCGGAACCGGGAGGATCCTGACAATCATAGGAGAGTGATCAGACACTCCAGGGGCCAAAAAATTAGCTTCAGAGTAGGAGAACGTAGAGTTCCAGGCTGCATTGGTAAGCACTCTATCTATCTTTCTCTGTCTTCGCATAGGACCAGAAGAGGCTGACCAAGTAAACCTATTTCCCACAAAACGGAGGTCATCCAGCCCCGCTTGGATAAGGCAATCACCAAAATCTTCAAACGCTGGAATCCAATAGTTGGACCTATCAGCTCTATCCGACGCATAACGGATGGCATTGAAATCACCAGCAACAATCCAAGGGATATCCAGACACAGAGCACTAGTTGAAATCAAATCATCCTAGAGAGGTCTCCTCAAGACGAAGGAGTGCTCCGCATAGACAATAGATAAATTAAAGGAAATACCCGAAATAAGACACTCCAAACGGCCATGAATGGCCTGAGCAGTGCAAGCAGAGGTGCAAAAAGAGACAGCCAAAGGATTCCATCCTATCCAAATACGGCCCATGATCGAGTTAGAGTAGTTCATAGACCAACACCAACCAGATATAAGAGAAGCAGAAACAGGGGAGTGAGCAGCAGGGGAGATTTTAGTCTCCAGGATCCCAATGCAACTCAGCCGATTTGTTCTAACAAAATTCCTAATCTCAGCTTGCTTGAGGGCACCTCCAAGGCCCCTAATATTCCAAACACCAAAAAACATGATTCGATATAGAAAATATTACCTTTTCTTGCCCCCCCGTTTCCTTGCCGAGGGAGGAATAGGCTTTGGGCCAGGAGGAAAAGTCGGCTCTGCAGATTCCGAGCGGAGAATTCCTTTTTTATGGGTATGGGGATCTTGGGTCAGCTTCTGAGAAGGAGCATTATCACGTTCCTCAGGAATGGATGACGGCACCTTACATGGTGATACAGATTCAGATTCACCAGAGCAGATGTCTTCATATTCTTCTTCATCCGTTGAGCCCGACTTGTTCGAAGCATGAGACCCCTGTATTTGTAGTAAGGCAGAAGGTGCAGGTTCAGGAGAAGTGCGCAAGACAGGATCAATCGAAGGCGAAGCTTCTTCCTGTCTTCTAGTTATCGGTTGAGTATCAGAGGCCAAAGGCTTCTGTGGCATAGATAATCCTTGCTGGTCCCCACCAGGTTGGGGGGGGATGGGAGGAATCAGAGTCGACTTAAGAACCTGCGCATCAGGAATGTTCTTATTCCGCCTACTTCTTACTTCATGCCATTCATTTTGTGGAGGGCCATAAGACCTTGGGAGAGCAGGACCAACTTTAGAGGGGCCAGCTTCAGTAGGCACAGGACATTTATGGCCAAAAGTAGAGCAGGATGGGCAGAGGGCCGGAATCCATTCATATTGAACTGTAACTGTTCTAAGTTCCCCTTTTATCATGAATTCCACCACTTCAGGAAGGGAATTAGAAGCATCAATCTCCACATAGACGCGAGCAAAGGCCACCATTGCCATTTGCTCCGTTCGGTTATCAACAAAAAGTGGTTTACCAATACCACTCGCTAGAAAACTAATCCCGGCAGCTGACCATAACGCCACAGGCACATTCCTAAGACGGATCCAGATAGGAACAGTGTTATGAGCTATTTTCTTGAGCTCCAACATGGGGTGCCATTGCTGTAGGATCAAGGGGATTTTAGCTACCGTAATCGGGCCTCCATCCAAAACTCTTTTTCTGAATTCACCATCCGGAATGTGAAAAAAATAGAAGCCAAGGTCTGCAGCAATTACCTCGATCAGTTGGTGGCCCCATGCATGTTTGAGGGCATCCTCCGTGAGCTGGAAGGGTAGCCGTTTACCAATATAGTAGCCAACAAGACACTCCTCCCATTTAGGGTGAGACGACTCCAGCAATTCGTCCGGCATCTGCAGAATTTTTGAATTCTCAATGGTAGCCGGAGGAACGAACGATAAACCATAACCTTTGGTTGCAGACCGGGTTACAGCCGCCCAGGAGCGAACTTGGGTCTGGGGTTTACTACTCGAAGGGATCGAGGACGAATTCCCAGACGCTTTCTTGGAGCTAATCTGAACCGGATTCGGCTCCTGTTCTCGCGGAGCAGGCAACGGACAAGCAACCGAGTCTCGGCTGAAAGAGATTCTCTTATCCTTGCGAGTTGAGACCCCAGAGGAGACGTTTTCACATCCCACAGCATTAAGCCAAGTAGAGACTCCCACCAGCGGTCGAGCCTTTCGAGCTCTGCTTCGTCCCCTGCTACGCGAGCGACCAGATTGGGATCGGGCACCTCTTACAGCAGAGGAATACCGCATAAAAGCGGGGCGAACAAGCGGGGGGGGGGTTAGGATGTTCAATCGACGCATCCATGTGGCCCTTTCCCCAAATATCATCAGCAATCGCAGAGGCGGAAGCCATGCGACCCAGGCGATTCCAGAAGAAGAAACCCTAAAAATTCAGAACGAGAATCCCGGCCGAGTAAGACATACCAGGGGGATTCGCTCGGTGAGAAGAAGAAACGGCTAAGGAGGGAGCTCGTCTCCAAAAACGGGCGCAATCGGATGGCGGAATCGGGCGGAGCGAGCAAGCGCGCAGGCGGGTGAACAGAAGCCGCGCGAAACCGACGAGAGCATCTGCGTGAACAGTGTTTCGAAAGGTTCTCAGCCCCGGCTATCTCAGTTTATAGTAGGTTGATTAGACACATAAGCAAAATAAACGCAATAATTATTTTATTCCTATAAACTAGATATTTTGAGTATGGAGACTTGATTACACTAGGTTACTCAAGTGCTCTTTCGGTATCGTCCTTTCTATGGAAAAAAAATGCTTGGTAGGCAAGTTAAATTCATTTTATTACTCCTTAATATGTGAGGTGATCATGCAATCCACCAATTGAACACCCAATCAAACATTAAATAAAATTGTAGGATTGACCTTATAGCAATGAAAGCATCTATAATGTTAGCTTAGAATTTACATCAACAATCTTAGATATGATTTCTAATTAACATGCAGTCACTCATTATTTTTTAGGATCTTTTATTATTTAATGAAACCTGATCTATGCAAATAACATAGAAAAATGGGTCTATATTAATATGACACACAACATACAATTAAATAAACATAATATGCAAACTATATGTCATGTGATATTAATTGAATGACCTAATTTAATGACGGGAAAAGATTAATGCAACTATTCTAACATGTCATCCATTTCAATTTAAATTATGCTAAACATGCAATTTACTAAATGACGTGCAATGAATGAACTAATCTTAGGTGACATGCGCGTGATTTTTATTGTGTTTTCTTTTTAATTAAAAATCGAAATTAAATGTGCCTATATTTAAACATTCAAGCTATCCTAGAAAAGAAAATCCAATCTATTCTAAAAAGATATTTTTGGTATTTTACTAAATTCGGAATTATAAAATAACCCAACATAAACATGCAATCTATTCTTAAAAAAAAAAAAAAAAAAACTATTTTAATTGTGTCTAATCTTTTTGGATTTTTTAGGAGTAAAATCAATTAAATCAACAAAAATAAAATAAAATCCAAAACGAACATGTCATCAAATCACACAAGAAATTATCGATGTCCATCTAATTTTGGAAGTAAATTGACGAATCATATCTCGCACATGAGATCAAATTGGTCAATTTTTATAAAAATCGCAAATCATATCGGATTGACGATTTTCCATGCGATCGTGAGTCGTATTTCGGGCATGAAATCGGATTGTCGACCATAGCACATTGTGAAGTTAGGAAAATTTCCTAATCCAAGGGGATTCAAAAGAACTTTTTTTTGGTTATGGCAATATCGACCAAGCATTCAAACAAGATTGCAATTTTATGAATCTAGTAACGAGATATATGAAAAATCGAATCAATCGAGATTCATACCTAATTCACGATATCGCACGAACGAGTTTCCGAATTCGAATGCATGATGGATCAGGGGAATCACTCATGGGAATCACGCGAAGATGGCCGGCGATTGGCGGCGCTCACGGTTGCTCGGTAGTCGCCAAATGGGTTCCACAAGACCTGCAAAACAGAAATTCCAAGCTTGGCAACGGACCGGGACTCGTTGATGGACGGAGGCAAGGACAGCGAATCTTGGTCCTTCGCTGTTGGCTTTGTGGAATTTAGTGACGCAAGGAAATCCACTAGTCTTCTGACAATCCGATTGATTTTCAAACTTCGACCTTTTAAAATCTATGTAGCACGGACACTCTCCGGAAGCCTTCATGTCGTGTATGACACTCCAATACGTATACGACATGCTCCGACACGTCTCGACACGCTCCGACACGTCTCGACACGCTCCGACACGTCCCGACACGCGGTCAACGAGTGTTGAAAAATCCGACACATGGTCAACTCTCTCCGACACGCTCCAACACGCGAGTCCAGAATTTCGACACGCGATTCTGACACGCACGAGGTCAATTTTAAAAATTTCTAATACTTGAGGGGTCAAAATATAAATATACACAAAAGAAGTAATAAAAGAAGTAATAAAATTGCTATAAATATACATGCATGGGGTCAATTTTTTTTTTCTGTTTTTTTTAGAATTTTTTTATTTTTTTAAAAGTCTTTTACTACGAAAGAAGTAATAAAAAAATGCTATATATGATAAATAAATAAATTTAAAAATATCATTTCGGCATTTTTCTTTAAACAATGTTTTTTCCTCTAAGTTTTGTGTATTATTGTAACAAATTAAAATAATGAATGATATTATTTAATATTTTTCGTGTAAATTAATTATAGGCTATTATTTATTTATTTATTTATTTATTTAAAAAATATATTTAATATATATCGTGTTGGAACGTGTCGAAATTCTCTATTTTTAAGAAATGATGTGTCGGCGTGTCATATCGCGTCGTGTGTCCATGTCGGTGCTACATAGTTTAAAATTCACGCTTGAATTTTCTACCTCTAAAGATAGACTAATCTGGTCCTAAGCAAGACCTTAAAAGGCTTTGACTACCGGGAATAGGCTGAATAGAGGCCGGGGTCCGGGCCTAAAAAAGATTCTGGTCCACTTGGCTGACCCGCCACAGCCCTCCTTTGGAGGGTTTGGGCAGCCACCCTGGATGCTCGTGATGTCGATCCCCAAGTAATCAGCCCTGGGGCAGGTACAAGGAAATGAAGGGGCTCAGCCAGGAAATTGGCTCGGGCTGCTCCGTGCAAGGCGTGACTGCTTCGTCGTTGATGGAAGGACTCGTCGTAATGGAACCTCTCGCGTTGGAACAGACAGGCTCGAGCTTGGATAATGGCTAACCGTCATTGCTGGGGATTCCGCAGACGGCTTAAAAGGCCGCATGGATGTGGCTCACGTCGGGGATGGCAGCTCGGACTCGGAGAAACGTTGCGGCTGCAATAGAGTCGCCAGGGCTCCGAGAAATGGCTCGTGGGCTAGAACTCGACGTTGGGGCAGCGTAGGCAGGTGGCATCACTGGTGTGGGATATGGGCAGCAGCTCCGCGACGGTGAGGGGCAGCTGCACGTCGACACCGAAGGGTTGGCGTGCGGTGCTGCAGGCAATGATACGGCGATGATGGCACGACGTCGGTCGGGGCGGCGTGTCGGGGCTCGAGCGATCGGAACAGCAGCTACGGAGTCAGTGGCGAAGCTGCAGTGACGTCGTCAGTGAAGGAGCTGCGGTGGCGTCGTCAAGTCGCAGGCGTCAAGGTGTACTCGGTTGGGTGGGCAAAGAAGACGACCCCTTTTTTCTCTCCCTCTCTCTGCACGTTGTCAGAGGAGAAAGAACGTTCTCAACAGACCCCTCCCTTTTGTTGACCTATAGAACGAGAGACGAGAGAGAAGTCCCCTTTCTGTCTAATCATCTCTCTCACTTTTCTTCTTTTCTTGCCTGTCACTCATGAACGAACGTGCTCTCCCTTCTTTCTTTCGTCTATGCAGGCCTCCTTTTATAGCCTAGAGGACTTGGGTTTCCACGAAAGAAAGCAGATCCTCTAATTGCTTAAAAATTTGATACTTTGTCCTTCTTTTACCGTGATTTCATTTTTTTAGCAATCCACACATATTTCTTTCTTTTCTTAACCGTGCATGCTGAATATTCTCCTTTGATTTTATTTCTTTGAACCAAATATCAGTCCACAAATTGGTCGAATAGATGCTCTCATTGTAAATTATGAAAATAGGAGTGACAGAGACTTTCCGAATTCCAAATCTTACAAAAATAAGCACGCAATATCTCCTTTTTATACTTGCCTTTAACGAGAATATATGAATATATTTCTTCCCTGTCCTTTTACGGCCGAATTCCTCTCCAAGTTTCAGAATTTTCCAATTTTAATAACCCACATGCAGCACATGCGATTTTTGGCCACGTGGGATATTCATTTGGGCTTGACTTTTATGATTCGGCGGGTTTAGTCTAGATCAATTAAGCTCAGATCTTCAAACCACCACCAATCCGATGTAATGATTTAAAAAAATAGATGCTTCTAAAACTATATATTATATAATTTAATTTTAATATTTTTGTTTAGGGGATAAAAATTAATCATGGATGATGGGGTTGTCAAAATTAAGTGTCAACAAGAGACAAGTCAAGAACATGATGACAAATTCAGGCCTAGGCCTCACATTGTTGAAGCTGGTGAGCAGCAATTCCTTTAGGGAAAAGGAAGCATCGAAGAAGAAGCGCAAAGCAAAGCAATCCACCTATGTCAAAAAAAGGCTTAGCTAGCGATTTGGGTTGATTGAATCAAAAGTCTACCATTCCCCCTTGTGTGTAAATCAAACCTTTTTTTTTAGACTAAAACGTGAAAATATAAAATAGAAAAAATGATTAGGGGATTGGAAAGATTTGAATTAGGGTCTTCCGTTCTCATACCATGTAAAATTTTGTGGGACCGCTAACAATTGGTCTAAAAGTTTAAGACATCATATGATGTCATTTGATATTTAAATAATCGAATTGAATTGTACTTTCAACTTGATTAAGAATGTCATTCCATAATTTACAGTTTTTTTAAGGAGTTGTTCCAAAGTTTATTTTATCTTTCACGATAAGCATCAACATCTCTACCCCTGATTCTTTTGATTAGAGTGGCTTAAACCCCTAGAGGTGAGATAATGAGGACTCCATTTGTGAATCCTAATATAAATGGGGCCAAATCTCTGAAAAAAGGGATCCTACTCCCACCTCTTGAGGGTGAAGAGGCAATTTCGAAAAATGTGGGTGTTTCGTCGAGTTTAACTATAGTATAAAGAATGCTGATGAAACTTTCACAATAAATAATGATAATAAAACCTCAATAACATGATCTTCCTTACCATAAATAAAAGATGCTTTAGTCGTACAGTTTCATGGTTGAGGATGGGTTTCACTTTGCAAGATACAGTAATGAGTTTCCGAAGCAAATGGGATTTTATTTCTCGCAACAAGAAGATGGGGCAGCATGTAAAGGTTTTGACCAATGAAAACAACACACACATATAAGTACATAAGAAGTATTAAAACTTATCGCCTAAGTGCGGTTGAGTCTAAAAGCTTTCATAAAGTACAGTCAAATCCCAAAACTTATTAAATTAATATAATCGAGTTGTTCATTTAATTCATTGCTAACATGGATTTTTTTTTTCTTTCCTATGTGATGCTAACTTTAACTAAAGTATGAACCCACTGTTTTGATCTAAATCCTATTATTTTTACCACAAATCTTACTTGAATTAGATTAAAAAAAGATATATTTTATTAAAAAAGAATAAATTGACAGTGTAATAGAGGGACTTGATTGTATTTTTTGAAAATTTTAATAGTCAATCGCATTTTCACAACAAGATTATGGACTTCTTGTGTACTTATCCTATACATACAATAAAACACTGTAATTACTATTTCTACCAACTTATTGGACTTTAGGGACTTTTGCGGCGAAGTACTTGGAGCTCAAGGCCCCCCTCTCTCTCTCTCTCTCTCTCTCTCTTAACTACTCCTTCTACCATCTTGTTCAACTTCAGGATTTTAAAGGTTGAGTAGTTTAAGTCGCAACTGCTCCTTCTACCATCTTATTCGACTTCAGGACTTTTTACAGTGGAGTACTTGAAGGACAAGGCGTCTTGCAGTCCTTCACGACGCCAAAGTTTGGTCAGCTGCAAAGTGTAATCTATCTTTGACTCACCTGAAAAGGCATTTTAAAAATAGAAGTAAATGTCCAGCGTGATGGGCCGTGTGGGCTCTATGCAGCACATCGAAGCTATCCAAGAAGTTGGGGTCCAATACCTTCTTGACTATTGGAAAACCATAAGCAAATGTCCAACGTTGGTTGATATGTCCTTAAATAATACCATATCAGATTTTCGACACGTGGACACTATGAATGCCATAACTTGGCACAAAATGATACTTAAGTACCAAAATTGGAGCAAAATGAATAAGTTAAATGCCAACGACGAGAAAATCTAGCCAAAACACTGATGTAGTAATTTTCTGGCGAGCTTAATGCAAAATGACATCGTTTTGGTACTGACGTGGTAAATAAATAATATAAAAAGTAATTAAATTAAAATTAAAACATAATAATAATAATAATAATAATAATAATAATAATAATAATAATAATAATAATAATAATAATAATAATTTATAATTTAAAAAAAAAAGGTGGAGGAGGAGGAGGAGGAAGGCAGTTGGTGGCTGAGGGCTCAACCCTCACCATTGTTGCCACCTCCTCGCTGTCGTCAGAAGGTGGGGGAGGGTTGGTCGGAGTCGCCGAGCCTTAGCCGGGAGCTGGCGACCCCAAACTAACCGGCGATGAGGGCTTGTGTGCCCTTGCCCAAATTTGGGGTGAGGGTTGTCGGCTAGGGCGACCCCTAGCAGCCCTTGACTCGGCCGGGTGAGGGCCGGTGACCCTTGCTAGATTTGGGGGAGGGTCATGACCCTCGCCCTTGATCGCCTAAGGTTGTCGGCCCTTGGCTTGGGCTCGGCGGCCCCGACCAACCCTCCCCCACCTTCCGATGATGGCGAGGAGGCGGCGAGGGTGGGGTTGAGCCCTCACCCGGTTGCCTTCTCCTTCTCCTCATCCACTATTTTTTATTATTATTATTATTATTATTATTATTATTATTATTATTATTATTTATTATTATTATTATTATTATTATTATTATTATTATTATGTTTTAAATTTAATTTAATTAATTTTTATATTAAATTCAAGTTATACCAAAACGAACGTCGTTTTTTTGTGTGTTTTGCCGAGTCAGTCTTTTGGCGAGCCACGTAAGCAAAAAAATTAATAAAAAAATGTCACATAGGATTTCTGGCGGGATTTGCCGGATGTGGCACTTGAGTGTCCCATTTTCTATAAAAAGTGACACTTAAGTGTCACTTTTATAAGTTTTGGCACTTAAGTGTCCCTTTATGCCAAGTTTTAACACTTGAAATGTTCTTTTGTCTTAAATTTTCTCGAGAGAAAAATCACCGACAATACTTAAGCAATTGTTTTTTAAAATTTTTGATACTTAAGTGAGTGTCTGTACAAATAATGATACAGCTATCCCTCTTTCAAGTCATATGTTTACTTCTAAACTTATAACTTGAGGAAACTATGAGCATTTTTCATAAAAGTTGAGTTATTAATTAGCTAAGTTAGATATGTACATTCAAATAAGTGATGTCTCAAACTTTTTTAATGAAGTCTCTGATAGTAGGAAATTGTTGTTAAAAAGATTAAAGAAATTGTTGGAAATTGTGATGCATTTTCATGAACTATCCAGACTTCTCGGGCTGCTTTAGAAGATCGAAGAAGAGAAGTGAAAGAACTAGATTGGAAGTCTTGAAGAACAAATTGAAAGTTGAAGAGTCCAAGTTGAAGAAGAAGTTGGGAGCTGAAATCAAATTCTTAGCAGCTAAGTCTCTACTTAATCAGGGAGGAAATCTTGAAAAACATACGCATGTGAACATCCATCGTTGAACGGTAGTTGAACGGAGTTTGCACACCCCTCTATCGATTCGCTTTTGCACACCCTTCTAACGCGTGCTCACCGCTAGTATTTAATTAAGGGAATTTTCCAATGTGCACGATCCTTTTACGGTATTAAGATATAATCAGCAGCCACGCACTTTGAATTTTGCAAGCTTCTTGTTCTCTCTATTCACTAGCTTCTCGCTCTTTACACAGATGAATTCCACTACTACGTTCACGGTCACCATTTTTCAAATCTAATATAAGTTGCTAAGCAAATCGTGTCCATGTAATTTGGTCTATTGTCGAAGGAGAACGATTCTTGGCTTCTTTCCACGATTCTAGAATTTCAAGATGTACTTTATGCAGATTGATTTGGTTGTATAAGTTCTATGCAAGTCATGTGAATGGTCAAACATAACCTCGGAATTTGATGTACTTTGATTAAATTATGTCACTGGTTCAAAGTCTAAGTTGGACTTCACATCAAATCATGGAAAGTTGGTTTGGAGAAAAATGGCGCGATTACCTATCCCATCTTGGAGGCAACTTGAAAAGGTTTTTTCTTCTCTTTTTAAAGTTTAAAGTTAATAACCTCCGTCATGTCGTTTGATCTTTAGTTAAATCTTGTGCTTCTCTACTCCTGGAGTAGGTAGGTCAAATCTGGTAAGCTATTTATTTCCTTAGTTTACATATTTTTTGTGTTCGATCACTCGACATACTCGATGATCAGTCCATGCAATTTTAGTTCCCGGTACTGAGCTAAGCATTGAGACGGGTAAAACGAAACAGTTCACCCCAGTACAGGCACCTACGAATTCCCTCGAAATAAAAGATCACGTTCAATCAATTTTCGACAATGAGAGGTATGCAGTATCTGTTCATAACCCTATCGTTCCCGCAGGCTGCAAGCCCACAGCGATAGAGGTGGTGTAATACGATGGACGTCATGAGTGCAACGCATGCTTCGCCTAGGATTCAATGTGACAGTGACCTGAGAACCGACATCCATTCGGCCATGTTCCTTTTCTTAGTCTCAGCAAAATTCGAGTTTGCCGCACACTTTGGTTGACTCGTGTGGAGAGAAGGAGTGTCAATGTGTCGCATAACGAGGAGAGAGAGGGTTGGGGGGGAGGGGGGTGTGGGTCTTGAAGTGATTGTTTTCTCGCTGACTTGGCCAGTCTTACTTGCGCAATATTTTCTCGTCAACAAATATGGAGCTTTCTCTTTATTAACCGTTCTCTATCTCTGTCGTTCATATAAATTTGTTACTGACACCCCATCATCACTCGATCCTTCATTCATCACTTCACACTCCCATTCGCTCATCTTTTGCCTAACAAGGATACGAAGAAGCCCAAGAAGGTCACGTTCATTTCGCCACCGGAAAAAACCGTCGAGCCGCCTGCTCCTGCGCCGGCTTTAGCACTGCCCTAGAAAGCCCCTGAACCTGCTCCACCAAAGCCTCTGCAGCAGGCACCCGCACCGCCACCCCAAAAGGCACCAAAGCTGGTGATGTGCTACCCGCAGGGTATTAATGGAGCCAGTGAATCCAACAGTGGGGGTGTGTTGTTGTCCACCATGTTATGGAGGCTATGGTGGGGGACCATGCTATTTTGTGTGGAGGAGGCCAGTGATGTGCTATGATGGATGTAGAAGGGTGGGAATAGAGGATCCTATCCTGAGCAAGGGAGACCAATGATGCGTGAATGGATGTGGTAGACCAGCTTGTGAGTGTCGTGGTGGGAATAGAGGTTACTATCGTGAGTCGATGTGATAATTTTAGTGGAGATAAGGCCACTGCATGCACCTTTCTGTGATCAAGTTCAAAGTTTCTCATGTCAATTGCTATTGTAGGAACTTGGTGAAAGATACATAAGTCAAATGTTCTGGGCTATCTTGGGGTCTTTATCTTTGTTGGTATAGAAAGATCGATAAGGTTGGTGGTCAAGTATTGTGGTATATGTGGTCAAATATGTTCAACAGATGACTTGTTGCTTGTTGATTTCTTCATTTCAATAAAATTGAGTCCTCTTCATGTCTACTCTCATCCTCTCATTCAGCACATATTCATGTCTTTGGCTTGCCTCTATGGTGATTCATTCTATGAAAGAGCTGGTTGATTGCACTATTGAATGAACTTCACAAAAAGAAATGAAACAAATCTGATTGTGTCTTTGCCATTTGGCTTGATGATATTGGTATTATGACTCAATTTGGTTAAATTAAAAGGTTTCTTTTTTGGTAATTATCCTTATCAATGATCAAGAGAGCAATCCCTAGGTTGATGCTACCCAGTCCAATTCGGACGCCAACGATGCCACCCTCCCCCTTGCCTGTTGCCTACACCCTCTACCTTCATCCCTATCTCTATTTGTGGTGAGATGTTCATGGCTTGGGACAACAAGGGCACATGAGCTTAGCCTAAGCACACGGGTCACGATCACTAAGGCCGGGCTGAGGAAAAAGAAGAATGGGGGCTGGGCCGAAAATAGGGTAAGAAAAATAGAAAAAAAAAAAAAAAAAAAAAAACTTAGTAGATGCAAATAATACCCATACCTAGGTAAAGTGAAAATCATTTTTGTTAGGGTTAAATTGATCCCCAATTTTCTGTATTATGTAATCCTAAATACTTAGCCAAAATTTAGGTATCAACACCAATATGCTACAGTCTGTCTTTAGATGCCCAATTAATATTCATTTTAATTGGTACGTGGAGTATCCCATTTGACCAAAATCAGAGAAGCGCATGATCCACGTAACGTTGAGCTATTAATAGACGAAGCTTTAATGATTCCTTTGTGTGACATCCCAAATTTCACCGACCTTCATTAGTGTAATTAGATCATTAGGAACTTGATTAATTAGATTGGGCCAGAAAGTGAACCCGATGGATCGTGAGAAATGTGTGGGCTTGAGAAGTAAGTGGGCCACACGAATTGGACTTGAGAAGTCTAATGAGAGATTATGGGCTTGGACTTGGCTTGAAGCAGGCCAAGGTTCAGAATTATAAGATTTGTAGATTTAGTTTAGTGGGCTGGATTGTTATAGATTAAGCCTGTTGGGCCAGAGACGAATATTTAGGCCCGCGAGTGATTTTATTTTCAACTAAGTTTATAGATTATAGTTATGATAATTTGATTAATGATTATAATATTTATATCAATTGCTAACTTTAGCATTTCTTGTGATGAATTCTCTATAGACTAACACTAAGTGGTTAATATGTCATATAATTTCATAACTTTATATGATTATAATAGAAATGAAATCTAATGGAATCGAAAGGGAACTAAGTGAAAAACATTAGAAACTGATGAACTGACTAACGACATGGATTAGAGACAAATTGAATTTGAGAGATCAAACTTGGAGGCCACACACTTCTCTCTCGTTTCTCCTTGTACTCGACACCCACGGTTTTCTTTTTTCTAGAAACCGAAACCATCAATTCAAGAAGACATAATCATTAGTAAAATCTCATCATTAGTCTAGCCTAGGGATTAGCTTGTAGCCTATTTCCCCTCTTAAGTTTCGGAACTCTCTCTCTCTATTTAAAAACCGAGAAACCCATCTTCATCTTCTTCTTCTCGTTTTCTCTCGGTCGAGTAGTGAAGAACCAGAAGCAAACTAGCGATTTCTCCTTCTTGCATGTGAGCTTTGGTACCGATTTTTGAAGAATCTTTGAGTTATCTAATAGCTGAACAAGGTAAAGAAAGATATAACTCTAAATTAGAAGTTATCCATTGTTCGTCAAGAAAGCTTGCGGATCTAACCAAACAGTGAAGGATTTGATTTGTAGTTGCTGTTTTGTGGTTAATCTAAGCTTAATAAGTGTTAGATTGAAGGTAGAAGCCATTGCATGTTACCTTTGAGTCTTGCATGTTTCGAAATCCAATTGAGAGTATGCTGTCTTTGCTGAGTGAAGTGATGAAATGGATGCTGAGTGGATGGATGTGGTGTATACTGTGATGAGTGAACTCACGGATGCATTTATACTTCGAGCCGAGCTATGGATAGGCTATTTGTTAAAGAAAAGCTTGCTGAAAGTATTTTTAGTTGTTGTGATTAAGTAATGAAGTGTTGTAGAAGAGATTTGTGGAAAAATAAGTGGTTTGGTTGGGCTAGGAGTGAAGGAATTGTGTATACCTATTATGTTCTAGCAGAATACGGTTAGGGAGTCTTTTGTTTTGTGTTATTTTCTTTAGGTATATTGATGAAATAAGAAAGAAACCATTTTACGTGATAGAGCATCTATAAGATTGAATTAGATACTTAGCTATAACCATATGAATATAAAAACGTAGAGATAGAAGTGAACTTAGTAAAACCAGTAAACTGTTCTTGTGAGAAACGGTTTGACCTTTACGGATTATATGAATTTTCTGTATTTACCTAGCTAGAATTTGATTTTGAATCCTTAATTAAAATTGTAGAACACATCTTAAAGAATAACGTGTCAAAATTTGAGAATAAATAGAGAAGAATTGGCTAGTAAAAAAATTTTCTTTGTCGATAAAGAATCTGGACGTCGGTACAGGGTGCTAGTAAAGATTATGGCGATTGTTACTCTTAATAAAGTGAAAATTAGACTTAAGTTTCTTCATGGAAAATGTCAATCTATCACTCAAATATAACATACTAAAATTTGGTAGTATTTTGACAAGAATTGGTATACCTTCTGTGTCCGAAACCGAAACTGTACATTTAGCTAGTAAACTGTCTGGATCCAAGAACATATACTGGATCTTGTGTCTTTTATATTAGACTTGTATGACACGCGTAGAGTCTAATAAACCTCATAATAGAAGTTAGTCATATAAGAGTAAGTCTCATATATCATTTGAGATATAAGTGCATATAGTATCATGCGTGTGCAATGAGTGCGGTGCATAGTGCTTGATTATGGGGTAAATATCTGTTCGACATGGAATGGGACATGTCGTAATGGATTTTATCTTATAATTTGGACACGCACGTGTGCTAGGTTCATGAGAGTTAGATATATAGTCAGATACTTTGAAGTTTTTTTCTTTTGCATACAATAAATGCATTAATTAAAGGTGTGGTGGTGTGAAACGTGTGCTTAAGTGAGTGAATGAACCCATCGGTAGAGAGATATCGGTGATGCCCCCGGAAGTTTGGGATGCCTATGCTGAGTGGTCTTGGATGCCTCGGTAGAGAGATACTGGGATGTCTCGGAGTGAGATGCCCTTGTGTGTGATCAAGGATGCCTCAGTTGTGTGATACTGAGATGCCTCGGAGTGAGATGCCCCTTGCTGAGTGGTCTTGGGAGGACCTCGGTTGTGTGATACTGGGATGCCTGGGAGTGAGATGCCCATAATAGAAATATTGTGGAAGTCCGGATAAGGTAATTTCCGGAAATGACTTGATCAGGCCGGTTGAGTTCCGGTTAGTGACTGATCAAGGATGGATCATATGCACACTAAATATAATTCTACTTGGCGAGTGAGTCCATTCATTATTGTTGCATTGCATCTTGATATGAGATTGAGCTTGAGAAAGGTAAGCATAGAGATGGATACTCATAAGGTGATTATATACATGATGTGTTAATATCCATTCGTTTATACTTGTGACAATCCTACCTTAGTATCTTTAATTGTTTGGCCATGATTCCCTTGTAATATTGATGGCTGTGGATTGTTTAAGTTAGAGTTTTATCATTCTTTGCTGGGCAAAGTTGTTGCTCATACCTTACATTTTCAGATTGATAGTATGGATGTGCCACCAATAGCTCGTTATGGAGTGGTATCAAGCATTGAGGTTACCTTTACTGATGTTATGACTCTGATGAGGAGCTGACTTTCTCTAAGTACGAGGCTACATTATGGATGGATGTTGGTAGAGCTGAGATGGTCCCAATGAAGTTTGTCGCAATGTTTATCAAGTACGATGGAGTAATGTTTGGCCCTATTCCTTTTAGTGATGATGGAGCAGGAGCTGGGACGGATGGCGCCTAGACGCCTTTGATCATGTAGAAGCTGATTGACTTTTGTTTTTTTGTTAGATGCGGGCTTGTGTGGGAACTTGTGGAGTAGACACCCTCACCCCTTTATCCCTGGCTTTTGTTACGCCTTACTTTTGTTATGTATATGTTGTATATATGGGCGATGAACATGGAAAGAGTCCAGGTTGATAAATTTTGTAAGCCCTGATGATGATAAGAAGAAATGAAGCTTCTCGTGAACTTGTTTATGTGCATGAATGAATTGGCCAATACATAAATTGAAGGTAGAGTGATTGCAGGATAGCCTCATAACATAAACTTGAGATTTTAAATAATCCATATTATACATGCTAACCTTCAATAGTAAACACTATAGATTATCTAAAGGAGGTTACAAGTTAGGCAAGATGATAATAATAATTATAATTCCGCTTGCGCTTAGTACGTGACGCCCTGGGACGTCACACTTTGTGTATGACTGAATTACTTGTTCTGAATTTGAAAGGAAAACTAAGTTATTTTGAAAAAAGTGACTTGTTTCTCCATTACCAAAAAACATATACACCTGCTTTAAAAATTATGGACCAATCGTTATGAAAATTCGATCGCCCCTTAGTAACAAGATTGAATTTAATCATTGTGACAAATTCATTGAGAAGAATTCTCCCAAATATTGTTGTGGGAAAAATTCAAGTCATATCGTATGAATGATTGGACAACAATTAAAAAGAAAGTTCATGATTCTAGTCACCATCTATAGAAGTTTGCATGGCACCGAATGTATTGATCAATTTTCTCCGCCAATTTCAGGAAATTGGAAGAGAAATAAACAAGTGTTCATGACACGGCGAATTGCCATAAATATTGATCAATTACGTCCACCAATAAATTTCCCCTATAATGCTGGTAGATATCTCAAAGCAAATTGCCATGTTAGTCAATATAAGGAAATTGGCAGAGGCATATCTGGAAAAATGTTACATTATCTTAATAATAACATTTATGACGCTAGAAAAATATGATGCACCAAGTTTATGTATTCAGTAGAAGCACTTCCGTTGATATTTTTGAAAAAAAAAAAAAAAACTACAAGTCCAAAGAATATTATATGTCATAATTTTCAATTATAGAACCGAAAAGAACAAAAGAAGTGAGAAAATTTTCAGTTGACGTTAAACCCATATGGACCATTTTCATAATCATGAGGATTTCAAATTTGTTTAATTCACTCATTCTGTTCACGAATTTCGCTCGATCTGGCCAGATATAATACAAATAAATTGAAGAATGTCTTCTTTTTCCGGCCTTATAGAAAGATTTGCACCTGAGAATACTACATGGTACCAAGAACATGATAAATTACTTTTACGAGCTTATGGCCCAAAACAGTTAATTCCACAATTCAATTGTAATTGATCACAAGTTAGTGTCATATTGCAATAAAAATAATTAAATTTCATAAAAGCAATAAGTTACCAACAAATTATCCGAAAAGAAAAAAATCAGTACTTTTCTTTATCTAAAGCAGTTTGACACTTGGCGACATTTAGTAAAATCTTTTAGTGTCGAATGAAAAAACAAAAGTTGCCCCTATTTCATCCTTGACTTTGGACTCGCTATTCTCGAGAGAATCAACTTCGACACTGAAGCGGCCAAGCAAGAAAACCACATATTAGGTATCGGAATTGAAATCCAACATCATTACAAGAGCCATGAACGAAAGAAAGTGAAAGTCTATTTTGAGTTCATTTCTTTTGAATAACTTTTTTTTAAATAATTACAAAAAAAAAAAAGATCATAAACCTATTGCATTGTATGCCAATGTTGTCTAAAATCTTTCAATTTGACTAATTTAGTTCTAAACCTCTTGACAATATCCATTCGGTCAATTTTGACTAAAAATTGCTAATGTGGATACCTATTGTCCTATGTAACATGACCAGTGCTAATGAAAATAATTTTTAAAGTTAAAAATTTTCAATTATTTATAATTTTTTGTTTTGTTTCCTTTTTTTTTCCCTTCTTCCTTCGTTGATTGCTAGTCCGTATGAGGGTGAGCCCAGCGAGGGTGAGCCTTGTGGCCTTTGTCTGTGGTCGATAGACTAAGTGGTTGAGGAAGAAGGAAAAGGAAAGAAAAAAAAAATAAAACACAATGAAATAAACTAAAGGAAAACAAAAAAGTTGTAAAAATTATAAAAAACAAATCAGAAATTTTAAAAATTGTCCACATAAATGCTTACCGTGCCACGTTAGATGCCCGAATCAATAATTTCTAGTTGAATTGATAAAAGTATAATAAGTTTGAGAATTTTTGGATAATTTTTACCTTTTCTTCGGGTACACATTCTGACATGGGCACTCTGTGCCCTGTTCCTCTAGAGAAGCTCTGGAACTCACGATGGGGGTGGCTTGCCCACGAGAGTCATGAACCAAAGGGGCTTCTGTCCTCGCATCATACTGCTCTTTGTCGGTGGCGGGCCGCCATGAAGTGCACACTGGAGCAGAAGGTCATGAAGTCTTCTGTGGCTACCTGTTGAGTGACGAGCGTAGGACCTCTTGCCGGAGTTGCGTCCAATTCGCCGTTTGTCCGCCTCCGTGTTATCAGGTTCTCGTGAGCGAAAGAGACTTGCACTGATAATGTATCTGATGATGATGCGTATGGGAATTGGGGGAAAACACAAGCTTCAGGGTCTTCTGGTCAGTCATATAACAATCTTTGAGGATTCAGTTTTTTTAGATTTAACCCAAGCTCCTTGAACAGATTGTTTACAAATCCTAGAACATGTACAGTTTGCGATTAATTGATAACATGTCGATATTCTCAAGTTCTCAACTTTAGTCCCACCTAAATTACAAGCCACATTTAACCTAATTAGTTATAATCTGCGGTCCGTACACATCATAAATGGAGTCCATGTGACCTCGTACTGCAGATGGCGACTCTTTAACCACGTGATAATGGCTTGATAAGGGAAGCTTCTTTGTTCTTTCTAATCAATTGCTTGTGCTCTTTACACTGATGGAATCCACTATTATATTTGCGGTCCGCAATCTTAGAGCTGTCTATTTTTTTTTTTTTCTTTTTGGTCGGTAGAGCTGTCTATTTAATCGTGGAAAAATCAGCGTGATAGTAAGATGCTGCGAATGGCATGGAGAGAAACAAAATAGAATTATTCCAATGACCGACGTGATCCTTATCCCCATTGCCAACCGAATTGTGTACGTGCAGTTTGGTCTATCGTCGAGTGGAGAATTGTTTTTTTTTTTTTTTTTTTTTGGTGGTTCCACTATCCTTTCATTTCCTGATATACTTTGGTTTCATATTATTATTTTTGTTTGAAAAGCTACTTTCCACGAAAATAACCGGACCAATAGTATCGGATAAACGGACTAGCCATGATTTTTTTTTCTTTTTTTAAATTCTGAAGCAAACTGTAGTTAGTAATTCTTTTTCTTTTAATAGTAGGAAGTCCTTCTTTTAGGAAATAGAAGAAACCAAACAAAAAAGAAGAAGAAAAAATCACCGGTTTTGGGATTGGAGGCCAATTGGTTTGGTCTAGTCTTGTTCCAAGACTGGGTGGACAGATTCCTAATTTCAAACTAGGAACCAACAATACTTGATCTGATTTTAGGGTGGGAATTTACTCAATTTAGAACCAATCATTCCTAACACACTTCAAATAAATAGTCTAATTTTGGGTAGAGATTTTAGATTTCATACCTTCTTCTTCCCGAGGGTTGTGGGGGTTTGGTAGGAAGATGAGGCCTGATTTGCATTGTTAAATTTCTCATAAGTTCCATGCATTGTCCCTAAATAATATTTTCTACACTGAACCTTTTAGTAAGATGCATGTATAAATTTGTTAGAAAGTCCTATATCGGAAAAATGATAAGGTGTCGAGTAATTAAGATACTTAGTTGGCATATAATTCATTGATTTAAAACTTTTGAGTAAATGTGGATCTGACTACATATAAATATTCTCCAAGGAGGTGGCATTTGTTCAATGCCGTTGATGATCAGAATGTGATCTCCTGCTTTGTGGCTTCAAATGGAATTCATGGAGAATTATCAGGAGTTCAAGTGCTGATCGTGAAGTGCATCCATGAAAGAACGACGTCGTGTTTGAAGTTAATAAATCCTATGATTAGATTTGTGAACTCCTTTGTGAAAAGAGATGTAAATTAAACACTGAGCCTATTTAAGTAACTCAAGTATGAGTCTAATGTCTGTTGTATCATTTAATCTATAGTTGAAACCCGCATTTCTTTTCCCATTAAGTAAGTCACACTGATTGAACCAGTGAATCCAATATGTGAGTTACCTTCTTGTTTTGTTTATTACTGTCCGAGCGAATATTTTGCAACGTACTCGATAGGCAATCCATACCACTTCCGTTGCATGTACTGAGCGAACAACCGAAACGTGTAAACGATAGGGTTCAGCCCAACACACTCACCCATGAAATTCTCGCAGTCGCCTCTGTTGAAGTGCGGACTAGGATTGAGTGTAATTCTTTTGATGATGGAAGGTAAAACAAGTGAAAGCCCAATAATGCAGGTGACCTTGTGATGTAATACTGTGGACGTCATAAGTTCAATGCATGCTCTTCCTAACATTCAACGCGAAAATGACACCAGAACCAACTTAGGAACCTTCACGTTTCGCTATTTAAAGGAGGCGAACTTGTTCAGGAGGCAGTTCATCTCATTCGCTCAAGAAACATGGCAGAGCAGGTGCAAAATCCGCATTCATTTCAGCTTGCCTCTCTATCTCATCGATCTTCTTGATTTCTTCTATTCGATTCTCTTCCTGTTCTTCTCATCTAAATTTTCGAACTTAGCTTCCTGACCATACTTTTCCAATGTTGTAGCTAGTTTTGTTATGCTTACTTTAAATGTTACAGGTCACGGAGATGGTGATCAAAGTGGATCTTCAGTGTTGTCGCTGTTACAAGAAGATCAAAAAAATCTTGTGTGAGATCCCTCGTGAGTCCTTCGTCTTTACCTCATTTAATTAATCTACGTACTTCTCTTATCGTGTCAGTGAATAATAGAGGTATGCATCAATTCTTTTTCTTCCCTTTCCTCTTTCCATAGTACTTGCGTTAGTTCTATTGTGTACTATAGGGATGTGCAAAATGGACCGTCTCGAACAAGGAGCAGCTCGAATTGGGAACCGAACTAGCCAGTTTGATTTGGTTCCTAGGAGTGTTGGTTTAGTTTCCGATTCCTAAAAGTGGAACCGGTTCATTGGATTGACTAAATTACTTTTTTTTTATTTTTTTTATTTTTTTCAAAAAAATTAGTGGGTTCAATTTATTGCTTTCGAGGACTTAAGAACTTATAATTGAACAATAAGATATTTGGATTGAAGCATAAGACTTGTTTTGAGCTCTTAATTTGTTTTTCGTCATGCTTTGGATAATAAGATGTTATGATGGAACCACGAAAAAAAAATAATGACTGGTTCCATTAGATTGAATTGGGAATCTCACCCCTTATTGTATAGCGCATCTTTACCTGCTACAATTTATGATGAATAGCACCGAGTGTTCTAATATTTGGAGCTAATAAAACTTTGTGAACGCAGATGTAAAAGATCCAACCTTCGATGAGAAACAGAACACAGTGAAGATCAAAGTGGTGGGTTGCGATCCTGAGAAGGTCAAGCAAAAGATACTTTGCAAGGGAGGAAAGATCATTCTCTGCATCAACATTATACCCCCCAAACCCAAACCCGAACCCGAACCCAAACCCAAACCTGAACCCAAACCAGATCCCAAACCCGAACCCAAACCAGAACCCAAACCCGAATCCAAACCAGAGCACAAACCAGAACCCAAACCTCCACCGGTGCCAGGTCACCCGCTTGTGTATTGGATGGGGAAGGTGTATGTTTGTCCCACGTGTCATAATCGGGGTTGCGGTTGGTTCTGTCAATGCAACTGTCACGGTGGAGGGCCACCAATGTGCGCTGATGGATGCGGGAAGCCAGCCCACGAGTGCAGATGCAAGAGGCCACCGATGTGCCCTGATGGATGCGGGAGACCGGCCGACGAGTGCAGATGCAAGAGGCCACCGATATACTGTCACTGTGGAGGGCCACCAATGTGCGCTGATGGATGCGGGAGGCCAGCCCACGAGTGCAGATGCAAGAGGCCACCGATGTGCCCTGATGGATGCGGGAGACCGGACGACAAGTGCAGATGCAAGAGGCCACCGATGTGCCCTGATGGATGCGGGAGACCGGACGACAAGTGCAGATGCAAGAGGCCACCGATATGCAAGAGGCCACTGATGTGCCCTGATGGATGCGGGAGGCCGGCCGAAGAGTGCAGATGCAAGAGGCCACCGATGTGCCCTGATGGATGCGGAAGGCCGGCCCACGAGTGCAGATGCTGGAGGCCACCGATGTGCCGTGATGGTTGTGGGAGGCTGGCCCACGAATGCAGATGCCGGAGACCTATTTACCCATGGTGTTGCGATCGCTGCAGCTATGGAAACGCCTATTCATCATGCCTGCATGGTTGTGACTACGGAAGGCCGCCGGTATGCACCAATGCTGGCTACGACTGTGAAACTTCCTGCGCGCTTATGTGAGGAAAGTTTTAAAGTATTTGTGGAAATGAGGTTTTCATTTTCAAGACTAAGTGTTTTTATGAGATTTGTCAGTTCACGACATGGACCTTCTACGTCGCACGATACTCCCTTTATTGCCTCAATAAACACCAATTATTGACTTACGAAAATTAGATTTTTGCAACAGTTAAGATTTATTGAGGCATTGAGGGGAGCACGATATATACTATATTCCATTAGATATATGTTGTTGTTGCACCTTGATTATGTGTGGGCAAGAGGGTTGATATGTTGTATTATGCTTACTATAGGTTCGAACCTATTACCCTTTGTATTACCTATCACCTACGGTGGTCTTTGATGTATTTGTTGATTTGATACTTGCAATATATGATTACGGGTGTATCATGGCCGATATAGTTTATTTAGATGATATTCCATACTCTCGGAGTTTTCTTTTCCATTTCTTTTCATACTTTGGGATCCATAGGAACCATTCATTAGACATAAATAAGATGGAGATAGAGACAGATTACAAAATATCAACAATTAGAATGAGCTCTGAAGTATAAAAGAAGTATACTAAATATAATTTTTTTGAAATAATTATCCAATCAAATCCTAAATCTATTGTATAGATGACAATTTAATCCTAAAGTTTTCAATTTTGCTAAGTCAGTAATAAATTTTTTGCGGGAAATTTTAAAGTAGTCATTTTAGCTAATTTTCCCTTGAAATTGCTGATGTTATGGTACAATAATTGCTAGTCATCCTACGTAACGCATCACCACGTTAAGCATTCCCGGTGAAATTTGGTCGAAATGATTATATTGAAATTTTATACAAAGGTTTAGAGTAAAATTGGTAAAATTTAAAAAAAAAAAAAAAGGGTTGGATTAGCACTCAATTAAATAAGCTTAGGACTAATTAGACAGGTTCTTTGAAAAATTCTCCATGGTGTTTTCAAGAAAGTTTAGTATGGATTTGATTTTGTGAAAAGCTAGTCTGCTCATGTACAAAGAAAAATTGTTTAGTGTCATTCAAATTTCAGTTTTGACATTTGCATTTTCACTATATTTATGAAAACATGGCCCGATAAAAATGTTTTATGGTAGTAGTGGTCCCTCGTCTTCCCATGTCCTTCCATTAGGAAACAATAATGATAGAGTTGATAAGGCCTCATGGTGCATGTCATATTACTTGACAACGTTGCCCCATCACTCTCTAATTGGTTTCTTTCTATTCTCAACTTGCCACGTTATTCACCAGAGCTTGAATTCTCCACGACTCTAGTTTCTCCTAAAGTCTTGTCTTTCTGCTGAACAAGACGAGGCCATCCACGTGCCACTTTATGAATCATACCAAGTCGAAAAGAAAGACAGTGGGGACCTAGGAGAACTGCTAGTCCTTGGCTTGTTTATAGGGGGGAAGGCCACATTTCCCTTTCTTTTGAAATGATTGATAATAAATAAGAATAGACTAACAAATATCACATCTCGAATCCTATAGAAATAAAAATAATGATACAATAATTATTTTCTCTACTTGAAAGACGTGACCTCATATTTAAACCAACCTATCAGAGTATCTAAAATCCAACAAAATGTATGTAGTCATATTCAACACATATCGAAAATTCAATTACCGAAAGTTGCTTGCTATCATTGCTCTTGTCCTACTTAACATTAATTGAGGAGCCTAAAAAACATGATAAGAAGAATGGGGTGTGCAACTACTCTTAGTTTGTATTAAATATTTCAATCACCTGCTTTGCAAGTTTACTATGTAATATCATAACTCATAATCCCAAATCCAATATATAATATCTGTTGAACACAAAAATTAGTTATATCTTATCAACTTAACTTTTTACATATCGGAAATACTCTTTTAAACTGATAGCATTACCGACCAAAAAAAAATAAAAATTGATAGCATTGAATCATACATTAATGGTCTATTCCATCAATAAAAGTCATTAATCTATTTTTAGATCTGTATATGGTTATTTTGGTTTTTATGAATTTTTCCAGGTTGAATGTCCTATTTCTATGACTTTCTAAGTTGAAAATCAAGAAAGTGGACCATGTGGTGGGCCTAGGCTCTTAGCTAGGCTGACAAGTTTGGGCTTTGGCATGACAATGCAACTGCATCGGCCCACCTAGGCTTCATAATTAGTTCTATCCATCTGAAATACTTCTTACAATGTGAGAGCGACCTCTTTTTCAACTTATGTACAAACAACAATTCTATACACTTGATTAATTAACAAGATTTTGATCGAAGTACACATGATTGTTCATTCAATGAGTTTGCAAAGCCTAGTACGCCATGTCAGTTTGTCATTCTAGGGGTCAAAAAAACTCCTAATTATGTGCAACATTTCAATTAACTCTTTCACTAAGTTACATGATTTGTTAAACCTTGCCTAGAAAATATAGGTATAGGGTGATGGGGATAGCCGGGTTGGGCCTAATCTCTTGTTTCATCACTGAGGCTCGGACCATGAAAATGAAAGAAGAGACAAGTCAAGAACATGATGGCAAATTTAGGCCTAGACACAGGTACGGGCTTGAAATTGTTGAAGCTGGTAAGGACCGATTCCTTTGGGGAAATAGGAGCATCAAAGAAGAAGTACAAAGCAAAGCAATCCACCTAAGTCAAAAAAAGGCATAGCTAGCGATCTGGGTTGATTGAATCAAGAGTCTACCATCCCCACTCGTGTGTAAATTAGACCATTTTTTGAGACTAAAATGTGAAAATATACAATAGGAAAGATAATTAAGGGAATAGAAAGATTTGAATTAGGGATCTCCCATTCTCATACCACGTAAAATTTCGTGGGACCATTGAAAATTGGTCCAAAAGTTTAAGATGTCTGAAGGTGTGGTTTGATAGTTAGATAATCTAATTGAGTTGCACTTGCAATTGGATTAAGAACATCATTCCATAACTTGCATGTTTGTAAGGAGTTGTTTCAAAGTTTATTTGATCTTTTCATGATATGCATCGAAATATTTACCCCTAATTCTTTTAATCAGAGTGGCTTAAACCCCTAGAGGTGAGATAATGAGGACTCCATTTGTGAATCCTAATATGAATGGGCCAAATCTCTTAAAAAATGGATCCTCCTCCCAGCTCTAGAGGGTGAAGAGGTGTAAATGCTAGTACGAGCACCTAGAGGAGGCTGAATAGGTGCGAAAACAAATTTTGTAGAATATAGTGTAGAACTTTACTTTTAACCTGAGTTTAGTTAACAGTAAACTTTGAAGAAAAATTAGACTATAACAATTAAATAGAGTTACGAACAAAGTAAAAGAGTTCAGGGAAGAGAATAAGAACACAAGATTTATAATGGTTCGGCGTAATCCAAGCCTACGTCTACTCTCCCGCATTAACAGCCCACCGGCTAGATTTCACTATGAATCAAAAGAGTCGTTACAGTATCACGTTCTTGATTCTATAGTGTAGAGACTCTGCTACACTTCCTCAAGGCCTCACAAATGTATAAACTCTATTTTGAGTACAAATTTTCGCTCAACAATTGAATTAGCAAAGAACAAAGAGTTTCAGACTTTGGAATTTATCTATCGCGCACACACTTGAATAACTAGAGCGTCTTCCTTATATACTCCTCCACGCCTTCATAACCATTGGCACCTTCCAAAGGAGTTCTTCCAATCTACCTGTTGAACAGAATCAATTAGGGAGATCTCGAGTAACTTAAGGAATGTGACGATAGCCCACCAATCCTGCTCGCCCATACAATCAAGCTCTAGGTTTTCATAAGTAGAACCTTCCAAGTATGCTTCGCCATTCAACGGATCCAAATTACCCGAATTAATCAAAAATGAATAATAGATTCTGAAATGCTATCTCCAGCTGTGAGATTTTCTTTAGTTGTTCGAATCAAATCCTTAAAGAAATACTCAATTCTGGATTAGTCTTCTTTGACGGTCTAGAAACTATCAATGAGGGCAAACTTTAAATCTTGAGTCTGGCGGTCTAGCGGTCTTTAGACTTTGACGAAAGAGTCTGCAAGTCTTCAGACTAGATTGATGAAAATGTTTTGTCAGCTTCAAAACAAATAAGAAAGTTTTCTCCAACAATCTCCCCTTTTTTGATTGTGACAAAACTTTCCTGCAGATTTGGATACTTTTGACTTGCAAGACAATACTTAAGCAGACATGGATGTCTAATAAAAGATAAATGGATTAGGATAAAGATAGTATCGAATCTGTATCCATAGGAAATGAGTTAGTCCTGTAAAAATAACTATCTTTGCCATGAATACCAACGACGCTTAAAATACTGCAAGCATTAAATGATCAAACAATCCAAACCAAAAACATAATCCAAACCAAACCAGTCACAACCAAACAAACGTAAAGTCAAATAATAAAGTCAAATATGCACCAACTTCTCCCCCTTTTTGTCAGCATTAAAAAGGTAGAGACGAAACGAAAATTGGATAAAATTAAGATTGTTTTGGAATGCGAACAAGTTGGAAATCTCCCATCGACTTGACAGTCTCCTCCAACTTTCTCATATCCTCCTTCAGTTGTGTTACTTCCTCACCCTTGGCAATTGCTGGAACTTGAAGATTAAGGGCCTGAACTTGATTGTGTAAAGAAACTGAAGAGACTTGACTGGCATTCTGCATATTCTGAACTTCGCATCCCAATGCATAAATCTGTCATCACACATCAAGCACTCTTCGAAAGTCTGCTGAGTTGTCAGCTTGAGTGCTTACTTCAGTATGATCAGTTTGTGGAGTATTGGCAGATGATGGCATTTCAGCATGAGCACCCAGACTCGGAGATGAGACCTCATGACCTTCTTTAGGAAATTGAGAGGCATATATCTCTTCTAGATTGGCAGGAGAACGGCTAACATCATCACTAGTAAAAGCAAGTGAAGAAGTACCTCTTTTCTCAGCAGCTCCTCCTGTTTCAGTACCTTCAGGTGGAGAGAAGTATTCTTCATGCTCTGTCTCTTCTTCAGTGACATGATGATCTTGTTCTCCTCTTTCCTCTTCTTCTGCAGTTCTTTCTTCCTCTACTTCTTTCCTCATTGATTCCCTCTCTTCACTCCTCTGCTCTGTCTCTTCTCTATCTTGATCCTCTCTCTCCTCTATCTCTGGAACAAAACACTGTAATTTTATTACGGCAAGAGCGGAAATGGTGACATCTTCCTCATCTTCTTCATCCTGCAATATGAGTGCTCTCATTTTCTTAGATGGAGCTATCATGGGTTCCTTGTCTTTCCGTTTTGTAGCCATAAAGTCTTGACGAGTCTTGATAGGGGTCCTCTCCTTAAAGCGCTCTAAAGCCTTGTTTAGCTCATTCAGACGCATTTTTGAAACCATCTTCAATCCCACCACCATTTGATCACAAGTTTGAACACACAGAAATTTGGGAGGTTGAATATTAAGATGTCTGAATAGCTGAGTAACAAGTGCTGAATAAGGAAGTTGGCCCTTGTCCTTCACCATCGATCTGTACATGTGAAACATGATAATGTATGGCAGAGAGAACTTTTTACCAGCATTGATAGCATACATCAGCTTTGCTTCTGAATTGGAGACGTCAGTTTTTTATGTTGATTTGGGTCTAAGACAGTTAATCACAATCTTGTGAAGCAAGACATTTGAGGCATTCATCCTCAAGTACGAAATTCGGCCTTTTGCCATTCCATCCCGAACAAGCTCCATAGTTGCACGACCAATAGACACACTAATTGATTGGAATGCCTCTCTCTCTACTCCAATCACATCAGCTAGAGTGTCCATATCAACCACATAATCTTGATCTCTAACACTGAAAGAAAATCTATTCGCATCCAAAAAGCTTAGATTTGAATAGAAATACGCAGTAAGTTCTGGATGAGCCACTGTTGTCTCAGAGCAAAATCATTCAAGTTGAAGTAAAGTAAATTTCTCTCGCAACTTCACATTCAGAGAGTCGAGAAACTCAAAATCCACACTCCTTGGGTTCATCACCCCTCGCTTTAGCAATTTAGAGTAAAGTCGCTTATGTTCCTCAAAACGAAACAGATCTGTTCTTTTTCCTCGAATATTCACAGCAACACCCATTCTAAGCTTAAAATGAGCAAACATCTTTTCATCATCATTTCCATCAGGTTGACTAAATCCTCCAACATGTGGATCATTTGGGATATTCGCAAAAGCTCTTTCTGCTGAGCCCGCAGGAGCAATTCCCAAACGATCCATTGTTCGTAAAAAATGGGTTTCATTTTGGTACCCCTTTTCTTTCAAAAATTCATCAATAAAGTTCAAGGGAGAACCTCCATTCTTCAAGGCAGAGTAGAGTTTGAAGGTAAAAGCAGGCTTTAAAATCCTTATAGGTTCGGCATCTTCGATAATTTCTTCTTCCGCTTGTTGTTGCTAAACATCCTATGGTCTAGCCTAAGGAGAATGGCGCATTTGAGAATGTTGTGGACTCTACTGTTGCCTTGGAGATTCTTCTTCCTCGGTCAGATTAAAGTGCGTAGGATCCTCACGCATATGCTGTGGTCCCCTGCTTGCAATCCTTGAGGACTTTCTTTGAGAAGCCATTGTCACAGTCTTTGAGAGAGTTTCTGAACTCAATTCGCGATAAAAATGAAAACTTAGGAATATGACATCAATCAATTGCAGATTAATAGACAAATGTACCTTTTCGAGTTTTTATCCGAAAGATAAATTTCTAAAACAGAAATAACTTACAATCGTGATTCTTGATCTTTTGAGTCTGAGCATCTTTAGAATTTTATCCCTGAGTCTGAACTTCTTCAGACTTTAAGATAGTAAGTCTAGATCGAATAGACTCAAATTGACTTTTTTCCAGTGATTTTGTAAAAATATCTGCCAGCTAATTCTTTGAGTCTATGAATTGAATCAAGATTTCTCCATTCTGAACATGGTCTCTAATAAAATGATGTCGAATCTCTATATGCTTTGTTCTTGAATGAAGAATTGGATTCTTGGTGAGATTAATCGCGTTAGTGTTGTCACATTTGATCTCAGTGTATGAGTCTTCGATTCCAAAGTCTCTTAGCTGTTGTTTTATCCACAAGATTTGATAACAACAACTTCCAAGAGCCACATACTCTGCTTCTACTATTAAAAGAGTTATAGTACTTTGCTTTTTTGAAAACCAAGATACTGTCCTGTTACCAAGCAATTGACAAGTGCCCGAGGTGCTCTTTCTATCAACTCTGCATCCTGCTAGGTCTGCGTCTGAATATCCAAGGAGAGTGAAGTCTCATTCTTTAGGATACTAGAGACCCAAATTTGAGGTTGTTGCAACGTATTTGATGATGCGTTTCGCAGCACTTAGATGAGATTCTTTGGGATCTGATTGAAATCTAGTACAAATGTAAACAATAAACAAAATGTCAAGTCTAGAGGTAGTAAGATATAGAAGTGAACCAATGATACTCCTGTATAGCTTCTAGTCAACTTTCTTTCGTCATTCATCTTTGTCCAGTTTTGAAGAACTTGACATTGGTATATTAGTCTTTTTGCAATTCTCCAAACTGAACTTTTTAACAAGTTCTTTAGCATATTTTTCTTGGTGAATGAAAGTTTCTTCCTTCAATTGTTTTACTTGTGGTCCAAGAAAGAAGGATAGTTCATCCTTCATGCTCATCTCGAATTCATCCTGCATAGACTTTCGTTAGGTGATCTAAAAATAATATCATCAACATAGATTTGAACAATCAAAAAGTTTTTACTTTTCCTTTTAATAAACAAAGTAGTGTCTACTTTACCTTTAACAAAGCCATTTTGGATTAAAAACTTACTTAACCTGTCGTATCAAGCTCGAGGTGCTTACTTTAAACCATATAGCGTCTTTTTCAGTCTGAATACAGAGTCTGGTTTCCTTGGGACTTCAAAACCGGGAGGTTGTTCCACATAAACTTCCTCTTGGATAAATCCATTCAGGACTGCACTTTTGACGTCAATTTGGAATAACCTGAAATTCTTATAACAAGCAAAAGCATGTAATAATCTAATTGTTTCTAATCTTGCTACTGGTGCGTAAGTCTCATCATAGTCTATCCCTTCTTCTTGCGTATATCTTTTGGCCACGAATCTTGCTTTGTTCCTTATAACTTTTCCTTTCTCGTCCATCTTGTTCTTGAAAACCCATTTAGCTCCAATAACAAATTTACCTTTTGGTTTATGAGTCAATTCCTAGACATCGTTAATACTGAATTGCCTAAGTTTTTCTTACATAGCTTTTATCCAGCTTTCATCAGTTAAAGCTTCTTCTATGCTCTTAGGTTCTATTTTAGAAATAAGAGCCACAACACTAGACTCTTTATGCTTTTTAGATCTTGTACGAATCGTTTCATCAATGTTGCCAATAATGAGTTCTTTGGGATGACTAGACTTGTGCTTCCAGTTGCTGGTTGGTCTGACAGACTGCTGATCTTTTTCTTCATTTGATTCTTCAATGATCGTTCGCTGTTGACCTTTTGAAGTCTAAGCTGCTTCTGGAGATTTAGACTTTGTAGAGTCTAAAGCAGGTTCGGATTCTTCAAATTGAGTTTGAGTCGATTGATTTTGTATAAAATCTTGAAATTTGACATTCATCGATTCCTCCACAGATTGAGTCTTTTTGTTGTATACTCTGTAGGCTTTGCTGGTGGTTGAATATCCAAGAAAGATTCTTTCGTCTGATTTTTCTTCAAACTTACCAGTTCGATCATTTGCATTTTTCAATATAAAATATTTGTAACCAAACACATGAAAATAGGAAACAATTGGTTTCTTACCTTTGAACAACTCATAGGGAGTTTTCTCCAGAATAGGCCTTAAGAAGACTCTATTAATAATATAACATGCTGTAGAGACTGCTTCAGCCCAAAAACGAGAAGAGATGTTGCTTTCAATTAAAAGTGTTCTAGCCATTTCTTGCAACGATCTATTCTTCCTTTCCACAACTCCATTATGTTCTGGAGCGTATGGAAATGATAACACATGCTGAAAATCAGATTCATCACAGAATTTAGCAAAATCTTGATTTTCAAACTCACCTCCATGGTCTGTCCGTATATTCGAAATAACATACCCTTTCTCATTCTGTACTTTCTTAGCAAACTTTATAAAATAAGAAAAAGTTTCAAACTTACTTGCCAATAAATATACCCAAGTAAATCGTGAATAATCATCTACTATTACTAGGCAATATTTCTTTCCACCAATGCTCTGAGTCCTAGTTGGTCCAAAGAGATCCATTTGTAGGATCTGCAGCACACAATTAGTGGAAACTTGATTTATTGGTTTGAAAGAACTTCTAACCTGTTTTCTCAATACGCATGGTATGCATATATCACATTTTTGGTATGTCAGATTGGGTAGACCACAAACAAGCTTCTTTGCAGAGATCTTGGTTATTTGCTTCATGTTGATATGACTAAGTTTTCTATGCTAGAGATTAGTTTCCTCTTGAATTGAAATTAAACATTGAGATTTTTCTAGTTTAATGTCTAAAAGATAGATGTTCCCATGTCTTCGCCCCGTGAAAGTCTGAGAGAAATCTTTACTAGTTCCCGAACATGTTCCTTCTTGAAAACTGATTTTGAAACCTGTGTCGCACAGTTGACTAATACTAAGCAAGTTGTAGTTGAGTCCTTCCACTAAGGAAACGCTGTTGATTGTGAGACTTTCAATCTTTACTGTTCCACATCCGACAATCCATCATTTGCTATTTCCTCCAAAAGAGACTTTTCCACTATTAACTTGCATAAGCTTTATGAAACAACTTGAATCCCCTGTCATATGTCTCGAGCATCCACTACCCAAGTACCATTTGACCTTTTTCTTGATAGTGACCCGCATTTAAAAAAGAAACTCAAGCTTTCTTTGGTACCCACACTTTCTTGGGTCCAATGAAGTTAGTGCAAAATATACGGTCTTTGCCTAAACCTTCTTAACAAGTTTCCAAACAATGGGACATTCTTTCTCAAAATGTTCTGAGCTGTTGCACTTAAAACATTTAAGAGCACCACGGCCAACAGGTTTTACAAAGACTTTTTGAAAATGATTTCTATAAAAATCTTTTGTAGGTCTTTGTTTGATTCTTTCATTTACTTTTGGAAAATCAATTAGAGGAATGGTTTCAGAAGTCATTCCCAATCCTGATTTGTTAAAGTAAGGTTTTTGTGTTGAAAGAATCTTTTCCAATTTCTCAGATCCTATAGAAAACCTTTTTAAAATACTTGAAATGTCATTTTTCAAAATGTGTTTTCTTTTGAAAGAGTGTCTGCATTTTCTTTCAAAATAATATAACTTTTATCTAAATTTTCGATATTTTTTTCCAAACAATCTCCTGTTGCTTCTTTGCAGAATTTTCCTTTTTTAGCTCGGAAATCCTCTTGAGAGAGGTTTTGGGACTAAGACACAGTTCATCAATATATTTAGAGACTTTAGTAGAAATTTTTAAATTACTTACTTTGATTTTACTGTCTGAGTCTGAGTTTGTATCTGTCTCAGAGTCTGAATTTGATTCTGATTGTGCCATTAGACAAATATTAGCATAATCATCATCACTCTCTTCGCATTCGGTATCACTCCAAGTTTCTGCTTTGAGTGCCTTTCTGTATTTCTTAATTTTTCCTTTCTTTTTCTTCAGCAAGGGACAATTTGGTCTAATGTGTCACTTTTTTCTTACATTCAAAACAAATCACATCTTTATTGAATTCATTGTCCTTAGCTGATTTTTTTTTAAAATTTTGAGAACTTTGTTTCTTCCAATTGAATCTTCTTCCATTTTTGTTCAATTTTCTGAACCTTCTTATCATGAGAGCAAGCTCTTCATCGTCCATATCGTCTTTAGAATCTGTAACATCAGAATCATCATTAGATTTTAAAGTAATAGATTTTTTACCTTTGGGATCTTTATCTTCATTGATTTGCTCCACTTCATAAGACTGAAGAGTGCCAACCAATTCGTCAACGGAGAGTGGCATAATCCTTTGTGTCTCCCTTATTGAGGTTTTTACGTGATTCCAATCTTTGGAAAGTCCACGCAGTAGTTTGTTAACCTTCATGGGTCCAAAGATTGGTTGACCTTAATACTCAAAACTATTCATGATTTTTGTAAAACGATTGAACATGTCAGTGATAGATTCTCTTGATTTCATCTTGAAGGCTTCATATTGACCGAGCAGAATATTGATTCTGGTTTCTTTCACTCGATCGGTTCCTTAATAGGTGATGTGTAACCTATCCCAGACTTCTTTAGTTATTTCACAAGAAGATATTATATTATATTTAGTAGGAGATAATGCACAATATAAAGAATAAATTGCTTTCGCATCAAGGGCTTATATCTTGGTTATCTTTTCTTGAGTCATCTCGCTAGACTCAACAGCTTCTTTTCCCTTTTCTGAGACTATTGTAGCTTTAGGGATGATTCATTTGTCTTCCACATCCCATTCCAGAGGATCTTTCGATCTTAGGAATGCCTTCATCTTGTTTTTGCATATACTGTATTACTTTCCATCAAAATAAGGCGATATGGTGTTGCTTTGTCCTTCAACCAAACCTGGAGCCAACATACTAGCCATGGATCGTTAACTCATAAGTAAAAACACTTCAATTTAAATGAGTACACAGGCTCTGATACCAATTGTAAATGCTAGTACGAGCACTTAGAGGGGGGTGAATAGATGCGAAAACAAATTTTACAGAATATAGTGTAGAACTTTACTTTTAACCTGAGTCTAGTTAATAATAGACTTTGAAGAAAAAATTAGACTATAACAATTAAATAGAGTTACGAACAAAGTAAAAGAGTTAAGGGAAGAGAATAAGAACACAAGATTTATAGTGGTTCAGCTTAATCTAAGCCTACGTCCACTCTCCTGCATTGACAGCCCACCGGCTGGATTTCACTATGAATCAAAAGAGTCGTTACAGTATCACGTCATTGATTCCACAGTGTAGAGACTCTGCTATACTTCCTCAATGCCTCACAAATGTATAGACTCTCTTTTGAGTACAAATTTTCGCTCAACAATTGAATCAACAAAGAACAAAGAGCTTCAAACTTTGGAATTTATCTATCGCGCACACACTCGAATAACTAGAGCATCTTCCTTATATACTCCTCCATGCTTTCATAACCGTTGGCACCTTCCAAAGGAGTTCTTCCAATCTATCCGTTGGATAGAATCAATTAGGGAGATCTCGAGTTACTTAAGGAATGTGACGATAGCTCACCAATCCTGCTCGCCCATATAATTAGGATATAGGTTTCCATAAGTAGAACCTTCCAAGTATGCTTCGCCATTCAACGGATCCAAATTACCCGAATTAATCAAAAACAAATAATAGATTCTGAAATGCTATCTCCAGCCATGAGATCTTCTTTAGCTGTTCGAATCAAATCCTTAAAGAAATACTCAATTCTGGATAAGTCTTCTTCGACGGTCTAGAAACTGTCAATGATGGCAGACTATAAATCTTGAGTCTGGCGGTCTGGCGGTCTTCAAACTTTGACGAAAGAGTCTACAAGTCTTCAGACTAGACTGATGGAAACGTTTTATCAGCTTCAAAACAAATAAGGAAGTTTTCTCCAACAAGAGGCAATTTCAAAAAAATTGGGTGTTTCGTTGAGTTTAACTATAGTATAAAGAATGCTTGTGAAACTTTCACAATAAATAATGATGATAAGAGCACAATAAAATGATCTTCCTAACCATAAAGAAAAAATGCTTTAGTCGTTCAGTTTTCGTGATTAAGGATGGGTTTTACTTTGCAAGATACATTAATGAGTTCCCAAAGCAAATGGGATTTTATCTCTGACAACAAGCTATGCAAATATGTTGGACGACAAGATGGGGCGGAATGTAAAGGTTCTCACCAATGAAAACAACACACGCATATATATAAGTACATAAGAAGTGCTAAAACTTATGGGCTAGATGCGGTTGAGTCCAAAAAATTTAAGGAAGTGCAATTAAGTCCCCAAACTTATCGGATTGGTGCAATCGAGTTATTCATTTGTTTCCATCAATTTAGTTAATAAAAGATGCTAACATGGATTTTTTTTTTTTTAATCTTTCCTATGTGGTGCTAATTTTAACTAAAGTACCACTGTTTTGATCTACCTATTATTTTTACCTCCAATCTTAACTGAGTTAGATTTAAAAAAGATTTTTTTTTTTTCTAAAAAGAAATTTTAAAAAAGAATACGAAAATATCACGTCAGAGTTTTCGTTAACCAAATTGACGAATTATAATTGAAGGACTTGATTGTATTTTTTGAAGATTTTAAAACTTAATCACACTTTCACAACAAGACTATGGATTTCTTGTATGCTTATCCCACACATATAATAAAACGTTGTAATTACTATTTCTACCATCTTATTGGACTTTAGTGACTTTTGTAGCGGAGTACTTAGAGCCCAAGGCCTCTCTCTCTCTCTTGTCATAATTGCTCCTTCTACCATCTCATTCAACCCCAGTTGTTTTACGGTCGTGTACTTTAAGTTGTAACTACTCCTTCTTCCATCTTATTCGACTTTAGGACTTCTACGGTGGAGTACTAGAAGGACAAGGAGTCTTGCAGTTCTTCGTGACGCCAAAGTTTGATCAGCTCCAAAGTGTATTCTATCTCTAACTCACCTAAAAAGGCATTTTAAGTATAGAAGCAAATGTCCAACGGCAATGGGCCGTGTGTGCTCTATGCAGCACATCGAAGCCATCCAAGAAGTTGGGGTCCAATACCTTCCAGGCTATGGAAAGCCATAAGCAAATGTCCAATGTTTGTTGATTTATGTTGTAATTAGTGGTGTAGTGGAAGCGGATTGTAACTTTTGTAATTATATCGAGAGCTATAGAAATTGGTAGAAAAAATAAAACGAGAAACAATAAAAGAATACTAGAATTTTATGTGGTTCGATTTGAATGTCAGAACTTACGTCCATAGAGAGAGCTAGCAAATAATCAACTATAAATCGGAGAATTACAGGATTACGATTGTTCATGCACTTGAGTGTTTCCCAGCCCTAGTATATACCTAATACCTACAGTGTCTAACAACTTAACTTGATGGACTCAACTCTACACACAATTCTCTTAGCACATGCCTCTCTTTCTCCTCTGAGCTCACTTCTTGCTTGCTTCCCTAGGGCCTCCGATGTCCTCCTTTTATAGGAGCATGGGAAGAGAACAAGATAAATGGAGACTCCTACGGATTTCAACGCCGGCACCTACTTCTATATCATGCCCCTCCATGCAGTTGAAGATGATATATGCGCATGACCATCATGCACCGTCCTAGAGCATAGCTACTGCCGTCCTTCTCTCTTCATTAATCAACAAAAGACAAAAAGCACACAAATGATGACCAAGAGAGGAGAGGGGATTCAGTGCTTACAAGATAGGCTTCTGAAGCAGCAAAGGGCGCCAACCAATTTCTATGGGCATACATGCACATGGCCATGTGCATGCATTTAATATGGTAGAAAAAATTGAACGTTCAACTCCTCAGAACAATTATATTCTTAAAAGTGAGAAAGGTGCGTAAAAGTCAACACATAGATGGTGGCCTTTATTTCCAACGTGCAGCCCATACCTAAGGCTGGATTCTTTCGGCTCCGATCACGCGCCATTTCTCATTAAATGCTTGGCGGACATGCTTTCTCATTTGGGCATGCAAATGCTGCGTGCGGGTCGAGTATCATATAAAGGCTCAAAATCGAGATAAAATTTAACAACTCTCTACCTTAGCTAGACATTTGGAGCCAAGTTATAGTGCTCATTTTTCATGTTTGGCTCTTCTAATGCTCCAATGGGTGCTTACTCTCTGTAGATGCCAATCGAGCTCCAATAGAGCTCGAGCTTTGTTGATGGAACAGGCCTCGTCATTACGTCTATCTTTCTATTTTCTTCACAACAATCTTGCCCCTCGCCATGACATCTAGATGAAATGGTACCTAATATTAATATGCTTCGTTCATTCATCATATATCGGATTATAAGCCAAATATATCGCACCTTAATTGTCATAATGTGTAGTGACACTTTTCTACTCTAGTCCAAGGTTTGAGAACAAACTTCTTAGCCATATCGACTCCTTGGCTACAAAGGTCAGTGCCATATACTCTGCCTCAGTCAAAGACAAGACAAGACAACATTGTTTTCTAAAGATGCCTTCCAACTTATTGTACTACTTGCTAACGTAAACACGTACCCCAATAACGATCTGTGATCATCCAAGTTACTGGTGTGATCCGAATCCACGTATCCTATGGTCTCTTTGCCATTCCCATTCCTTTGATATACAGTGCCAACATCTGTTGTCCCCTTTAAATACATGATGATTCATTTCATAGCTTCCCAATGCATCTTACTTGGGTGTTGTCACGCCTCGAACCACGAGCACGCGCACATCCTACTGCGGTCGATAGAAATACGACTTCCCAGGACACGTCGCCGACCCAATCGATTAATTACACATGCGGAAGCGGATAAATAATCCCCAGACAAAACTCAATTGGGATAGAAAAGCAGGATCACATTTCAAAACCAAACCACATACATTTAAACACATCAAACCAGTTCGATTACAAGACTAGGCTAATAAGAGAAGATCTATAGAAGATCAGTCCTAAAAAACTAAGCTATCCTAAGACCAGCTAATCAAATCCATTCACCGGCTCCGGGATCGGCATAGTCAAAAATCTTCTCAGTGACCCTCACTAGTCTACCAAAAAGCTCCGGAGGATCCGCCATCTAGGGACCTGAAAATATTATCCCACAACGGGGTGAGACAATGTCTCAGCGAGTCCTATCCTCTAAAACTCGATTAGGAAGAAAATAAGCCTCAAGGCGCTCTAGCCACACAAAGAGGATTGAGGACTTACCTCGCCTCAGTCCAATCCTACACGTCAGTACAATTCATAAGTCGATCAATTCATACCATTTATCAATCCATTAATAAATCACGGCTCATACAAGCTGAAATGGATGCAATGCTCTCACAAGCTGATATAGATGGTAGCTCGCACAAGCTGATATATATATGGTAGCTCACACAAGCTGATGATTCAATAATAAACCAATTCATTCCTCAAACCAATCAATCAATCGATTCAAATTGGTCCTATTAGCCAATTACGGTGCCAAAGGCCGACACCGGGTATTTTCAAGTTAAATACCAAAACTTCTTCAATTTCAATCAATTCCACACTTTTGGAATTATTAACCACAATCACCATTCCACTCAATTTCTTAATTTAACATACAATTGACACAAACTAATCGCACCGCTACGATCAGTGCGAAATTCTGACGACCGGCCATCCTAGCAAAACTTTCGAAATTATTAAATAATTAAATTTAATTCCGAAAATTAAATAATTAAATATTATATTATAATAATATAATTTAATAAAATAATATTGATAAAATTCGAAATAATTTATTAATTTAAAATAAATAATTAGGGCTTAAACTAGATTACTCTAATTTAAACATACAATTAGCCCTAATAAACATCCCTTAAACTAATCGTACCACTAATCTAACTTACATTAAAATAATCTAATCTAACCACCTAAACCTAATTAGACTAATCTAAACACCCATTAAGCATGATTAACTTATTAAGCGAGATTTAGAGGATAAACTCACCGGTTTTGCTCGCTGGTGAATTCACGACAACCATGACACCAAGGTGGTCGATAAACCTTAAAGCGGCGACACCAACGGAGGTCGGGAAGGGCCCAGAAACGCTCCTCAAAGTCTCACTGGCTTGCTGGATTCCTGCCTCTGTTGCTAGTCGAGAGAGCTGGAACTGAGAAGACCAAGGCTGAACCAGCGAGGAGGTGAGCTGGCGACGGTGCAACGGCGGACCAGGTGGGCTTCCGGCAGTTCGGTTGGCTCCGACGGTGGCTCACAGTTGCTGAATGGTAGCGAACAGGTGCTGGACAAAGAAGAAGAACCAACGGCTCGGCTTGCTAGAAACGGGCAAGCGGGGCTTCGGCGGTTCAAGCGGTGGTTCCGGCTGCTGCACTGCGGCAAGACAGCCTTCGGTGAGCTCCACGACGGCCTGAAGATGCTGGACAATGACCCTGGGTGAGCGGACAGGAGCGGACCAGCGCGCAAGCAGGACGGCGAGGTGCGCGCGGGCCTTCGCACGCGGCGGACGACGACAGCAACAGTGAGAGCTCCAGCTTCGGCGACGACCGGGCGACCGAACGGGCGAAGGGCGGCGTCGAGTAGGCTAGTCCGGCCAGATTCTCTCTCTCCCTCTCCAAATTCGAAATCCAAGGAGCCCATCGAAGAAGATGATGTTGATAGGTGGAAGTGAAATCTCCACTTTATGAGAGTCCATCTCCACCCTCCACTTGTCAAGATCCTATGCACTCTTAGCCCCACCATGACATCATTTGATGATGTCACACTCCACTATCTCCAATCTCCCACAACCTTATTCCAATGGTTGTAATTTCATTTTCCGCCTTGGCATGAAATCTTGTATCAATTCCATTCAATTTTCCTCTAATTGAACCAAATTGAAGTCCATAAAATTAATCTAATGTCACCACACTTCAATTCACATCTTCACTTGTCCATAGAACTAACTTAAGTCTCAAAAGCACGACCAACAGCAAGCCTACTAATTTTCCAAACCAAATTAGCCATTCTTTGCTTAACTTGCTGAAAAACTCTGATTGCATGAAAAATCTTCCGAAGATGAGTCGACATTCCAAAAATGAATTGTGACATGGCTGAGCTTTCATTCTGAATTCAGGTTTAAAATCACGATTAATTTCAATCGGCGTGATTTGAGCGCGTCCTAATCTACCGGGCAGCTTTTAGGAATTTTCAGTGCAATTGACCCGTGGTTGATTAATTTCAAGCCATGACATAATCTTCGACACATTTGCAACTCTCGGTTGTCATGAAAATCTTGAGGTTTCAATTACAAACACAGGGTACCCAAAATGACAGAAAAATCAATTTAGTGCCAGTCGACGAGGATATCGAAATCAGGTGGAATCACCCGTACTCAAATCACATATCTCAGTCGAATCGACCTATTACTAATTTATGTTCGATTCTAACAGTGTCGTAATGATCCTTGCAAATTAACACGGTCGAGCAGCCGATTTATGGTCAGATTCTTGAGTTTATTGCATTTAATTTCCTTAACGGCTTGACCTGATAGACTAGTTATCTCATGAGTGATCAGCTCGGAGAATTGAACTATAAGCGCGTCGATGAAAAGTCCGTCTCATTTAATTGAAAGCAGAATCAGAAATTTGGGATGTCACAGGTGTTTCATGAAATGGCCGACAATGCTTACATCTTGTGAAATGTTAGACCTAATGTATACCACGACGTACATTATACTACCCATTGCACTAGAATAAGGAACACGAGCATATGCTTCTCCTTCTCTTCAATTTGTGGTGATAACTTCTAAGAAAGTTCAAAATGTGCAACTAAAGGAGTCTATACAAATTTTGCCGACTGCATGTAAAAACATGCCACAATCTTCTCAATATATTTATTTTGAGACAAACACAACGTTCTTGCAGCCCTATTAAGCAAAATCTTTATATCTAATATTTTCTTAGCAGCGCCTAAATCTTTCATTTTAAACTTAGCACTCAATTGTCACTTCAACACATCAATATAAGACATATGTTTAGCAACATGCAAGTTGAGTATCATATACGGGCTCAAACTCAATATATAATTTAACAATACATTCTTAAATAATGCCACATCGGATTTTTTTGAGAGAAAAATTACCGATGGTGCTCAAGTGGTCGGTTTTAAAATTTTTGACACTCAAGTGAGTGTTCGTACAAATTATGGCACTCCTAGTATTTCTATTCCTCTTTCAAGTCATATGTTTACTTCTAAACTTTAATGTGAGAAAATTGTAAGCATTTTTCATAAAAGTTAAACTATTAACTAGCTAAGTTTGATATGTACATTTTTAATTCAAATAAGTGATGTCTCAAACTTTTTTTAATGACATCTCTTATAGTAGAATAAAAAGATTAAATGAACGGTTGAAAATTGTGATCCATTTTCATGAACTATCCAGACTTCTCGGGCTGCTTTAGAAGATCAAAGAAGAAAAGTCAAAGAAATAGATTGGAAAGTCTTGAAAAACAAGTTAAAAGTTGAAGAATTGGGAGCAGAAGTCAAATCCTTAACAGCTTAGTCTCTACTTAATTAGGAATAAAATTGTGAAGAATATATGCATGTGAACATCCATCGTTGAACGGTTTAGTTACCATTTCTAAGTCGGCAAAAGGATCAGAAATTATGACAGAGAAAGGACAAAAAGACCCAGCCGGTGCTTTGCAATCTTCCTGGACCGATAGATATTGTGGAAAGTGAAGACAATTTTTGCATGTCTAAAGGCAGCGGTGTCCCTCAATACATAAGTTACGAAATATTTATGGAAGGTTGTGTGCAGAGGATTTTCTGAATTGCATATCCCGTGGCTCCCTTACCACTCCAGCTACATCATATGTGTTCCTCCATATAAAAAGTATAAAACTATATTTCCATATTCCATAACCTACTATCCCTTGAATACTCATCTGTATACCTTGCGCCTTGTTCATGTTCATATTAGCTATACCATACCCATATACACTTGTACATCGCCATACAAAATCATGCTTCTGTGCAATCAAATTTTTGATACAAACATACTATACTCAATATGTATACATTTGTCTCACTAATAGCAAGAAGTATGCTTTAACAATAATATGGATGATTTTTACTTAACGATTTATAAAAATTTTGACAGGAATTTTGGGTTTTTTTTGCAAATTTAATTTCGTTTTTATTCTATTGTAATTGGATTTCTTTATCCTTAAACGTTCTTCAATTGTCATTTTGTTTCAATCTTTCAAATGACCAAATTAAAACTTGAGATCATTATTCCTACTTCATTATTTAAATTTGTTTGAAATGTAAGATTAAAAAAATTTGTGGAACGATAAACTAATCAATCAAATCTTATCAACTGTTCTCTTTTTTTTTTGGTAACAACTTCAAATTAAGTGGACTTTAGATAAAATTGTATCGTAATCTACTTGTATCTTGACAACTTATATGGTATTGCCGGCTAATCATTTTTTTTTTTTTTACTTTATCTAAGCAAAAAAAAATCGAGCATCTCTGTTTATAGAAAGTAGAATAACAATTTGAAAGCCCTAAAACGGGCACACTTAATGATTTATAGATAACACGCTGATATGTCTAATATTGCTGTCACACAATGTACTATTCGTGCTTACATGAGCCTACCAATTATGGCAACGAAGGCAGATTACGTAGGCAAATAAAGAATAAAATTCTATATATTTTAAAACAAACGACCATCTCATCTTACTTTTTATCAATTCCAATATTTACCTTTACAAAAGATTAATATCAACTTTCATGCACCAACCATTCCGGCAACTTTAAAAATAGCTATTCTTTTTTCCTTTTTTCCTTTTTTTGGAGGTAATTCTCAATTTTTATATTTCTTCCTTACATATTGATTCGCATTTGCAACGCATGCTCAACACTAGTAATTAATTAAGGGAATTTTCCAATGTGCACGATCCTTTTACGGCATTAAGATAAATTAACAGCCACGCACTTTGAATTTTGTAAGCTTCTTGTTCTCTCTATTCACTAGCTTCTCGCACTTTACACAGATGAATTCCACTACTACGTTTATGGTCATCTTTTTTCAAATCTAATGTAAGTTGCCAAACAAATTGTGCCCATGTAATTTGGTCTACTGTCGATGGAGAATGATTCTTGGCTTCTTTTCACGATTCTATAATTTCATGATGTACTTTGTACAGATTGATTTCGCTGCATAAGTTCTATGCAAGTTGTGTGGTCCAACATAACCTTGGAATTTGATATACTTTGATTAAATTATGTGACAGGTTCAAATTCTAACTTGGACTTCATATCAAATTATGGAAAGTCGGTTTGGAGAAAAATGGGGAGATAACCTACCCCATGTTGGAAATAGCTGGATAAGGTTTTTTCTTTTCTTTTCAAAGTTTAAAGCTGGATAACCTACCCTCCGTCATGTCAATTGATTTTTAGTTAAATCTTGTGCTTCTCTACTTCTAGAGTAGATAGGTCAAATCTGGCGAGCCATTTATTTCCTTGATTTATATATTATTGTGTTCGATCACTCAACATACTCGATGATCAGTCCATTCAATTTTAGTTCCCGGTACTAAGCTAAGCATTGATCCGTATAAAACGAAACGGTTCACCCCAGCACAGGCACCTACGAATTCCCTCGAAATGAAAGAAATGTTCAATCAATTTTCGACAATGGGAGGTAAACCACGTGCAGTATCTGTTCATAATCCTATTGTTGCCGCAGGCTGCAAGCCCACCAGCGATAGAGGTGGGGGCTTGAAGTGATTGTTTTCTTGCTGAGCAAGCATTTACTTTTGAGGTTTTCTCTTATCTTGAAATTAAAACTTACCTATATTACACGCACTTTAACTACATGACTTAGTTATGTTGATAAGCAATTTCTAATTGAATGAACCTAATGCACATGATATTTTTGGTATTTTTATTAAAATTCGAAATAAATAATTAATGAAAATTGACTACCAAACCTGACAAGTTATCCTATTTAAACTAGGAAATAATTTAGACTAAATTCTATTTTAATTCGGAAACTTATCTTAATTAAGTAGATCCTACCTTAACATACAAATCTAATCTAAAAATCTAACTAAATAAATTCTAAACATGCAATCTTAGCATTTTTAGGAAACTACCTTGTCTATCATGCGATGCGATTTGTTTTTTTTTTTTTTTTTTTTTCCAAAATAGGTAGTTATCACATATAAGCATCATATTCAATCCAACTCAAGGTATTAATCAAGATTTTGCACAAAGGATTAAATAATTGAAAAATAATCCATCGTCTCACGGATTAGATTAACAATTATTTTAACCCTAGACATCACCAAATGCAAAGATGATCCAAAGTATTACAGATCAAATTAGTAATTATAGTGATTTTAAACCTGAATGAGAAAAAAATTAAAATAATTTAAAAAAGTGATATGAAGTTTTACGGATCAAATAGGTAATTATAATGATTTTTTTGCCAATAATATCCTCTCTGGTAACGCCTAAAATTTCAACAAAATCATAGCTAGATAACAATCATTTAAAATAGCAGTGAAATTTGAAGGTCATGATCATTACCTAATCCGTGGACGTTGTTTCTAAATTCAAGCTAACAAGAGGATCACGAGGGCGGCTGACGGTGGTGGTCTCGGCAATGTGGCTGGCTCACGAGCTGTATGGCAATGGTATCTGGCAAGCTCCGAGACTACTCGCGATGATGTAGACCGACGGTGCTCGGATGGATCACTGTGGAGTCACCTAGAGCGGCAAGGCTAGCTTGGCACGGTAGTCTCGGAGTGGTTCGTCCGGCTAAACAGAGGAACAACTCCGCAAATTGGTGAAAGATCAGCAACGGTAACGGCAGATCGTCGCGCGGCGTAGGCTGGGAGCGGCAAGTTCTCGATGGTGAAGCTCGGCGGTGACGGTTTCTCGACAAAGAACCATTGGCTATTTTTCTTTTTACGAAATTTGTACGTCACTACAGATCAAGCTCTTCACGTTATCCTTGCCCAAAAAAATATTCCTTTGCTTGGATGAAATAAACTCACGAAAAGCCACGCGCCAGTCTCACTAATGGACAACACCCAGAGGAAGACAAATCTACCTCTTGGACTTATTTAACCAAAAACGTGGTACTTGTTTTGACCGTGGACTTCGGGGCAGTGAGAGATGCAGCTTGGACTTCAGGCTCGCGAGCGGTGGCCACAAAAATCTGGCGTGATTTTCACGTATGTGGGGAGGCGATGGCCTTGCTGGATGTCGACGAATCCTGCAAAAGAGAATAAGAGCAAAACCACGAGGGGTAGTTGGATTGTCGCCGGTGTTGTTGGAACAATCAGAAAAACACTTCAAGACACCGTCGGGCTAGATGGAACTCCACAAGAGTCTCGCTCGCTCTAAAACATGACGGTGATGGTGCACATAATTCATTAACTTAAACTTTTGAGTGAAAGTAGATCTGATTGCATATGTTAACAAATAGAGATTTGGGTTTCCTCTTTATCATCTCCCATATAAAGGTATTGAATTTCTATTGCATTGTCACTACCACATTCATATATGCATAACTCATCTTTTTAATAGTCCAACATGGTCTAACTTATAACTTAATATTTTGTCGTTTGATATACTTTATTAGAATCATGTCACGGTTTCAAAAACCAACTTGGACTTTGGATCAAACAATGTAAAGTTGGTGTGGAAAGAACGGCAATTTCCCAGTCAAATGTTGGAGACAGCTCAAGAAAGTTTCCGCTTAAAAGTTTAAGATAAATATCCTCCAGGGAGGTGGTATTTATTCGATGCCGTTGGTGATCAGAATGTGATCTCCTGCTTGGTGGCTTCCAATGGAATTCGTGGAGAATTTTCAGGAGTTCAAGTGCTGATCGTGAAGTGCACCCACGAAAGAACGAGTTTGTGTTTGGAGTTAATAAATCCTGTGATAAGATTTGTGAACTTCTTTGTCAAAAGATATGGGAATTGAACACTATGCGACTTATTGGGTGTGGTTGAAGGCTAAAAAACACTGAGCTTATTTGAGTGACTCAAGTATGATTCTAATATCCTTTATATCATTTACTCTATAATTGAACCCCGTGTTTCTCTCCCTATGAAGTAAGTCATACTGATCGAACTAGTGAATCCAACATCTGAGTTACCTTCTTGTTTTGTTTATTACCGTTTGAGCAAATGTTTTGCAACATACTCGATGGGCAATCCATACGGTTTCCATTGCATGTATTGAGCGAACCATCAAAACGTGTAAACGATATGGTTCAACCCAACACATTCACCCATGAAATTTTAGCAGTCGCCTCTGTGTTTTTCCTGTTTCTGTTTAGTACCGACTGTGATCGAGTGTAATTCTCTTGATGATGGAAGGTAAAACAAGCGAAAGCCCAATAATGCAGGTGACCTGGTGATGTAATACTGCAGCGTCATGAGTTTAACGCATGCTCTTCCTAATATTCAACGCGAAAGTGACACCAGAACCAACGTAGAACCTTCGCGTTTCGCTATTTAAAGCAGCCAAACTTGTTAAGGAGGCAGTTCATCTTATCAGCTCAAGAAACATGGCAGAGCAGGTGCAAAATCCGCATTCACAGCTTGCCTCTTTATCTCATCGATGTTCTCGATTTCTTCTATTCGATTCTCTTCCTGTTCTTCTCATCTTGGTGTCTCATCTAAATTTTCGAATTTAGCTTCTTGACCATTCTTTCCCAATGTTGTAGCTAAATTTGTTATGCTTGCTTTCAATGTTAAAGGTCACGGAGATGGCAATCAAAGTGGATCTTCAATGTTGTCGCTGTTACAAGAAGATCAGGAAAATCCTGTGTGAGATCCCTCGTGAGTCCCTCGCCTTTACCTTGATTAATTAATCTGCAGACTTCTCTTATCATGTTGATGAATAACAAAGGTATGCATCAATTCTTTTTCTTCCCTTTCCTCTTTCTCCATTGTACGTGCATCAGTTCTATTGTGTACTGTAGGAGTGTGTACAGCGGACTGCCCGAACTAGGATTCACCCAAATCAAACTGAACTGGCTAATTTGGTCCAATTACTGGGAGTGTCTTCCGGTTCCCCATTCCAAGGGGGAATCAGACTCGATTAGACTAACTAAATATACTTTTTTTTTTTTTTTTTACTTCTTTCAAAAATTGGTGGGTTTAGTTTATTGTTTCCGAGGAAATAAGAACCTATAATTGAATAATAAGATATCTAGATGGAAGCATAAATTTTTTTTTTTTTTTTTTTGGGCTCTTAATTTGTTTCTGGTCATGCTTTGGATGATATGATATCTAGATGAAAACATGAAAGAAAAAAAGTGACCAGTTGCATTGGACTAGAATGCGAACTGATCACTCCTATTATGTGTCGCATCTTTACCTGCTACTATTTATGATGAATAGCACCGAGTGGTCTTGATAAATGGAGCTAATAAAACTTTGTGCATGCAGAAGTAAAAGATCGAACCTTTGACAAGAAACAAAACAAAGTGAAGATCAAAGTGGTGGGTTGTAATCCTGAGAAGGTCCGACAAAAATATGTTGCAAGGGAGGAGATATCATTCTACGCATCGACATTATACTCCCTCCGCCACCTCCCCCACCGCCAACTCCGCCACCTCCTCCACCTCCCCCTCCTCCTCAACCGGTGTATGTGATGGGGAAGGTGTATGTTTGTTTCTCATGTCATAATCAGGGTTGTGGTCGGTTCTGTCCATGCAATTGTCATTGCGAGGGGCCACCAATGTGCGGTGATGGATGTGGGAGACCAGCCCACAAGTGCACATGCCGGAGACCCATTTACCCACAGTGTTGCGATCGCTGTAGCTATGGAAACGCCTCTTCATCATGCCTGCATGGTTGTGACTACGGAAGGCTATCGGTATGCACCAATGCCGGCTACGACTGCGAAACTTCCTGCATGCTCATGTGAGGAGAGTATTGAAGTATTTGCCGAAATGAGGTTTTCATTCCCGTGACTTAGTATTTTTATGAGATCTATCAAATCACGAGATGAATCTTCTACCTCGCACGATGCTTCCTTTACTGGCTCAATAAATACCAACTATTAAGTTATGAAAATGAGATTTCAGCAATAGTTAAGATTTATTAATGCATTGAGAGAAGCATGGTATATAGTATATTCCATTAGATATACGTTGTTGTCGCATCTTGATTACGTGTACACAAGCGAGTTGATATGTTGTATTATGCTTATGTAGGTTTTAACTTATTACCCTTTGTATTACCTATCACCTACGGTGGTCTTTAATGTATTTGCTGATTTGATACTTGTAACATACGGTTATGGGTGTATCATGGCCGATATAGTTTATTTAGATGAGATTCCATACTCTCAGAGTTTTCTTTTCCATTTATTTTCGTACTTTGGGATCCATTGGAACCATTCATTAGACATGAATAGGACAGAGAGACAAAGACAGATTGTGAAATATCAACAATTAGAATGATCTAGAATACAAACGAAGAAGTATGCTAGATAGAATTTTTTGAAATAATTACCCAATCAATCCTAAATCTATTGTACAAATGACAATTCAATCATAAATTTTTCGATTTTGCTAAGTCATTCTAAACTTTTGCGGAAAATTCTAATGTAGTCATTTTAACTAATTTTCCCCTAAAATTGCTAATGTTGTGGTCCAATTATTGCCAGTCATCCTCTATAACACACTACCACGTTAAGCATTTTTGACGAAAATTGGCCAAAATGACTACATTGAAATTTCATACAAAGGTTTAGAACCAAATTGGTAAAATTAAAAAAAAAAAAAAAAGGATTGGATTAGCATTCGATTAAATAAATTTAGCATTGATTAGACAATTTCCCTGAAAATTTCTCCGTGAGGTTTTCAAGAAAGTTTAGTGTGGATTTGATTTCGTGAAAAGCCAGTCTGCTTGTGTACAAAGCAAAATTGTTTAGAGTCATTCAAATTTTAGTTTCGACCATTGCATTTTCACGATATTTATGAAACATCGCCAGATAAAAATGTTTTATGGGAGTGGTGGTCCTTCCTCTTCCCATCGTCCTTCCGTCAGGAAACAATAATGATAGAGTTGGTAAGGCCTTACGGTGCATGTCATATTCCTTAACTACGTTGCCCCCATCAATCTCTAATTGGTTTCTCTCTGTTCTCAACTTACAACGTTTTTCACGAGAGCTTGAATTCTCCACGACTCTAGTTTCTCCTATAGTCTTGTCCTTCTGCTAAACAAGACAAGGCAAATCCACGTGCCACTTTATGAATCATGCCGAGTTGAAAAAGACAGACGGTGTGGGTCTAGGAGAACTGCTAGTCCTTGGCTTTTATATAAGGGGGGAAGACAATGTTTCCCTCTCTCTTTGAAACGATGGACAATAAGTAAGAATAGACTAACAAATATCGCATCTTGAATCTGACGTAAATAGGGGTAATGATACGACCATCATTTTCTTTACCTGAAAGACACAACCTCACATTTAAATCAACCTATCAGAGTATCTATAATCCAATGAAATGTGTGCAGTCATCTTCAACGCATACTGAAAACTCAATCACCGAAAGTTTGTTAATATCATTGCTATTGTCCTACTTAACGCTAATCGAGGGACCTCAAAAACATGATAAGAATGGTGTGTGCAACTACCACTTAGTGTGGAGTAAATATTTCGATCATCCGCTACACATATTTACCACATAATATCATAAACTCATAATCCTAAATCTAATATATAATATACGTTGAACACAAAAAATGAGTCGTATCTTATCAACTTAACTTTATACATATTGAAAATACTTATTAAATCGATAGTATTGAATCATATATTAATGGTCTATTCTGTTAGTAAAAGTCATCAATCTATCTTTAGATATGTACATGGTTATTTTGGCTTTTATGGTACGATGGACGCCATTAGTGCAACGCATGCTCCGCCTAGTATTCAACGTGACAGTGACGTGCGAACCGACATACGTTCTGCCAAGTTCCTTTTCCTTAGTCTCACCAAAATTTCAGTTTGCCGCACACTTTGGTTGACTGGCGGAGAGAGGGAGTGTCTGTGTGTCGGTAACGTAACGGGGAGAGAGAGAGAGAGAGAGAGAGCTTGAGTGGAATGTTTTCTCGCAATATTTTCTCGCCAAAGAATATGGACCTTTCTCTTTCTTAACCAGTCTGTTCTCACCTTTCTCTTTCTTAACCAGTCTGTTCTCTTTCTCTAGCGTTCATATTCATCTGTCACTGACGCCCCCTCATCACTCGATCCTTCCATCACCACTTCACACTCCCATTCACTCATCTTCGGAGCTCTCCAGATCTTGTCTCTCCCACAGCTATGGCAGAGGTGAATCCTCCTCCTCCTCCTCTTTCCTCGAACTCATCTGTCTTGACACCCGCCAACTCCATTTTTCTTCCTTCTTCTTTTCTGGGTCGTTTTTTTCTGTTTTTTTTTTATTCCATGATTGTGATTCTTCAGAGCAACCATCTCTCCATTTGGGTAATTATTTTGTTGGGTCCATCTCGTTCATTTCTCTGTTTTTCATCATCCCCCGTATACTTTCTCTGCAAACGATTAGGAGAAGGAAAACCTCGAATTGTTCTTCCCATTCATTTGATACACGTGGCTTTATTGATTTTGGTATTGTTCTTGTTTGTTGCAGTTGACCAGAATTTTGATAAAGGTGAATCTGCAGTGCTCGCGCTGCTGCAAGAAGATACAGAAAGTTCTCTGTAAAATTACCCGTGAGTCTCTCTCTCTCTCTCTCTCTCTCTCTCTCTCTCTCTGTTTTCTTTTCTTCTTTTTTAACTTCCCCTCCTTTTAGTTTCAAATTGTTCTCATTTTCTGATTTGTAATTACTATTGCATTGGCGATAATTTAATTTGACTGAGTTTGCTATGAATTAATTTGTGAACAACAGAAAGCCGAGACCGGATCTACGATGAAAAGCAGAACACGGTGTTAATCTTCGTGTGCTGCAGCTCGGAGAAAATCAAGCAGAAGATCATCTGCAAGGGTGGCGAGACGGTGCAGAGCGTCGAGATCCTGCCCAAGAAGCCCAAAAAGGATCAGGTTCAATTTGTCACCTAAAGAAACCGCCAAGCAGCCTTTTCCTGCGCCGGTGCCAGCACTGCGCCAGAAAGCCCCCAAAGCTCATCCACGGAAGGCTCCGTAGCAGGTGCCCCCGCCACCCCCTCCAGATGCTCCAAATCTGGTGATGGGCTACCCGCCAGGGCATCCAATGATGCCGGTGTATCCAATGATGGGGGCGTGTTGTCGTCCCCCATGTTATGGAGGGTATGGTGGGGGACCATGCTATTGCCTGCAAAGGAGGTCGGTGATGTGCTATGATGGATGTGGAAGACCGGCTTGTGAGTATCCGGGTGGGAATAGAGCTTCCTATCCTGGGCAAGGGAGGCCGGTGATGGGCGAATGGATGTGGTAGACCAGCATGTTAGTGTCATGGTGTGATTACTTTAGTGAAAATATGGCCACTACATGCACCTTTACGTGATCAAGTTCGAAGTTTCTCATGTCAATTACTATTATAGGAACTTGTGAAAGATTCACAAGTTAAATGTTTAGGGCTATCTAGGCGTCTTTATCATTGTGGATGTAGAAAGATTGATCAGGTTGATGGCCTAGTGTGGTGTTATATGTGGTCAAATATGTTCAGACCATGACTTGTTGCTTCTTGATTTCTTCATTCAATAAAATCGAGTCATTTTCATGTCTCCTCTCATCCTCCCATCCCACACATATTCATGTCTCTAACTTGCCTCTTTGGTCTCTTTGATGATTCATTCTGTGAAATAGCAGGTCGAGTGCACTATTTAATGACCATGTTTCAATTCCACTGCTGGTCTTGATCTTTATGATTTGACAAGTCATCGGAGAACTCTAGGACATTAGGATTATGAAGTCACAGCACAACTCATCCTTGCCGTAATGGATTCACGTGTGATGGAAAATGAAAGCCAGGCAAGATAAAATCTCTTCTTAAATTGCCTTGCAAGACAAACGCAGAGGGTGACTTTCGGTGCAGTTTCAGTGAATGATGGGGAATAATTTAGTTGCACAATTTGGTTTGTTCGGTCCAACTCTAAATCAAGTTGCCCTAAAACTGCATTTAACATCATTCTTGGAGTGCACACGATGTGCTTATTTGGCTTGAGGAGTTGCTCTGAAAAGTGGCCCCTCAATGTTATTCTTCTAATGACGATGAAGATCGCGTTAGGTGTGGCATCCCAAAAATTCATGGCAATCTCTAAAAGCATTAAAGTCTATGAATAAGTGATGGAAGTACCATCAAGTTGTATTGTAGCCATTTAATCCATAATTTGCAATAAGATTTATGGCCAAGCTTTTAATGGATAATTATTTGATAGGAAAGAAAATTCTATCATTGGCCATGTGTGTTATAAATTGGAATTTATGGATTTATGATTTCAAGTTTTATGGCCAAGTGAATAAGGGAAATTAAGTATTTATATGATGAGAGATTAGGTGAGGATTAAATTAGAGAAGAGTGGGCCAAAACTCTTAGGCCAAAGTCTAGCCCACGATCACCCACCATTTGGCCATATGGGCCTGGCCCGCGAAGCCCAAAGGAGAGGAGGAGCTGCCGTCGACCAAGCTGGCCCAAGCCCAGCCGGATTCAAGCCCATCTTGCATGGAAATTGCCAAGTGGCGCCGGCATGCAAGATCATGATTGTTCATCATGAGGGGGAAGAAATTAGAGGGGAAGAGGGGGCGGATTAGGCGAGGAAAGGGAGAGAGGGAGTCGTCTGAGAGAGAGAGGAGAGAAAGAGAGAAAGGAAAGGAAGAAAGGAAGAGAGAAAGGAGAGGCCGTGAGTGTGAGAGGAAGGAGAAGGTCCGTCCGCCGATCGTCTGCCTAGCTCGCCGCCATTTGTTCGCCGTCTTGCCTGCCATTTGTCGCTGTGTCCGTTGCTTGCTGTTTGTGCTTGCATTAGAGGCAAGTAGAGTCCTAAAACCTACCCTTTGCTTGCTGTGATGTGTGTGTAGAAGATGGTGAATTTTGGTTGTGGTAGATGTGATGAAAGGTCGAAGCTATGGGGAGAAATTCGTTGGCCTAGCATGCTGTTTTCTGAAAAAACCAGTCCGATCCTTCACGAGTTTGTGAGCTGCATGCGACATTTTAGTTGGAATCTTGCTTTGATCTCTTCATAAAAGTTGTAGATAACATCTTAAGGAATAACATACTAAAATTTGAGACAAAACGGACAAGGATTTCCTGGTGAAACGATTTTCCTTTGGAGAGATTAGATCTGGAATTTGTCGTGCTGACCTTTAGTGATTTTGTGGACAGTAAAGTAGCTTTCTTGCAAAAATCTCACTTTGAGTTATTAATGAAAGTTGTAGTGTACTTCTTGGGGTAAAACATATAAAAAATTTATAGAAATGAACAAAAATAGGTAGGTGAAATCGTTGTCCTTTGAAGAAACTGGGTCTGGGAAAATGCTACCTCGACCTAGTATGATTCTGTGATTTTTATAAAATCATACAGTTAAAATTTGATCGTGTGTCCTTAATGAAAGTTGTAGATAATATTCTGAGGTATAACATACTGAAAATTTAGAAGAAACGGACATATGTAGATTGGTGAAACGAGTTTCCTTTGAAAGAAGATAATCTGGAAAAATGACACCGAGAACGGGGGGAATTCATCGTCTATATCTGTTAATATAGAACGATTTGGGGTTCAATTTCTTCATGAGATATTTACCTTTAGGACTTTTATATAACATATCAAAATTTCATAATTTTCTGAGTTCAATTGGATATCTAATTTAAATTACTTCCGAAACTGTGCAAGCAGAAGTGTTAAAACTTTGAAGACTGTGATGCATGGACCGTACTGTTTTGTGTGAGATTCTTTTGGTATGGTGTTTTTCATGAGATATCTGCCTTTAGGTCTCGTCTATAATGTGTCAAGTTTTCAGAATTTATTTATACCATTTACTAATTTTTCTAGAGTTTTAACCAAAGGAGTGTATTCTGTTTTGTTTAAAAATTGATGTGTTTTCATAAATAAATGAATTTTTCCATGTGATGCAATGCTTTGAGTGGTTGATCTTGCTGCATATGTGATGACATATGGCATGTTATATGACATCAAAAAGCTGGTTGAGACTCTTGATATTGATGCATCAAATGCCATTCGTATGTGAATATAAATTGAGATAATAACAAGACCGTCGGAGGTGTGAGCCGACGATGCCTCGGGAGTTTCGAGATGCCTAGAGGGTGTGTGCCGGATGTCCTCGGGAGTTTTGGGATGCCCGGAGGTGTGTGCCGGAAGCCTCAAAGGTGTGTGCCGGGGGGATACCTCGTGATGCTAGTTGGGGTACGAGATGCCCGGAGTGTGTGCCGGATGCCCGGAGGTGTGTGTCGAAGGTTCCTCGTGATGCCAGGTTGGATGCGAGCGATAAATTAAGAGATGCAAACACTGGTCCCTGGAAAAGATAAAAATTGAGACTGTATCATGCGCATGGATGTGTACATATGGCATGGTGATATATGCATGGCTGCAAGGTAAAGTATGCTTGAATGCATGAATGATATGTGCTTTATTCATGATACCTTGATTGTTCTATTTGATGCACTGTGTAGTGTGGCGGATCTTTACTGCTGAGTGGTTGTACTCACCCCTTTTGACGATTAACATTTCAGATTAGAAAGATGCATCTTTCACCAGTTGTGTGTGGTACCTTCTATGGCATACCTACTGACGTCGAGGTGGAGTGCACCGAGCATTCCTGTATTAGTATACCTGGTTTGGAGTATGTCCGAGTTCGAGTATTAGTGATGTATGACGTGGGTTTAGCTGATGGCCCTATCATCCAAGAGTTTTTGTCCGTTCATGTTCGACGCAATGGGGTGATGCTAGGGATGTTACCGCTGCCGCCGCCGCCCGATGCACCGGGTTGTGTGTGATAGCACGTAGGACTGGTGGGAGCTGATGTTTTCTTTTTGGGGATAGCCGACACTTGCCAATGGAGGGATGTACATGTTTCGTATAGGGTCGAGTTCTCTTTTGGTTATAGCCAAGTATAGTTAAAAATCTTGGCCTTTTTATTGTATCGACCTGAATGTCCATCATGAAAATATAAATAAAAGTGAATCGGCTTTATCTTTTCTTCTGGTGCGTAGTTGGTGTGCATTGCATTATTGTTATTGGAGGGAGAGATGGTGAGACTTGTTTATGCTTCCGCTGATGAACTACACTGGGACCTTTACAAAAAAAATGGAAAAGTATTATACTGATCAACCCCTATGAACTATGATTTCACTTAAATTAAAAAGTTACTTTACTGGTATGTAGTAGGATGAGTGACAAGTAATCTGTGGCGACCCTAACGGTTTGGGGGCCGTCGAGGGGTGCCACATTAGGTCCTTTTAATAGGTCAATCCTAAGCTTAGGAAATACCTTGTTAATATCATGGACCAAGTGAGTCATGCGCCCAAGCCTTGGTAGGTAAACCGACCATATGAAATTATTTTTTCGGATGAAGAGTTCTCTTCCTGTCACACCCCGAACCTCGAGTGCGCCAACATCCCGCCATGGTCATGCAGATGCGACATTCCCAGGTAGTGTCGCCGACCCCAATTTTTATTATTAATGCGCAAGCGGAACGTGCTAAGAAACCCCTTACCAAAACAAAAAAAAAAAACATACGGGATAGAACAGCAGGAACATCAATTCAAAATCAAACGAACATACTTTCATACATCATCATCAATCCAGGGTTTACATACACCAATAGGATCCAGAGACTATGCACCAAAAATGGGTCCGAGCTTATGTGCATCAAAAAGGGGTTAGCCTACACAACATGGATCAGTCCGCCAAAAAGTAAAGAAACAGTCATAGGACTACTGGTCGGCCCCGTTCGACGATCCCACGTCCTCAAGATCTGTCACCCAAGAGGCCGGGGGCGAAGCGTTGATCACTCGACCGTCGGGAAGATCTGCCACACCTTCACCCAAAATGGCGTTCATCACCGCCAACAAAATGTCCATGCTATCAAGGGGGCCAACCCTAACGCCATTGACCTCAGAACGAAACCAAGCTCTAAACGAATACGGTACTCTGATATCCACGTTCACCTGGACCCAGATAAGGGACCTAACCAACTGATAGACCCAAGGACTTCTAGGGTCAGGAGCACTCTCAGTCGTCTGCTCAATCTCCGTCGGCAGGCCACTTATCTCCGGGGGTACCGCCATCTACGACCTTGAAATATTTTCCCCAAACCGGGATGAGACTTTGTCTCAGCAAGTTCACCCCTCCTAAACCCCTATTAGAAAGAAAATATGCCCCGGAGTAGTCTAGCCACACAGCATAGGAGACTTACCTCTCCTTCTTGCCTCCCTGCAGGTTAGTACAATTCATATCACTCTAGCACAAGTAATAATAAGAAGGTAAACTATTGGAACTCAATCAATTTCTGATATAGCTAGTGCTAGTACCTAGAGGGGGGTGAATAGGTATATAAACGATTTTTCGCACAATACTTAGACAATTGAGTAATTGCAGCAAATAACATTCAATCGTAAGACTCGGTGAATGAAAGAGAGAATTAAACACGAGGTTTATAGTGGTTCGGCTTGATTCAAGCCTACGTCCACTCTTCGCACCGACGCCAATCGGCTGGATTTCACTATGAACAAAGAGATGTTACGGCGTTGATCTTCCTTGACTTCCGGGTGTAGATGAACTACCACACTCACTCAAGGTATCACAAAGTATAGACACTCTCGTATACAATTTCGCTCGATCGTATCGACTAATAATCAAGGTGTTTCGGACTGGAATTTCTCTATCGATCACACACTTGAACAATCGAGACGTCTTCCTTTTATACTCCTTTATGCCATCATAACCGTTGGCACTTACTAAAGGAATTCCTCCAATCTACCCGTTGGACGGAATCAATCAAGAAGATCATCCGAGCTATTAAAGGAATCGACGATAGCCCATCAATCTGTTCGCCCATACAATCGGGATCTTGGTTTCCATGAATAGAACCTTCCAAGAATACTTCGTCGATTATCGGATCTTCAATTGATCTAGATACGAATCAAAGAATCCGTTGTATATGTCCAGCCAAAAGATCTTCTCCGAGAGATCAAGATGAAATCCTTAACCATAATCCTCGATTTGGATTTCCTTCGACACCGAATTAGATAGACTTGTCAATGAGAATAATTTTGAGTCTTAAGTCTTGAGTCTTGAATCTTGAGTCTTGAAATATGAGTCTTGAGTTCTCCGAGTCTGGTGGTCGAAAGTCTTCGGACACAAATAACCGTACTAGACGATGGAAACGTTTTGTCGGCTTCAAAATCTTCTAGAGCGATTTCTCCAACAATCTCCCCTTTTTGATGATGACAAAACTTTCCCGTAGATTTGAACAACCTTGACCCGCAAAAACACATTTCTCAAGCAATATGGCTATCTCATAAAGATTTAATAAACAACCAGACTCTGCATCCACAGAAAATTGGTTAGACTCTCATGAGTAATACCATATAACAATACTCGATATAAATGCCAACAGTCAAGCATCACAATCATCACAATCCACAGCCAAATTCAGTCCGTACTCAAGTTCACACAAGTCATACTCAAAAACTTAAAAACTCACAATCACAAAACAAATTTAAAATCAAGGATTGAAAAAGATGGTTGGAAAAAGATGGTTGGTTCAAATTTCTTCTCCCCCTTTTTGTCATCGGTAAAAGGTGAGAAAAGAGTCATGTCTCGCTTGGGAATGCGCACGATCCGGAATTCTCCCATGGACTCGTACTATGCCTTCGAGCCTCTTCAAGTCTTCCCTTAATTTTGCTACCTCTTCTCCTTTGGCATTAGCTTGAATCTGCAGAGCAAGGTCTTTCATTCTCGTCTTCCGGGGGTAATCAAGATTCTTGGCCAGCATTCTTGATGGCTTGAATTTCATAGTCCGAGCATAGATTTGTCCCCGCATTTCCAGAAGAATATCAAGAATACGATGAAAATCTGCGGAATTGTCGATCCGTATACTAGCATTTACTTTCTCGGATGGAGTGAATGCGGACGATGGCGCTTCGTATGACCTTGCAGATTTGATGATGTATCATGATGATCTTCGGGTAATGGAGAAGCATGAGGTGAGGATTTTTCTTGCTCCCCAACTCCCCCGTCTCTAAGACATCAAAATCTTGCTCGTCAACTCCCCTGTCTCTAAGACATCAAGATGGGTGGAGTGATGATCATGCTCTTCCGTTCCTTTTTCTCCGCATTCAGCAGCAGACTTTTCTTTCTCTTCTTCTCCTTCTTCTTCATCTTCTTTTTCTTTCTCTCTCTGTTCTTCTTCTTCTTGAGCTTCTATCTCTTTCTCCTTTTCTCGCAGCTCTTCTTCTCTTTGCTCAGACTGAAGTTCTGTTGATCGAGATACAGAACGTCTAGTCCTTACCAGTGCAGGAATAGAGTGATCTTCATCGTCTTCTTCATCCTCCAAGATGAGAGATCTTCTCTTTTTGGATGGAGCACGAATGGGCTCCTTCCCTTTTCTCTTTGATGCGAAGAGAGCGGAGTTTTCACCTTGAACTTTGCCATTTCCTTGCTAAGTTCTTTCGGATGCATCTTCGTCAACATGTTTAAACCTACCACCATTTTATCGCACGGTCTAACACGAGAGAGTGTGTGGCGGTTCGATATTCATGTGTCTCAAGATCTTTGTCACAAGATTTGGATAAGGCAATTGTCCCTTGTTCTTCGACATTGCTCTGTACATATGGAATAGAATAGTATGAGGCGAGAGAACTTCTTCCCCGAGTTGATTGCATACATCAATTTGGCTTCCGAATTGGATACATCGATCTTTGATGTAGACTTTGGCCTGATGCGATTGATCACAATTTTATGCAGCACAATATTGATGGCACTCATCTTCGAGTAGGTAATCTTCGCCTCTGTATCTCTGTTTTTGACAAGATCCAGAGTAGCACGAGCAATCGAGACTTTGATTGGTTGATAACGTCCTCGTTCAACACCAATTATGTCCGCCAGTATGTCTACATCAATCACATAATCCTGATCTCGAACACTGAATGATATTCTATTCGCATCAAGAAAACTTAGATTTGAATAGAAATAAGCAGTCAAGTGTGCATAACCATCGTAGTATCGTGCAAAACTGCTCAAGTTGAAGCAATTCGAACTTTTCCCTTAAGTTCACATTAATTGCATCCAGAAATCAAAATCAACACTCCCGGGGTTTATCACTCCTCGTTTCAACAGATCAAGAACAGCTTCTCCCGATCATTCGATCTAAACAACTCCATCTTCTTTCCCTTCACATTTGCAGCAATGCCCATTCTCGGTTGAAAATCACTAAACATTTTATCATCTTCGTTCCCCTCATTAGGAATCGGTCCCCGAAACCCGAGGGTCACTTGGAATGTTCGCAAGTGATTCTTCAGCCTTACCTTTGGGAGCAATTCCCAATTCCTCCATTCGCTTCAAAAATCTGTACTCATTCCCATAATTCTTATCTCTAAGAAAAGCATCTATATAATTCAGAGGAGAACCGAAACCTTCAATGCACGATAGAGCATGTAAATAAATGAGGGTTTTTGTGCTCTCACTGGTTCGACGTCCTCTAGAATGACTTCCTCCTGATGATGACCCGCACCTTGTGGGGTAGATGGTGAGTGATGAGGTGGAGAGGGAACAGGACTCTGTTGCTGTCTCGACAAATCATCTTCCTCGGTGAGATCGAAGTGCGTAGGTCCCTCTTTCATTCTCTGTGGACCCCTGCTTGCTATCCTTGACGACTTTCTCGAAGAAGACATCTTTTCTTGTCAATGGAAGATTCCTTCACTCGTTTTCCCAAGGAAAAATGACAACTTTCTCGAGTATGGATACGAAGTAGAAAACGGGGTTGAGAGAAGAATGCCTTTTAGGGTTTTGAGAATCGAGTAAAAAGTGAAAACTGTGTATATATAACTCGCTTTGAAAAGGCAAGAGCAATCGTTACAAAGAAAGGTGAACAAATCGTCTTTCTAAAAAAAGTAATAACTGCCATTTTAAAAGAGATTATCCCTTTTTGAAAAGGCATGTTTACAAAAATTAAAGATTGTATCAATCAAATATAACCGAACGAAAGATCGTACCTTTTTGAGATTAAAAGAATAACTTACGTCTATACAATGAAGGTCTCGAGTCTCGAGAATTCGTAGTCCGAAGTATAGAGTCGATACCATGAAGTATAGAGTCTGAAGGATAGAGTCTGATTGATGTAGATTCTTCAGTCTTTAACTTCTTTAAGCTTCAAAATGTTGAGTCTGGTACGGATAAAATCGAATTGATTTTTCTCCAATGGCTTTGTGAATATATCCGCTAGTTGACTTTTCGAATCAACAAATTGAATTGAGATTTCTCCATTTTGAATATGATCTCTAATAAAATGATGTCGAATCTCTATATGCTTTGCTCTTGAATGAAGGATTGGATTTTTGGTGAGGTTGATTGCGCCGGTGTTGTCACATCTGATTTACGTGCATGAGTCTTTAATCCCAAAGTCTTGTAGCTGTTGTTTTATCCATAGAATTTGCGAACAGCAGCTTCCAAGAGCTACATACTCGCTTCATTGTAGAGAGAGCTACGGTGCTCGTTTCCTTGAAAACCAAGACACCGTTCGCTTCCAAGCAACGGCGGGTTCTGAAGTGCTCTTTCTATCGACTCTACAACCGGCCGATCGGCGTCTCGAATATCCCGAAGATTGAAGTCTCCCTCTTTAGGATACCATAGACCAATGCTTGAAGACGAGGCAACGTATTTAATAACACGTTTTGCAGCCTTGAGATGAGATTCTCTAGGATCCGATTGAAACCTAGCACAGATGCAAACACTCAACAAAATGTCGTCTAGAGGCGGTAAGATAAAGAAGTGAACCGATGATGCTTCGTACAGCTTTTGATCAACTTTCTTCCCTTCTTCATCTTTGTCTATTTTCAACGAACTTGACATTGGTATATCGGTCTTCTTGCAATTTTCTAATCCAAACCTTTTGACAAGATCATTAGCATATTTTTCTTGACAAATGAAAGTACCTTCCTTCAATTGCTTTACTTGAAGACCAAGAAAGAATGTTAATTCTCCCATCATACTCATTTCAAATTCATCCCGCATAGACTTTGAAAATTTCTTGCCTGAGACTTTCATTAGGGGATCCAAATATGATATCATCCACATATATTTGAACAAGTATAAAACTTTTGTTTTCCTTTTTAATAAATAAAGTAGTATCAACTTTACCTTTAACAAAACCACTCTTTAATAAGAACTTACTTAGTCCGTCGTACCAAGCTCGAGGTGCCTCGCTTTAAACCATACAGAGCCTTTTCGGTCCAAGACGAGTCCGGCTTCTTTGGGTCTTCAAACCCTGGAGGTTGTTCCACGTAAACTTCCTCATGGATAAATCCATTTAGGAAAGCGCTTTTGACGTCCATTTGGAATAACCTGAAATTTTTATAGCAAGCAAATGCAAGTAATAGACGAATAGCTTCTAACCTTGCCACGGGAGCGTAGGTCTCATCATAGTCTATTCCTTCTTCTTGCGTATATCCTTTTGCCACGAGTCTTGCTTTGTTTCGTACGACTTTTCCTTTTTCATTCATCTTGTTTCGAACACCCATTTGGTTCCGATAACGCTTTTACCTTTTGGTTTAGATGACAGATCCCAGACGTCGTTTATGTTGAACTGTCTCGAGCTCTTCTTGCATAGCTTCAATCCAGCTTTCATCGATAGAGCTTCTTCTATGCTTTTTGGTTCAATTTCAGAAATAAGAGTTACGGCACTAGACTCTTCACGCCTTTTGGATCTCGTGCGGATTCCTTCATTAATTTCTCCGATAATGAGATCTTTAGGATGACTGGATTTATGCTTCCAGATTCTGGTTGATTTAACCGGTTGAAGACCTTTTTCTTTATCTCGAGTCTTCATGAGTAGCTTGATGCCGATCTTCCGAATTTGAGAAGCTTCTTGAGTTGTAATCTTTTGAGGGTGCGGGAACAGTTCGGACTCTTCATGCCGAGTCCGACCGGATTCACCTTGCATAGAGTCTTGGAATTTGACATTCATTGACTCCTCCACGATCGGCTCTTCTTATTATAGACTCTGTAGGCTTTGCTTGATGTAGAATATCCAAGGAAGATGCCTTCATCTCGATCTTTCTTCGAACTTACCAACTTGATCTTTTGCATTTTTCAATATAAAACATTTGCATCCGAAAACATGAAAGTATGAAACAATAGGCTTCTTTCCTTTGAGTAATTCATAAGGAGTTTTCTCGAATAGGTCTTAGAAAGACTCTATTGATAATATAGCATGCTGTTGAAACAGATTCAGCCCAAAATCGTGAAGAAATTTTACTTTCAATTAACAGAGTTCTAGCCATTTCTTGAAGAGATCGATTCTTCCTTTCCACCACTCCATTCTGCTGAGGAGTATATGGAGAAGAGAATATATGTTTAAATCCAGAGTCATCACAAAATTTTGTAAAATTTTGATTTTCAAATTCGCCTCCATGATCTGTTCTTATACTTGATATAACACATCCAATTTCATTTTGAATCTTTTTAGCAAATTTTTCAAAATACGAGAGTGTTTCAGACTTATTTGCAAGAAAATATACCCAAGTAAAACGGGAGTAATCATCTACAATTACTAGGCAATATTTCTTACCTCCAATACTGGGTTCTCAAGTTGGTCCGAATAGATCCATATGCAACAGCTGCAATACATGATTAGTAGAGACATGATTTATAGACTTGTATGAATCTTTTACCTTTTCCCGAATGCAAGGAGTACATAGATTGGTCTTTTGATATGACAATTTTGGTAGACCTCGAACAAGCTGTTTTGATGAGATTTTGGCCAATTGCTTCATATTGACATGGCCGAGCTTTCTATGCCATAGGTTTGCTTCGTCTTGTATTGAGATTAAGCAATGCGAATCATTTGGTTTTACGTCTAGGAGGTAGATATTTCCATGTCTTCGACCTTGAAAGACGAGTAGAGTCTTTACCGATTCCGTAACATGTTCCTTCTTGGAAGAAAATCTTGAATCCGGTATCACATAATTGACTCGATCTTTGAGAAGATTGTAATTGAGTCCTTCTACTAGCGAAACATTGTTTATTGTGAGATTTCCAATTTTGACAGCCCAAATCCCACAATATTTCCTTTGCTGTTTCCTCCAAATGAAACTTTTCCTCCGTTCACTTGAATAAGCTTTATGAAGCTATTTGAGTCTCCCGTCATGTGTCTTGAGCATCCGCTGTCAAGATACCATTTTATCTTTTTCTTGACGGAGACTCCGCATTCAAATGAAAATCTCAAGCTTTCTTTGGTACCCAAATTTTCTTGGGTCCTTTGGTGTTAGCAGAATAATCATTATAAGGCCATGCTTTCTTAACGTGCTTCCAAATCATAGGACACTCTTTTTCAAAATGATCCTTACTTTGTTACACTTTGAACATCTTAGAGCATTTCGACCTACAGATTTTACAAAAACTTTCTTGAAATGATTTTTGTAAGCCTCTTTCGATGGTCTCTTCTTAATTCTTTCTTTTACTTTAGGAAAATCAATCAATGGAATTGTTTCTGCTGTCATTCCTAGTCCAGACTTATTGAAGTAAGGTCTTTGAACTGAAAGAACTTTTTCAAGTTTTTCAGATCCTATTGAAAATTTCCTTGAAATATTTGATAAGTCAGTTTTTAGAAAAGTATTTTCTTTTAAAAGATTATCTTCTTTTTCTTTAAGAGTAGAAACGTTCAAATCTAAACTTTTGATTCTTTCTTCTAAAATGTTTTCTTTTTTGTTTTAAAACTAAGTTTTCCTTTTTAGTTCGGAAACTCTTTTAAGAGAAGTCTTAAGATTAAAACACAGTTCATCAATATATTTAGAGACTTTGACAGGAATTTTAAAATCACTTACCTCAAATTCACTTTCTGAGTCTGATCCAGAATCTGAGTTTGAGTCTGATTGTGCCATCAGACACAGATTGGCATATTCATCCTCACTTTCTTCACACTCAGTATCACTCCAAGTTTCGGCTTTGAGTGCTTTTCGAAACTTTTCAGCTTTTCCTTTCTTCTTCTTCAGAAGAGGACAGTTGGGTCTTATGTGTCCCTTTTTCTTACATTCGAAACAAACTACATCTTTGTTTGGTTCCTCATCATCAACAGACTTGGATTGCTGTCTTTGAAAATTTTGTTTCTTGGAGTTGAACCTTCTTCCTTTTCTATTCAGTTTTATGAACCTTCTTATCATAAGAGCAAGCTCCTCATCGTCCGTATCATCTTCAGAATCTGCATTATCGAATCATCATTTGATTTCAATGCAATAGATTTCTTACCTCTTGGATCTTCGTCTTCATTGATTCGTTCACTTCATAAGACTCAAGAGTTCCAATCAGCTCATCAACAGATAGTGGCATAATTCTTTGCGTCTCTCTTATCGAAGTCTTTATATGATTCCAATCCTTAGAAAGTCCACGCAGTAGCTTGTTCACTTTCATGGGATCGTAGATCTTTTGTCCTTGGTTCTCAAGACCATTGACAATATCTCGTAAAACGACTAAACATGTCGGTTATAGGTTCTCCTGGTTTCATTTTGAAGGATTCATATTGACCAAGGAGAATGTTGATTCTAGTCTCCTTCACTCGACTGTTCCTTCATAGGTGATATGTAATCTGTCCCACACTTCTTTTCTTAACACAAGAAGATATTCATTATATTCAGTTGGTGACAAAGCACAATATAAAGAGTAAATTGCTTTTGCATCGAGTGCTTGTCTCTTATTGATTTCTTCCCCGAGTCATTCCACCAGTCTCAATTGTTTCTTTTCCTCTTTCGAAACCGATGCAACAAAGGAGTGATCCCTTTTTCCACAACGTCCCATTCCAGAGGATCCTTTGATCGCAGAAAGGCTTTCATCTTGTTCTTCCAGATGTTGTAATCCTTTCCATCAAAGTAGGGAGGTCTGGTATTGCTTTGCCCTTCCATCAGCCCTGGTGCCACATACTAGCCATGGATCTTTTACTTGAAGTAAAACACTTCAAATAAAGTAAGAACACGAGCTCGATACCAATTGATATAGCTAGTGCTAGTACCTAGAGGGGGTGAATAGGTATATAAACGATTTTTCGCACAATACTTAGACAATTGAGTAATTGCAGCAAATAACATTCAATCGTAAGACTCGGTGAATGAAAGAGAGAATTAAACACGAGGTTTATAGTGGTTCGGCTTGATTCAAGCCTACGTCCACTCTTTTCGCACCGACAAAACAATCGGCTGGATTCCACTATGAAAAAGAGATGTTACGGCGTTGATCTTCCTTGACTTCGGGTGTAGATGAACTACCACACTCACTCAAGGTATCACAAAGTATAGACACTCTCTCGTATACAATTTCGCTCGATCAGTATCGACTAATAATCAAGGTGTTTCAGACTCTGGAATTTCTCTATCGATCACACACTTGAACAACTGAGACGTCTTCCTTTTATACTCCTTTATGCCATCATAACCGTTGGCACTTACCAAAGGAATTCCTCCAATCTACTCGTTGGACGGAATCAATCAAGAAGATCATCCGAGCTATTAAAGGAATCTGACGATAGCCCATCAATCCTGTTCGCCCATACAATCAGGATCTTGGTTTCCATGAATAGAACCTTCCAAGAATACTTCGTCGATTATCGGATCTTCAATTGATCTAGATACGAATCAAAGAATCCGTTGTATATGTCCAGCCAAAAGATCTTCTCCGTGAGATCAAGATGAAATCCTTAACCATAATCCTCGATTTGGATTTCCTTCGACACCGAATTAGATAGACTGTCAATGAGAATAATTTTGAGTCTTAAGTCTTGAGTCTTGAATCTTGAGTCTTGAAATATGAGTCTTGAGTTCTCGAGTCCGGTGGTCGAAAGTCTTCGACACAAATAACTGCACTAGACCGATGGAAACGTTTTGTCGCCTTCAAAATCTTCTAGAGCGATTTCTCCAACAATTTCACTCAATTTCACAATCACAGCAAGCGTTCCAAATCATCATTATCCACTGTCACACAAGGGCATAGCCTACTCGCAATTCGGCTATCTACTGACATCTAGCCAGGCATCGCCTCCCCACCTTGGAGCGCGGCTTTGTCAGTACATCGACGGCGTTCCTGATGGAGCATGAGTCCAGTTGGCCTAGCCTCTACTGCGACCCGAGCCACGTCACTCTATTGACGGCATTTTTAGAAGAACAAAGGTCCAGTTGGTCTAGCCACTACTGCAACTGAGTCATTCAACCAACACACGACAATTCAAAATCGATCCCTGGAACTTTACGTTTCACTCACATACTCCAATTACAGTATTAATCCTCCAAAATTCGATTTCGGCGTCAAACCCAGCACTTGGGAATTTCTAAATAAAATCTCTATTTTTCACAATCAACACCCAATTTGCAATATTCACTCATCAAATTCAAATTCTAAGTACACAGCAGCGATCGGCACGAAATTCTGAGCAATTAGGATCAAAAATAATTTTTCGAGTTTTTTTTTTATAATAAGATTTTAATGAATTTCGGAATATAATATATTATTAAATAATCCAATAATTTCGAAACATTTATTTAAATCATAAATAAATTTCTTTAAGTCACATCAAGGCTTATATTAAAATAAACCTACTTAATCTTTAAACTAAACACACTTTACTTTAATTAATCACCTTAATCTAATCCACAACAACATAAACTAATCTAACCACCTAATCTCAATCAACCTAAGCTAAACATACTTAAGGCATCTTTAACTCGCTAATCAAGGTTTAGTGAGCTAAACTCACCGGAATCGCTTTCCGACGAGTCTCCGGCGAAGAGCACGACAACGCCAACGACAAACCTACACGAATCAACACCAAATGAGAACTAATAGGGGCCCAAATCGAGCTTGGAAGGGGCTGGGTCTTGCTGGATTTTCCAGCCACTAACCGAGCTTGGAGGGGGACGGCACGGCGGCTGAACGGGTGGAGGAAAAGCGGAGGAAGACCGGCGGCAGCTCGAGCAACAACCGGCGGTGGTTTGGGCGGAGGAACGGCAGCGACGGAGGCTTCGGCGAGGTGCGGCGACGTCGAGCAGCGGCTGCGGGATGGCGGACGACGGCTGGAGCTCACGGGCGGAGACGGAACAGCTTGACGCGGGACAGTGCGCGGTCGCACACGGGCGAGCGGCGACGGCGAGCTCCGGCGACGAACGGCAAGCGGCGGCGACAAGCGGGCGAAGGGAGGCGTCGGCAAGCTCAACCGGTCAGATTTCTCTCTCTCTACCCTCCAATTTTCGAATCCCAAGTCCCAAGGAGCTAGAGGTTGAAGATGATGGTGATGGGTGTCTTTTTGAGATTAAATCTCCACCCTCCACTTGTCAAGCTCTCCTCACTTGGCTCCAACCACCATGACATCATCCCATGACATCATCTTCCACTATCTCCTCTCCCACAACATCCTTCAATAGGTGTAATATCATTTCTGCCGGGGTCCAAATTTTTGTACATCTAATTTCTTCAATTTTTCTTTCAATCCTCTTCTAATGGAATCCAATTAAAATCCACAAAAATTATCCCATGATCCTAATAAGATAGGTGACATGACCGGCTTCCAACTTCTAAATTCAATCCCAATTTTTACGGTTGAATTCAATCTGGTGTGATTTCAGCGCGCCTAATCCACTGAGTAGCTTTTGGGGAAATTTTCTTGCATCCGACCCGAGGGTGATCAGTCCCCAAGTCTGACGCGGTAAAATTCCTTAATTACTTCGATCAATAGACTAGTTCCCTCGTGAGTGGCCAACTCTGAAAGGCGAACTACATGCACAGATGAATTGCCCGACTCAATTGACTGAAAATAAAATTGAGAAAATCGGGATGTCACACTTCCTTGCGCTTGTTGTAGACTTCATGATATTCCCAAGTTGGGATCTGCTAATATAAACGAGATCAAGCCATCAAATTAACACAATGACAGATACGAGGGACTTCCGGTTGTTCTCCCCCCCCCCCCTCCCCCTCCAACTACTATTAAAGACATGGTGATGCCTTATGTATTGAACAATGTAGTCCACCAACTTATGGAGAAAGTGCAAAAAAAAAAAAATATATCCTAAAACTATTATATTGATACCAATTTATATATTCACTAGAAACAATTCCGTTTATATTTTGACAAATCATTGTGACAAATTCATCGAGAAGCATTCTCCCAAATAGTATTGGGGGACAAGTTCAAGCCATATTCTATGGACAATGATAATAATAAAAAAGAACATTCATAATTGCGTTGCCATCTAAAAAAGTTTGCATGGCACCGAATGTATTGATCAATTACGTCTACCAATTTCAGGAAATTGGAATAGAAATAAACAAAAGTTCATGGCACGGCGAATTGCCAAATATATTGATCAATTACATCCGCCAATATATTTCTCTAAAAGAACAAAAGAAGAGGGAAAATTTTCTGTTGATGTTAAACCCATCTGAAACAATTTCATAATCATGAGGATTTCAAATTTGTTTAGTTCACTCATTCTATTCACAGATTTCACTCGATCAAGCTAGACATGATACAAACACATTAAAGAACGTCATCTTTTTCCGACCTTATAAAAAATTTGCTGCTCAGAACACTGACTTTGATATAGAGAACATGATAAATTAATTTTATGAGCTTATGGTAAAAAAAAATAATTAATTCCACAATCTTCAATTGTAATTGATCACAAGTCAGTCTCATATTGCAAACTACAAAAATAGTTAAATTTCATAAAAGTGTAATAATTACCAAAAAAAATTCTGCATAGAAAAAATCAATACTTTTGCTTTTCTAGCGGTGGTTTGATACATGGCGGCACTTAGTGAAATCTTTTGGTGTCTAATGAAAAAAAAAACAAGAGTTGCCCCTACTTCATTATTGACTTTGGAATTGCTATTTTCGAGAGAACCAACTTCGACACTGAAATTGCGAAGCAAGAAAACCACAAATTAGGAATGGGAATTGAAATATAAAATCATTACAAGAGCCACGATGAAAGAAAGAGAAAAAGGAGAAAGTACAAAACAAAGGAGGAAACAAAAAGTTAAGTGGTAACTGGTGGGCAGCTCTCAGTAGATAGGACCACATGCTCTCTCTCTCTCTCTCTCTCTCAACCCGTCCCCATCCAAAAGACAACCATCTTCATTCCATTAGGGCCCCAAGAACATGAAACAACCCCTCTTCTCTCTCTCTCTCTCTCTCTCTCTCTCTCTCTCTCAAGTTGATGGGTGTGGCTAATTTCCCATGTTATCTGTTTGAGGCCCCGTTTGGTTCGGCTTTGGGGAAATGTCCTTGGAAGAAGGCAAATACCTTTGAGGTTAAGGGGTTTTTCGAAATGCTAGACTATTTGGTAAATTATAATTGAAAAGTGCTTTAGGAAAATGCAATACTGTTTGGTAAACACATATTTGAAAAGCCTTTAGTGTGGCCATATTAAGTTTTTTAGTTTTAGTATTTTTAAATTTGCAAAAAAGAAACAATGACTATATAATTTTTTACATTTTCATGTTGAGAATAATGTAAAAAATATATATTAGTAAATTTATTTAAAAATTATATTAAAATAATTTGATTATAAATTAGATGTAAAGTTTTTGGCCTAGGGTTCTTTTAGATTTGTTTTCAACTTTGAATAATTTTTTTTAATTATTGTAGTATTAATCATTTTCGTTAATTAATGATCATTCTAGTGTATTGATAAAAAGTTGGGCTATTGATTATCAAAAGATAAAAATGACAAAAAGAAAGAAAAAAAGAGGTGAACCCAATATTTGCAAAGGGTTTTTATTATTTTTTAAAAATAAAAATAAAATCCGATGAAACTCGTCGTCGATCAACGACGGTTGGGGTGTAGGGAAGATGATCGGTTTAAAAAAAAAAAAAAAAAAAGAAGTCAACGGATGAATATTAAATGTGGATTTGCATTTCCGAAATGCTAAAAGCCAAAAGCAGGTCCCCACTTGCTTTGGGCTTTTAGCATTTCAAAGGCCAGCATTTGGTCAATAACACCCGTAAATCTTTGACCAAACACTTAAATTTTTCCCAAGGGGCTTTTGGGGCCGAAAGTCCCTTTGGGAATCTTGAACCAAATGAGCCCCGAGTTCATTTCTTTTAAATAACTTTTTTTTGAAATAATTATAAAAAAATTCACAAATCTATGATAATTTTATTCAAAACATTTCAATTTGGCTATTTAGTATTTCCCAATATGATTTATTTAGCCAATTTTGACCGAAAATCTTGCATTTGTATGCTAATTTTATTCAAAACCTTTCAATTGGCTATTTAGTATTTCCCAATATGATTCATTTAGCTAATTTTGACTGGAAATTGCTAATGTGGACACCTCCACCGTCCTATGTAACACAGTTGGCATTAACAAGAACATTTTTTGAAGTTTAAAATTTTCAATTTTTAAAATTTTTTTTGTTTTATTTTCTTTTGTTTCTTTTTTTTTCCCCTTCTTCCTTCACTAATTGCCGGTCCATGTGAGGGCAAGCCCAACAAGGTCAACCCTCTCCAAATCCAGCGTGGGCGAGCCTTGCTGGCCCTTATCTGCGTTCGATTGCCCGAGCACTAAGGAAGAAGGAAAAAGAAAAAAAACAAAACAAAACGCAACATAAAAAGAAAAGAAAAACAAAAAAGTTATAAAAGTTTCAGAAAAACCTTAGAAATTTTAAAAATTATCTACATCAAAGCTTGTCGCACCACGTTAGACAACTGAGTTAGTGATTTCCAGTTGAATTGTTACAAGTATAATAGGTTTAGGATTTTTTGGGCAACTTTTACCTTTTCTTTGGGTATGTATAATGCCATTATTCAACACACTATGGCATGGGTATTTTGTGCTCTGTTCCTCTAGAGAAGCTCGAGAACTCACGTTGGGGGTGGCTTGCCCACAAGAATCATGAGCCAAAGGGGCTTCCGTCCTCGCATCGTACTGCTCTTCGGCAGCGGCGGACCGCCATGAAGTACACCTGAGCAGAAGGTCATGAAGTCTTCTGTGGCAAGCTGTTGAGCGACGAGCCTGGGACCTCTTGCTGGAGTTGCGCCCATTCCGCCGTTAGTCTGCCTCCGTGTTATCAGGTTCTCGCGACCAAAAGAGACCTGCACTTATAATGTATCTGATAACGGTGCGTACAGGAATAAGGGAAAAACACAAGGTTTAGGGTTTTCTGGTTAGTCATATAACAATATTTGAGGATTCAGTTTTTGAGATTTACCCCCAAGCTCCTTGAACAGATTGATTACAAATCCTAGAGTATGTACAGTCAGCGATTTATTGATAACATGTCAAGCTTCTCAAGTTCTCGACTTTAGTCCCTCCTAAATTACAAGCCGAACTTAACCTACTTAGTGATCATCCGCGATTCGTACACATCATAAATGGAGTCCACGTCACCTTGTGCTGCGGATGGCGACTTCGTAACTACGTAATAGTGGCTTGATAAGGGAAGTTTCTTTGCTCTTTCTAATCGATGGCTCAAGCTCTTTACACTGATGGATTCCACTTTTATATTCGCGGTCCCCAATCTTTGAGCTGTCTATTTTTTTTTTTTTTTTTGGTCGGAAGATGTAATATATTAGCAATAGGGAGGAAAAAACGTACAACCCTTTCCAAGGGCATCGATACAAAGGATATCCAGCATCGCTTGAGGAGGAAATAAAACCCAGTTGGACTGAAGAAGACCTTTTTCGTGGGCTTTCGCGGCCCAATCGGCGAGGGCATTTGCCTCGCGTCGAACATACTGCACAGAGAGATGGGGAAAACAGGGGATTAGGGCTTCACATTCCGCGAGCAACGCACGACACTCCCATGGTGGCAGACGCTTCCGATTGATGGTCTCAATGAGGATAAAGCTGTCTGATTCGATCTGGTGGTAGGTATCTGTGTTACCTTTTTGCACGAAATCCCTCAGTGTCTGTAATAGTGCCTGGATCTCCGTCTCTAGCGTTGTTGAAGCATGAACACTTCGCGTGAAACCATTTGTCATTCGACCTATGTGATCGCATGTGATGCTTGCAATCGCCCCTAGCTGAGTTGGACTGCGAAAAGCTCCATCTAGATTCACTTTTATAACTCCTTTCGCTGGTGGTTGCCATATGGTGTTAGGGTTTTGTCGACTGAGCTCCGCAAGTGTCTGCTGCTGGTGAGATTGGATAGACAGTTTAGCAAGATTTAATGCTGAGTCGATGAGAATATTCGGATGGGTCCGTTGCTGGCGAAACAGAAAACAATTCCGAGCCTTCCATAGTTGCCATAGTAGAGCAATTACCTCAAAATCTGGTATGTTTCCCTGCCGCTCTATAATGTGTGTAATCCAGATCTCAATTCGATGTGTTGGGTGACTGGAGATTGCAATGTTAACTTTAGAGTGCCGCCATATAGGATGTGTTGAAGGGCATAGGAGAAATAAATGTTATGGGGTTTCTGGGATATTGGATGAGCAGAGCTTGCAAAAAGGATCTTGGATAATCCGTCTTTGGAATAGGTTGGCCTTGGTAGGTAATGCATTTTGGCATAATGCCCATAGGAAATTGCGAATCTTTGGAGCTGTCTTGGTTTTCCAAATTTGTTTCCAAAGTTTTGTTGGGGGTGTATAAGAAGAGGATGGCTGAAAATGTAACTTACTGGGTGCTGATTGTTTAATATGATGATATCCACTCTTAACAGTGTAGTTGCCGTCTTGTGTGGCTGTCCAGCAGAGTTTGTCCTCAGATGATGTTGTCCATAAATTTATGGCTAGAATTTCCTCAACTATCTGTGGTTGAAAAGTCTAATTAAGAAGCTCTGTATTCCATGCATTCTACTCAGGAATAATGTACCATGCTACCAGCTTAGGTTCCTCCCTGTTAACGAGTCCTCCGAGAATACCCATGCTAAGCCATTTATCCTCTCTAGCACTAATTGATTTTCCATTGCCAACAGACCATTGAAGTCCATCTAGAATAGAATCTCTTCCCATAAGGATACTTCTCCAACCCCAAGAAGGCCTAGTTCCTTTATCCGCTTTCCATAGTGTTGTAGAGTGAAAATATAGAGCTTTAAAGACACCACCCCATAAAGATTGAGGATCATGATAGAGTCGCCAGGCTTGTTTCCCTAGTAAAGCTTTATTGAAAGATATTAAGTCTCTAAAGCCCATCCCTCCCTTCTCCTTGCTCTCTTTCAGAAAATCCCAATTTTTCCAGTGACTTCCAGCTCTGTTACTGTTGTTTCTCCACAAAAAACGAGCTATCTTTTTCTCAACAGCTTTACATATGGAAACAGGAACTTTAAAAGTCATCATAGCATACTGAGGTAATGCCTGCACAACAGATTTCAACAGAACTTCTTTGCCTCCTTTAGAAATTAGGCTTTTTTTCCATCCCTCAAGCTTAGCATTGACCCTAGCCAAAATCCAAGCAAACATATCCCGTTTTGAGGACCCCCAATTAGAAGGCAGACCTAGATATTTGCCAGTTTTATCCATCAAAGGTACCCGGAGTTCGCTGGCTAGGTTAGTCTTTAGAGTAGGAGGGCAAAACTTGGTAAGAAACAAACTTGATTTATTTCTATTAATAGCTTGACCTGTGGCTAGGCAATACTGATTCAGAATACTTGCTAGATTTTGACATTCTCGAACCGTTCCATCAATGAAAAAGATAGCATCGTCGGCAAAGAATAAATGGGATAATGTAGGACACCAAGGTTACCCATATCAAGCCCTTGATGGATAAGGTTGGACAATAGATTAGCCAGTAGAATAAACAGGTAAGGAGAGAGGGGATCACCTTGTCGAAGTCCTCTTGATGGTTGGAAATAGGGAAGAAATTCACCGTTAAACTTAACACAGAGAGAAGTTGTAGTAATGCACTGCATCAGCCAATTAATCCAGCACTCATTAAAACCCATTTGATGAAGATAAGCTTGTAAAAAATCCCACTCCACCCTATCGTATGCTTTCTGCATGTCCACTTTAAGGATCCCTTGAAATCGTTTCTTTCTTTTTCGCACCTTTAACTGATGGATAACTTCTTGAACAAGCAGGACATTGTCTTGTATCTGCCTCCCGAATACAAAGGCACTTTGTTCTTTACAGATTAATGCTGGCAACCAAGGCTTTAAGCAATTTGCCAAAACTTTGGAAATGATCTTATAGATAAAATTGCATAAGCTGATAGGGCGAAATTGATCTAATCTCTCAGGGTTTGGGACCTTTGGAATAAGAGATAGGGCTGTTCTGTTTAAGTCTGTTGGCATTTTACCTGTGATGAAGAAATTCTGAACTGACTCCAGGGTTTACTCTCCGCCGCGAAGCGGCGCACGGAGGTTCCCTGGGTCACCAAAAAAAAAAAAAAATTCTGAACTGTATGGAAAACATCATCCTGAATTAGATCCCAATAATTATGATAGAACAAACCATTCAAACCATCGGGTCCAGGGGCTTTAGTGGCTCCTAGTTGAAAGGTGGCATTCTTGACTTCCTCTGGAGTAACGGCAACTGTTAGAGTTGTATTCATAGTTTCGGTTACCACCTTAGGACATTGCAATAAGATCGGTTCAAAGGCTCTCGGACCACAGGAAGTATAAAGCTTTGTGAAGAAAGATAGAGTCATAGTTTTCGGTTGATCTGGGTCTCGAGTCCATTCTTCATTCTCAGTCTTCAATATACTGATTCTATTCCTTTTTCTTCGTTGTACTGTAGTGGCATGAAAGAATCTCGTATTTCTGTCCCCCCATCGCATCCATCTGATTCTGGAACGCATCCCCCAATATTGTTCCTCCTGTGACCAACTCTGCTGTATTTGTTTTTTCAAGTAACTAACCTGCTGTTCATCATAATTACAAGCAGGTTGATTTGTATAGAATTGAAGTTGCTGCTGTAAAAGATGGAGTTTTCGATGATTGTCTTTGAAGGTTGAATTGCTCCACTTCGTTAGAGCTGTAGTTACCTGGATCTTCCGAGAGATTGAGGAGTTGTTGACATATGATGCAGACCAAGCATCCTCCACCACTTGTCTACACTCTTCATGTTCAATCCAAAAGGCTTCAAAGGTAAAATTTCGTTTGCCTTTCCTTGTGTTGAGCTGAGTAGTTAATAGAATCAGACTATGATCCGACGCTATCGCTGGTAACGCCACCACTTCAGCTTCTGGATAAGCTAGACGCCATTCAATATTACACACTGCTCTGTCCAATCTCTCCCTAACCAAGTCCTGCCCACTTTTATTATTGGCCCAAGTGTAGGCACACCCCTTAGTTTCCAAGTCCATCAAGGCACAGTCATGTAATACATCTCTAAAAGATTGCATACGATAAGACTTAGCAGGTCGCTTACTAATTTTCTCCCAGCTATAAAAACTTCGTTGAAATCTCCCGACACACCCACGGTTGAGTATTAGAGTGACTAAGTTGTCTCAATTTTGCCCATAATAGTTGATGTTGATTAAAAGTCGCCGGAGCATGTAAAGCAGTAAGACACATTGAAGTGATACCACTATTTTCAGAACAAATAGTGTCGATAAAATAGGGAGTATAAGCAGTGACAGTGAGTGAGATCTGGTCAGTCCAAAAGAGTACCATTCCTCCAGCCAAGCTCTGAGGATTAACCACAAAATTGTTGTTATACTTTAGCCTTCGTTGAACTTGCTGAATAACCGGTTCCTGGTTTCGAGTCTCCATAAAAAAAAAGTAGGTCGGGCTTATCTTGAGCCACTATGGCCCTAAGAGCTCGAACTGTCATGGGATTGCCCAGTCCCTGACAGTTCCAGCTTAATATCTTCATTTTGCACTTGGTGGCTTATTTGGGCAAGCCACCACAGCCCCTTCATAGGCCTTATCAGCCTGGAGCACAGGAGTCTCCATCGACACAGTTTCATCCAACAAGTCAGGTTGAAGAGAACGTCTTTTAACTTTTTTCAAAGGAGTCATTTTAGGCTGTAACCGAGGGTTTTTGAGTTTTTTGGATGAAGATGCTTCAATATGATTGACATTTACCTCTGTGGTCGTGTCTGGTGCAGGGGAAGGAAACACTTCCATCTGGTGTACCGTGGTTCCTTGGGAGGTGTCTGTCACAGGGTAATTGATCGGAGATTTTTCTTTTGAAGTGTGTTGATGCTGCCCTGTTGTATTATTCAGGATAGTTGGCTTTGTTGGAACTTCAAGTGGAGCAGCGGGGAGTAGCAACAAACCAAGCTGGGGTGTTTCAGGTACACATTCTTCTGTGGCGACGTTCTTACTATCAAATTCCTAAAAAGCCTGCCAATACGGGCTATGTTCTCTTACCTCAGCTCTTAGCCACTGTCCATGATACATCGTATCCCGCCCTTCAAACTTTGCCTCCTCATAAGGGATAGATTTACAATAGGATGCATAGTGGCCCAAAACACCACAGGAATAGCAATAATGGGGCAAACGTTCATAACGGAAGTCAAGCCAGATATATTTCCCTTCCACTCGAATAAGTTTACCCGGCTTTAGAGGTTCTGATATACTTAATTCAACCTTCGCTCTCACTGCTTTAATGGATGATCCCTCCTTCGTATCGATACTGACTTCCATAAACTGACCGACATCCCTAACAACCTGTCTTATGAACTGCTCAGTACTTCGTTCCAGAGGTAATCCGAATATTTGCATCCAAAACACAGACGTAGTAAAACTATAGCAATGCAGAGGTGTATTAGGAACCCAGGGTTTTAGCATAAGTAGATTATTAGAGAAAGACCATGGTCCATACTGAAGAACACGATGTTTCGCCTCCTCGGAGGTAAATTTGAATACATACATGCCTTCTTCTCGCTGAGATATATCCACATTATCTATTCGCCAAGCTTTTTTCATCGTTTGTTGAAAAGCTGGGAAATTGACAGAGGTATTAGCAAGAAGTTTGCCAACCAGCATCAACTTACATTCTGCGATTGTGTCTTCAGATGGTGCTTCATCCCACTCGTCAAGTTGGCTGGGGAGACCAAAGACGGCCCAATCTACTACATAAGGCAGACAGCCGAGCTTCCTCAACCGACTCCGCATGTTCCATCAGACCACAGTTTCAAGAAGAATCCAGATTAGATGGATTACGGAAGGTGTTGCATGCAGAATTCAGGAGAATCAAAAGGGAAATCTAGTGACAAAACATGCAAGTACCATCCAGGACCAGTGAAGAATTGAAAGAAAACGGAATTGTAGTAAGAGGAGCGAAAGTTCGGAGAGAGATAGTCATCGCGCTAAGAGGAGAAATGGAAATTCGAAACTGCCCAAAGGATTTCTATGGAAGAAGAAAAACGGATGAGGGAACCAGAATTTAGCGGACAAACCGAAGCTCAGAAGGAGATAATGGAGTTAGGGTTCAGGTGGGAAGAAAAGCCAAACTACCAGTTCGGTAGAGAAAAAACTCTACATCTCGAGAGAGGACCTCTAACTGAGCTGTCTATTTAATCGTGGGAAAATCAATGTAATAGGAAAAGGCTGCGAATGGCATGGAGAAAAACAAAATAGAATTATTCCAGAGGCCAATATGATCCTTATCCCCATTGCCGACCAAATCGTGTACGTGCAATTTAGTCTGTCGTCAACAGGAGAATTATTCAATTTTTTTTTTTCGGTTCGACTATCCTTTGATTTCCTGATATAGTTTGGTTTCATATTTTTTTGTTTGAAAAGCTGCTTTTCACATATAGAATCGGGCCATCATATTGGATGGATGGACTAGTCATGATTTCTTTTTCTTTTTTTATTCCGAAGCAAGCTATAATTAGTAAAATATTTTTTCACGGGTTTAAATACCAACTTGGGCTTTAAATCAAACCATGTAAGGTTGGTGCGGAAAGAACGGCAATTTCCTAGTCAAATGTTGGAGACAGCTCGAGAAAGTTTCCATTTAAGAGTTTAAAATAAATATTCTCCAAGGAAGTGGTATTTGTCCAATGCCATTGATGAGCAGAATGTGATCTCCTGCTTGGTGGCTTCCAATGGAATTTATGGAGAATTTTCAGGAGTTCAAGTGCTGATCGTGAAGTGCATCCATGAAAGAACGAGTTCGTATTTGAAGTTAATAAATCTCGTGATGACATTTGTGCACTCATTTGTGAGAAGAGATGGGAATTAAACATTGTTTGAGTTATTAGGTGTGGTTGAAGGCTAAAAAACACTAAGCCTATTTGAGTGACTCAAGTAAGATTCTAATCACCTTTATATCGTTTAATCTATAGTTGAATCCCATGTTTCCCTCCCTATGAAGTAAGTCACATTGATTGAATTAGTGCATCCAATATCTAAGTTACCTTCTTGTTTTGTTTATTACCGTTCGAGCATGTTTTGCAACACACTTGATTGGCAATCCATACGATTTCGATTGCATGTACTGGCCAACCTTCGAAACGTGTAAACGATATGTTTCAACCCAACACGTTCACCTATGAAATTCTAGCAGTCGCCTCTGTGCTTTTCCTGTTTCTGTTGTAGTACCGACTTTGATCGAGTGTAGTTCTGTTGATGATGGAAGGTAAAACAAGTGAAAGCCCAATAATGCAGGTGACCCGGTGATGTAATTCTGCGGACGTCATGAGTTCAATGCATTCTCTTCCGAATATTCGCGAAAATGACACCAGAACCAACGTGGGAACCTTCACGTTTCGCTATTTAAAGCAGGCGAACTTGTTCAGGAGGCAGTTCATATTATTAGCTCAAGAAACATGGCAGAGCAGGTGCAAAATCCGCATTCACTTCAGCTTGCCTGTTTATCTCATCGATCTTCTCGCTTTCTTCTATTCGATTCTCTTCCTGTTCTTCTCATCTTGATGTCTCATCTAAATTTTCGAACTTAGCTTCTTGACCATACTTTCCCAATGTTGTAGCAAGTTTTGTTATGCTTGCTTTCAATGCTATAGGTCACAGAGATGGTGATCAAAGTGGATCTTCAGTGTTGTCGCTGTTACAAGAAGATCAGGAAAATCCTGTCTGATATCCCCCGTGAGTTCCTTGCCTTTACCTCAATTAATTAATCTGCATACTGCTCTTTTTGTGTCGATGAAGAACAGAGGTATGCATCGATTCTTTTTCTTCCCTTTCCTCTTTCTCAATACGTGCATTAGTTCTATTATGTATTATAGGGGTGTGTAAAACAGACATCTTGGATCGAGAATCACCTGAACTAGACTAAATCGGCTAGTTTGGTTTAGTTCCAGGGAGTGTTGGTCGGTTCCGGTTCCTGAAAGTGGAACCGGTGTCCAGGGAGTCTGGTTCTCCATTCTAAGGGGAAGCCAAACCAGATTGGATAGACTAAATATACTTTTTTATTATTTTTATTTCTTAAAAAAATTAGTGGGTTTAATTTATTATTTTCGAGGTAATAAGAGCTTATAATTAGACAATAAGATATTTGGATGGTAGCATAAGATTTGTATTGAGTTCTTAATTTGTTTCGATCATGCTTTGTATTATAATAAGATATTTAGATGGAAAATGAAAAAAAAAAAAAAATAGTAACCGGTTCCATTGGACTGGATCGGGGGCCAATCACCCCTATTATGTAGTGCATCTTTACCTACTACTATTTATGATGAATAGCACCGAGTGTTCGTAATACATGGAGCTAATAAAACTTTGTGATCGTAGAAGTAAAAGATCCAACCTTCGACGAGAAACAAAACACAGTGAAGATCAAGGTGGTGGGTTGCGATCCCAAGAAGGTCCGACAAAAGATATGTTGCAAGGGAAAAGATTTCATTTTAGGCATCGACGTTTTGCCCCTTGAGCGACCAAAAGAAAAGGAAAAAGGAAAAGAAAAAGAAAAAGAAAAGGAAAGGAAAAAGGAAAGGAAAATGAAAATGAAAAAGACAAAGAAAAAGAAAAAGAAAATGGAAAGAAAAAAGAAAAGGAAAACCCTACAAAGGTTCATTCAACGGAAGAACCCTCCAAAAAACCTCCACCGGTGATAGGTTACCCACCGGTGTATATGATCGGGAAGCTGTATGTTTGTCCCTCATGTCATAATCAGGGTTGTGGTTGGTTCTGTCTCTGCAACTGTCACTGCAGGAGGCCACCAATATGTGCTGATGGATGCGGGAGGCCAGCCCACGAGTGCAGATGCAAGAGGCCACTGATGTGCCATGACGGGTGTGGTTGGCCAGCCCATGAGTGCAGATGCCGGAGACCTATTTACCCACGGTGTTGCGATCACTGCAGTTATGGAAACGTCTCTTCATCATGGACCCTGCATGGTTGTGGCTAAGTGAAGGATTTATTAGTAATTGGGCTTAAGGCCCATCCGCCAAAGTTGGGCCCAGAAAGCCCGGCCCACGGGAATAGGGCCCGTGGAAAGAAGGGGGTATAAAAGAGAAGAGAGAGAGAGAAATTAACGTTGGTTGAATTAGAATTACGTTTTCTCTCCCGCGCGTTTTCTCTCCCAAAAGGACAGTAGGCATACGGCTTCCAATTTCTTCCCTTCAAGGCTTCATCGGTTTGATTCGACCGGATTCTCTTCCTCCATTGGCGTCGGTGTTTAATCTGTGGCTAACAAGGTACGCTCGAATCCGTGGTGTGCTTTACGATCGGTGATACGTGTCGTTTTCTTGGGCTTCGTCTTCCGCATTGATTTAGGGGTTCGATTTAGTGTCGAATCCGGTTTTTGGGGATCCGTTATTCCCAACACTAAGGAAGGCCGGTATGCACCAATGCTGGCGATGAGTGCGAATCTCCCTGCTCACTTATGTGAGGAGAGTTGTGAGGCATTTGCTGAAATGAGGTTTCCCACGACTTGGTGTTTTTTCGAGATCTATGATATCACCACATGGATCTTTTACCTTGCACGATACTCTCTCTTCACTGCCTTAATAAATACCAACTATTGAGTTACGAAAATGAGACTTTAGCATGGTATACAGGATATTCCATTAGATATGTGTTGGCGTTGCATCTTGATCATGCGTGCGCAAGAGGGTTGATATGTTGTATCATAGGTTTTAACTTATTACCCTCTGTCACCTTCGGTGGTCTCTAACGTATTTGCTGATTTATTACTTGTAATTTATGGTTACGCGAGTATCATGGCCGATATAGTTTATTTAGATGATGAGTTTTCTTTTTCCATCTTCTTTTGTACTTCGGGATCTATAGGAATCATTTCATTGGACGTGAATAGGATGGAGAGACAGAAACAGATTATAAAATATCAACAATGAGAATGAGCTTTGGAAGACAAAAAAAGAAGTATACTAAATAGAATTTTTTGAAATAATTACCCAATCAGTTCTAAACATATTATACGGAAGACAATTCAATATTAAATTTGGCAGCAAATTCTAATTTATCATTCCGGCCAATTTTCTTTGGAAATCGCTAACATTATAGTTTAATCATCGCCGATCATGCTATATAACACCACCATGTCAGCAATTCCTAATGAAAACTGGCAAGAAGGACTATGTTGGAATTTCATATAAAGATTAAGGACCAAATTGATAAAACTAAAAAAATTTAGGATTAGATTAGCATTCGTATAGCAAGTTTAGGACTGATTGACAGTTTCTCTGAAAATTTGTCCATGGTGTTTTCAAGAAAGTTTAGTATGGATTTGATTTTATGAAAAGCCAATCTGCTCATATACAAAGCAAAATTGATTAGGGTCATTCAAATTTCAGTTTCAACATTTGCATTTTCGCGATATTTATGAAAACATCGCCAGATAAAGAAGTTTTATGTTAGTGGTGATCCTTCCTCTTCCCGTCGTCCTTCCATCAGGAAACAATAATAATAGAGTTGGTAAGGCCTGACGGTGCACGTCATATTCCTTGACTACGACGTTGCCCAATCAATCTCTAATTGGTTTCTCTCTATTATCAACTTACAAAGCTTTTCACGAGAGCTTCAATTCTCCTCAACTTTAGTTTCTCCTATAATTGTCCTTCTAGCGAACAAGACGAGGACATCCACGTGCCACTTTATGAATCATGCCCAAGTTGAAAAGATAGAAGGAACAAGTAAGAATAGACTAACAAAGGTCGCATCTCAAATCCTACAAAAATAGGGATAATGACACAGTAATCATTCTCTCCATTTGAAGAATGCGGCTTCACATTCAAACCAACATATCAAAGTATCTATAATCCAACAAAACGTATGATTCATCTTCAACGCATACTGAAAACTCAATTACCGAAAGTTTCTTGTTATCATTGCTCTTGTCCTACTTAACACTAATTGAAGGACTTCAAAAACATGGTAAGAAGAATGGTGTGTACAACTACCACTTGGTGATAGTAAATATTTCAATCACCCACAATGTATATTTATCACATAATATCATAAATTCATGATCCCAAATCCAATACATAATATTCGTTAAACACAAAAAATGAGTTATAGCTTATCAGCATAACTTTAAACGTATCAGAAGCACCTATTTTAAATCCATATCATCGAATCATATGTTAAGGGTCTTCCATTGGTAAAAGTCTTTAATCTATCTTTAGATTCATATGTGGTTATTTTGGCTTTTATAAATTTTTCCAGGTTGATTGTCCTATTTCTATGACTTTCTAAGTTGAAAATCAAGATAGTGGACCATGTCATGGGCCTAGGTTAGGCTAACAAGTTTGGGCTTTGGCACAACAATGCAACTGCATTGCCTGGCCTAGGCCCATCATGGGGGTGATGATGACTTCATAATTAGTCCTATCCATCTAAAATTCTTCTTACAATGTGAAACCATCTTTTTTAACTTATGTACAAACAACAATTTCAATAAACTTGATTAATTAACAAGATTTCAATCAAAATGTACACGATTGTTCGTTCGATGAGTTTGCAAAGCCTAGTGCCCCACGTCAGTTCATTGTTCTAGGGATTGAGAAGATCCTAATTATGTGCAACATCTCAATTAGTTCCTTCATCAAGTTACGTGATTTGTTAAACCTTGCCTAGAAAATATGGGTATAGGGTGATGGAGATAGCCGGGTTGGGCCTAAGCTCTTGCCTTATCATTGAGGCTCGGGCCATGAAAACGAAAGAAGAGACAAGCAAGAACGTGAGGGCAAATTCAAGCCTAGACAAGCAGGTTCGGGCTTCACAATGTTGACGATGGTAAGCAGCAATTCCTTTAGGGAAAAAGGAGCATCAGAGAAGAAGCACAAAGCAAAGCAATCCACCTAAGTCAAAAAAAAGACTTAGCTAGCGATCTATGTTGATTGAATGAAGAGTCTACCACTCCCCCTTATGCATAAATCAGGCCTTTTTTTAGACTAAAACATGAAAATATACAATAGGAAAGATAATTAGGGGTTTGGAAAGATGTGAATTAGAAATCTCCCTCTTTTATATCATGTAAAATTTTGTGAAATCACTGATAATTTTTCTAAGAGTTTAAGACGTCTAATGGTGTGATTTGATATTTAAATAATCTAATTAAATCACACCTCCAATTGGATTAAGAATGGGCTTCCATAATTTACATGTTTCTAAGGAGTTATTCAAAGTTTATTTTATCTTTCTTGATAAGCATCAACATATTTTCAACTGATTCTTTTGATCAAAGAGGCTTAGAGCCCTAGAGGTGAGAGAATGAGTACTCCATTTGTGAATCCTAATATAAATAGGGTCAGATCTCTCAAAAAAAAGGGATCCTCCTCCCACCTCTTGATGGTGCAGAGGCAATTTCAACAAATGTCGGTGTTTCGTCGAGTTTAACTATAGTATAAAGAACACTCATGAAATTGTGCAATAAAAAATGATGACAAGACCACAATAACATGATCTTCCCAACCATAAATAAAAGATGCTTAAGTTGTACAGTTTTCATGATTGAGGATGGGTTTTCACTCTGCAAGATAGATTAATGAGTTGCCGAGGCAAATGGGATTTTATTTGCTGCATCAAACAATGGAAACATGTTGGACAACAAGAGTAGGCAGAATGTAAAAGTTCTGACCAATGAAAACATCACATACATGTAAGTACGCAAAAAGTGCTGAAACTTTTCTCTCGAGTGCTGTTGAGTCAAAAAAACTTTCAGAAAGTACAGTTAAGTCCCAAAATTTATTAAATTTATGCAATCAAGTCCTTCATTTAATTCCTTCAATTTAACTAAAGAAAAATACTAACGTGGATTTTTTCTCTCTTTCCTACGTGGTGCTAACTTTAACTAAAGTATGAACCCACTATTTTGCTCTGAGTCCTTTTTTTTTTAACCTCGAATCCTACTTAAATTGAATTAAAAAAATACAAAATGATAATTAAAAATATACAAAAATATCACATTAGAATTTTCTGTTAGCCAAATTGACAAAGTGTAATAATAGAACTTGATTGTACTTTTTGAAAATTTTAAATTCAATCGCACTTTCACAACAAGATTGTGGACTTCTTGTGTATTAGATCCCATACATACAATAAAAATGTTGCAATTACTATTTTTACCATTTTATTGGACTTTAGGGGCTTTCGCAGCGGAGTACTTGGAGCTGAAGGCCTCTCTCTCTCTCTCTCTCTTGCCGTAACTGCACTTTATACCATACTTCAAGACTTTTAGGGTGGAGTACTTGAAGGACAAGGTATACTACAGTTCTTCGTGACACCAAAGTTTTGATCAACTCTAAAGTGAAATCTAACAACTCACTTGAAAAGGCATTTCAAGGATAGAAGCAAATGTCCAATGGGGATGGGCCGTGTGTGGTCTATGCAGCACATCGAAGCTATCCAGAAGTTGGGGTCCAATACCTTCGTGGCTATGGGAAAACCATAGGCATTTGTCCAGTGCGGGTTTATATATTCCTAAATAACGTCGCATCGGATTTTCTTAGGAGATAAATGGCCAATGGTACTCAAGTGGTCTTATTAAATTGTTGGCATTCAAGTGAGCATCTGTACAAATTATGGTACTCCTAGTATTCTTATCTCTCTTTCAAGTCATATGCTTACTTCTAAACCTATAACATGAGAAACTGTAAGCATTCTTCATAAAAGTTAAGTTATTAACTAGCTATGTTTGATATGTACATTATCAATTCATATAAGTGATGTCTCAAACCTTTCTACTGAAGTCTCTTATAGAAGAAAATTTTGTTAAAAAGATCAAAGAAACTGTTGGAAATTGTGATCCAATTATGAACTATCCAGCCTTCTTGGGCTGCTTTAGAAGATTGAAGAAGAGAAGTCAAAGAATTAGATTGGAAAGTCTTGAAGAACAAGTTAGAAAGTTGAAGAGTCCAAGTTGAAGAAGTTGGAAGTTGAAGTCAAATCCTTAGCAGATAAGGCTACTTAATTAGGAAGAAAATCTTGAAGAATAAATGTATGTGAACATCCATCGTTGAACGGTATAGCTACCATTTCAAAGTCGGCAAAAGGATCTGAAATTATGACGGAGAAAGGACATATAGACCCAGCAGAGCCTGTGCGTTGCAATCTTCCTGTGGCAGTAGATATTGTAGAAAGTCGAGGATTTTGCATGTCTAAAGGCGGCAGAGTCCCTCAATAAATAAGCTAGGAATTATTTATGGAAGAGTGTGTGTCGAGGATGCTCCGAAATGCATATCCCCTAGCTCCCTCACCATTCCAACTACATCATGTGTGTTCATATAAAAACTATGAAACTATATGTTCATATTCCATTGCCTACTATCCCTTGAGTACTCATCTGTATGCCTTGCGCCTCGTTCATTCTCACATTAGCTATACCAAGCATATACTCTTGTACATTGCCATACAAAATCATGCTTCTATGCAATAGAATTTTGATAGAAGCATACTCTATACTCAATATGTATACACTCGTCTCACTAATAGCAAGAAGAATGTTTTAACGGCAATATGGATGACTTTCACTTAACGATTTACAAAAATTTTGACATAAATTTTGGTTTTCTTTCCACAATTTTAATTTTGTTTTTATTCTAGTGTATTTGGATTTCTTTTATATTTAAATGTTCTTCAATAGTCATTCTGTTTCAATCTTTCGAATGACCAAATTAAAACTTGAGATCATTATTCCCACTTCATTATTTAAATTTTTTTCAATTGTAAGATTAAAAAAAATTATATTTGTTGATACCTAAATTTTGATTAAGTATTTATAATAAAAATTGCATAAAAAATCAAAGATCAATTATACTCTAACAAAAAGGATTTTTGCATCATGTAGGTACTTTATTATTGCATTTTGGGTAAATATAAAATATTATTATTAATTTAAAGAAAAAAGAGAAAAGAAAAGGGGCTCTTTTCTCTCTATTACATGGACCGACACAAAGCGGACTCTCTCTCTTCTATCTAGTCCACATACAAGAAGGAAGCGAAAGCGCTCTGCACATGAAAAAAGAAAAAAGGAAGAGACTAGAAAAGTCAAAGAAAGGAGCCTAGCCCTCTCTAGTGTGCTGACGTGTAGAAAGAGAGAAAGGGGTTAAGAAAAGACAAAATAATAGCAATAATATAAAAATAAAGACAAACGAAGGAGAATTAATATATATATATATATATATATAGAGAGAGGACAAGTCGTCTTCTTCGGCTCCTCCCCCTTTTCTCTCTTTCCTTTCTCCTCCCTTCCTCTTCCCCGCGATTAGTTTTCTCCGTAAATGCATAGAAAACCATGGAAAATTCTTGAAAACAAAAAATCATGTTTGACTTCTTATGGGGCTTACTTCTCTTATTCCAATTGCGTCTTTGTGACGGATGGACTTCTTTTTCCTTAGTAGAAAGTTGAATCCTAAAACTCGTGATTGATATAAAACGCTGTATAAATGCTTTACTTGATGTTTAAATAAGATTAGGAATTGGAAAGATTAATAATTAACTAATATAATTAAGTTCCCAATTCTAATTTTTCTAGCTGCACAAGAGTGAAGTATTTATCTCGATATTTTACTTGGATTTTTAATCAGTCAATCTCAAATCGATTAGTGGCAACTTCTAAATGAAATTAACTAGCAAGTTAAAAACTCAAATCATAAGTCATGAATTGATAGGTTTGGGAGAGCCTGGACTAAGTTTAATATTTAGCAAGCCATTAGCCTCCGTAGGCGCCTGTGGAAGTAAGTGGGTGCTCGAAAAAGGTGGTTGTGACATTTTCTAACAATAAACTAATAAGTTAAATCTTATAAACTGCTCTCTTATTTTATTTTTTTGAATCAATTTTAAATAAAGTGGACTTATATATAATTGTATTGTGTACCTACTTATATTGATAATTATATGGTATCGCTGGCTAATCAATTTTTTTTTTACCATTTATCTAAGCGAAAAATCAAGCATCTCTGTTTATAGAAAGTAGAATAACAATATATAAGCCCTAAAGCATGCATGTTTAATGATTGATAGATAACATACCGATATATTTAATATTACTGTCACATAATATACTGTTCGTCCTTGCATGTGACAACCAATTTTTGCTACTAAGGCCTATTACGTCTATACATTTTTTTAAAAAAAACACCATCTCATCTTACTTTTTATTAATTCCAAAATTAACCTTTACAAAATATCAATATCAGCTTGCATCCACCAACCATTTCAGCAACTTTAAAAATAACAACTTTTTTTTTTCTTTTTTGTAGGTGATCCTCAATTTTTATATTTCTTCCTTTACAAATTGATCTGCTTTTGCACACCCCTCTAGCGGGTGCTCAACACTAGTATTTAAGTAAGGGAACTTAAATACTTTTACGGCACGATCCTTTTGCACACTAGTATTGATCTGCTTTTGCACACCCATGTGCACGATCCTTTTAGGGCATTAAGATATAACTAGCAGCCACGCACTTTAAATTTTGTAAGTTTCTCGTTCTCTCTAATCACTAACTTCTCGCTCTTTACACAGATGAATTCCACTACTACGTGCGGGTCATCATTTTCCAAATCTAATATAAGTTGCCGAACAAATCGTGTCCGTGTAATTTGGTCGATTGTCGATGGAGAATGATTCTTGGCTTCTTTCCACGGATTCTATAATTTCATGATGTACTTTGTGCAGATTGACTTGGTTGTATAAGTTCTATGCAAGTCGCGTGAACAATCAAAGACGACCTTTTGGAATTTGATATACTTTGATTAAATTATGTCATGGATTCAAAGTCCAACTTGGACTTCATATCAAACCATGGAAAGTCGGTTTGCAGAAAAATGGGGTGATTACCTACCCCAAGCTGGAGACAGCTCGATAAGGTTCTTTCTTTCTTTTCAAAGTTTAAAGTTTATACCCTTTGTCACGTTATCTGATTTTTAGTTAAATCTTGTGCTTCTCTCCTACGAGAGTAGGTAGGTCAAATCTAGTGAGCCATTTATTTCCTTATTTTATTTAGTATCGTGATCGATCACTTGACATCCTTGATCATGGATCCATGCAATTTTAGTTCCATGTACTGAGCTGAGCATTGAGGCGTATGAAACTGTACGGTTCACCCCAGCACAGGCACCTACGAAGTCCCACGAAAGACAATATCATGTTCAATCAATTTCCGACAATGGACGGTAAAGCACGTGCAGTATCCGTTCATAACCCTATCGTTGCCGTAGACAGCAAGCCCACCAGCAATGGAGGTGATGTGGTACATTGACGTCATGAGTGCAACGCATGCTCCGCCTCGTATTCAACGTGACAGTGACGAACCAACATACGTTCGGCCAAGTTGCTTTTCCTTAGTCGAATCAAAATTCCAGTTTGCCGCACACTTTGGTTGACTGGCGGGGAGAGAGAGAGAGAGAGAGAGAGAGAGGCTTGAGTGGAATGTTTTCTTGCTGACTTAGCGGGTCCCAACTGCGCAATATTTTCTCGTCAATGAATATGGACCTCTGTTCTCTTTCTCTAGCGTTTATATTCATCTGTCACAGACGCCCCCTCATCACTCGATCCTTCCTTCACCACTTCACACTCCCGTTCACTCATCTTCGGAGCTCTCCAGATCTTGTCTCTCCCGCAGCTATGGCAGAGAAGGTGAATCCTCCTCCTTCTCCTCCTCTTTCCTCGAGCTCGTCTCTCTTGATACCCGCCAACTCCATTTTTCTTTTCTAGGTCCTTTTTTTTTTTTTTTTTTTTTTTTTTTAATGATTCCATGATTGTGATTCTTCAGAGCAACTATCTCTCCATTTGGGTTATTATTTTGTTGGGTCCATCTTGTTCATTTCTCAGTTTTGCATCTTCCCCTGTATACTTTCTCTGCAAACGATTAGGAGAAGGAAAACCTCGAATTATTCTTCGCATTCATTTGATACGCGTGGCTTTATTGATTTTGGTATTGTTCTTGTCTGTTGCAGGTGACCAGAATGCTGATAAAGGTGGATTTGCAGTGCCCGCGCTGCTGCAAGAAGATACAGAAAGTTCTCTGTGGAATTCCCCGTGAGTCTCTCTCTCTCTCTCTCTGTTTTCTTTTTTTTTTTTTTTGCTTCCCCTCCTTTTAGTTTCAAATTGTCATCATTTCTTGATTTGTAATTACTATTGCATTGGTGATAATTTAATTCGACTGAGTTTGCTATGAATTAATTTGTGAACAACAGAAATCCGAGACCGGACATACGATGAAAAGGAGAACACGGTGTCAATCACCGTCGTCTGCTGCAGCCCAGAGAAAATCAAGCAGAAGATCATCTGCAAGGGTGGCGAGACGGTGCTGAGCGTCGAGATCCTGCCCGACAAGGATACCAAGAAGCCCAAGAAGGTCACGTTCGTTTTGCCACCGAAAGAAACCGCCAAGCAGCCTGCTCCTGCGCCGGTGCCAGCTCTGCCCCAGAAAGCCCCCAAACCTGCTCCACAGAAGGCTCCGCAGCGGCTGCCCGTGCCGCCACCTCCAAAGGCACCAAAGCTGGTGATGGGCTACCCGCCAGGGTATCCAACGGTGGGGGTGTGTTGTTGTCCACCATGTTATGGAGGGTATGGTGGGGGACCATGCTATTGTGTGCAGCGGAGGCCGGTGATGTGCTATGATGGATGTGGAAGACCGGCTTGTGAGTGTCCAGGTGGGAATAGAGGTTTCTATCCTGGGCAGGGGAGGCCAGTGATGGGCGAATGGATGTGGTAGACCAGCTTGTGAGTGTCATGGTGTGATTAGTTAAGATATGGCCACTAATGCACCTTTATGTGATTGAATTCAAAGTTTTTCATGTCAATTACTATTGTAGGAACTTGGTGAAATATACCTAAACCAAATGTTTAGGGTTATCTAGGCGTCTTTTATCATTGTGGATATAGAAAGATTGATAACGTTGGTGGCCTAGTATGGTGGTATATGTGGTCAAGTATGTTCAAAACATGACTTGTTGCTTGCTGATTTCTTCATTCAATAAAATCGAGTCCTTTTCGTGTCTCCTCTCATCCTCTCATTCAGCACATATTCATGTCTCTAGCATGCCTATATGGTGATTCATTCTGTGAAAGAACTGGTCGAGTGCACTACTGAATGACCAGTTTCGTGTCTCACTGCTGGTCTTGATCTTTATGATTTGATGACAGTCATCGGAGAACTCTTAAGACATTAGGAACATGAAGTCACAGCACAACTCATCCTCGCCGTAATGGATTCATGTGTGATAGAAAATGAAATTCAAGCAAGATAATAGCTCTTCTTTTAAATTGCCTTGCAAGACAAACACAGAGGGTGACATCCGGTGCAGTTTTAGTGAATGATGGGGACAAATCTGGTTGCACAATTCGGTTTGTCAGGTCCAACTCTAAACCAAGTTGCCCTAATACTGCATTTAACATCATTCTTGAAGTGCACACGATGTGCTCATTCGGCTTGAGTAGTTGTTCCGAAAAGTGGCCCTTTAATGTTTTTCTTCTAATGACGATGAAAATCGCATCAGGTTCTTTTGATATGTCAATCCTAAGCTTAGGAAATATCTCGTTCATATCATGGACTTGGTGAGTCATGAGCCGAAGCCCTGGTAGGTGGTCCTACGATATGAAATTATTTTTTTGTATGAAGAGCTCTCTTCCTTTCGCTTGTTGTAGACCTCATGATATTGCCAAGTTGCAAGTTGGAATTTGCTAACATAAACAAGATCAAGCAATCAAATTAACACAATGATAGATATGAGGGATTTCTGGTTGTTCCTCTCTTGCCAAGTTGGGATTTGCTAACATAAACAAGATCAAGCAATCACATTAACACAATGACAGATATGAGGGACTTCTGGTTCTCTCTCTCTCTCTCTCTCTCTCTCTCTCTCTCTCTCTCCTCTCTCTCCCTCCCTCCATCCAACTACCGTTAAAGACATGGTGATGCCTTATGTATTGATCTATGTAGTCCATCAACTTATAGGAAAAGTGCCAAAAAAATCCTAAAATAAGTATATTTGTGCCAATTTAGTTCTAAATCTTTCAATTGATTCAATTTAGTCATAAACTTATTCACATTTATACCAATTGAGTCCATCCAACTAAAGAAGAAGATCAAGCAATCATCCTAACACAACAACAAATATGAGTGACTTCTGCTTGTTCCAGTCAAAAGTGCCAAAAAAATCCTAAAACTATTTTATTGATATCAATTTAGTTATAAACCTTTCAATTAGTTCAATTTAGTTATCAACTTATTCATATTTGTACCAATTGAGTTCATCCGACTAATTTATGCTAAAAATTACTAACATGGACGTTGACCGTTCTATGTGATATGCCTAGCGCTAACATGAAAGTTTTTATTTAATATTTAATTATTTTTGAATTTTTTTGAATGTTTTCTTTTTTCTTTTTCTTTTTTATTTTTATTTTTTCCCTTCCTTTTGATTTACTATTTTGGCCAAAATGAGGTCTGAAATGACCTTATTTCAATTCGAGTCCTCTTAGGCTTAAATAATACATGTCTCAAGTTTGAAATAACAGGTCATACACCTCAATAAAGTGTCGTTTGATCTTCAAAAAAATCTTTGAAAATGAGCGATTTTGCATTAGTTTAGGAGGATTTTCGATTATGTTCTTGTTTCAAAATAAGATTTTACTATTTTTGTGTAGGCTCTTGTGATGATTTCTGGACAATCTTTCCCCATGAGTTTTGTTCTAAATCGTTTTGTACAGGTTTTGTAATTTTTTCGTGATTTTTGGATATGTTTAACTAGGTCAAATCTACTCAAATCCAAGCCTCGGTCAGTCTGTTCAGTATTGATCTCTAATTTTGTCATTTTTGTATTGATCTATATGTTGATTTTTGGAAGAACTTTTCTTCATGAAAGTTGCCCGTATTAGTATTTTTCATATCTTGTATTTTTTTTTCGAAATTTTTAGACATATTTAACTAGGTCAAAATCGCTTAGATCTGAACATAGGACAGTTTGCCCTACATTGATCCAGATTTTGTTTTGTGAAAAATTGATTCTACAAATGTGCTTGTTTGATCCCAAATCCTTCATGAGAGTTGAAATACATTATACATATATATTCAATTGATGCATACTTTGCAAAGTCTTGATGTTGGCAAGTGAGTCAATTGCATGAGTTAAGGTTAAAATGTGCTGCATTAGTACATAGTCCAAGTGTGCATCCCTGTTTTGTCATTTTTACTGCATTCATGCAATCACATTTAGATTTCAAATTCTTAACGAGAAACGTTCGTCATTGCATGTTCTATATATAGGATTTTTCGTAGGATTTTTGCATGTCTTGAGATGGCTAAAATCAAGCACGTTCTGTGAAGTTAATGCTGATAATATGTTTCCAGATAAATTGTAGATAACATCTATAACTTTAATTTGATATAAGTTTCATAAAATCTAAAGAACAAAAAGGCACTAAAATCAAGTTCATAATCATCGATTTTATTGAGTCAGATCATCAATAGTGTGAGATGATCATGCGAGTGTACAATCCATCAATTTAACACTTAGTAAAATAATAAATAAATTGCATAACTTACCCCATAGTAACGAAAGTATATACAATGTTGCTTAGAATTCACATTAATAGCCTTAAATATGATTTTTAATTAGCACGCAGCCATTTGATCTTTTAAGATTTTCTTTTATTTCATGAATCCCAATCTACGTGCAATATAATGCAATGACGTACAAAAATGTGTTTATACTAACATGACACACAATGTGCAACCTAACATGCAAATTATATGTCACGCAATATCAATTATATGACTAAAACTATCCTAACATATCACAAATTTAAATGATCCTAAAATTGTAATGACTAAATGACATGCAAGGGATGACCTAATTCTACATGACATGTGCATGATAATTTTTATGTTTTCTTTTATTTTTAATTAAATTTCGAAATTAAAATTACCAAATAATAAACATGCAATTTAAATTAATGAAAAGAAAAACTAACATTCTAAAGTAATGTTTTTGGGATTTTTATTTCAAAAATTCGAAATAAATAAATTTCTTATTCTAAACATGCAAACTATCCTAAAATAGGCAATGTTTTGGCATGAATCAAATCCAACTCATATATATTTTTTGGGTTTTCTTTTATGGAAGCAAAATTAATTCAAACAAAATCATACAAAAAAAAAAAAAAACACGGCAGTAAATTAGGCAAAATATGATCAACACCCATCTAATTTTTGAAATAAATTAACGAATCGTATTTCTCGCATGAGATCGAATTGACCAGCTTTTAACGAAATCACAAATAATATCTCGGGCATGAGATCGGATTGGTGATTTTCCTGTGCAATCGCGAGTCATATTTCGGGCATGAAATCGGACTACCAATTGTATGCATGCTGTGAAATTAAGGATTAATCCCCAATTTAAAAGGCCAATAGGAAAACATGGGACAAGATAATCTCATTCAGGAATTTAATCAAGAATGCAATGCCTCAAATGAGCAAACGAAATATTCAAGAATTAATTTAGATAGGAACTTTACCTACCTTGATTATTGTTCCTAGCTTGAACGGGTATCGGAATGCAGGAATCACAATCAACTTTGCTTTGCAGTGTTATATATATAATGTGATCCCACATTTTCAAACCTACATTTTCTCTTTAAAGTAGCGGTTATTCCGTATATAGTTTATCTACGCTTCGTACCTCTTCATGACAATGGCCCATTTGGTAACCACCTTGATTGGAAACTATATATAAAGGGAATGATCATTCATTTCAAAAGGGTAATTGCAAGGTCTAATGCAAACTATCTTATTTGGACAATATCATCAGTACACAAGGGGATTGGGTTAGTAAAGTGTGCCCATAATTTCACCAAATCTTTGTGAATTTTCGACAAATAATCGCTGGAGGTTTGTTTACATTTGATCTTGTTTTTCTGCAAATGATTTTTAAGCTTAACATTTGGTATCATAGCGTGTTCAGTACCTCTGCCTTGTTTTCGTCAAAATTTTGGTGCATTTTTCGAGGCTCTTTTTGTGAATAGTAATTCGGCCATTTTGGGGTCAAGAGGAAAATCGCTGATTCTAGCCAAATTCCAAGGACCGACCACTTGACTTCGGACCAATACGGTCGCATCACCATGAGGAAGAATGGCCGTAAGTTATTTTGGCATATTGGTGTTCACCAAAGGCTAATTGAGCAGTAGAAGTCGTGATGGTTAAGAGTTCGCGTTTTGGGAAATTTTCATTTGAATTGGGGCCAATTTCTTGGCCATTTTTGCCGAAACTTGGACCTATGTGGTCCACCGGTGTGGTCTCCAAACCCATAATTTATTTTGATCTGAGATGCGCTGTCGGAGAAGTGACGGACAATGAAATTGTGGTAGAATGGCAAAAAAAGGCAAAAGAAATGGGTCTGTGTGCGGGGAGGAAGAAAGTGTGTGGCCCTGTGAGTGCAAAACGACTGGCGTGTGGGCATCATGTGCTCGTAACTCCTAGCTACACCCACAACCATAGGTGCATGTGACCCCCATGCTAGGGCAGTTGCGAGAGCGTGCAGGCCATGGGCCGCTTGCTAAAGAGGGTGCATGCCGGGGGTTGGCACGCGCTTGTAAGCCCTTTTGCCGTTTATTTACTGTTATGCCCCTCTTTTCGCCATTAATACATTTTTCCCTTGACATTTAATTTGCGATTTTGTCCTTGGCCAAATTTATTTTATTATTCTGCCCCTTTGTGCATTTATTTACTATTTTGCCCTTTCATCCCTTTTTATGAATATTTTAAGCATGAAATTAAATGTCCAATGATCTATATGTTTAATTAATTAGAGAGTAACCACACCATCTTTAGTTAATTAAATTATATATTAAGAGCCTTCGAATCATATTTAGAAATGGACATTGATTGTAATTAATTATATTAATATGATGAATTTTCATTATATTAATATGATTCATTATGATGAAATATCATATTATTTTTCTTAGTTTACCCACAGAGATTAAAAAAAGGTATATAATATGGTAGTTTCTTCAAGATGTAATTATGAATCTATTTAAATTAAAAACTTAGTCGGCATGTAGTTTTTATGTTATGTGATTCATATTTGTGACATTTTTATATTACTAAAATATGATTTATGTATATTTTGCCTCATATTTTATGACATAAGCATGATTGTTTGATATACAGTTTTGCAACCTATAAATTTCTTTGAATCTAAGTGTGATGTTCCTATACAAAATGGTGAAAATTGGGGTTGATGGACATTGATTATACTATAAGGAAAGACGAACCACATGCTCCTACTTATTCGAGCACTGTAACTGAGATACCCTTTATGATCAATTGAAGCAGTCAAACCGCCTTAGTGCAATGTTTATAAAAGCTAAAATATCTCTTAGTATCTGTGATTCAGTTACTCAGCATAGTAATGCCAAGACTTTGTTGAGGTCATTGGTGCACTATTTGAGACTTCTGAAAAGGTGCATGCCATAACCTTAATTATGAAGTTTTCATCATTGGAACTCACTAGTATTAAAGATGTGCATGAGCACATCATAAAGATGGGGGATATTGCAACTTAGCTTAAGAACCTTGATGTTGAGATATCAATACAACATGCATGCTTAATAATTAGAACACATAACTTTCATGCCTTAAGCATCCACATGGGTCTCGATTATAAGGTAAAACCCATTTTGGCTTGTCCCATATCGTGCCACACAATTTTACCCTATAATTAGGCGCAATACATCACAATCATTTACACGTGTTCCGATTATTACGACCCATCGGTCACGGCTAACACACGAGTTGGTAGTCTTTCGGCATGACCGCACATCGTTTCACCCCATTGGGCATGGCATTGTCTAGATTTCCCGCCTAGACAGCATTCCATAATCCCGGCCTCAATTGTGACTCGACATCCAAACCCTTGCCGATCATCTGATAAATATTAGGCATTGTCCCTAAACTCCCATTGGGTGATAGGTTCAATTAAGTGACCACACAAGCACGCCAAAACTCAAGCCAATTTTTCATCAATTAGCCTAGTGTAAAAGAGTTCATGCTTAAATAACAAATCCCGGAAAATCTTCACATTTAAAATTCCGGTAAAATAATCATACATGGTCACATACTTAAAATCAACCCGCCAAACTTTACACGCTTTCATTTTAAAACCACATTGCCTCATTTAGCATGTAAAATTCGACGCCAAAAAAAAAAAAAAAAAACATCAAAGTTTGTCATTTTCTTTTCAAGTAAACCGTGTTTGAAAATAGTATTTAAGCTCATGATTTGGGCAATCAACAACATGGCATTACAAGCTAAGATAATCATAATTATGCATAATTTCATCTAATAAATCAAGCATAAAATTCTACTTAATGACTAAGCCGTCATTAATTTCCATTAATTGCGATTAATTACACTAACAACAATTAATTACGACTAATTATAGTTAATTAAACTAACGAAAATTAAATAAGATTAAGTAAGCTAATTGCAATTAATTAAACTAACCACGCTTAATTAATCTAAACACGATTCATTAAACTAACTATCCTTATTTAAGATTAATCTCTATTACCCTTAACCTAATCCATCATTAACCTTAGTTAGGGCTAAACTATCATTAAAGACCACTAACTATCATTAGCCCTAAACTAAATTACCCTTAAACACAATTAACTTTCTAATCAAGGATTATGAGTTAATTCATTGGTTTTGCGATGACGACAAGCTCGCGGTGACGGTGGCATGAGGCATCGAGGACATGGCGCTCCCGACTTGAATGGGAACTCAAACGGCGGTGACAAAGCCTCTCGAGGCTCATGGCCACAAAGAGAGGGGGAGCTGTTCGACTTGGTGGTGGTGAACTAGCAGAGCAACAATGACAGTGTATAGTGTGAGGAACGGTGGATGAGAAGCGGGGACGGTGGTGGATGGCGATGATGGAGGTGATGAGGGTGGCGACGTCGGTCACCCAAGAAGAAGAAAGAAAGAAGAGGAAGAAGATGAAGAAGATGAAGAAAATGGAGGAAATGGATATAAAGAAGAAGAAGAAGAAGCAAAATGAGAGAGAGAGAGAGAGGAATCATCCAGGGGGCAAAAAAAGAGGAGAGAGAGATTTCCTAAGATTTTTCCAAAATCTTCATCATTGCAAATCCAATGCAATCCCCTAAAATCCTCTCCTCTTTTTCTTTATTCCTTTTGTCTTGTAGCCCATAAATGTAAGGGCATTTTAGACTTTTGACATACTTTTTGTGTGACATCCTGAAAATTTAATTCTATTTTCAATTGAATGAATCGGGCTTTTCATCGACACGCCTATAGTGCTATTCTCTGAGTTGATCACTTATTAGATAACTAGTCTATTTGAGGAAGTTATTAAGGGATTTTAACGCAATAGACTTGAGAATTCGAACAGGAATCGACTGCTCGATCTTGTTAATTTGCAAAGGTCATTACAGGCATAGTGGAAAATCTATCAGAGACCGAAGATAAAGTCGATTCGACTGAGGTAGGTGATCAGAGTGTGAGTAATTCCACCAGATTATAAAATTCTCATCAATCGGCACTAGACCGATTTTTCTATCATTTTGGTACCTTGTGCCCGTATTTGAAATCTCGAGATTTTCATAACAACCAAGAGTAGCCAATGGGTTGAAGATGTACATTGTGACTCGAGATAAATCGATCACGGGTCAATTGTACAAAAAATTCCCGAAATTTATCCGATAGGTTAGGTCACGCTAAAATCGTGTTAGACTGAAATTAACCTCGAATTTGAATCTGATTTCATAAATTGAAAGTTTTGTCATGTCACAATTTATTTTAGGAATGTCTACTCATCATTCGAAGAATTTTCGGTGATTCCGAGAGTTTTACGAAAAATCGATACGGACGATTCGTAAAACGAACGAAAATTGGAATTGGCCGAATTGAGGGGAGTTTTGACTTCCAAGCCGAGCTATTTTGTGAAGGGGACTTACAGAAATTATGTGGGCTTCTTCCTTAGTAAAATTGGACAACAAATTGGGAAAATTTGGTGAGGAATTGAAGCTCAATTTGTGAAATTCGTATGCTAGGATGGGGCTGCAACTTTGGACTTCAAATTGGTTTAATTGTAAGGATTTATTCAAGAAAGTAATAAGGGGGACCAAGCATCAATTAAGTAGATAACATTGTTGACTTTTCCCCCTTTTTCTTGGCTTCTCTCACACAATTATGCCCCCTCATTCGGTCCCTCTCAGTCGTGCATTCTCCTCCTTCGAGCGTCTACTTTGCCAATCCCCTTTCCTACTTTGTTTTCTTTCAATTCATTCCTTTGAAGCCAATGCCAGCTCCCCTCTCTCCTCCATTCTTCCTCTTCCATCGCCGCCTGCAACCACGCACGTCCACCATCGTCTGTCCCCTGCAAGTCAACCTTCATCCACCGAAATCTCTTCTTGTTGATTCCACCAATCTGTTGCTCCCTTTTCCTTCGTGCAGCTCCATTGGATTTGCTTCTCTCCGCCAACACGTCCACAAAAAATTTCCCAACTTGTTACTAAGCCCGCTTCATCTCGCTGCAAGCTACCGCATGCCAGTCCCAACGTTCAGCTCACTCGAAGCCATGAGGTCAGCCCACACGTTTGCAGCGCCTCCACCAAAGCCGAGCCCAACAGCCGTAAATTTCTAGCTAGCTTTGTGACCATTTTGGCCCGGTCCAAGTCTTCGTTGGCGTCGTCGCTTTGGAGTTTATCGCTCATCGTCGCACCGCCGTCACCGTGGACTCACCAGCTCGCAAATCTGGTGAGTTTACTGACTAAACTCTGCTTATGGAGTTAATTATGCTTATGGGGGTAATTAGTTTAAGTTAATTAAGGTTTATGTGGTTAGTTATATTAGATTAGTAATTTAATTATCCAATTTTGCATGTTAGGTTGTTAAATTAGATTAATTTGAGATTAGACATGTAGTATTAATAATCTAAATTGGTTCGGAAATTTTCCAGACCCGTTTTGGTATTTAATTTAGCATTTCCGGCCTAGGTATGTATTTTTGGCATTTATTGATATTTATTTAATTAATTTCCGTAATTATTTAATTAATTATTATTTTATGGAAATTAGATCGGGATAGCCGGTGACCGAAATTTTGTGCTAATTGCAATGGTGTGGTTGGTTTATTTAATTGAGTGATATATTGTGCAATTTGAATTAAAGTTGTAATTTTAGGTAATTATCTAATATTGAATAATTTCAGTAATTAATTAGAAATTACCGAGGCATTGGTTTACAATGCCAAAAATGCTTTCAAATACTGTATAAATAGTGGGATTTTCTAAAATAAAAATATTATATCTTTGCCTCAGGCCGACCGTGTACCCACACACAATTATTTTATCGGGTACATTTTAACACAATGAAATTATGCCAAGTTGGGTATTTAATTGAGGAATTGAGGTGCAAATCACAAGATCCTTGGCCAAGAGTAATTTATCGAGGTTCACCTTAGGTGAGCATTGATCGGCTTAGGTGAGCAATATAGATCTATAGCAGCTTCGGTGAGCAATAAAACTCTAGTAGCTTCGGTGAGCACTGTAGATATCAGCTTCGGTGAGTAAAAATTATCTAGCAGCTTCCGTGAGCAATAATTGATATAGCAGCTTCGGTGATCAATATAGACATCATCTTTGGTGAGCAATGATATATGGATATGTCTATCAGCTTTGGTGAGCTAGACTATCTATTTCAACTTAGGTAAGTAGTGTTCGAATTGATAGAGTTTATAGATGGCATTGATGATATGGAGTTGATTGGATCGATTGATCGATGTCTCAATTTGATTTGATTGAATTGAATTGAATTGAATTGTTTGGGTTTATGAATTGTACTAACTTACAAGAATGATCTGAGGCAAATGTAAGTCCTCTACTCATACTTTGTGTTTAGGTAGCCCTTGGGGCATATTTTCTTCATAGTCGAAGTTTAAGGGGTGAATTTACTGAGACATTGTCTCACCTTGTCGTGGGCTCAACTTTTTCAAGTCCTTAGATGGCGGTTGTCGAGGACCCAAAGCCCAAAGTCTAGGGAGATGGAGACCGGAGGATCAGCGAACGTATCTGACTAGTTGGTCATAGGACAATTCCCTTTTTGTTGAGCCGGTCTTCTATAAACAGCCCGGTATTGTATATAAACCTTGCGTGTTTATAAAAAGCTTGTTTTTGATGTGAATGGTTTCCTGCTTTCCTATTCCAAGCTTTTGGTTGTCAGGGGATTTGTTTCACTTCCATATGCATATTAAAATGAATGGGTTGGCGACGTGTCTTAAGACGTCACATTTTTATTGACCACCGAGGGATGGGCACGCGCTCGAGGGTCAAGGCATGACATTTTGTCCCCAAAATATCTTTTTTATTCCATTTTCCTTTAAAACTAAATTATTGGCCCATATATCATCATTTTGTCACTGGATTTGAATTTTCCTTTTCCTGTCTCCAATTTTAATTTGATAATTCCTTTTTCGAAAATTCCGAACTTGCCGATAATTCAACGGATGATGAGGTGACATCCAACAAATTAGTTTTGAAACCCTCGAAGGTTCGATACTCGAAATCGAATCAAATTTTATGGTTAAAAATCGATCGAATATGACTTTGGTACGACCTAAATTATCAAGTGGCTTTTAGGGATTTTCATGCGATTGACTCGTGATCGATAATTTTCGATTTACGTTTGTGTCTCTTCAAATCATGGATGGCCTTCAATTGTCACGTAATCATGAGGGTTCAATTACATACGCTGAATATAAGATTGATAGAAAATCAGTTTATTGTCACTCGACGCAGGTATCGTAATCTTGCGGAATCACCCGCGAACCGACTACATACTTTTGTCGAATTGATTTATATTCGTTCGCTAATTAACTTATAACAGCATAGTATTAATCTTTATCGATTCTAATGGTCGAGTGGTCGATTTTTGATTGAATTCTCTGGTCTTTCGTGTTTTAACCATTTTATGGCCTCACCCAATAAATCAGTTAATTCACAGTTTAGAGAAAAATAACCATAAACACATCGATGAAATCACCGTTTCACATATTTCAAAATAGAGGCCAAATTTCGGGATATCACAACACATAAGAATAAATGGTCAATTGATTAACTATTGACCATGTGTATTCAAGAGGAAGAAAGACTAATTATGAAATCGGGAGAAAGTGCTCATTTGACAAATTATAAGGAAAGAACAAGAATCATGGCAAGCAGAAGGAAAAGGGTAAGATACTTCCTCAAGTTGACATTAAGAAAGAATCCAGATATTTCTTTTGTAAAAAGAATGAAATTTTAGGAAGGATTGTGTCAGATTTAATGCTTGGCTTGAGAAAAAAGGTAATTCAATATCTTGTATTTGTTATAAATCTAGTATGGCTTATGTTAGTCACAATACCTGGTGGATTGATTTTGGATTTACAATCCATATTTCGAATTCTTTATAGGTTTTCAAAACCATAGGAAGTTAGTGGGAAATGAACAAAACTTCTATGTAGGAAACAAGATGCGATTGCATGTGGAAGTTATTAGGACATGTAGATTAATTCTCGATAGTGGCTATGTTTTGAATTTGGAAATGACCTTTTATATTTCTAGTTTTTCTATAAACTTAATTTTCAGTTTCAAAACTTATACCTTTGGGTTACTCTTTTAACATTTTAGATTCAAAGTTCTGTTTTTCATTTTAATTTAAAATCGTTGGGAGTGGTACTTTATTTGATGGTCTTTTTTGGATTAATTTGTCCATTATAATGCGATGCATGTTCATGATAACACTAGTACAAAATGATGTATTGTGAACGAATATTCATCTATGTTGTGGTACCGGAGATTCGGACATATGTCCATAGATAGAATTAAGCAATTGATAAATGATGGAGCACTCAATAGTTTAGATTTTACCAATTGTGATACTTATGTGGACTGCATAAAGGGTAAACAAACCAACGGAATGAAAAAATGTGCTAAGAGAAGTACAAAAATATTAGAAATCATACACACACACACACACATACATATATATATATATATATATATATATATATATATATATATGTATTCTGGATATGGACTCATGTGGTCAAAAATAATTTATCTCTTTCATAGACAATTACTCACATTATATATATCTCTACTTGCATCGTAATAAGTATGAAGCATTAGATGCCTTTAAGGTATTTAAGGCGTGAGTAGAGAAATAATGCGGTAAGCAAATTAAAATCTTGAGATTAGATATAGATGAGGAATTCTATGGTAAATACACTAAAGAGGAATAAGTACCTGGTCCATTTGTAAAGTTTCTTCAAAAGCATGGGATAATTACCCAATATACAATGCTTGGTTCTCCGGACCAAAATGATGTAGCAAAAAGAAGAAACCGAACTTTATTGGATATGATGCAGAGTATGCTTAGCAGCTCCAATCTTCCTAAGTCCTTGTGGACTAAAGCACTTAAGATGAGAGTGTGTATATTAAACCAAGTTCTAACCAAGGCTGTCCCAAAGACTCATTTTTAGTTACTTAAATGTTGGAAATGGAGTTTGCGACATGTAAGCATTTTGGGATGTCCGTTTGAAGTGAGAGTTTACAATCTGTAAGAAAAGAAGTGTGACACAATGACCATTACTGGATATTTCATTGGATATGCCGAAAAGTTCAAGGGATACAGGTTTTATTGTCCATCTCACACCATTAGGATTGTGGAATCAAGAAATGCTAAGTTTCTTGAAATTGACTTTATTATTGGGAGTGATCAATCGAAGGGCGTTGCTCCTAAGAATGATAATTTAGATACTCAACCTTCCACCTCAAGTAGAAGGCTGGTTGTTATTCATAATGACCCTCCAGTTCAACTGGTAATTGAATAATCAATTATTAAAGTTTCACAACCTGCTGATATTGATTTAGTAAATCTAGTTGTTCAGCAATTACCAGAAACTGTTGAACAACCAATTGATCAACACATTCCTCAAGATAATGTTGACACAACATTAAGAAGATCTACTAAAATAAGGAAATCAACAATTTCTATTGATTATATTGTGTATTTACAAGAATCTGATTATAATATTGGAGTTGAGAATGATCTTGAAATGTTTTCATAAGTCATGAATAATGATAAATCCAATTTGTAGTACAATACCATGAAGGAAGAGATGAATTCTATGGCATCTAACGAAATCTAGGATTTGGTTGAGTTGCTTGATGGTGCGAAGATTATTGGTTGTAAATGGGTCTTCAAAACTAAGAAAAAAATTCATTGGGCAACATTGAAAAATATAAAATTAGACTCATTGCTAAATGATTCACTCAAAATTAAAGAAACGATTACACGAGACATTTTATCCTACATCTAAAAAAGATTCTCTTTGTAATATTTTGGCATTGGTTGCCCATTTTGATATGGAATTACATCAAATGGATATGAAAACGGCATTCCTCAATAAGAAACTGGAGGAGGAGGTTTACATAAAACAACCTGAAGGATTCTTCTTTAGTAAAGATGAACATTTGGTGTGCAAGCTTAAGAAATCTATATATAGCTTGAAACAAGCTTCCTGCTAATGGTACTTAAGATTTTATGAGGTCATTTCTTCATTTGATTTTGTAAAGAATGTCATGAATTAATATATATATATATATATATATATATATATATATATATGTATGTATCAGAAGGTCAATGGGAGTAAAATTTATTTCTTTGTGCTATATGTAGATGATAATCTACTTGCAACCAATGATAATGGGTTATTACATGAGGTAAAACAATTTCTCTATAAGAATTTTGATACGAAGGATATGAGTGAGGCATCTTATGTCATTGGTATTAAAATACATAGAGATAGACTTTGAGGAATTTTAGGACTATCTCAAGAAATTTATATCAATAAGATTCTAAAGAGATTTCGGATGAAAAGATTGTTCACTAAGTATAGCACTCATTGTGAATGGTGATAGGTTCAATTTGAACCAGTGCCTAAAGAACAATCTAGAAAGGGAACAAATGAATAATATTTCATATGCTTTTGTTGTTGGAAGTTTGATGTACGCTTAGGTTTACATCACATTTGTTGTGGGAATATTGGAAAGATATTAGAGTAATCTGGATATGGACCACTAGAGAGCTACAAAGGAAGTGATGAGATACCTTCAATGTACCAAAAGTTATATGCTTATGTATAAATGGACTGATAACCTATAAGTAATCAGTTATTTGGATGCGGATTTCACGGGTTGCGTTAATTCTCAAAAATCAACATCTTGACACATTTTTATATTAGTTGGCGGAGCCATGTCATGGAAGAGTGCGAAGCAAACTTTGACTACTACTTCCACTATGGAGGTTAAGTTCGTTTCTTGTTTTGAGGTTACCTCGTATGGTGTATGGTTAAAGAGTTTGATTTCTAGGCTTAGAATTGTTAATTCGATTTCTAGGCCGTTAAGAATATATTGCGACAATTTAGCTACAGTTTTTATGGCTAAAAATGCCAAAAGTGACAGTCGAAGTAAGCATATCAACATTAAGTATTTAGCGATAAGGAACGTGTTAAGAACAATAAAGTGATCATGGAACACGTTAGTATTAAATTGATAATAACTGATCATTTAACTAAAGATATGCCATCAATGAAGTATAAAAATCATGTAACTAGTATGGGAATAGGTCCCATCATATGATTTGTTATTATATGGATGATTTTTATTATATGAAACTCTTATTCTATTGTAATGTTGATTCTCAATTTTTGGTTTATACATTTTGTTGTTAATGAGAACAACATTTATCTTTGATTTTAGAATAAATATAGAGTTTATTCATTAAGAGATGCCGCCACATGTAGGCTGTCATTAAATAAATAAGATGCATTGTGATACATGAAAGATATTACTCATTCTTAGAGAATATGTCACCATGATTCATGAGTTTTTTTTTTCTTTAAGCATAAAGTTTTAGTGGATTTGGTTGGATAATCCATATAATGAACATGTTGGGATTAAGTGGGAGAATATAAAATGTTATCGCACATTTTTTTACCTATATTTTGAAAGTGTAAGTATGAACACCTAGAGGGGGCTGAATAGGTGTAAAAACAGATTCTGCAAAATGTAGTGAAAACATTTACTTTTAATCTGAGTCTGAATAACAACAGACTTTTGAAACTGAATCTGGAGAACAACAGACTTTGAGCGAGATCAGACTTTAGCAGTTAAATATAACTACGAACAAAATAAAGAAATTCAGGGAAGAGAATAAGAACACAAGGTTTATAGTGGTTCGGCTTAATCCAAGCCTACGCCCACTCTCCCACACTAACAGCCTTCTTGGCTGGATTCCACTATGCAATCAACAAGAGATTACAACTTTGAGTGCAAACACTTAGTAGTAGATTACACTATCTCATTAAGTCACTCTTTTGGTATTTCTCTCACGATCACAAACGTTTAAGCTCACAAGAGACAAGTGTATAAATAAAGATCGCTTAGACTTTGAAATTATAAATTCTACGCTCCGTCTTTTTTTTGCTCATCAGTCCTTCATCTTCTTAAATACTCCTCCACTTCCAAACTAGCCGTTGGACAATATCTCGAGGATCGTCTTCCAATCTACCTGTTGGATATATCTGTATCTAGAAGATTTGGTAGCCGTTGAGTGATAAATGTATAATCACAAATTGATTCCAATCGCCCATATAAACATAATCTTGATTTCCATAAGTAGAGCTCCTTCGTATAAAAGTTCTTGTCTTCATGATCCAATCGTCAATCAATTAGATTGAATCAATCAAATCAATCTTGATGTAGAATTCAAACCATATCACTAGCCGTTATATGATTGGAGCTTGTGTTACGTTCTGTCGAATTTGGATGTAAAGTCTGAGTGCAATAGACTTTACAATCTGGGTCTGAACATATTTTGATTCTGAACAAATTTAGCTATAAGGTCTGAACACAATCTGAATAAGTTCAGCTTCAGCATATAGTCTGTCTTATGGTTCTTCATTCATGTTTAGTCTAGAATTTGTCAGAGTAAGCAAACTTCTATATATAACAGACTTTGACACTGAAGTCTGGCAGTCTTCAAACTTTGACACAAAGTCTGAAAATTTTCAAAATATACTTTGGACATGTGTTACGTTCAATCTTCTAGCCGTCTTCAGACTTTAACAATATCTTTTACATGTTCTATCATCTGCATGGTCTTTTACTTAACCATTAAACACGTTAGTAGCCTTTGATTTATTTTGTCATCTTCAAAATATCATAAGGGATTTCCTAACATATTTTCTCTTTAGAGTGGTAGTTATTGGACATGCAATTTATCCACGCTTCGTACATTTTCGTGACAACCGCCCATTTGGTAACCGCCTTGATAGGAGACGGTATATGAGAGGAACAATCATTCATTTCAAAAAGGTAATTATAAGGGTTAATGCAAACTCTCATTTGGAATACACCATCCGTTCGTGAGGGGATTGTGTTAGTAGAGTGTGCCCATAATTTCGCTGAATCTCCATGAATTTCTGATGTTGCTAGAGGTTTGTTTACATTTGATCTTGTTTTTCCGCATATGATTTTTACGTCTAACATGTGGTAGTTGGCTCATGATAGCATCTTGGGAATCGCTCGCAACACCCGTCGGTAGCGAGGGCTCTTGGCTCAATAAGGTTCACTTGAATTGTTGATGTATTGGTCGAGAAACACTTGCTAGCTTAACGGATTACAGGTGATGTCTAGGCCTTGCCTTCAAGGATCACGATGCAACAACATTAGGGCTTAAGGCGTTGGTAACTAGCCAGAAAATCCGGAAAACAACCTGCAAAAACAAAGAGGACGGCCACTGTGCCTTTGAGGATCATGATGCAGCAAAGACAGCGGCTCATCAGGATCTCATGGTAACTCCTTGTCTCATCAAGGCTTCAGGACGGTGGGCATCAACAGTGGTTGAATAGCGAGCTCGTTGGCGTGAGATGCGGGCAACGGTCCCGCAGCGATAACAGGTCTAGCGTTGAGCAACGACTGGTCTGAGCTTGGTAACGGCGGCAGGCAGTGAGTAGGTGTGGCGACACTTGGGGCGGAGCTCACTGGAAGAAGAGAGGTGATGGCGAGTTGCAAATGTTGGCAATGGCGTTCGAACACCCACGGAAGAAGAAGACCTCAATTTTCTCTCACGCGTTTTTTTTTTTTTTCTCTCTCTCCAAGTTGTTAGAGAAGAAAGAAAAAGTCCATTTTTTGACTTCTTGACGGCCTGCCCCTTTGTCTGTAATGAGAACTCTTTTATAGGTCAAGAGTGGGGTTTCTTCCGAAAGGGCTGTGATCAGCTCTTTTATTTTTCAGATGCATGTTTTTTCTTTTCCTCTTTCTCTCTGAAAGCCCATCCCATTTATACGAAAAGATATACTTCCTCACGCCGGTACGCCACTACCTTCAAGATATATTCCCTAAAGCATAACATGCCCCTTCGTGTAACATTATCTCATATCTTTCCTTGGCTTCTTTATTTCCCTTTGTGCGCATCTTCGTATCTTTCCACATTGGATCATTTAAGATGAATATTCTCCTCCGATTCTAATTCTTTAGACCAAATATCAGCCCACAAATTGATTGAATATTGCCAAAAATTCAAGATTGTAATAGAATTTTCCCAAATTCCGAATCTTGCAAAGATGAGCTCGCAATATCTCCTTCATATGCTTGCCCTCACTGGGGATATATGAATGGATTGTATGAATATACAAAAAATTCATCGCCATATCATTGAAAATACCAAATTATCATTCCTCCAAAGTCAATTTTCTGTCATAAGATACTAATGAGCTTGGGCCAATTCCTTTTCTCCATGAACTTAATCCAACTCGTCAAATTAAAACTCAAAGTCATTAACTCAAACCCATTCGTCGCTGATCAAATGCAAATAAAAATAAATACTCCTAGAACTACATGCTATGCATTTTAATTTTAATATTTTTACAAGGGATTGGGTCAATCCTTAATTTTCTATGTAATGAATAAATAATTGGGTCGCCAAAATTTAGGTGTCAACAAGCTTATTGCAGCATCCAAGAGCCTTAGGTTTAACCATGAGAAGAAATGTAATGGGCAACAACGACATTAACGAAATTGATAAGCCAAAAAACGACAAATCATGTAAGAGACAGAAAGCATGACCATCTACATTTGCAATTCCAAAAAGTATAAAGTTTCGACTTTCGCGTGGTTTTTGTAAAGTTTCAATATGAATTAGAGAGATACGAAGGAGAAGGAGCTTCGTTGTCATCATCTTCATGGAGTTTCGACGTAAACTAAAGAGTGGTGGAATTTCAATGTGAACCAGCGTTAAGGAGATTGAGAAGGAGAGGGAGAGGGTAGGATTAAATCTCTTTGCCCTTCATCCTTTGAAGATTGGAAAAATTCTTTTCAAATTTGAATTTGTTCATTTAAAATTTGAGTCCTTTTACTTCATCTTTATTTACCTTTTTTTTTTCCTCTCTTTTTTATTTATTTATTTTTTAAATTAATTCTTTGAGAACATTACTATTAGTGAGGCCGCCAGATACAAAGAATACAAATAAGGACATATACATCGTACTATTGAAATGCATTATTAGATAACATAGAGATTATTGGTATTAGTTGTACAACCTAACAATAATATAATGGTATTCTAATTTCTCATCCTACAAATAGCCTTAAAAAAAAAAAAAACGAATAATTGAAATTTAGATTAGATTGTATTCAAAGGATTCTCCAACTATAACTAGACAAAATGAAGAACTTATACTCATGATAAAATTTGTGATAGGATATGATATCATATCCTATGTTTGGTACTTGTTTAGGATAGGATAAAGTTGGATATAAGCTGGATAAAATTATCTCATGGAGGAGGTACTATAATAGAAAAATTATGTTTCTAGAATAACAAGCCTATTAAATTAACAAAATTGAAGTAATATTTCAATACAAATGATATTTGAATTCTAATTTAAGAAATAAGAAATAAGAAATAAATAATTGGTTTTTAATTTAATCTCATTTTAATTTATATATTCAACTTTAATTCTATCTTATAATATACATTCAATCTATAAATTATATATATATTACATATTTTAGATATTCTTGTATTTTAGGTATATTCGTATAGTTTACTATTTGATAAAATTTTATTAAAGAATGATGGAAGGGGAAAAAGAAATAATAAAGAAAATAATTTAAAAAAAGACAGGAAAAATAAAATAAAATAAAATAAATTAGGGAATAGTGTTGACGAGAGATTTTCACCATCTTCGTTCATGAACTTTTTGGTTCATTTACAATGATATGTTATTTATATCCACATGATATAATGTGAATGTATCCAATCTTAATATTGTTATATCCAAACAGTGGATAGGATATAGGAAATTCTTAGGATTTTATATCATTTCCTATCAAGTTTTATCCTAATTAGAAATCCGAACGACCAAACATAACTATAAAGGTACACACTAGATATATTTGAAAAATATTTATAAAAAAAACTAAAGTATGTTTTTAGGCTTAAAGAGAAGTTGTAAACCCAAATCTGTTTGATCTTTATTAATTTAAATCAAAAAATATCTTAAAAGAATCCAAAACTTGCCTTATTTTACCATAATAATTCCATGAACATAAATTCACCAAGAAAACGAAACTCGTAGTTTTCCCACGGGATGCATCTTCAACGTCTCCGGTCATCAAAAACATCATTAATGTCACACCCCGACTCACTTCGAGCTCGCAACAACCCATGCCATCGCTTTTCACTTAGGTCATTTGCTTGCGATGTCCCAAGACGCGTTGTTGATCCATTCATTTTATCTTTTGATTATACACAAGCGAAACAAAATAAACATTTTCCAAACATTAACAAACAGTAGGGATAGTATAGAACACTCATCCAAGCACACTTTCATATAAATACCCATTACACTTCTGTTTAAACATTGGAAGTTTATATTTACACACCCGCATAGCGAATTCCTTTGTACTTGTCTAAAAGGGGTTGGGGTTAACCTAGCACCACTATTCTATGAGGCAACCTCAAAAGTGGTTACCCCTACATGTCTAGTACACGTTCATCTCAAAGTACTTTGGCTCGAACTCGAATAGTCACGATTAGGGCCTGAAAAAGTCAAACAACAAGGAGTAAGATAAACTCAGCAAGTGAACTCCCTAAACCTTGTGTAGGGAAGTCATTCACCTCGGAAATGCTCTAAACATACGGGTTATTTATCAATGGCAGACCAATAGCAAAGCCTTAACTTTGCATTATCTATTAATGAGAATTAGGCCACTCAACATGCAACACTTTATCATGTCTCCAATTATAGTATAAACAATCACTACATGAGTACACCATTTCATTAAGTATACGATATTCACAATTTAATAATCCAAGCATGAATAACAATAATTCTAGATACCATGTAGTAACTTAAATCTCTTGAATCCTAATCAAAGGCGTACAAACCTACAAATTTATTCGTGCCTTTTTGACTCATCTATCGACCTACATGATATTCTCATGTCTCTAAATCATAGACATGGTCGATTAAAGCATGCATGTGCCACATGAGTCACTAAAACGACATTTAATTCATGTACTTTCCTCATGTAACTCATATATATTCATGCCACACATGTGCAGACTATGGCATCATTCTCATCATATGTACTCAACATTCATGCACTTTACACACGTGATGTCTCGAGAATCACATGGTATCCCATACAATCATGCAACCCTTGAGACCATGCTTTCAAATTATTACAGCTGCTTAGGACCTAAGGCCAACTTGAGGTTTGCAGTCATCTAACACAATCGGGCATCGTCTCACCCCATCAAGCATGGCATCCCATTGACTTGGGGGAATTCTTGTAAGGAGCTTCATTTTGAATTCCATCCGCGAGCAGCATCCCATTGACTTGGGGGCATCCGAACTTAATCGAGTATCGTTCAACGTAAAACACATCAGGACAGGTTCACACCTCGCGTAAAACACATTAGGGTATTTATATGATCACACGAGCACATCATCACGTATGTCCATTGTTATCTTTCTTATTAGCCAAGTTTGAATGCCTCAATGGCGTGCCAAGTGAAGTGTGTCTCCTAATCTATTGAAAATACATCAATAAAATATGTAGAGCACGAAACAATAATCTATGGCTTGACCCGTTATGTTGAGCACTAGCCTAAGTCTAATTCAGGATTAGAAACGATACGCTTTAATATACATCGAGACCAAGAGAAGACCGATCCGACGTGACATGATCACCGACCTAGTACCAAACTTAGCTCGGGAATGATATATCTCAATATCACCCCAAGACTAAGAAAGGACCGGCCCATCATGACATGATTACCAATCTAGTACTGGACTTGGTTCGGGAACGATACGTCTCAATATTGCCGATCCCAAGAAAGAGACTTGACCTGACGTGCTTCATTACACGTTCAATAATCATCATATATCTTGTCTCTAAGGCTCGGAGTGTTCTCACACGTCGATCATGTACAATGAACATAACATATGTATAACAATGAACACATATAATACATTGCCATCATAATCTATCCAATGCTTATTTAAATGACACACTTAACACATATAACTCATATGACATGTCAAACACATACAACACATAATACACATCTAACACTTAAAGCATATCTGACATTTAATGCATAAATAACCCATATAGTACATATAACACATATAACTCATAATCCATATAACATGCTTAACGTATAATCCATACTTGATAAAACGTGTATCTCACATAATAGTATGCCATCCTACTAAGGCACATTGAAATGACGTACCATTACAATGTAACTTATCCATTTATTATTGCATCTTATTATTCACATATTATAATAGCATATTCCCAAACATGATAACTTATTGTCCTAGGCTCGATAGCTTATCACCCACAATCTGATAACCTATCGCTTTGAAACTCGATAACCTATCTAAGCCCAATAATCACTTACCATGCAACATACACTTATCGCATCAATAAATCATCATTTAATCTTAATCTCATCCTAAACTACTTCCAAAATGCAACAGCAACCCTAATTAAGGGCTAGAAAGCTACTCATACCCAAGTCCAAGCTTTAAAAAGTGTCGAGGGAGGAGCGGCAAGGCCGGATAGTGGCTGTGGCTGCTGGACCAACACCGGACAGCTCACAAGGAAGGCTGGTCGGCTAGGCAATGGATGGCCTCCGGGCTCCACGAGCGACCAAACTATGAGAGGAAGGAGGGAGAGAGAGCTGCAGCAAAGGCTGGAAAGCAGCCTTCTCGTCTCCAAAACTCCAACTTGGCCACGGGAACAATGGTGCGAAGGGTGGTTTATGGGTGGTGGTTGTGGTGGTCGATTACCGGTGAGTCTAGAGAAGAAAATGAGAGAGAAATGGGTATGAAATGAGAAAAGAGGATAAGAGAAATTCATCCAAAGGGTAGGGAAAGAGAGAAAGTGAGAGAAAATGAGGGAAGAGAGAGAGAAAGAATTGTTGTGGGAACCAAAGGGAATGAGAGGAGAGAGAGAAAGAGGAAGAAATCTTGCCATTAATGCTCATACTATCACCAATCCCTAAATCACTCTCAACTAAGCAAATGAAAGCTTCTTGAAGAAGAAAAATCAAGAAGAAAAATCCAAGACATTAATAAAGAGATATGCAATTGAGAGCTAGGAGGGGTAGGCTAGGCTTTAGGGTGTCCTTTTCATCTCCTCTCTCATGCACATGGGCACCCTTCCTCCTTGCCATTCCATCCATACCATTTTGTCCATAGTTGAAGAAGAGGGCAATTGGGTCATTTTATCGAGATTGCACACTATTCGTGTATTTGAGTGCAATAAATGCTAAGATCTTGCAATGATAGCTTCAAATTTGGGAAGCAAGGATTGATCTCAACCATGCAATTGACTAAGCTTGTCCTTCAAGCTTGGGCGTGTGGTCCTCTCCTTCTAATGTGAAGAACAATTTTGAGTAATTTTCAAAACAAATGTCATTTCCTTAACAAACAGATTCGAAAAATTATAAAAATTTAATATATTGTAGAGAAGACTTTAAATAACATTTTTATAGAGTAATCTAAGACTAATTCGTTTTGTATAAAGAGTAGCAAATTACCAAAAGCAACCCAAAATCTCGTCCATTGAATAGTTCCAATGACCGTAGAAGAAAACCCATTTTGACATCCAAATCTTCATAAAACACATTGAAATTTTAGTATGTTGTAGATATAAATGTTCTCTATAACTTTTTTGAAGGAAATATGTTCATATTTCAAAGGAAAAAATTTATAAAAAAATCAAGAAGACAAATAGGTCACCATTTTTACTGCACTGGGCAATTTTCACAGGGTAAAAGAACAGGCTTTCATACCAACCATTTGACATCAGAAAAATATGAAAATAAAATATGTTATATATCAAGATGTTTTGACCAACTTTTATGAAGGAAGTTTTGCAAGATTAAAATCAGAGAAAGCTCTATGAAATTGGAAAGCAGTGAAGGTCCAGCAATACGCACACTATTCAGGCACATAAAGCTTGGGTTTGGGCTTGACTCATCCAATTTGGGCCTAACTTGGGTGTGAAGCCCATTGGGCTTCCAATTTCTGGCCCAATTTCACTTATTGAAAATTCAGGGTCTATTGATAATTAAAGAATTTGATGAAGCAATGTCCAATGGTGGTCACTTAATCCTCTAAATTCCAATATCCTTAGCTGGACTAGAATTTGTGGTTGAAATCTATCAAATGTGACTTAGCATGATTAAAACCAATATGGGCATCCTTTAGGGGTTTCGCGAGTTCGACTCATGGTTGATTCGATATCAATCCACGCTTGAGTTTTTTCAATTTATGGATGATCCTCAGTTGTTATGCAACCATGAGGGGTCAATTGCTTGCTCCGAAGTACATGATCATTTGGAATTGGTTTAGGGTCGTTCGTAGTTAATATAGTAATCGGGTGGAATCACTCATAATCCAATTATATACTATTATTGAATCGATCCATAACCATTCCTGGATTGGTCTGAAATGGCTTAAGATTGTCTCCCATCGATCCTTATGGTCGAATCGTCAATCCATGGTTGAGTTCTCTGGTCATGTGCATTGAAATCCCAAATTGTATTTCCCAATAGGTTTAACACTCTTGAATGGTTCATGAACCAACTTAAAGTCTAATTCTACTAATTGCGCATTGATAGAAGTAAACCTCTTATCGTATTTTGAATAGGGTTGAATTTTAAAGATGTCACTATTAACACGCTGAAACAATAATTGAAATAGCAGATTTATTGTTGATGTCACCATCATGCAATGTTAATTTGGGGTAAGTACACTATCAATGCCAAAAGTTGTGTACTGCACCCATTTTGGTGCAAAAGTTTATTTTGGATCACTTAAGTACCAAAAAATTTGAAAAACGATCATTTCAGTACTAACGCCGATCAAATTGGCCGAAAATCTAACGTGGCACTTTTTTTATTAATTTTTGAAGTTGACGTGGCTCGTCGGAGAGTACAGTCAGCATCCAAATAACAAAATAACGCCGTTTGGCGTCTTTCCCCTAACTTAGAACCCTAAATTCCCAAATTGAGAGAGAGAGAGAGAGAGAGAGAGAGAGAGAGAGAGAGAAGGCATGTCATCTTCTTCCCCAAAGAACAACACTAGTAGCAACACCAACAACGACACTAGCAGTAGTAGTAGCAGCGCACCAGCAACAGCACCTTCGACCCCTCCTCTTCCTCCACCCTTGCCTCCTATTCTTCCTGCCACTTCTTGCTTGAGCAACAATCTGAGTCTCTCCTCGCTCACCTAGTTGAGCAACTACGATAGTGGCTGAGCGATAGTGGTCGAGCTGCAAATGACAAAAAAACCCTAATTTCAATCCCCATATGAGCTATACGATGTCATTTTTGTGAGGATGTTCACGTATGATGGCAAAACGACATCATTTCTTGAGGAGGATGGAAAACGACGTCATTTAAAAGCTACCACAACTTCTTCTTCTTCTTTTTTTAAATATAAAAGCCACGTAATTAATCTAGCCAGAATCTTTCGCCGGTGGCACCAAAGTAATCGTTTTTCTCCGATTTGACACTTAAGTAATCCGACGGAAACTTTTGACACCAAAGTGAGTGTCGTACATAATTTTTGGCATTGATAGTATACTTACCCCATTAATTTGGAGACAAGTTCTTAGACTTATAAGTCGAAAACATTTTTAATAAAATCGGCCAAAAAGGTTGAAAAGGTGAGGCTTTTTATGATAGTTAATTCACTTGTGATACTCACGATCACACCTATGCCATTGATGTGCCTTGGCCATGACTTGGTCATGCAGCCTCCACCACAATTAAGATTGTGAATGAGCAACCTTAGTCAACTAAAATGAGGTTTTCTTAGTTGCAACCTTTGTTAGAATTCCAAAGACATATGCCATGAGGCTAAAGTCTCGATCAAGCTGCATCGACTTTGTCACGGAAGTGGTGGTTGGCCACTTCACCATCCTCTTTACTAGCTACTTTTTTCCTCAAATTTCGCATTCCTATTAAAGATTAACCTTTCATAAAATCTTGGACCCTAGCAAGTCTTTAAACTACTACGTTTGAACTATGTGATGTAAAATTTGAGAGTATTCATTGGGTGAGGGGAAGAAAAATGTTCTCCCCAATTGGCAGCTGAGGTATGTAGGCATCGACACATTAAAATTCTTAATGCAGTCCTATTAGCTCGCTAGGATTACTTGGCAAGTAGGGCAAGCCTCAGCAGAGCTCTCAGGCTCTTATATTATGGTGAGGTACAACCTTAACCTTCGTCGATGATTCACAACACACATTAAGATTAAGGTTAAAATCTTACTTTCAAAAAAGATTCAGTTACTTGTCACGACCTTCCTGAGAGTGAATTACTCAAAGAAGGTTATTGGATTACCTAGTCCGAAGACTTGGCACGGACCCTCTCAAGTCCTACCAATCGCGACTTGATACTAAGAAATTAACTCATTTAAACATGCAATTATCCTCAATTTGGAGCCGCCACTAACCAGTTAGGATTGGTTAGAAACCCAAGTAAAGTATGGGAAAATACTTTACTTTTGCGAACCAGAGATTCAATAAGTTCGGGGACATGGTTACGCTAGAAAAATCTAACGCCCTTTCGATACCTTGTCATTTTAATTTCAAAAATATTTTGCAGGCAGTCTTGATTAATTTTAACCTAAGCTACTAACATGCAAAGGGTGGTCATGCAGCTGCACAATTAGTAAAATAACATTCAATCAACCGAAGTGAGAAATTTTAAATTACAACTTCATTAAGGCCCATTCTCTAAAGAAAAACTTACAAAAATGCTAATAAAAATGCATGCCCTAAACATGATTTCTAAATGACATGACACCTAATTTTTTTTTTTATTTTTTAAAAAATGTTAATTATATGCAATCTTAATTTAAATTTGATATGCATGAATTTTACTTTAATGACATATGAGATGCAATTCATATGACATAATTTGAACCATCACAATATGTGTGCAATATAATTTACATAATCCTAAATATGCATGTGCTACATGATATGGGATGTATGACGTGATAATTCTATATGCATGTTCTTTTTATGATTTTTTTAACGATTTTTTTATTACACATATGCAACCTACACTAACAATGATGACATGAAATGGGATTAATTATGAACTAACCTATTAACTAACCAAATAAATAACCTTTGTGTTTTTTTTAAATGACTTAATATAATGATGCAACACTAATCTTTGGCTTTTTTATTAAAAAAACTATAAGACGGGAATATTAAAACATTAACCTATGACCCACTAACTAAAGCGCAACATGTAATGTGCACATTATGAAATCTATATAACCTAAATAACATTTTTTTTTTTGGTTTTATTAAAAGAAAATTATCCTAATTCTATATGAATCTTAAAAATCAAAATGCGTTGCCTTAAATATGAAATGTGTATGGACCTAAGTACCTAAATTCTAGATATGATATAATTTTACTAATAAACAAATTATAATTAAATAAACCTACATGCTCCAATGCAAGATTTTGATTTTTTTTTTACTTTTATATTTTTTAGTTTTTTTTCCAAAACAAGTAATTATCAAATAAACCTTACATCTACACAATCAAGATATTCAACGAATAAAGAATTAACGATTACTCCAACCCTGAATATCACGACACATAAAAATGTTCAAAATAATTAAAAATCTGATCCGAAGTCTCACGGAACAAATTATTAATTATAATGATTTAATAATTAAAATACTATCAAAATACCCAAAAATTAATATAATTAAAAAAATGATCTAACATCTTACTGATCAAATTAATAATTACAATAATTTTGGATAAAACCCTTGGATAATGCCTACAAGATTCGTGAGGTTCCAATTTAAATAACTAAACTTAAAAAAAATAAATAAACAAAATAAAGTCAATAGAAAAAGAAAATAAAACTACCTAATTTCCTTTTCTTTTTCCTTTTCTTTTTTCCTTTCTTTTTCCTTTCTTCTTTTTTTCTTCCCAAGCACGAGAAAATATTAGGTGCATCTAACGTTCCAGCCTGGCAAACAAGAAGGCGCTCGGAGCGCGACACGTGTCCTCGTGGGACCCACATCCTGGAGGGGAAAAAAAAAAGGCGCTAATTTGAAAAATTTCAGTCCCGGTTTACTTTTTCTTCATGCCTCTCTCTCTCTCTCTCTACCCTCGCTCTCTGTCCCCGACGAACTCCCTCTCTCTCTCTGCCCTCCCTTTTTTCCGACCGGCGAACCAGCGCGAGCAACCGACGAACCAGGAGGATGCCGGCGAGACGACCGCGAGCAACCGACCGGCGTGCGACCTCCCTCTCTCTCTGCCCTCCCTCTTTCCGACCGGCGAACCGCATCGCCGCCCTTCCGGCTCTGGATCTGGCCCCTACTCGTCCGTCCCCTGCTCTCTCTTCCCCTCGCGTCTCTGTCTGCCCTCCCTCTCTTCGCAGCGAACCAGCGCGTGACCGGCGAACCAGCGCCCCCCTCCGGCTCCAGATCCGGCACCGGCTTGTCCTGTACGCTGGATATCTCTCTCTCACGCGTGCGCGCGCAGACACAAAAAGCGCGCATCCATCAGATAGTCCTGCTGGTCTGATATGGTGGTATGAATGCACTCTTGATGGCTTTGTTCGAATGAGGTAGCCTATTCTTTTATCCCCTTTAGTTTTCATTTTTCTCTTTATGTATAATACTTGGAAGTGCTAATTATATCACTTTAGATCTTTACCAGTACTTGTCTTTTTCTGAGCTATGATTTCACTTATTTAAGATACTCTGATTCATTGATAATGTTTAGTTTTTTCATCAGTTAGTAATAAAATCTTCTGTTCCTTATTCTTTTTCAGCAGACAAGTTCTGGGGATACCACTGGCATGAGCACTGGAACTTCTTCGGACATTGGAAATGCAGGTTTACTTGGGTGAGTTCATTCTTCTTTAGCAGTGCATTGTGCTTACATGGCAAATTATTGTGGTTGGAAAGTAAAATGAAACGGCTTGGAGGCTCTCTCTGTCACTTTGATGGAAAAAGTTCATTCTTTGTGATGCATATTAGTATTTATGCCTTGCACATCATACCATGCAGAAGAAGCGAAAATAATCCCAGCAGCAATCTAGGAAACAGATGTCTGTAGATGTAAATGGAAACAAGCAGTTTATTATCGTTTCAACAGTCCGAAATTAATTTTTCCCTGCAACCAGTCAAGGTTGGATTTGGCATTTTCAAAGCCCATACATCTTCAACAACGAAATTCACAACCGCACAAAATGACAATTATTGTCACTGCTTATCTGCAAGTTCGTCATATGCAGATGAGGTGCCTCCTGGAAGAACTAGTGATCAATGTTGTTAATTGGGATTCAAATAGGAAATTTAAACCACATTTTTTGAATTGTGAATCTGATTGAATCATGAATGGTAAGATTCAGTAGAATCTTATAGAATAAATAAATAGAAGGATATCTTATTGAAGCCTAGCTATTATTTGTGAGAATATAGAAAAATATTGAACAGATCATTTTGAAGAAATATCACCTGATCATGCCAGATGAACCCAGACGACCTATGTAAGATATTCAAGGAAATAACCCCTCTACCAGTAAAATTGTGATTTGAAAACATCCATGCTATGATTCATGTTTAAATCCTGGTGTCATAACTTTCAGGGCCAACAATCACAAATGTAGAAGTCTTGACTGAATTGTAGTGAATCGTACCTAATCATAATGAATGGTATACGGATCATAAGATTCATTTGCAATTCAGATGCATCTCCGCTTCTAGTTGCAGAATGAAATGTTTTGTGCGTGAAATCGATTTGAAATCATAGGATTTCAACAACACTGCTGGTGATTGGCTGTTCCCTTAAGCTTGAAAACACAGAAAGCAATTCTGTGTTTTCTCAGTAACACCTTTCAAAGCACTGAAAATGGTGGTAGTCAAAGGATGCATTCTCCTTGTAATTTTCTCGGGATTTAGGGCTGTTGAGATAGGGAATCTGAGAGCATTGTAGATCAAATACAATCTTGAAGTTTTATGATTAGAGAAGTACTCTGTCTGTGCCAGAACTTGGCGGCCACAGGTTACCATGGTGGTTGTCTCTCTTGCAATTGAAGGGGAGTATCTTGAGTCAGGATTTTATCCTCTTTTATATGGTGTTTTTTCATGAAATTTTTATTGACCTAAGGTTGCAATATTATGCAGATGGGCAATGAGCTCCTTGACTCTCAAAGGAAAACCTTCAGAACAAGCACCTGTTGCAACTGCGAACTCCAGCACTACACTTACTTCTTCAGCTTCCACTTCCAGCTTTGGTATGGCTGCTGTTCATTCATTGATATTCTCTGAATGTGTTCCCCATAAGCCTTTAGTGGATATTGATACCAGTCTAGTTATAATTTGTTTGCATAAAGCTTGAGCTGGTTTTGGTAATGGTAAATTTTATTACCGACTCTGTTGTGCATGAATGGTTTGTGCTAGGATTGACTTTCTTGCAGTCTTACTCTATGCAGCTGCTGCAGTGTTTTCTCTAAAGGGAACGGGTTTTTGAAAAATCAATAGCGAGACTAAGCCCAGATGGATCATAAATTCTCTTTAGAGTCACAGTGCATGCCTTTACTCCGCAAGATGTTTCTTCCTACATTATGGACTGTCAATATAAACCTAGGATAAAATAATTGATATGTACATCACCATGACTTTATTTAATATAATATGCATGTTATGTTGATTGGTTTCTTGGATGGTTTCAGGGGTGGAGACTCCAAGCACCACAATGGTTCATGCTAGTTCTACCACAGACTTGTCTGATCAGCCCGTACCTGTGTCACTGACATCAACCGATGGTTGGGGAGAAGAGGAGAACGGAATTCATGAAGAGCATGAAAGTGACAAGGATGGTTGGGATGATATTGAAACCCTTGAAGAGCCAAAGCCATCTCCTGTTCTTGCTAACATCCAAGCAGCTCAGAAAAGACCAGTGTCGCAACCTGTTTCACACTCCAAGCCGCCAGGTAATATGAATATATTTTGCTTGATGCCGATCGTGATGAATGCTCATAGTTTGCTGTGAGAGTGCATTGACTATAAAGACCTACCAATGATTTGTCACTTGACGACTGAACCATTAGACAGTTTTTTAGTCCAAAATGCTATCTTCTGTTTGAAAAATTCATTTCAAATCATTATATTTGTTTCCGGTATCTGTAATGTCCAGTGAGTATGCGATCTTCAATAGTAACTAGAATATTATAGAATGAGTTGCTGTTCTGGATAATTGGTTCTGAATCACATGAATATATGTGTGTGTGTGTGTGTGTGTGTGTGTGTGTGTGAGGGCCAGTTACAGTGTATTCAAGTTAAGAGGTCGTGGTGGTAATCATCTTTTGGTCCTTTAACATCGAAGGATTGTTGTTAGAAATGAAATTTTACTGCAATTAATAACTCTCTTGCATTTTGATTTTGATTAATGCTATTTGCTGCCGATACATCCGGCAGGCTTAAGTATTTTAATTTTGATTCTCAGTGACGAGTTTGAGGCCAAAGAGTGCAGTGAAAGTCACCAAAGATTAAGATGATGATTTGTGGGGATCCATAGCGGCACCGGTTCCAAAGAGCGCCTCAAAACCTGACTGTAAAACCTGCCGTAACAACGGATGACGATCCATGGGCTGCCATAGCCGCTCCTCCGCCTACCACCACTGCCAAGCCTTTATCGTCCAGTAGAATCTGAGGAGCTAAATCCACCGCTCCAAAATTGGGCGCACAGAATAAACCGGACATCGTCATCCGGAGTGTAAATCAGACAAATCAAGAAACAGGAACGCTAGAAGAATCTGGGAGCCTGTACATTTTTGTCTTCGGGGGGTGTGGTCGACCAAATCAATCATATAGCAAGAATCGGCACACATTTTGTTCGCGATAAGTTCTTTCTTTCTGGCAAAATTTATCATGTGTATCATTTCATTTGTAATATCATTTGTAACCACTCGTAATGTGATGGCTCTTTTAGGCCGGACAAACATTAGTTACTGCTTAACGAAAGCGGGCGCACAAGTTGGTGCGTGTTTGCGACAATCTGAGTCCCCGTCTGTTCCTCCTGCGTACAGCCATTGAATCGCAACTGCTGTTCGGCTGCCTGCGTGAGCAGCTCTTTTGCGCATTTTGTCTTACGGCATGTGGTGTTGTGTGAGGTGAATTTGATGGAGATGTATACTATATCACAAGAGAAAGAGTTGACGCCACGGAAAATGTGATAAATTTATCGCAAAATAAGTTTTTGACCACTAAAACACAAATTGATACATCCAGTTGATGAGGACTTGGAGACGGGCTTATTAGGGCACTTTTATTTGCAGTGGAGGGTTCACAAGAGAGCTCGGTATGAAAGCCATAGCCGATGGCAATGCAGACCTGGTATTGTACGGTCGTCTTTTCATCGCCAACCCAGATTTGGTCCTGAGATTCAAGATTAATGCACCTCTGAACAAGTATGTTAGGAAGACTTTCTATACCCAAGATCCTGTTGTTGGGTACACGGACTACCCTTTCCTCGATAGCGGGAAGCAGAAATTATTGTCACGCCTATGAGTCCCTGACTAGGTTTTTTGTTCACATTATTAGTGTTGTATAAGAAGCTGCTGTGTTTTGCTTTTAGTTGGTGGGATTGAATTTGCTAACTGGAAGATTAAGCCAAGCGGTTCTTTCGCAAGAGCTTTACCTAGTGCTTTGCCCTAACAAATATAACATGAATAAGGGAGACGTACAAGGTAAGGAAATGGATTTTTCGCTATGTGTTGATGACTTGACCTTGATTATCCAGAATCAGAATTCCCATATTCATTGCATCACCACTGCAAACATGAGATTCTAGAATTGCAGATGTAGATAACAGGTGATCCAGTTTATCGGTTATTGCATCGTTTATTGATACTCACTGTAGCTTCCAAGTTACTCGTGATAAGATCTTATCTCTGAAAGTCTACACAGCATATGGCAAAAGAAAGTGCCGGAGCTGAGTCCTGTCGATTGGAGCCACAAAAAAATGGGGTAAACTGGAGTTCCATCTGGATAGAAGAGACCGAAATTTTGTTCCACGCTGGTGGATTTCAGATCCCCGTTGAACATCACGAATACTTTACCAAGCGGCGATCTGGTCTCTTTGGCGTCCCTGTCCCTGCTTTGATTTTCTTCATGAAATTTGGTTGTAAGTCAGTGCTAGCTGTGGAGTAGTGAAATTCCGATTTCCAGAAGAAGCCCACAATAGGGAAATCCTCTCTCCATTGCTGCGTAATAAGCATCCACCATCGCATCAAGCAAGTTCCAATAGCTTAGGTCCCCATCGCAGACCACTGGCCCCAGTGCAGTGAACTGCACATAGTCCAATCTTATGTTGGTGGGGTCTGCAGCATAGCCAAAGTAAGGGTACACATTGATCAACAAAGGGGCATGGTTGTCAGATAGTCCCTGAGACCACCGTGGTCATCACCACAGATGAGAAACTGGAGCTGCTGAGGGCGCTTTGTAGATTCTGCATTGCAAGCAACACGTGCTGAGCCAATTCTCCAGGGATGACCTCATTGCCTACGACTATGTACTTGATGTTTACACCTTAGTAGCGCTCAACATGAGCGTTGATCCATGACTTGCAGCTTCCACACTTGATGCCAAGTTGTGTAGGTCTTCATTTTTGGTGCCTAGGATCACGCTGATGCCGGAGTTCACTAGAGCTCGGAGCGCTTTGGGGTTGGGATCGTAGAGCCACATTGTCCCACTATTGTGATTCTTGTAGAGTTGTATCACCTCAGCCAAACTAGGCAGGTTGTCTCCTTGCATTCCATAGCAAACACCAAAGGCGGGCTGTTGCAGTGAGAATTTGGCTGAGGACAGATGCCAAAATCAACATCAGGAAGACTCTGCGAAGTGATGCCATTTCCTGGACTCCCTATCCTATTCATGTAGAGTGAAACATCAGGAAGACATTTAAATTTTAACAGATTGCAGCAGGAGAAGGTTCAATGAAAATCAAACCCATGGCCTGGAAGAAATCAGTGCTGAAGCTACTTATCAGTACATGTCTCAAAATTTCGTCCCCTTAGAGATGCGAAATTATGCATATATGCACCAGAAAGACTAATCCATGTGAGGATAGAACTATGATCAATGTGTAGCTGGTTATTTAATTTATGCATAAGCTAATAGAATCAATCTATGATCATCTCTCTCTATATTAATGACTTGATCTCACAAAATAAGGAGAAAATGTCAGGATTTGTAAGCAAGATATTTCATTGCAATGACTCATTGATACAAGCTACTAATAGAAAGGATATGCTGAAAAGAAGTTTGTCTCTCGGTCGGAGAGAGAGGGGGGGAGAGAGAGAGAGATTCCCAAGATTTAAAACCTTTCAAGCCTCTACAGTGAAAAATCATGTGCAATGCAACCGCTTAAAGCACAAGTAAAGCATTCAAATGACTCATAAGACATGCTATTCCATCTCTTTTTGACTGATAAATTGCGAGTCAAAAGTGCAGAAAGTTACTAGGCAGCCTCCCGCAGTGACCAAACCAACTTCTGCGAAGAAAAATGAAGCGAGACTTCGTCACTCAGTATGTCCCCCTTTGGATGATGCTTTTTCACAAGTAAACAGGACAAAAAAGAAAAATCATTTGTCAACGAAGCAATTGCATAATATCCATCATGTCTCTTCAAAGGTTTCTCTATGAGGTCCCACCCTGCCAATAGATTGAACGTTTTCTTTCCCAACTATGCTAGTTTAAGTTTAAGTGAACATGGGGTTCCAGAAGTATAAACTAAGTTTGATTCGAGCTGCTATTTATTTATTGAAGAGCAATGCGAATACTAAACTTTCGAAGGCAGAAAACTCATTAAGGGAAACTCTTCTGCTGGAACTAATGAAGGTAAGGCGATCCATGAACTAACCGGCTCGAATGGCATTTATGGGAGCCTGGCAATAATGCTCGACCATATCCTGTATCTCAGAGTGGTTCAAAGCTCTGGGTTTGGGATAAATGGCATGAGACCCATCCAGCATCAAGATCCTCCACCTCTGACTTATTGGCTTGTCTGCTGACGACAATGGTGCAGCTCCCCCGAGCTGATAGACTGATCAATTCAATGTGTTCAAAACAGGAACAGGTAAGCACATCACAAGAAACAACATATATTTTGGGAAAGGAAATGTTATGCAGACTTTCGTGACCAAAAAATTAGAGGAAGTGGTCATAAATGGCAGTGCAATGATCATATCGAAATTTGAGTTATCTATGAGACCCAGCACGGACTCCGCAGCTTCCAGATATGTGATTAGTTTAGTACAGTTCGTTCAGATGCAAAAAGCCAGAAAAGAACAGGCTACGAACGCACAAAGCAAAAGATGGACGCAGAGAATCCACCATCACCAACGATCTCGTGTGCTTATCATGAGGGCAGGGGCCGACGGCTTGGCGCCTCGGTGGTGAAAGCTGTAGAGAACGTGTACCTTGATGGGAGGCGCGGCCAACGTGCCAAAGTTGACAGGGGTTACAGATCTAATTGGAAATCGCCAAAATGGTCAATCTCAAAAGGGCTTTCTACAGCCCCATGTCCTTTCTGGTGCTGAACTGGTGCTCACTGTCACTGCTCAGCAAATTGCATTATTTACTAAGCCCATGATCTGTATTACCTCACCAGAACCACAAGACAGAGAAGTGGTCGGGCGGTGGGTGTTTTAAGAGGCCGGTGGGTGTGAGGCGGTCGGGCGCGAACGTTCCAGCGTACAGGACAAGCCGGTGCCGGATCTGGAGCCGGAGGGGGGCGCTGGTTCGCCGGTCACGCGCTGGTTCGCCGCGAAGAGAGGGAGGGCAAACAGAGACGCGAGGGGAGAGAGAGCAGGGGACGGACGAGTAGGGGCCAGATCCAGAGCCGGAAGGGCGGCGCGGCGGTTCGCCGGTCGGAAAGAGGGAGGGCAGAGAGAGAGGGAGGTCGCACGCCGGTCGGTTGCTCGCGGTCGTCTCGCCGGCATCCTCCTGGTTCGTCGGTTGCTCGCGCTGGTTCGCCGGTCGGAAAAAAGGGAGGGCAGAGAGAGAGGGAGTTCGTTGGGGAGAGAGAGCGAGGGTAGAGAGAGAGAGAGAGGCATGAAGAAAAAGTAAACCGGGACTGAAATTTTTTCAAATTAGCGCCTTTTTTCCCCACCAGGATGTGGGTCCCACGAGGACACGTGTCGCGCTCCGAGCGCCTTCTTGTTTGCCAGGCTGGAACGTTAGACGTACCTAATATTTTCTCCCCAAGCACGACTTGTGCTCGTGCGGCTGGTCACTGGCTCAAGTGAGGGGCGGCGGCTGTAACGGTGGCGTCACCGTCGATCGGAGGTTGTGGAGGTGCGGAGCTCCGGCAAGGTCCGGCAATTCGGAGCTGCAGGGAAGAAAAATCAGTGACTGGTTCGGGCTCGAGCAGAGGTGCGGAGCAGAGAGCTGTGCGGAGGCGGGGCTAGCAGAGGCGGCGTCGGGCTTCGGGCAAGGCTGGTGCGACCGATCGGAGGGTGGAAACGCAGCAGGGGAAACCCGCGGCTGTTGCGGCATCAGAGGGCTAGAGGCACACGGTGGTGGCTCGTGGAGACGTTGCAGAGGCGGATCGGCAGGCGCGCAGGTGCTCGTGGAGGTGCGGCAGAGGCGGATCAGCGGGCGCGCAGGTGCTCATGCAGGCGCGGCAGAGGCGGATCGGCGATGCGGTCCGGTAAGCAGGGGAATCAGGTTGCGGCACGGGCTTCTGTGGGTCACTGGTCGCAGGCAAAGGGGAGCAGATGCAGGTCGGTGTTGCTCCGGCGTCGGGTCGCGGCAAGAGCGGTGTCTGGAGTCGAGCACGGTAAGCGCGACGGTGGCTGGCGGAGCTTCGAGCTAGTGTCGGGGCTCGGTGGCTGATTCGAGCGCGGTGTTCCGGTAGAGGGACAGCGGCCGACTGCTGTGGTGCAGGTGACGTGGGCAGTAGCGATCGCCGGAGGCTCCGCCGGGAAGACGAACAGTGGCTCCCTTTTTTTCTCTCTCTCTCTCTCTCACCTGTCTCTCTCACGTCCCTTTCCCTCTGCTTCTCTGCACACTTTCCCTCTCCCCAAAGAACCGAAGCTTTCCTTCCTTTTTCTCTCTTTTCCACTTTTCTATTTTTTCCTTTCGACGAAAGACGAAGAGAAGCCTCTCCCATTCAAGGCTTCGCACTCTCTATTTATAGAGGGAAAATTCAACAAACAAGTGAATATTTCCCAATATTCACTCAACTTCTCAACAAAAAAGTGGCTCTAAAATCACACGACTGTTGAATTTTTTGAATTCAAAAGTTTTTCAAAATTTCCCTCTATAATCAAAGATTATCTTCTATTTCTAAAAAATGAGTTTAAATTAGATGTCAACTTACTATATCAAAAAACCAAATTATTTGATTTATGAGATCCTCTTTTGTCTGTACAAGAGAATGCATATACAAACACACTTTTAAGTAAATGGTGCCATCCTTGCTATTTTTGTCTTTGGATTTTTTTTTTTTTTAAGGTACCTTATATTTTGAGATACTTTTAAGAATCTATATTTGATGACTCTAACGATGGATCTAATAGTAATCCAAACAATGCCATTTATATGTGCATATTAGAAAGTCCAACTCAAAAATTAAAATAAGATGGAGTGAGATCACATGTATATAAAGAGCATGGGTACCCAGTTGTCAAGCGATAAAGGACATTTTTAACAATGTGAATCAAGTAACTAGTTATAAATCATCAATTGTACCAGCATTTAAGAGGGGATGTCAAAGTTTAATTTGGTAGCATGTAGCATGTAATGGTGGAGAGTTTGATCATTTTCTCCTGAATTTGGTAGCTACGCAAGCTATGTTACACTTTTTCTTTGAACTGGCCAATTTTAAAACCATTGACCCGGCATAGTCATTTTGAGAATAGTCTAATTATTCAAATCAAAACCTTATTGCTTTTTCTTCGATATATTTATTGCAAAATAATGGGTCTGCCAAGGAAAAAGACCTGACACCTACAACCATAGTTATTAGATTTATTTGGTGAGAATGGAATTGTCGCTAAGACACACATCCTAAATTGAAAAAAGAAAGGGGAAATTCTTATTTTATTTGGAAGGACCAAACCACTGCTTGTCGACAACAAAAGACAATGGTGTCTCTCCATCAAATTACCCAAAACACTCCGACCATAAGTAGTTCATCTGTTAACGTAGTGAAGCCATCATCAAACTGAGAAGAAGCTATCGACCATTGCGATCGTCACATCTTCTTGTGAAGCTCAATCAACCACAGGTTGTACACGCGCAGAACGTATTTTGGGGCATGGAACCCCGAGGCGCGTGCAAGGTCCGCGACTTCCCTTTGCGTCCGGGCCTTCCCGCCGGGGGTTGTCCTCAGCAAGTTCAAGTCCATCAAGAACGTGGTCTGTGAGACATCGTCAGTCCCAGGATACTCCGGGGTCACCTCGTCCACGATCACCACTTTCCCCGTCGGCGGCAATGCCTCCCAGCAATTCTTGAGCACCTTCACGCAGAACTCATCATCCCCGCGATGGAGAACCGACTGTTAAATAAGTAGACTGCTTAAAACATCGTACTTACTTGGTTTTCACAATACTAGAACCTCTCGTGTCTCTCTTATAATTTTCGTTAAACGAATCAATGTCAAGCTGATTTCGAATAATTAGAAGATTCGATGGTACGGGAAAAAAAAATAATAATTGACCTTCAGGAAATGGACATCTGCTTTAGGGACGGACTTTAGAATGTCTCCTCCAACATGCGTAATACCTGCAAATGAATAAATAATTGTGTAATCGTACTAAGGCGAAGACCGTTAACCCAGAAAAGGAAAAATTAAGGTTGCGTGAAACATGAAGTTGAGCGAGCTCTCATTACGGTTCGTATGCACACAAAACCTTCGATATCATTGGGATCGATTTTACCAGGAACGGGAGGAGCAGTTGCGATCACATGAGGCAAGTCGTAGTTGATGGCGCGGATGTGGGGATTCTTGGAGAGTATGGTTTTCAGGCTCTCACCGATGCCACCGCCCACAGTGACGACCGTCTTCGCCTTTGAAAACCCACGATAATGCTGAGCGATCTTGGGCATGTAAATCGCCGACGCGGTCCTCATCGACTTGTTGTACAGGTCGTTGAATTTCGGGTCCTGGCCCATGTAATCGAACACGTTCATGCCGTGCCTGCGGGTGAAAGGATCTGTCCCTCCTTCCTTAACTGCATCTTTAAGGCAGTGCCTGCACAGCACGCAACACAAATTTAGCATCAGTGTGCTCTCTGGAGCAATCACGTCCATAGAATAACATCGTAATCGCTCCTCGATGATCCAGAAAATTTTACATGTACCCCTTCCTTTTTACGGTTGATCTATTGAAATCAGGTTTTCCGATTCTATTTTACGACCAAGAGAGCAACTAACGGGTGGGTAAAAATTCGTGGGTTATATATACACACAAACCAGCTTTCCATGAGAGTCTTTTCTTGGAGTAGCATATGAGTTGGTAAAGTAGAAGCTCCATTCTGGTCCAAAAGGAACTTGCTCCGAGGCCCGAGGCCGTAGAGCCTCTGGGGGCGGCCTTCTTTATCCTCCACGAGAGTGCACGATAAGATGGAGTAACTCGCAAGGAGCCGCAGCATCCGGTCGATCGAGTCCGGTGCGGCCGGGTTGTCGATGGAGAGGCGGGCCACCATGTCCAACGGAGAGAGCTGGTCACCCTTGGCCAGCAATTCAAGAATCCCTAGCTCATGGGCGCCTTTCAAGACCATGGGAACAAAAGCCATTGAGGGGACCTCAAAGGCATTCAAAATTTCTTCATCTTCATGGGAAGTTGTAATGACTGGGGCTTCCTTCGAACTCATGTTTTTTTTTTTCTTCCGACTGTCTTTTCTTTTGGCTCTATGCAAATCGAAGATGCTGGGTACGATGTGGTAGTGCAATTTTGCCTTTTCATTTATAGAGCACGCTTGGAGAACTTGGAGGGCACTATTATAACACTTTTTTGTTTTTCAATAAATTCGGTTGAAGTTGGTCCCTTTTTTCCAAAGGCGTTTAGCCCTAGACATATATGCCAAATGCGGGAAGAGTGTTAAAAAAGTCATAAAATTTTCATTTGATACCAATTTAGTCATTTCCAGTTAATTTTGACCAGATTTGCTGACTGGGCGTTGGCTAGCTGAAATGGCCTAATTAGCACTAATGTGAACAACTTTTAATAATATTTGAATTTTTTTGAATTTTTCTTTTTCTTTTTCTTTTTCTTTTTCTTTTTCTTTTTTCCTTCTCCTCCCTCCAATTGGTCCTCGAACCTTGGCAACCAGCTAAAGGCAACGATTGGGAAGTTTGACCTCGCCGACCTTTGGCGAGACTCAAGCCCTCCCCAGTGGCCGCGAGGATGACCTTGCGCTAGGCGGCGAGGCTCGCCCTCACTGAATCTAGCGAGGTTGAGCCTCACCCAACCTCTGTCATGGCTATCTCAAGGCTGTCGTGAGGGCAACCTTGCGTCAAGCCAGCAAGGAGGTTTGACCCTCGCTAGATCTGGTGAGATTGAGCATTGCCCAGCCCCTTGCAAGGCTAGCTCGAGGCCATCGGTAAGGCTTGACCCTCACCAGCACGACACGGGTCTGCCCTCGTTGCCCTTGCTAGTGACCAACGAGACTCGCCAGAGGTCAACAAGGTCGACTTGGACCTTGTCGGCCGTCACCTCTGGCCAATCGCCGAGGTTAGGCAATCGATTGGAGGAAGGAGTAGGAGAAGGAAAAAAGAAAAAGAAAAGGATAAAAAGAAAATAAATAGTTATAAAATATTAAAACATTATTAAAAATTGTCCACATTAGTGCCAATTGTGTCACGTCAGTCGATCGGCGTCTAGTTAGCAATCCAACCAAAATTAGTAGAAAATGACTGAATTTGCACCGAGTAAAAAAATTTTGGACTAAATCGACACCAAGAAAATGTTTAAAACTAAATTGGCATAAATACAAAAGATTTATAACTTTTTTAACACTTATACCACCCAAATGCATTTGTTAATGTAAGCTATGCAAGGCCAGAGTTACTTTGGAGGCGTGAAGCAGCCGCCCTAGATGTATAGGAAAAGATACACCTGCTAACTTTTTGATGCAATTTTGTACCAACAATTCTTCTCGTGTCATATTTATCTTGCTGCGTTGAAATAAGAGTATACTATGAATATGACTAACTCGAACATAATAATTTATCGTGTCACACGGCATGCTTAATATAAGAAATCATACTTCCCAACATGACTAAACAATTATCAAATGTATCACCATATCAAATATTGATAATACATAATACATTAACTTGTCTACAAGTCTATGTTGTATAAGCAAACATGAAAAACAAGTTCAACACAATAGCTTATGTTTACACGCTCTTAGATGATATAACTATTGTTATGTAACATCAATCAAAAGTGCATTATTGAGTTACTACTTATGTTAAACGACTTTCGTGTGAAAGTTAGTTTTTCATCATTATTTATTCTATTTGACGCCGGTGTTTTCTTTATAAACTCTATAAACTAAAAAAAAAAAAAAAAAAACTTCAAATACGAATATTAAATGTCTTTAATTGAGTCGCGTTGAAAAAAATTAATATCCTAAACAGTTTACTTAAGCGCGCCTATACATTTCTAAATGACTTAATTGGGTCAATCCATGTAAAACGTGATTTTAATTGTTTTTGTTGTTATGAGGACGTTATCACACGTTTCGTTCCGTGACCGCCCTCACCTATAGAACCTCGTAGCCGTCATTCAACAACCAAGATAACCTACTTATCCCCAACCTGAATTGCCTATGGCGCCGCCCGAATCTTCTCATCAAATATATAATTATATAAATATCCCCATATGTCGAATGAAGTCTCACGTTTATGGCGTCAGACTAGGGCCCCCTAGATTAGGTTAGGTGGGAAAACATAGTTGATTTTGAACAAGGATCGTTCACAGCCAAAGAAATCGCTCCTACATGTGACAAGTGAACTTTCTTTTACATTTTCGTTTTTCTTTCACTAATCCTAATCTGATGGTACACGCACTTTGACTATTATTTAACTCGCGACGTTTATGACATAGGTTCGGTTATAATCTTTTTATATTTTTCAAATTTCGACGTTGATGAGAATTAAAGAAAAAATACTTTTGCTTTAAGTGTAAAAAAACTAGCTTAAAAGGTAGGATTATGTAGATTATCAAGCTTGCAGGTAGATTCAATCTAAAATTAGATTAAAGGGCAAAAAGGGGAAAATCAAAGAGATATATATAAATATTTTGACTAAATTGATTTTCTTAACACCCAAACAATTTAATCCACATATAACAAACGAGGATTCTGCCACATCACGTGGGTTTTGGCCATCTCAAAGTTATATTGAATGATTAGATTGTAATTTTGAATAACAGATGTGTCGCATCCATATCAATTACTCATGTGTACAACTTGACTTTCAATAATTAAGTGGATTCCTAGGACTAAAAATTAGGGTTGCTATGAGAAATCGTTTCTTTCTCGATTGCTCAAGAAGGTGCAATACACCTGATCATTGGTTACAAGAACGGCCGAGAAGTGAACAGTACCAGATAAATTATTCATTTGACATCCTGTTGGAGAACATATTTCACAATCATCGGCTTTTATTTTATAATATTTCAAGTGTATTATTTGTGGCTTAGCAACTTTGCAAGTAGCTAGAATAATCTTAATGCAGAGAACTTTTAATTTATTATAGAAATTAAGGTTTTTTTCGCATTTGCTAGTACTTGTCTATTCCAAGTATTTCTAGTTTTCTTTCTACTATTACACGTTACTTATCTTGTCATTTCTTTAGAGAAGTTCTAAGATTAAACATGGTTTAAAAGAAAGAATCTAAAAAATTTACAAAAGAGGGGATAAAAAAATGAGAAAGGTGGCATCACGCCGCCATCAATTCATAACTGCCAACCTCACCCGTTATAGCTGCTTGGCAATTATATAACTAATCGACGTAAGTTATATCATTAGGAAGTCATAATTTCCAAATTTTGCGAATATAAACAATTTATTTTCTATAATATGGGCTTATTTGAATGCAACCAGAATATTTCCATGAGTTTGAATGATGTGCATTCACTTTCATTTTTTGTAATAACAACTCAGAGTCTAATCGTAATTAGCCAGCTACTTTGAGAGAATTAACACAGCAACTCACCGTCTTGGGCCTCCCACTTAAATCCAAGTCTCATACGGTAGGAATTGAATTCACAACCCTTGACTCCTAAGCTAAAAGCATAAGAACGGCATTGCCACTAGGTCAATTCTGTGGTGGGCTATCTATTTTCATCTTTCAAACTTGAATGTAAATTTTCGCCACACATAAATAATGATAATCATATTGTCTTGCTGGCGTTGGAACCATACGGCAATTTTCGGCATTTGATCATTTCGATCTCTGTTAATATCTCATGGTCGTCCTTTATGTTTTTCCGGCTCTTCCAATTGCAGAGTCGGTGAGCGTAAGCGTTCTTGTATTTTTATTACAACAGAAACAATTGGATAATGAAGACCATTCGCATCAATGCGTACTAGGAAACAATTCTAGAAAAGTTGAAAGCATGACAAGAACAGTTTTATTCAATTATAAATCCAAAGTTGGACACAATACGACATAGCGTAAGGTAAGATCGATGCGGGAGAGGATTTTCAAGCAAGTGAATTAGGCGATTTTATATAGCTCAAGCGCCCACATGTTGAGGACCTGGCAGCCCACTTTCGGGGAGCTGAACCCGGCCGCGTGGGCCACGACCTCGACTTCCCTCATCGTCCGATCTTTCCCTCCTGGAGGCAATGCCAGCATGACCATATCGGAAGTGAATGTGGCCCGGGTCACTAGGTCCGTCCCTGGGTATTCCGGGCTGACTGGGTCTATGACCACCACCTTGCCCGATGCCGGCAATGCCTTCCAGCATCTCTTCAGGAGCTGTATGACGAACTCATCCGCGAAACTATGGAATTGCCACTGCAAAAAACAGCAAACAATCAAAATCAATTAAGACTCCCGATTGCCAATCTGTCCTAAACAAAATGCTCGTACATTGGAACTGTCTTAAGCTATGTCCGTTAATGCAATATCAGTTAAAATCAATTAGAGAAATCACGTTCAAATAAATTATAAGCTACGTAATTTTACACGTTTCTTTTCATTTCAGTTCCGGGAGCTTGAGTACTAAACAATTAATCCAAAGTAACCTTCGCTAAGAGGATGTCTCCTTTTGGGATGGGATCATCCACAAAGCTCCCTCCTACATGCTCCAAACCTGCCATAAAAAACTAGCTGTCTCATTTCGTCGTCATTGCTTCATAAGACATCCTTAGAAGGGCCAACTGTATATAGGCGACATAATTATAGGAAGAAGGCAATCGACAGGTATGGAGCAAACGAGGTGTTTTTAACATGAATTGAAATGAATTAGAAAGGTTCGATCCGTTGAGAGAATTAATCTATGCAGCATAATTTTCATTGAACTTTGTTTGTTTATGGAGGAAGTAGGAAATTTTAGTTCGAAAATCAATTACCAGGATAAGAAAGCCCATTTTCGACAACATGGGGTAGGTCGAAGTTTCTGCACCGGAGGTGGGGGTGCCTAGAGAGTATAAGCTTAAGGCATTCGCCAACACCGCCGCCAACGTCGACAACTGTTTTGGCATTCTCGAATCCACGGTAAGTGTCCATGAATTTGCCCATGAAAATGGTAGACAAACACTTCATGGCACTGTTGAAGTACTTGTTGTACCTCGGGTCTGTCCCGGTGTAGTCAAAGAGGGTCGCACCGTTCGCCAGCTTGAAAGGGTCGCCTTCTCCCTCAATCACTGCATCTTTTAAGTAAAACCTGCAGAGCAAGCATTCATGTACAAACCCCAATTAATAACGTTTCCGCCTTGTGATAAAAATGATCTTCACTCTCTAATATTGTCAATAATGCACAGATAGCTATCCAATCAAAATATTCATTTAAAGTGATCACATCTTATATATATAGATGAAGATGACTCCTGTTGATGTGCTTGATGCATTTAATAGTCATCACATTACTTCTTCGAAATTTTTTATGGCATTCTCATATATTCAACAACACTGAAATTTAACTTCCAGTATCAAGCTAATCAATTTTGCACGAGATGGGAATGGAATATTATTGCATGAACTTAACCAGCGAACATGGTGAGTCCCACATAATGTGACGGTCCGAATTCATTTATTTACGTACCACGATCTGAAGGAAACCTCGTCAAAGAGCATAAGCAACCAGGGTGCCATGCTAGCCCCTTCCTCATTCACGTAGTACTTGCTCAAGGGGCCCAGGCCATACATCCTCTCAGGCCGCCCGGCTTTGTCCTGCGTGAGGGTGCACGAGAGGAAAGAGAAGCTGGCGAGCAAACGCAGGATGCGGTCGATGGCAACACCGGCATCAGGGTTCTTGATGGAGAGGCGGGACGCGATCTGAGTGGGCGAGAGCTGAGCAGAGCTCTCGGACAAGAGCTTGAGGATGCCGAGCTCGATGGTGGCCTTCAAGATCAGGGGAACGCTCGAGATCATGTTTTGTTTGATAGCGGACAAGTACTCTTCGTCTTCTTGGGCGGTAGTGACCGCTAGGGTTTCGTCCGAACTCATGTTTCCTGAATTTTTTTTCTTTCTGAGGTTCTTTTCAATCCGCACAGTAGGAGAGATTGCGCTTTGGAGTGGGAAGTGGAGAGGACTAAGACGTTGTTTGAAAAGAGCGCGACGATGGAGCCCCTTTTATAAGGTAACTGATTAGCTGTGTGTCATGTTAGGTTTCACAGGTTCTTTATTTTTTCATTAGAAAAAATAGCCCTTGTTGCCCTACCGTATTCTGAGATTTTACACACGGAAGAGTCACAGAGTACGAGATTCGGATGGATATGTATGGTTGTTACCCTTGAAAAATCATGAAAAGAACTCGCTTTCTGCTAAGGAGAGAACGGGTGGCGTAGCTCTACATAAGTTTTAGTGAAATGCCAATACCCTACCAAAGAAAATAGGCTGCCTGTTATGCCCACCAGATCTTGTACAATGTTGTAGTTATCATTATCATGCTATAGCCAAATACCGCTGATCTACGACGGAAAGATAGAAAGTATCGCAGCCACTGGATCAAATGCAAACTTCTCCTTTTCTTCCACCAACTACTCTAATGACATGCTCCTATGGGTTTGTACGATAATAGATTATATTGTCCTGCTTCAAGAGTATACCCTAAAAGTTTAGTAAGAAAGAAAATTATGTGCCCAAATTCTAGAAAATTGTTTGAACTATAACTGATAAGTAGTAGTTATTTAATTGTGTAGATTCTAGTTCTAGTTCTACATATACTTTGCTATCTTTAACAAACTATTGTTTTTTACCTCGTATTAGAATAAAGTTTGGTAAGCATATCTCCACGATTTCTCAGCATAGCGTTTAGCTTTTTATGATTTTCTATTGACCCATAAATACATAGACACGCATATGTTTCAAACTAGATACGATTTAAATGATACTAAGCCAACTCTGTGGGCGGTTGCATCTTATTCTTCACTTTCAGCATTTTCAATCTCTAGATGGTAACATTTGTACAATCTCATTCCCTTACAATGCACGTTGCGAGTGAATTGATCAATCACTATGGGGAAAATTATTTAAAAAATCCTAAACCTATTGTGCAACCAGCATCCTATGTGATACGGTTAGATGAAAAAGGAAAGAAATAAAAGAAAAGGAAAAAATTCAAAATATCATTAAAATATTTTGAAAATTTTAAGAAAATATATAATTGTCCATTTTGACCTTGCCATATAAGATGGCTAATGTCGACCTTGCCAACCAAAATTGGCTGGAAAGATTGAATTGACAAATTGTTAAAATGTTCATGACTAGATTAGAAATGAACTAAACTAAGTATAAAGTTTGTGACTAAACCGGTGAGTTGCCTACATATTTGGCACTAGATTGGTAAAATTGAACTAACTGTCGACTTTATGACAATCCTTAACCAGGTTAAGAACCTTGAATAGCCTAGGATATTCTCACATGTTTCGTTCCACAATTTCTAAAAATCTTAAACAAAGATGAAAAAGGAAAGAAATAAAATATAAAAGAAAAATCGTTGAAAATTTTAAGAAAATATATAATTGTCCATTCCAAATACTGAATTAAGATGGCTGACGTCGACTAGACAATAAAGTTGGCAATTTTCAATCAAAATTGGCTAGAAAGACTGAATTGACAAATTGTTAAAATGTTCATGACTAGATTAGTAAATCATCAAAACATTTAGAACTAAACTAAGTATAAAGTTTTTGACTAAACTAGTGAGTTGCCTACATATTTGGCACTAGATTGGTAAAATTGAAAAGTTTAAAATTGAATTAACCGTCGTACAATAGGACAATAGGTTTATGATTTTTGAATAATTTTCCAATTCACTTGAGAACCTTAAACAGGTTAAGAACCTTGAATAGCCTACAGACCTATAAAAGGATATTCTCACATGTTTCGTTCCACAACCGCCCTCACCTATAGAACCTTGTAGCCGTCATTCAACAACCAAGATAACCTACTTGTCCCCAACCTGAATAGCCTATGGCGCCGCCCCTAATCTTCTTATCAAATATATAATTATATAAATATCCACATATGTCGAATGAAGTCTCACATTTATGGTGTCAGACTAGGCCCCCCTGGATTAGATTAAGTGGGAAAACATAGTTGATTTTGAACAAGGATCGTTCACAGCCAAAGAAATCGCTCCTACATGTGACAAGTCAACTTTCTTTTACATTTTATTTTTCTTTCACTGATCCTAATCTGATGGTACACGCACTTTGACTATTATTTAACTCGCGACGTTTATGACATAAGTTCAGTTATAATTTATTTTTATTTTTAAATTTCGACTTTGACGAGAATTAAAGAAAAAATAATTTTGCTTTAAGTGGAAACAAACTAGCTCAAAAGGTAGGATTATGTGGATTGGCAAGCTTGCAGGCAGATTCAATATGAAATTAGATTAAAGGGCAAAAGGGGGAAAATCAAAGAGGTATATATAAATATTTTCACTAGACTGATTTTCTTTAAAACACTCAAACAATTTAATCCACATATAACAAACAAGGATTTTGCTATCTCACGCTGGTTTTGGCCATCTCAAAGTTACATTGAATGGTTAGATCGTGATTTTGAATAACGAATGTGTCATATCCATATCAATTACTCATGCATACGACTTGACTTTCAATAATTAAGTCAACTCTTGGGATTAAAAATTAGGGTTGCTATGATAAATCATTTCATTCTCGATTGCTCAAGAAGGTGCAATACATCTGTTCGGCGGTTACAAGAACGGCCGAGAAGTGAACAGTTCCAGATAATTATTCATTCGACATCTTGATAGCTCAAGCGCCCACATGTTGAGGACCTGGCAGTCCACTTTCGGGCAGCTGAACCCGGCCGAGTGGGCCACGACCTCGACTTCCCTCAGCGTCCGATCTTTCCCTCCTGGAGGCAATGCCAGCATGACCATATCGGAAGTGAACGTGGCCCGGGTCACTAGGTCCGTCCCTGGGTATTCCGGGCTGACTGGGTCTATGATCACCACCTTGCCCGATGCCGGCAATGCCTTCCAGCATTTGTTCAGGAGCTGTATGCCAAACTCGTCCGTGAAACTATGGAATTGCCACTGCAAAAAACAGCAAACAATCAAAATCAATTAAGACTCCTGATCGCCAATCTGTCCTAAACAAAATGCTCGTACATTGGAACTGTCTTAAGCTATGTCCGTTAATGCAAAATCAATTAAAATCAATTAGAGAAATCATGTTCAAATAAATTTTAAGCTACGTAATTTTACACGTTTCTTTTCACCTCATTTCCGGGAGCTTGAGTGCTAAACAATTAATCTAAAGTAACTTCGTGAAGAGGATGTCTCCTTTTGGGATGGGATCATCCACAAAGCTCCTTCCTACATGCTCCAAACCTGCCATAAAAAACTAGTTGTCTCATTTCGTCATCATTGCTTCATAAGACATCCTTAGAAGGGCCAACTGTATATAGGTGACATAATTATAGGAAGAAGGCAATCAACAGGTATGGAGCAAACGAGATGTTTTCAACATGAATTGAAATGAATTAGAAAGGTCCGATCCGTTGAGAGAATTAATCTATGCAGCATAATTTTTATTGAACTTTGTATGTTTATAGAGGAAGTAAGAAATTTTAGTTCTAAAATCAATTACCGGGATAAGAAAGCCCATTTTTGACAACATGAGGTAGATCGAAGTTTATGCCCTGGAGGTGGGGGTGCTTGGAGACTATAAACTTAAGGCATTTGCCATCACCACCGCCGATGTTGACAACCATTTTGGCATTCTCGAATTCGCAATAAGTGACCATGAATTTGCCCATGAAAATGGTGGACATACACTTCATGGCATTGTTGAAGTGGTTGTTGTACCTCGGGTCTGTCCCAGTGTAGTCGAAGAGGATCGCGCCGTTCGCCAGCTTGAAAGGGTTGTCTTTTCCCTAAATCATTGCATCTTTTAAGTAAAACCTACAGAGCAAGCGTTCATGTATAAAATTGTCAACAATGCGTAGACAGCCATCCAATCACAATATTCATTTAAAGTGATCACATCTTGTCACTATTAAGGTAATTAATATATATATAGATGTAGATGACTCCTGTTGATGTGCTTGATGCATTTAATAGCCATCACATTACTTCTTCGAAATTTTTTATGGCATTTTCTTATATTCAACAACACTGAAATTTAACTTCAACTATCAAGCTAATCAATTTTGCATGAGATGCGACGGGGATATTATTGCATAAACTTAACTATCAAACATGGTGAGTCCCACAGAATGTGACAGTCCGAATTTATTTATCTGCGTACCACGTTCTCAAGGAAACCTCGTCAAAGAGCAAAAGCAACCATGGCGCCATGCTAGCCCCTTGCTCACTCACATAGTACTTGCTCAAGGGGCCCAGGCGGTACATCCTCTTAGGCCGCCTGGCTTTGTCCTGCATGAGGGTGCACGAGAGGAAAGAGAAGCTGGCGAGCAAACGCAGGATGCGGTTGATGGTGATTGCAGCATCGGGGTTCTTGATGGAGAGGCGGGACGCAATCTGGATGGGCGAGAGCTGAGCAGAGCTCTCGGACAAGAGCTTGAGGATGCCGAGTTCGATCGTGGCCTTCAAGACCAGAGGAACGCACGAGATCATGTTCTGTTTGAAAGCGAACAAGAACTCTTCGTCTTCTTGGGCGGTGGTGACCGCTAGGGTTTCGTCCAAACTCATGTTTCCTGAATCTTATTATTATTATTATTTTCCTTTCTTAGGTTCTTTTCAATCCGTATAGTACGAGAGACTGCGCTTTGGAGTGGGAAGTGGAGAGGACTAAGAAGTTGTTTGAAAAGAGTGGTGTGACGATGGAGTTGCTTTTATAAGGTAACTGATGAGCTGTGCGCCATGCTAGGTTTCTCAGGTTGTTTATTTTTTCTGTAGAAAAAATAGCCTTTATTGCCCTACCATATTCCAGGATTTTACGCAAAGAAGAATCACAGAGTATGAGATTCGGATGGCTATGTACTGTCGTCACCCTCGAAAAAGCATGAAAAGAACTCGCTTTCTGCTAAGGAGAGAACGGGTGGCAGAGCTCTAGATAAGTTTTAGCGAAATGCCAATACCCTACCAAAGAAAATAGGCTGCCTGTTATACCCACCAGATCTTGTGCAATGTTGTAGTTATCATTATAATGCTACAGCCAAATACCGCCGGTCTAGGACGAAAAGATAGGAAGTATCGCAGCCACTGGATCAGATGCCATCTTCTCCTTTTCTTCCACCAACTACTCTAATGACACGCTCCTATGGGTTGGTACAATAATAGACTCTATTGTCCTGCTTCAAGAGTATACCCTAAAAGTTAAGTAAGGAAGGAAGATTAAGTGCCCAAATTCTAGAAACATAGATCGTTCTTATAGAATATGTAATCGAATTGACTCTTGCACCCTATAATAGTATCATATAGCTCGCCAGCGCAGCCTTTACTAGTCACACCAATCCCACAGCTCACACGACAGCCATCCATTGACTCGGGTTCTCCAAGCCCATACCTCATGTGACGTCAAGCATTTATGTTTTTAATCAATTAAGTCTAGGCGAATTTTGACTAAGGAATCACCACTAGTCCATTTGGAGTCGATTAAAAATCCAAGAAGACATGTAAGAATATCTTACTATTTACATAACTAAAGATTCTAAACTCGGTGATTTGATCACGTTAGCCTTAAGGCTAACGTTCTTTTGATACCTAACCTAATCACATGCTAGTTAACACCATAGTAGCCTATCCAAGTGTTCTAATTAGCATCCTAACCATCTTAAAGTAGGAAAGTGACGTCCAAAATTGAAAAGCACAGTCAATTATAATTATAATATAAAGCTTGCAAGTATTCTAAGGTTGTCCCTAAAATAGAAAAAGGAAAAAGAAAAAGGAGAAGCCTATTGTCCAATTTTAGGATTTAATTTCTAATTTTTTTTTTTTAATTTTTTTATGATTTTTCTAATTTTTCAGTTATTTTATGGATTTTCTATTTTTTAGTGATTTTCTGAATTTTCTAAAATTCTTTAATGATTCTCCGAATTTTCTATATTTCTATAATTTTCTGAATTTTTAATTTTCATTATTATTTATTATTATTGATATTTTTAAAATATTAATACAAAAGAAATTCGGACCGGATTAAGAGACCGACCCAACTAGACCAACCCGAATCCTATCGAATCAGGCTGGGCTATAAAAGCTAAGGCCCACTTTGAATTAATCCCAAACAGCCCACTCAAATTCTATCCCGCGTCCATTTTCTCTTCTTAACCCGAACTTTCTCTTCGGCCCATGATACACCAGCTCACCGACCAGCCCAAAATTAAATTAAAAACATTTAGCCCATTTCCTCATTCTTTATTTTTTTCCCTTTTTTCACTCTTGCCTCTCGTTTTTCGTTTTCTTTTATTTCTTTTCTCTTTTGTGTCCTTTTTCTCTATTTCGTCTTTTTCTCCTGCATCTTCTCCCTCCAGCCATCTCCATCCCGAAGCCCCCTTTTCACCTGCAGTCTGCCGTAGCTGAACCAAGAACCATCAAACGCCACAGTCTTCTTTCAGGCATTTTAACAAACAGAGATCCCAGTTATAAACTAAACTCTGTTCCGATGCTTTTGTCAGTTTAAACATGGTAAAAGATGTTCAAATGAACATTATTTGTTACAAAAAAAGCTTCAATTTCATACGACTAAATGATGAATCTATCGACCGGACTCGGCTTTATTGATTCTTAAGGAACAAAGGAAAACTGAGTATACTAGAGAGAGATCATTACCTGGTTCGTGATGAACGATGGCCTAATCAGAATCAACGCGGACAGAAATGAATGATGCTGGCGATGAACAGCTTCCGTTGAGATCCTCTTCCGTTTGTGAAGAAAGGCTCGAAGGTTCTCATTGCGAGATCTTTGAAGAGAACTTCACCGACTTTCTTCCTCTCAAACTTCGCTTCGCGCTTTGATTGAGTACACGCCTTCTTCTCCTTCGTTCGGCTAGATATGGCGATCTTCCTTCTCTCCTCCCTCTCCTCCGTGCCGCCAGCACCCACACTAACCTCACCTCCGCGGGGGAATCCTTTTCCATCAGCCACGCCAGCTCAATGCATTCTAGAAGGTGTCGTGCTGGGGATTGCTTGAGTCACTCGCGCGCTTCCATCGGGTCGCCCAGCTCTGCATCCTTCACAGTCGATATGCCCACCAAGTAAAGGAGTTGCGTGCAACCACTGGAGTTTACTCCAGTTACCATCCTTTCAACATGAAAGGAAGGGGTAGGGGGTTCAAATCCCCATATTCTCAAGAGTTATGATGAGGACGATTTATTTTCAAGAGTGAGTCTCAACTTCTACTCCTTCAGCTTAGGCGAGACAAAAAGTGAGAGTAAGAGTTAGAGTAGGAATATAGTATGACCGACAAAAAAAAAAAAAAAAAAGAGTTGTGTGCGTGAAGGAAGGAAAGAAATGTTGGGGCTGGGCCTCCAAGCTTTAGATGGGCTTCAAGAAACAACAAAAGTGGGTTAAAAAGAAATAAAATATAGGGCCAATGAATCAATTAAATGGGCTAAAAAGAAATAAGAAGATGGGCCAAGGGAGAGGGATTTTAGGGGCCCGAATATAATGCTGAGTGGGCCAGACGCGCCGGCCCACACAATTTCTCATTTATCTTTTTATCATTTCGTTCATTTTCATATATATATATATATATATATATTGTTTTTTACCTTTTTATAATTTTTATTTTTATTTTTGCAAAATAAATGGATATTTAAAACATCAACAAAAATTCAAGTGTCGACAATAACTAACTTATATATAAATATCTATTATTTTAGGCAAATTGAAATTAGTAAACATTCATTTTTACTTTATTTACTTTAATTATAACTCCTAGTACTTAATGGAATCGCATTTTGAAAAACCATGGACACAGAGAGTATCTTCTGAACCTTCCCAACGTCACACAATTAGTGACCTAATTGAAATTTTCATAAATGTTATCCAAAATCTAGGTAAATTAATAGTTCTTGTGATTCACTAAATAAATTAATTAATGTAGAATTAAGTCGGAAAACATTTGTAACCTTTGGCTTCATTTATGTCTAAACATTTTTTTGCACAATGAAAACATTTTTCATTTATTAATTTTTGCAAATGATACACATTATTGTTTTTAGGAAATTTTCCTAAATCATTTATTTTTCATGTAATAAACGATACCTTGAAGTGAGGATTTGTCATAACAAAACCAAGCACTTGTCCTTGTGATAACCCTACTTTTAGATTGATTATTAACCTTTCACTTTTTGATAAATCTAAATCTTATAGACCTCACGCATTGACTTTTATTTAAGTCAAAATAATTGAAACGTAGACTCACAGATTTTTTCATAATTTTTTTTTTAAAATTTCCACAATATTTAATTTTTTTATGAGAATAATAAAAAAAACAAAAAACAAAAAACAAAAAAAAAAAAAAACATGTTGCTTATCTTTAAGCAGAAACAAACTCGCCTAAAAGTGTCATTTTTTGTGGATTAGCATGCTTGTAGGTAGATTTAACACCTTACCCGACACTGGCAATGCACGCCAACAGTTTTTCAGAAGCTATAAACCGAACTCATCTTGGAACCAATTAAATTGCCACTGTAAAAAAAAAAAAAAAAAAAATCGATTGAAATCATAAACTATCATGATTCAGGAAATAATTGGGACTCCCGATCGCCAATTTATCCCAAACAAAATGCTCATACATTGGAAACATCGCCAACTAGGTTTGTTAATGCAAAATAGATTAAAATCAACATACGCAAATGAATGTGAGCATACTTAGTTTATACGTTTCGTTTCATTACATTTTCAAGAGCTAATTGATGGACAAGACTTTGCCATGCTAAAATATTTTATCTAAAATAACCTTCACTGATAAAGCTCTCCTTGGGGAATGGGGTCATCTACAAAGCTTCCCGCGACATGGCCCAAACCTGCCAGCCACAACCGATCGTCTCCTTTCGTCATCATTGCAATACAAGACGTCATTAGAAAGGCCAGTTATACAGAGGTGGCCAATTTATAGGAAGAAGACAATCAACAGGCGCGGAGAAAAAAAGGATATACTTTCAACATATATTGAAATGAGTTAAAAAGGTCTGATTTGATGAGAGAATTAATCTACGCAGCATAATTTGCTTTAAACTTTGTTTGTTCGTAGATGAAGGGAGAATTACTTCTCTACAAGGGGAAAAAAGAACCCGTGACACAGCAAGAAATTGATTTCACGACGTAGGGTAGATCAAAGTTTTTGCCTCCGAGATGGTATGCTTGGACAGTATGAGCCTAAGGCATTCGCCGATGCCACCACCGACAATTTTTAATAATTTTCTAATAATTTTTTGAATTTTTTTGAATTTTTATTATTTTTATTTTCTGTTTTTTTCCCTTTTTGACTTTTTCTTGGCCTTTTACGGTGGCCGGCCACCGGCCACCGGCCCGGCCACGCCGGACCGACCGCCTCGGCCGCCACGAGCAAGGTCCGGCCGGGCGAGGAGGAGCCCTGGCGAGGGGAGCCCTCGCCCAAGCGCAGCCCGGCCAAGGTTGCCTGAGCGAGGCCGACCCTCCCCCAGGCCAGGGCAGCCTCGTCGGGCGTTGGCCAGGCGACGGCAATGCCGGGTGAGGCCGCCCTCACGCAAGCGAGCGTCGACCTCGCCCAAATCGATCCGGCGAGGCCAGCCCTTGCCCCTAGCCGAGCCGGCGTCGGCCACCGGCCACAGGCCCGCCCAACCAAGGGCGAGGGTCGACCTCGCTAGATCTGGTCTAGGCAAGGCCGACGCTTGCCTCGTCGGGGGTGAGGGCTCCCCTCGCTGAGGCCAAGGCGGCCTCGCCCAGTGTCGCCAACACCCGGTAAGGCCGCCCTAGCCTGGGGGAGGGTCGGCCTCGCCCAGGCGATGTTGGTTGGGCCGCGCCTGGGTGAGGGCTCCCCTCACCGGGACTCCTCCTCGCCCAGCCGAGCCTCGCCTGTGGCGAGCGAGGCTAGCCAGCTGGATGTGGCCGATGGCCGACCATCGCCTGTGGCTGGTGGCCGGCCATCGGAAAAGGCCAAGAAAAAAAAAAAAAAAAAGAAAAAGGGAAAAAACATAAAAAATAAAAAATTATTAAAAAATAAAAAAATAAAAAATTATTATTAAAAATTGTCCACATCGGCACCGGCGAGTCCTATGTGGCACCGCCAAAGATCCACGTCAACATTTTCCGGCCAAAATTGACCGGATGGACTGAATCAGCAAGAAGTGAAAATGTTTAGAACTCAATTGGCAAAGTTAAAAGGTTTATGATTGAATTGGCAAAAGTGTAATAGGTTTAGAATTTTTTGGACAATTTCCCCTAAAGTGGACGCCCACTTCATGGCTTTGTTGAAGGAGTGGTTGAACTCTGGGTCTATCCCGGAGTAGTCAAAGATGCTTGCGTCATTTGGGAGCTTGAAAGGGTCACCCTCTCCCGTATTCATCGCGTCCTTTAAGTGAAACTGGTAGAGTAAGAATTTACATACAAAACCTAGTTAGCAATGTTTCATCCTCACGATCAAAAATGTCATTTCTAACTACTATTATCGGCCCCATGCCACAGCCAGCCAATCACAATATTCAATAAAGTGATGCGATGCCGTAGCAATTAAGGTAATTTCAAGTAATTACCTTAATCATTTTTCAGGCGGTGGTGGTAGCGCCCACCACACTGGCGAGCCGTTGCCCCTTCTTCTTTTTCCAGTTTTTTTTTTAAAAATTATTTTAGCATTATTTTAGTTTAAGTATTATTTGAATAAAATTTAAAGGAAAAATTAATAAAAATTCCACATAGGAGAGAGAAATGAATTTAAAAATGCCACATTAAAGTTTTTCATTAGACAAATTGACGGTATTAATAGAAAGACTTGATTGTACAAATTTGACAAGTTTTAGAACTTGATTAATTTTTTTGAAAGTTTTAAGACTCAATTGCACTTTTCGTAACTAGTTTTAGTACTTACAGTGCACAAATTCCAAAAAAAAAAAAAAATCAAGTGACGATGTGATGGAATTCAATAAAATTGAAGTCAAATTAGCTAGAGATTTTGGTTTAATTATTAGATCGAACATCAATTGCATGTTTAGGTAATTTAGCACCTAATTACTTGCTCAACGGAATGTCCAAAGTAGAATCAATATTGATTTGGAGTGATTATACATTAATTGAACTTGATTTCATGTGTTTAAGTAATAGTCCTATCTTCATGTTGCCGAAACACTTAGGTTAGAATTAGATAGTGATTTAAGAGATTTTTTTCTTGTCGATCATATTCTAACTCTCAACTCACTCTAAAACTTTTGATCTGCCTCCTTATAGAGTATGGAAATTGAATTCCACACCTAAAACTAAACGTCTCCACTCCCAATCCCATGAGAGGGTGGGGATCGAACTCCCTACATCCCCCTTCCCACGTGGGAAGCGTGGCTACTAAAGCGATTTGAGAGTTAATTAGCCTAAGATTGAGATGTGTTGCATGTGGATGATCTAGAAACAGGTTTGGTTGTTTTTAATGATGATTCATTAGGATTTATGGTTAAAGATGATGATCGATGATGCTTGAATGCTTGAAGACGTGTGTGAATGTTCAAATTGTTGAGTTGAAGATGTTCTAGGCTTGGATAAATGACTAAGTTCACGTGTTGAATGAGTTCAACATTCGAATTGTTTCTGGAAAATTCAAGGCCTGATCTGAACTTGCTATATTCTAAGATTTTTATGAAAAATAAGTCTAGAATTGAGATAAAATGTTTCCAGATAAATTGTAGTTAACATCCATAACTTTAATTTGATATAAGTTTCATAATATTTGAAGAACGTTAAGGCAGTGAAACCAAGTTCATAATCATCAATTTCATTGAGAGTTGGATCTAGAAATTGAGCTACATGTTGACTTGACTTGTTTGGCAAATTAACAATAGTTTGAGGACTAATTAGCAAATGCACAAAATATATAATTTCTATGGGTACAAACAACATTTTAATACACTTAATTAATAAGCAAGATTTCAATTGAAATACACATGATTATTTGTTCAATGAGTCTACAGAGCCTAGTGCGCCACATCAGTTCGTCGTTATAGGGATCCAAAAGACTCCAAGCCATTTAAAGGTTGCAAGTAATTTTCAAGTGGGAGATAATCAATCCCCTAATTATGTGCAACATTTCAAACAATTCTTTCGCTAAGTTACATGATTTGTTAAACCTTGCCTAGAAATATGGACATAGCCGGGTTGGGCCTAGTCTCTTGCCTCATCACTGAGGCTTGAGCCATGAAAATGGAAGGAGAGACAAGTCAATAACATGGTGGCAAATTCAGTCCTAGACACGCAAGATTAGGCCTCACATTATTGAAGCCGGTAGGTAGCAATGCCTTTAGGGATCCACCAAAGTCAAAGAAGGCTTAGCTAGTGATCTGGGTTGATGGAACCAAGAGTATACTAATGTCCCTCGTGCATAAATAGGACTTTTTCCTAAGACTAAAATGTGAAAATATATAATAAGAAAGATATATAGGGGTTTGGAAAGATTTAAATTCGAAATTCCATGCTCTTATTCCATGTAAAATTTTGTGGGACCATTAACAATTGTTCTAAAAAATTAAAACATCCAAAGGTATGGTTTGGTATTTAAATAATCTAATTGAATCACACTTTCAATTGAATTAAGAATGATGTTCCAAAATTTTACAGTATGAAAGGAGTTGTTCTGAAGTTTATGTTATCTTTCATGAAAAACATCAACATATTTACCCCCGATTCTAAAAATTAGAGAGGCTTAATCCTTTAGAGGTGAGATAATGTGGACTCCATTTGTGATGCTTAACATAAATGGGGTCATATCTCTCATAAAAGGGATCCTCCTCCCACCTCTTGAGGCTAAAGAGGCAATTTCCAAAAATTTGTGGGGAAAATTACCAAAAAATTCCTCAACATATTGTATTATTGTCAATTCAGTCTTAAATTTTTTAATTTGATCAATATAATCATAAACTTTTGGAAAATTTACAATTCAATTAATCCGGCCAATTTTTATCCGAAATTAATGATGTGGATGCCAGGCATCTTATGTGGCATCACCAATGCTGATATGAAATTTTTTTAATTATTTATTATCTATTTTTTCATCATTAAGGGCTGGCAAGGGGCCGTTGGCCATCGACTAAGCCTCAATGACCCCTTCTAGCCACTAGGCAAGGACCTGTGAGCCCTCACTGATCGCTATAGATGATTGCAGCCCTTGCTAGACAAGGGCCGTGAGTTTCACTGTTGATGTCAAGGACTGCAAGTCCTTACTAGTCACAAGCCTTCCCCGAACACTAAGTGTGTGACCAGCAAGGGCCAAGAGCCCTCACCGACCATTGGGCAAGCTGGAATTCCTTGACAGTCATTGTGAGGCTCACGGCCCTTGCTACGCACCTAGTCGCTAGGGAGGACTTGTAACTAGCAAGGACTCGCAGTCCTCGCCCAATGCCCAACAATGGCTTATGGAAGAATTTGTACAAGTGTAATAAATTTAAGACTTTTTTTTTTTGGCTAAAATTTGGGTGTTTAGTCGAGTTTGACTGAAGGATAAAGATTGCCCATGAAACTTTCACGATGGATTATGACAAAGGGACCACAATAACAAGCTTGCTAACCACATATGAAAGTGCTTAAGTTGTGAACTTTTCATGATTGACGATGTGTTTCACTTTGCAAGATACATTAATGAGTTTCCAAGGCAAATGAGACTTTAATTCTCACATCAAACTATGCAGACATGTAGATGACAAATTGGGGCAGTTTATTGTTTTTACCACCTTATTGGACTTCGGGGACTTTACGGCGGAGTACTCGGAGGGACAAGGCGTCTCGCAGTCCTTCATGACGCCAGAGTTTGATCAACTCCAAAGTGTAATCAAACTCTGGCTCACCTGGAAAGGCATTCTTATTGGCCCAGGATAGAAGCAGATGTCCAAGGGTGATGGGTTGTGTGTGCTCTATGCAGTGCCATGAAGCTGTCCAGGAAGAAGTTGGGGCTTTGTCAATTCAATACCTTCCTGTCTATGGGAAAACCATAATTATAGATTTCGTAGAACGATTGCTCTATTTCTTTAAGGGAAGGAATACCTGCATTTTTGTTGTCGACTTTTCAAATTTAGTAAGATGGCAACTTTGTACTAGGTCGTCGATGCGCTGGCAAGTTCTGCTAAAAAATGTAGTATTCTATTGATGTCTAAGAAGAATATGCTGGAATCTTCAATCATCCTTCATCAGGCGCTTTGCTTTCTCTCATTTGCCTTCTATAAATACCCTTGTGACCTTTTAACGGGAGCAAATGGAGAGGAGCACAGCTGACCCGCACCCTCTGTTTTTCAAAAGGCTAATCAAAGTAAAAGCTTGTATTGCGCATGTCTTTATATGTTAGAGAAGCAATTTTTTTTAGCCCACCAATTTGGCCATACATGCAAAATAAGTCGCAAATGAAGATGGGATAATTGGTATAGGTAGTCAGAACGAACTTTCATTCCTTCTTCCAATAAACCAAACCCACGCATAGGTGGTATAGGCGGTCCGAACTAACTTTTATTCCTTCTTCAAGTAAACTAAACCAATAATTGGGGTAGTGGTCGCAACTACCTGTTATTCCTTCTTCGAATGAACCAAGCTAAGAACGACGGGGAATCTGCACTTCTTATGTATATTCCTAATAGGATGACTTAATATATCAACAGTCACTATAGTATATGTATCGATGGAGGCCACTATTATCATGGTATGAGCTTTTGAAATTAAAATAATAATAATTCAGCATATGTCTTATGCTATTTGATAACTTTGTCAAATATGATGTCGACGATGATCGCACTCACTTACATTCAATTCAATCGAATCATGTGTCTGGATTAGTCTGCTATTCTACTATGTCTCTATCAAACATATGATTGCCAACATTGTGAAAGAGAATTTTATTGCAAGACTGATGAATGTCCCGTTGAACATGTTGAGAAGACCTCTATCATCAACAAGGTCTACTTAATATGATGTGTGTTTCACTTCAAGAAGAGTGAGTGTGTGACGGTTGTGACACGTATCAATGAATTCCATATCATCGTTAGTCAATTGAGTTTAGTTGAAATTGACTTTAGTAATGAGGTATGTGCTTTGACTTTATCCTCCTTATTGTCTGATAGTTGGAATACTATTGTTATTGCTTTTAGTAATTCCTCCGGGGTCTAAAAGCATGACGTTTGACGAAGTCTATGATTTGATTCTAAATGAGGACATTCATAAAAGAGAATTTCTCCAAGCTATGTTTACTAGTTTAATAGTTGAAAGTAGAGGAAGAATTAGTACTTGTGTTAGCAAGAGTAGCGTGAATGTGAATAGATGCATCTAGACTATGGTAGGTGTCATTGTTTCATGTAATAATGTCACAAGGGGGTATCTTAAAAGAGATTGCCTTAAACTAAATAATAATAAAGGTAAATGAATTGAAGTTGAGTCTACTGACCATATTGCTTCAATAAATAATAATTACTCAGACAGTGCTAATTATGTCTCATCTGCCATTGAGGATTTGTCATTTGTAGAGAAATAATGGATTTTGATTGCTCATTTTACAGTACCCCAAATAGAACCAGTTTATTACCTCGTAGTGCATGAATAGTAAAGTGTAGTTGGGGCACAACGTGAGTGAGATGTTATGCATTTTGGCAACACCAGAATTAAAATGCATGATGGTATCATGGGAACATTGACTTGAGTGGGGCAAGTTCTAGAGTTGAGGAAGAACTCAATTTCTTTAAGTGCCCTAGGTTCAACTGGATGTTGGTATTCCATAAAGTAGAGTTTTGAATAAAGTAGAGTTTTGAAAATTGTTTAAAGTGCCTTGATAATAATGCGAGGAATCTAGCATAGTGACCTATATTAGTTTCAACTTGGGAGAGATTGGCAGATTTCACCGAGGAAACGCCAGATGCATCTGTTCAAGAGTTTGAACTATGGCAAATGTGTTCAAGGTATGAAAGAGAGAGAAGCTTAAAGATTGTAAGTGAAAGGAATCTGTTGTGATTTTAAGTGGCTAGGATTGAATATATGTAGGTGTTGTAACTTGAGCAAACATCAAAAAGTGTAGTTTGGTGCCACTATTGGAGAAACCACAAAAATTGCAGAGGTGGTTCCTTGGATGTTCACATGTTGTCGCAATTTCCATTGAGGAGAACTGCTAGGTTTATGCTAATAGTTGCGGATGACTACTTAAGGAGGATTTGTGTGTTCATGTTGATTTACAAGTTTAATGTTGCCGTCCAAATCAAGTTGTTAAGATCTTTGATTGAAACTAAAACTAATAAGATGATCAATGATATGTGGAATGCTAGTAGCCTGAAATTCTACTTAGAACTGTTAAATGAATTATGCAAGGAGGAGGGCATGGCAAGATACTACACTAGTCCCAGTGAATCACAAAAAATTGCCGAGTTGATGAGTAGATTTGTGTTAAGAATCGGCCTATAAAATGCTCTCTAGCACTAGTATGGTTAAGAAACTTCTAGTGGATGTGCTTAGTGTAATGAACTATCTGGTGAATAGATTATCATTAAGTGCGATTGGATGTTCTACTCTTGAGAAAGTTGTCAAGAAACATTGTTGATTATTCTATTTTTAGAGTATTTGGTTGCTGAATTTATGTTCAAGTTAATGGAAAGCTTGATGAAATGGTAAGAAAATGCATATTCCTGGCTATGCACAAGGTGAGTCCTATTGGTTGCAATGTCCCAACTTAAATTCAACTGCTTTCAATAGAAAAGTTATATTTGATGAGTCTCCAGTACTTGTAGGTAAGAGTAGTTATGAAAGTATTTATACAAATCTAGACATTGTTAAGCTCAAGGTAGAGTTTTATAGTTGCAACCGGAACTCTTGAGGTAGCAAGTGCTAGCGCTATAGTGGACATGGGCTGTAGTGGACATGGACTTTTCTTGTAGTGAGATGGAGCTTGTAAAATAACGGTTGTTGTAACTATTGAGTTTGATAAGGTGGGAGTTCAACCTCAGGACGAGTATGGATTCAGCACTGATTTTGCTTTATTAGTGATGGAACCGAGTGAAGTGTCAAAAACTGCAACCGGGTTGGCGTTCCCATGAGATCTATGGTCGTGGTGAAATTCAAGACAAAGTTAGCAGAAGTCTGTGGCAGTTGAGCCTATAAGGGTCAGTGGGAGAGTAGTGGCGATGAATTAAAATTCCAGTAAAGCAATTGTAACTTATGTTGTGGAGGTGTAGATTTGTTAGAACTACATCTCAATTTGGAGCCCATGAGCGAAATTCAATCCGAACGGAAGTGGGTTACAGTCACAGTCGAGAAAAGAAAAGTCCAACTTGGACTTTAGAGTAAGCCCTGTAAAGTCGATTCGGAAAACACACCAATTTCCTAATCGATGCAGAGATGGCTCGAGAAAGTTTCCTTTTTAAAGTTTTAAATTAATTCTTTCCAAGACATGGTATCTTCATGTCATTGATGCAGAATGTGGTCTCCTGCTTGGTGGCTTCCATTGGATCTCATGGCGAATTTGCATCAGTTTTAAGGGTGGATAGTGAATTGCATCCATGGAAGAACGAGCGTGTCTTTGAAGCCAATAAATACTATGATAAGATTTGTAATTTTTTTTTTTTTTTTTTTGTTGCGAAATTAAAGATTCTTTCCCAGGAAATTTTGAGGGCCAAACATTGAGTTATTCGGTGTAATTAAAGGATGAAAAACATTAAGAATGTTAAAGTGATTTGATTGCGATTGTAATCTGCATTACATGCGTTTCTCTTTGCGGAGTAGGTCACACCGTCCAAACTACGTAAATCTTATATCTGATTTACTTTCATGTTTTATATATTATTGTGTTCGACCACTTAGTTTGGCAAATACTCAATGATCGGTTCATCCAATATGAGTTCCATATAGTGCGCGAAGCATTAAAGCTTATAAACGACAGAGTCACCCATGTATACCCCTCAAATCCAAGTACATGGGCAACTAATTGTCGAAGCCAAATTAGATGCAAAAACAATAATCAAAGGACCGGAATCGTATGGGGAAAATGATAGTTTTAAGGAGCAAAACCTCTTTTCTTTTGTAGTACGGGAATGTGATTTGTTGTAGTTCTTTTAGTAATGAAAGGTTAAAAAGGTGCAACTTTTTTCCATAAAGCACCATGGCCACCATGTGCAGACCTCTAACGTTGGAGATGATATGCTGTGGACGTCATGAGTTCGACGCATGCTTTTTCTAACGTTAAACATCAAAATGACTTGAAATAATACTATGAACCTTTATAGTTCTGTCTTTATCCTCTATTGAACTTACGTAGGAACCTTTACATTTCACTATTTAGAGGAGGTGCACGGGCTCAGAAGGCAATTCACCTCGTTAGCTCAAGAAAGATGGCAGAGCAGGTGCGTTATCCGCCTTCACTTTAGCTTGCCTCTCTCTTATTACTAGCCTATGACTATGACTTGCTACGAATATAGCTAACTTTGTTGTGCTTGCTGGCAATACGAAAGGTCACGATGATGGCGATCAAGGTGGATCTTCAGTGCAGTCGCTGTTACAAGAAGATCCAGAAAATTCTGTGTGAGATCCCCCGTGAGTTCCCCCGCCTTCCCCTTATAACCCTTATCGTATCGAAACTTGTGCTGATAATTCAGAAAATTCGAATAACGTTCCCTCGGCTTTGCCTCCCCTTTCCTCTCTCTCGAAAGTGCGTGCATCAGTTCTTTTGTGCAGTACATCTTTCCTTACTATGTATGATGAAAAACAAGATGTGCTCGTGGGACATGGAGTTATCAAAACTTTGTGAATGCAGAAGTAAGAGACCGAATCTTCAACGAGAAACAAAACACAGTGATGATCACAGTGGTGGGTTGCGACCCCGAGAAGGTCCGACAGAAGATATGTTGCAAGGGAGGAGAGATCATTCTAGGGATCGACATAATACCCCCCAAGCCAGACAAAGAGGTCCCAAAACAGAAGCCACGTAAGAAGGAGCCATCCACTCAAAGGGATCAATCCCCTCCACCGACACCACAAAAACAAAATCTTCCTCCCGTTCCTCCTCCACCGGTGACAGGTTACCCGGTGCCTGTGATGGGCGGGGCGTATGTTTGTCTCCCGTGTCATAATCAGGGTTGTGGTTGGTTCTGTCCATGTTACTGCCACTGCGGGAGGCCATCATGGCCGATGTGCCATGATGGGTGTGGGAAACCGGCCCACGAGTGCAGATGCAGGAGGCCACCGATGTGCCATGATGGGTGCGGGAAACTGGCTCACGAGTGCAGATGCAGGAGGCCGCCACCGATGTGCCATGATGGGTGCGGGAAACCGGCCCACGAGTGCAGATGCAGGAGGCCGCCACCGATGTGCCCTGATGGGTGTGGTAGGCCGTCCCACGAGTGTGGATGCTGGAGACCTAGTTACCCGAGGTGTTGCGACCGATGCAATGATGGAAGCGCCTCTTCATCATGGATGCCGCATCGTTGCGATCATTGAAGGGCACTGGCGTGCGGCAACGCCGGGCACGAGTGCGGAAGTTCCTAGTCATTTATGGAAGCCAAGTTTCGTGGTACTTGTTGAAACATGGTTTTCATTTCCATAGATTGAGAATCTCTGTTAAATAATTATGTGAACCTTCCGCTCACATGATACTCCGTTTGATATTTCAATAAATATCAACCATCGGTTCATGAGAACGATGTTTTATTGCTAGTTAAGATTTGTGGAGTCACCGAGAGGAGCATGGTTCGGATAGAGTATCTTCACAATAGATGTATGCAAACTCTGTGACATCTTGTTTACGTGTGTAAATGAAGTTTGACATGTTGAATTATGGCTAACAAAATTTTAACTTATTACATAGTATATTACCTATTATCACGTGTGCTTGTCTTTAATGTTTTTCTCCAAATAATTACATAAATGGTCTATAAACTTTGGCTTACTATACAATGTCATCTCTTGACTTTTAATTAGTTCAAAGTAGTCTTTAACTATTGGAAAATATTTAATCTAATTCTTAAACTATATGAAAATATTCAATATTTTCCGTTCATTAATTTAAATTAAAGAAACCTATTGATGTGGTTTCCAATCCAATAAGTTGGAATGGTGGGGAAACAAAAAGTTAAACATAGATTACATTGTAAGAATTTATTTCAAATTAGGATATAATAATCCACATGATCAAGTAACAATAAACTTGTTCACACCCCAATTTTTTTTCCTGTTTTAAAGTAAATGGATAAAAAAATAGACAGCTCATCATTTTTAAACATCCAATTAACCATATAATAATTTAAGTCACCAAATAATATCTAATTTATCATTAAAGCAAAATGAATAATTACATTGAACATATACCAATAGTTTGGGGATGACATTAAACAAATTAAAACTTTAAAAATGACATTACACATTAAGCTAAAGTTCAAAAATCATTTTTGCCATTTTTTTGCTGATTTGATACTCCTAGTATTCGGTTATGGGGCATTTTTGTCGAAATAGCCAATCTAGATGATATTAGATACTCCTGTAATATTCTTTTTTTGTCCTTTTATACTTCGGAATCCATAAGAACCATCCATTACACATGAATAGGACGGAAGGATCTAGACAAATGTCTAGCAAATAACAATATCAACAATTGGAAAACATTTTCCGTTTGAAATATTTGATAAATGAAAGACATTATCATTATCCATAACATTTTTATGTCTAAATATTTTGCAAACAACGAAAATATTTTTCATTCATTTATTTTTATAAAAGATACAAGTAATCATTTGAAAAAAATGTTTTTGAATCATTCAGTGTTTGTGAAACAAACGCACTAGTTTCACTTTCAATCACATCCTTCCGTTGGCTTTCCCACCAAGAAAAAAGTTACACAAACGAAAATACATAAGCTAAAAATGACATTACATGTACAAGACAAGGCCATCTGGTGATCAATATCATTTAGTTCATGGGCCCTTGAGCAGATGCCCACATTGAACACGAGAGATCGATTCCTACCGCTTTGCTTAATATTAATGCATGAATAGATTTGAATCGCCAAAGAAAACCCGACTTATGCAAAATGTCTTCATTGTTGGCAACCAATTCTGTACAAACATGTTTATGAAGGATGAAAGTATTTTTCATGAATTCATTTTTATAAGTAACACAACCTATCATTTTTTGAGAAAATGTTATTTAAATTATTCATTTTCTGCGAAATAAACAAACAGTTTATTATCCTATTTTTGTGACAAGAAAGTGAACCATGTGTTGCGTGCAGGCTCTTAACTACCAGTAAGTTTGGGCTTGGGCACGACAACGCAACTGTTTGGGCCCAAGTGGACCTGCTCAAGCCCGCCCGGGCCCGTTGTGGGGTGTGTTGAAATCTTCATGGCACGTGAAGCCCACACTTCTTTTTTTTCTAACTTATCTATGAACTACAATTGAATGCACTCGATCATTAAGCAAGATTTCAATCGAAACACACATTATTATCCCGTGATGAGTTCGCGAAGTCTAGTACGCCATGTCAGTTCATCACTCTAGGGATCCAAAAGACTTCGTACCATTAAAGGTGGGAGGTATCTTTCGTGTTAGAGATACTGAATCTCCTACTTATCTGCAACATTATGAATGATTCTTTCATCAAATGTGTTAAGACGTGCCTCTAACATGCAGGTATAGGATGGTGGAGATAGTCGGGTCGGGCCTAATCTCTTGCCGCATTGCTTGGGCTCGAGCCATGAAGATGAGAAGAGACAAGCCCAAGACATAATGGCAAGTTCGGGCCTCGTGTTCTTGAAAGGCTGTAGCAGAAGAAGACTTGCAAAGCGAAGCAATCTAAGTAAGTCAAAGAAAGCTAGCCAGTGAACAGGAGTTGATTGAACCAAGTGTGTACCACTTCCCTTCATGCATAAGTTGGACTTTAACTCAATATATAATAGGACGGGTAAGTAAGAATATCGAATTATCCAAATGTAAGATCTCTTACACTGATATTGAATATCGAATTATCCAAATGTAAGATCTCTTACACTGATATTACATAAAATTTTGTACAACCTCTATCAACTGTTATAAAAATTTAATTGTTAAAAAAGACGTGGTCTAATATTTAAGTTTTCTAATAGAATCACGTATAAGTATAAAGGTAGTTGTTTCTAAAAGTTTGTTTTTACCTTTCTCAAAATTAGAGAGGCTTAATCCCCCAGGTGAGAGAATGAGGACTCCATTTGTGATTCCATTTATATATATGTGTGTGTATATATATATATATTTGTTCTTTCAATTGCTCAGAATTTTTACGCTCTGCCCCCATTTTGTCATCCAACCTGTTTGCATAGTTGGATGTGAGAAACAAAATCTCATTTTCCTTGGAAACTCTTTAAGGTATCTTGCAAAGTGAAACCCATCCTCAATCATGAGAAGTTTACAACTTAAGCGCCTTTCATGAATGGCTAGGAAGATCATGTTATTGTGGTCCTTTGGAAATAATTTTGTTTTTCAAAGTTTCATGGGCATTCTTTATGTGAAGTGAATAAAGTTGTTTGCAAAGAAAAGAAAGGCCGACCACGGCTGTAGATGTTCTACCGTATCCTTTTTTCTTTTTCTTTTTTTAAAGTATTTCCACCATCTTATTGGACCTAGGAGACTTTTCGCCAAAGTAATCGAATAGACAAGGTGTCTTGCCGTCCTTCATGAAATTAGATTTGATCAACTCCAAAGTTTGATCGATATCTGGCTCACTTGGAAAGCCATTCTTATTGGCTCGGGATAGAAGCAGATGTCCACGATGATGGGTGTGGTGTGTGCTCTGCGCAGCACGTAAAAGCCGCCCAAGGGGAAGTTGGGGCAGTATCAGCCCAATGTCAGAATTGGGAATAATTGCGTTTTTGTCGTAGTCGACTTTTCGGATTAAGTAAGAAGGCTATCTTGTACTAGTTCGATGCACCGGCCAATTCCCCAAATCAAATGTAGGGTTTCCCGGCTGTCTTTGTAAAAAAAAAGATGCTGCAATCTTCGATCATTGTTCATCGAGCACTTCGCTCTATCTCATCCGCCTTCTACATATGCCTTTATGGTCCTTAACGGGAGCAAACGAAAAGGATCACGGCACCCCGCACCCTCCATTCTTAAGGGCTAATCGAAGTAAGAGCTTGTCAGGGTGTGTACTATTGTAAACCAGAGGAGCAATTTTTGTCTAAGAGTTGAACCCACCGAATTGGCCACACATGTAAAAGTAACATGCAAATGAAGATGAGACAATCGGTAAAGGTGGTTGGAACTAACTTTGATTCCTTCTATGAATAACCAAGCAAAGAATATGGTGAATAGGTGATCGGAACCAACTTTTATTCCTTCTTCAAATAAACTAAGTAAAAATCAGAGGGAAGGCCGAGTATTCATGGATATTCTAATGAGATAACTTAATCTTTCAGAAGCATTGTAATCCTTTGGGGCTGACCTACCTCTCGGATAAGTGCCATTTGTTTAGAACACTCTAGATTGATATAAATCCATGGAGGCCACTTGTATCACGGAAAGAGTTCTTCTGAAATAAAATTAATGATCATAGGTTGGTGGTGATTATTCCTTTTGATTGCTTTATTAAAGATGAAATCCACTATGATTTTGCTCTCTAAGATCAATTCAATTTATAATCATGTATCCTGATTACTGTATTAATTTAATATCATGAAAAACCCTATATTGGTACCCATGTGATAAATTTACCATAAATTAATTTTTTTTACCATAAAAAAATCTCAAACTAGTATTTATGTGACAAATTTACCCTTTGTTAGCTTTTATTAAATTTTGTAGTCAAATTGCTAAGTTAAAAGACACGTGACAGTTGACGGAAGAACAATTTGAAGTTTTACCATCTATTTGTCACAAGTGTAGTTTATGACTTTTCATGGTATTAATCAAATATAACAGAAACTACTGAAGGGTAAAATTATCGCAAATATACTAGTTTTGAGTTTTTGATGATCAAAAAATTGATTCGTGGTAAATTTGTGACAGTTGTACCAATTTGGGATTTTTCGTGAGATTAACCATGTTTTATTACATCTAAAATAAAGAATATGATTGAAAGCATCGTGAAAAGAGAAGACCATTATGGGATTGATGAATGCTTTGTCAAACATGTTTGAGTAGCCCTCTACCATTAATAAGGTTTATATGATACATGTGCTTTCTTGATGGGGGAAGGTGTGTTGGTTGTTGAGCATATTGGTAGATTCAATATTGTCATTAGTCAATTCAATTAAAATTGAATTTGATGATGATGGATGCTTTAATTAGGCTCTTATTGTCTAATGTTTGCAATATTATTGTTATGACTGTTAGTAATTCCTTTGAGTCAACAAGTCTGACGTTTAATGAGGTCGCATGTTTTGATTATAGTGAGGACATTCATAGAAGAGAATATGGTGAACTCGTGTCTATTGGTTTTGTAGGTGAAGGTAGGGGTAAAACTATTGCTCTTGTTAGCAAGAGTAGTGTGAATCTAAAAAGACGTAATTAGTCTAGGACATATAGTGTTGTCTACTAGAACAACAGCAAGATGGGGCTTTTTAATAGGGATTGTCTGTTGTTCAAAAAAAAAAAAAAAATAGGGATTGTCTGAACTTGAAGAACAAAAAAGGTAAGGAACTTAGATTTAAGTCTACTAATGTTATTATTGCAATAGCTTATAGTAATTCAAATAGCTTATTTGTCATTAAGGATTCCCAATTTGACAAATAGGTTGTGAATTATGGTTGTTCATGTCACACCATCCCAAACAAGAACAGTTGGGAAACAATTAAGAGTTTGATGTTGTGGTTGTTGGAGATGTTGAAATCAAAATGCATGACAATATCATGAGGAGAATTATTTAAATGAGGTATGTCCCAAGATCAAGCATAACCTTTTATGTAAATGCCCAGAATTCAACTAGGTTTTGGTATACTTCAAAAGGTGGAGTTCTGAAGGTCGACTGAGGTGCCCCAATAATAATGAGAGGAATCAACCATCGTAGTCTATATGAGCTTCAAGAGGAGACAATAACAAATTTCATGATGAAGACTTGGATGCAATTATTTGAGAGTTTGAAATGTGGAACACATGTTTAGTGTGCAATAGTGAGAGAAGCTTGAAGGTTCTAACTGAAAGGATTTTGTTGTGCGGTTGTGTCTAAGAAATCGAATTTATGCAAGTGTTGTCAAACAAGGGAAAGTGAAGCTTAGTGCATTGTTAGAGAAATCATGAAGATTGCAAAGTTGGTTCATTTGAATGTTTGTAGGCTATTGTGGTTTCCTTTATAAAAGAGTGTCCAATTTATGCTAACACTTGTGGATGTTTACTTGAAGAGCACCCGGGTGTTTGTGCTGAGTTACAAGTTTGATGTTATTAGAATCAAACAGTTGAGTGCTTTGATTAAAATAGAAACTGATAATAAGATCTAACATGTGCTGACTGACAACAGCAAAAACTTTAGCTCAATATTTTTGGATAAGAATGGTTATGGCAACATTTATACGAATCTTGATAGTGTTCAGCACAATATGGAGTTGCAACGAAAAACTCCTAATGTTTTGAGTGCTAGTGCAATAATCGACACAAATATTCCTTGTAACAAGGTGGAGCTTGTAAAACCAACGAGCTCTGTAATTGCTGAGTTTGACAATATTTGTGATAGAGGAGGTTGCGAAAAATTATCCAATTAGTACTCGATCTATGTCAATTTAATCATAAACTTTTATTTTGTCCATTTAGTCTTAAATTATTGCATGAAATTTTAATGTAATTCTTCAAATCAAGTTTCGCTAGAACTCGCTAACATGACGATCCAGTCATCATTGGTCATCCCACATGGCACACCACCATATAAGTGATTTCTAGCAAAAATTGACCAAAAAAACTAGATTGGAGTTTCACATAAAGGTTAATGACTAAGTTAGCACAAAATTAAAAAAATTTAGGACTGAATTGTCATCCATATAATAAGTTTAGAACTATTTGGTCAATTTTTCCAAGGAGGCTGCATTTGAGAATACTTGTGAAATGGCTAAAGATGCAAGCGGACTTGGCATTTTGATGGGGTCCATGATCATGGTAAAGTTCAAGCGTGGCTAAGATTAGGAAGATATCTTGCCGGTCGGGCCCAAAAGGGGCTGTGCAAGAGTAGAAGCGATGATTTCAGGTCGAGAGAAGCGATTGTTATTTGGCTCAAAAGATGGGAGATTTGTTAAATTTACGTCTCAAGTCTGAGCTCATGACGAAATCCAACATAAAAGGAAGCGTGTTTAAGTCAGGGACGACAAAGGAAAGTCCAACTTGGACTTATTTTAAACCATGTAAAGTCGGTTTGAAAACACAGCAATTTCACAATGGAGATGGCTCATCAAACTTTCTTTTTGGAAGTATAACATAAATATTCTCCAAGAGGTAGTCTTTATTTTTATGTCGTTGATAAGCAGAATGTGATCTCCTGATTGGTGGCATCCATTGCAATTCTTGGTGAATTTCCTTGAGTTTAAGGGCTGAACGTGAATTGCATTAACGAAAGAACGAGTGTGTGCTTAAAGCCAACAAATCTTGTGGTAAAATTTATGAATTCTTTTTTTCCGAGATTGATAGATTATTTCTCTAAAAGTTGTGAGGATTAAACATTGTGTAAGTTACTTGCTATAATTAAAGATTGGAAAACAATGAGAGTGTGAATGACTTGAGTGTGATTGTTACCTTTACTATATCACTTGATTTATAATGAAATCATGTATCTTTTGATAGGATAAAAATACCACAAATGTCATAATTTAATATTTTATCATTTGGGTGTTATCACTTTTAAGAAACATTCCCCCAAGTTTTAAACATCCAACATGACATGACACTTGTGATGAATGTTTTGAAAAATTTATGACATTTAAGTGATCAATTAAAAAATTTATATGATACTCAAGTGAATGGGAAAAAGTTATAACACTCAAGTAAGTACCATATAGAAATTATAGCACTCAAGTAATCGAAAAAACTTATAATTCCTAAGTGAGCGTCGTATGAATATGGCACTTGTGGTGTCTTTTTCCCACCCTTTTTATTATGGAAGTTGTTTATAACGCATCTTTGCCACCAACAGGAAGACCAATAATGTAGGTTATTATATGCTGTGGACGTCATTTTCTAATAATAGAAAATGAGACAATTCTACGTACCTTCAAGTTCTTTGTTTTTATCCTCTATTTAACTACCATACCTACCTTCACGTTTCACTATTTAGAGGAGGTGAACTTTGTTCAGACAGCAACCATCCTGTTAGCTCAAGAAATATGGCAGGGAAGGTGCAAAATCCGCCTTCACTTTAGCTTGCCTCTCCACTTCATTGATCTTCTCCCTATCTTCTACTCAATTCTCTATGTTTCTGCTTGGAAGAACATATTATGCATTTCTCTTCATCGATCATTCCTTTAAATATCGAGAGGGCGAGAGCGAGATCTTCATGATCTTCTACTGTAGCTAATGCAATTATATGAAATGTCCCCGACTCCATGCCTTGCTCTTATTACTAGCTTATTGTCATGAGTTGTTATGAGTTTATTTGGTGTTGTTGTTAAAGTATTGCACATTGCTTTTCTACAGCGTTTATATGAGCTTTGTATGTGATCTCTTTTCATTTATAGGCTTAAGCTTTTAGGGTTAACTTTGTAACATAATATCATAACCAAGTTCAATCCTAGTTTATTTCGCATGTACGACTCCTTGTTCATTAAATTCCATGTGCCCCTCCTAATTCGAGCTGTACGTGAGAAGGGGTGTTAAAATTTTGCATATCGTCCATCCACAGACTCATATGATTTTTATATGCATGTGGTCTCCTTTTAGCTATATGCTTAAGGTTTTTAGATAGGACTCTCTAACTTTTTATGCTTGCAATACTACAGCCGACGAAGATGACGATCAAAGTGGATCTTCAGTGTCATCGCTGTTACAAGAAGATCAAGAAAATTCTGTGTGGGATCCCTCGTGAGTTCGTTGCCTTGGCCTCGGTCAATTATTCAAAATGCGTACCTATCATTTGCTCTAATCGCGTTGACGAAACTTCAATTGATGATCTTTATTACTTTCAGTGATTCTGAGAAGACGAAAGAAATTATTCCGTCCTAGTATTCCTCAACTTTTTGAATAAATTCAAAAAATGTTATTGAATATGTCATGTTCAAAATAATTTCTAGGTCTGCTGTGTTCATAATTTCTTGGTTCTTTTCCTTTCCTTTCCTTTCCTCTCTATCAAAAGCATATGCATCAGCTCTATCCTTACTATTTCTGATAAGAAACATGAAGTATTTAACATATGGAGTTATGAAAACTTGGTGAACACAGAAGTCCAAGACCAAAACTACGACCAGGCAAAAAACACAGTGACGATCACGTTGGCGGGTGGCAGTCCCGAGTGCGTCCGACAAAAGATCTTGTGCAAGGGAAGATGTTTCGTTCAAGGCGTCGATATTTTACCTGGAGAGAAAGGGCAAGGGAAAGGCGATAAAGGCGGAAAGGGCGGAAAAGGCGGTGAAGGCGGTGAAGGTGGTAAAAAGGGTGAAGGCGGTCAAGGGGAAACTGGAAAAGAAGGTACTCGACCAGTGCCAGGTTACCCGCCGGTGTATGTGATGGCCGATGTGAATATTTGTCTTTCCTGTCGTAGTCGGGGTTGTGGTCAGTTCTGTCCCTGCAAGTGTCACTATGGGAGGCTACCGAAGTGCCATGATGGGTGCGGGAGGCCAGCCCACGAGTGCGGATGCCGGAGACCCAGTTACCCAGGGTGTTGCGACCGATGCAATGCGGGAAGCGCCTGTTCATCAAGGACGCCACATGGTTATGGTCATGGATGGCCACCGGTTTGCAGCGATCCCTGCTACTCCCAGCGCGATAAATCCTGCCTTCAAATGTAAAGAGAGTTTGGTGATCTTAGTCGAAACAAGGTTTTCATTTCCATGGGTTGTGATTTTCATGATATCTATTGGATCGTGATGTGGATCTTCTATTTCGCATGATAGTTCCTTTGATGCGCTAATAAAAATCAACCGTTCATTTATGTAATTGAGGTTTTCATCAATTGTTAAAGCATTATGAAAAGCCAGTCCAGTCATGTATGCTCCGAAAATCTATAAGGGTGTATCCATCGAAGTGCTTAGTAAAATTGTTTAATGTCATTCACATGTTATGATTCACTCCATAAGTCAAGTCATGTTAAAATGCTTGTTTATGAGGTCTATATCTATTGATGGGTACGATTTTTGTCATTACTAACACCAAGCCACGTGCAATCCAAACTTTAATGTTTTAGCATAAGTACATTGAGGTCCTGATGCAACTGCCACATCAACACCGAAATGATAAAGCAAAAACCACATACTAGGTTTTGAATTCGACTTCTAACATTAAAAAGAATCGATATGAAGAAACTTCAAAAACCAGGATGCAATCATCAGTACGGGGCATCACATTTAATTACAATTTGAGATAACTTCTTGGGTCAGGCTTAGAAGAAGTAGCTCATTGAAGACCCAAATAACTATAAAGAGAATCGGACATGCTTTTGTACGGTCTAAGGAGGCGGATTTAGCATAGTGCATCAATCAAGAGTTCAACCTAACCGACCTATGTTAGTGTTGGTAGAAGCAGTTCGAGCTCTTGATGCAACTGCAACAATCGATGCTGAGATCATCGAGCAAGAACCACATAATAGGTTTAAAATTGAAATCTAACATTGAAATTGATATGAAGAAACACCTAAACCCAAGTTGTAACCATTCGGGTCACACTCGAACGATTGAGATTGTATGTCGTTTGGAAGTATGTCTTGATTTGTCCATCATCCATGTTATAAGCATTAATCCTGGAGCACGCGAAGTAGATGCTTTCAATTTAAAACCAGGAATTCGGTAAGACTCGGTGGTGGAAGAATTGTCAAAAATAGTCTTAAACTTATTGTATGACCAGTAAATCAATCATCAATTTTTCAATTTCATTAATTTAGTCCGAAACTTGCAATTTTCCAATGTAATACCTTTCAGCTTTTTTTTTTTTTTTTTTTTTTTTTTTAGGCCATAAATCGTTGAAATGACAATTTAGTCAGGAGCCATCTCACATGGTACAGCTAGCATTGATATAAAAAAATGATTTTTTTTTTTTAAATTATCTACATTAGCATTGCGGTGTTACTTAGGATGGTCCACGCTGACTAAATTATTCAGCAGTTTTCAATTATTAGCTGGAAGGACTAAAGGTTTAAGATTAAATTAGCCCAATTAAAGATTTTAGGATTGAATTATATACAGTAGTTTAGAACTTTTCAACAAATGAAGAACAGTTCAAGAAGACGAATGCGTTCCCCAGGCTTCACGTCTGAGTCCGTTCTTCCAGCTGTTCGCCCTGTCTGAGTGCCCCTCTCCAGATCCACCTCGTAGACCTCGGATTCTTTTGAGGAATTGACCCAATTTACCACCGATAATTGTCCAAACCACTAGCAACGAGCCACAACATCCCACGAGATATGAGCAGCCGTCGAACTCCTCCATGAGGAACCCGTACTCGAGTTCCAGCCACGCTTCTGCGGGATACATTCCCCTCGGCATCACAAGTTACAATCAGCTTGAATGCCTCTATGGCCACGAATCGCCCTTTGTAATGCATCAGTTCTAGACGTTGGACTTACAACCAGGGTCACAGGCCGCTTCCCTCCACACATGTCCTCCCGATAGGTGGAATGTGAGTATCGGCTGATGACGATAGAAGGGCATAGAGATCGTGACGGTGTCCTTCGAGGATGAGGATGGGCTCAGGGATGCTGCGAGGCTTCGGTTCGGGACCTGCATAGAACTGCTTGAACTCAGGGAGTTCGATGCTGACGCGGGAATTGGGATTGACCATAATTTGCCGGTGACGTTCGCTCAACAAAAGCAATAGTTATTTGAGCAAATGTTATGTGAAGTTGAGTTCCTGAGTCAAGGGGCTTGTGTTGTCGTGCCGTACTCCTCTTTGGCAGGGCGGACCACCGCGAAGCGCACACTCATCTATGGCAAGCCATGGAGCGACCGGCGGTAGGGCGGCCTAATCCGCGGTTCCTCTACCTCTCCGACTCATCAGGGTCTCTCACGAGCAAGGGAAGAGAACTCTTCGTAGGGTTTCCTTGGCCAGTGATCCTTTTCTTCCTTTCCGGTGTAGATCCACCCCTCTTTCAACAGATCGTTCATAAAGCTTATCCCATCTTAATCCGAAGGGAATCTTGAGGTCGAACCTTTCCAATAAAAACAATGAAACTCGATGTTTGTCATCCTTACTCTATTAGAATTAAGATCAACTGGTCCACACACATTGCGTATGTACAAAAAATCGACAATCGCAAGATGGATTTTGTTTGCGGCACTTCTTAAGTAATCATCCAAGGAAAGACTGTAATTTTCAAGTTTCAATGCATTGCCTCCTTTGTATTATACTTAAATTGATACATTGAAAATCAACAAATTCATTATTAAGTATACTTAAGAAGTGCATTGGGGCACACGTTAATAAGACCTTCAAAAGGTTTGTCATGTGTCAAAATCACCTTATCACGAAAGGCTTGAGTCAAATAAATTATTGACATGATATGAATAAATTATACACATTTGTAAAGGTAACATAAACATTTCAAGATTTGAATTTCTTTTGATGAAGTTCTTTATACATAGAAAAAATGCAAATTTTAAAATTGAAATACATGAGAGATAAAATAAAATTATTAATTTACATACTTTTGATAGAATATTTATAAAATATCTAATTGAGAATGATTTAGGAGGGTAATATTGTGCTATTTTTAAAAGTAGGAGATCTCTTTACTTTATATAGTAGTATAGATAAATATTAAAGTAAGTTTCACGCGGTGAGATATTATTGGTACTTGGTGCCACTAACAACTTATATGGACACATGCCATGCCAATGAAAAAAGTAGGTTGTATGTTGTCAGTGACCATAATTGTTCGTAAGGATAAGCATCACATCTAGTTCAATCTGCGAATTGGACCAAACTAGCATGAATCAACCAGTTTTAGGAGGAATTGGTCTAGTTCCCAATTTCACAAGCTAGAGCTAACCCATGACCAGTTGATTGCCAATTCCAAGTTCAAAACCTAATTCTACCCAGAATCGGCTCAACCAATCCTATTCCTAGCTAAACTAATTCTAAACAAGTTTGGAAGTATCTTTTAAAGAAAACAAAATTATTTTTGCATCCATCATGAATTGAATCGATAATTACTCGATCCAAATATGTTCTTATATTGATACAGCGGCACTGCCTAGGCAATAACATGGCAATGATAATGGCTACATGTAATAGATTGGTGTCAATAGGCTGGTTTCCATGGTAGTGATTGGAGTTATGTCTATAACATAGCTACGAGGGGAGGAGAAAGGGGACAAAAAAAAGAAGAAAAGCAATGCTATTTCCACTTCTTATATGACTAATTTCACCTAATTGTTATCAAAGAAATAAAATTACCCTCAATCATTTAATTGCAATTTCAAGTGGAGGTCTCAAATTTATTTACTTTCTTTTTATTTTTTCTATTTTTATATAGAATTTAGTTGCCAAAAAGATAAAATTCTTATATGTTTTTTTAATTGTTGGATCTTACTTCCATAAAAAATATTTTTGTCAAAAAGACAAAATTCCAAGATACCTAGCTTCTTTTTTTCCTTTTTTTGTTATTCATGGATATATAATGAATAATGAGGAAGTATTCAGATCCGTTAATGTCATTATAAACAATTTTTCACTTAAATTTTTCAATGTAATACTTTTAGCTATTTTTTGCCGAAATCATTGAAATGGCAGTTCAGCCAATAGCATCTTATGTGGCATAGTCAATATTGGAGAAGATGATTTTTAATTTTCTTTTTAAATCATCCACCTTAGAGTGACCATGCCATTTAGGATAGCTAACATTGATTAAACTGTTTAGCAATTTTCGGTTATTAGCCGAAAGGACTAAAATTTTAGGATAAATTAATTAAAAATGTTTAAGATCGAATTACATACAATAGTTTAGAACTATTGAACAATTTTCCACGGAAAATGAAGAACAGTTCAAAAAGATGAATGCGTTCCCCAAGCTTCACCTTGTCTGAGTGCCCCTCTCCAGATCCACCTCCCAGACTTGGATTCCTTTGAGGAATTGACCCAATTTGCCACCAAGGGTTGTCCAAACCACCAACAACGAGCCACAACTTCCCGCGAGATATGAGCAGCCGTCGGTCTCCTCCGCAAGGAACCCGTGCTCGAGTTCTAGCCGTGCTTCCACGGGATACGTTTTCCTCGGCATCCTGAGTCATTATCCACTTGAATGCCTCTCTGGCCAGGAACCGCCCTTTGCAATGCATCAGCTCTAGACGTTGGGCTTACAACCAGGATCACACACCACTTCCATCTGTACATGTCCTCCCTGTTAGGGAAATCCCTTATGATGTTTTGAAGATGACAAAATAAATCAAAGGCTACTAACCTGTTTGATGGTTGAGTAATAGACCATGCAGATGATAGAACATGTAGAGGATATTATCAAAGTCGGAAGACGGCGGAAGACTGAACGTAACTCATGTCCGAGTATATTTTGAAGATTTCCAGACTTCGTGTCAAAGTCGAAGACCCGAGACTCAAGACTTAAAGTCCGAAGACTGCCGAGACTCAAGACTCAAAGTCTGAAACCGCTGCCGGACTTTAGTGTCAAAGTCTGTTCTACATAAGAAGTCTGCTCACTCGACTAATTCCGGGCATGAACGTGAATGATGAACCGAGGAAGACGAGACTCTATCTTTGAAGCTGAACCAGGTACGAGACCTTAAAGCTAAATCTGTTCGAAGCAAAATATGTTCGGACTCGGATTGCAAAGTCTAGCGCACTCGGACTCGGATTGTAAAGTCTATTGCTCTCGGACTTTACATCCAGTTGACAGATCGTAACTCAAGCCCAATCATATAACGGCTAGTGATCTGGTTTGGATTCCACATCAAGATTGATTTGATTGATTCAATCTAATTGATTGGCAATTGGATCTTGAAGACAAGATCTTTCTATACGAATAAGCTTTACTTATGGAAACCAAGATTTCGTTTGTATGGGCGATCGGAATCAATTTGGGATTCTACCTTTGTCACTCAACGGCTACCAAATCTTCTAGATACGAGCTGTCCAATGGGTATATTGGAAGACGATTCTCCGGGATGCTGTCCAACGGCTAGTTTGGAAGTGGAGGAGTATTTAAGGAGATGAAGGACCGATGAGCAAGTAAGAGATAGAGCGTAGAATTTATAATTCCAAAGTCTGAGCGACTTTCGATCATATACTTGTCTCTTGAGAGCTTAAACGTTTGTGATCATGAGAGAAATACCAAAAGAATGACTTAGTGAGATAGTGTGATCTACTACTAAGTGTTTGCACTCAAAGTTGTAATCTCTTGTTGATTGCATAGTGGAATCCAGCCAAGAAGGCTGTTAGCATGGGATAGTGGATGTAGGCTTGGATTAAGCCGAACCACTATAATTTCTGTGTTCTTATTCTCTTCCCTAACTCCTTTGTTTGAAGTTTATTTTATTCCGCATATACTTGCCAAGATTTATTTTATACACCTATTCACCCCCTCTAGGTGTTCGTACTAGCCACTCACACTCCCGACAGGGTGAATGTGAGTATCGGCTAATGACGATAGAAGGACATAAAGATCGTGACGGTGTACTCCAAGGACGAGGATGTGCTCGAGGTGGGCTTCGGTTCAGGACCTACGTAGAATTGCTTCAACTTGGGTAGTTCGATGCTAACACGCAAATTGGGATTGAACATGATGTGTCGGAGACTCGGGCTCGACAAAAGCGATATCCGTCCGAGCAAGGTTATGTGTGTTGAGAAAACTCCCAGCACATTTTGATGTTAACAAAACTGTCCATGAGATTTTAGTAAGTCTGATAATTATCTTGACTTATGTTGATCTAGGAAATCAATCAAGCACATATTATAAAGTCTACTTCTGAGAAAATGAGCTTACGCTTAAATCCATATCTTATATTGAAGATAAAAACTGAGAGAATTACTCTCATTCCCATCGATGAAGTTCAAAACATAGCTAGTTTAGAACATAAAAATTCAAACGAGACAACTTAACCGAACGTAGCACAAGTCCAAAATGTATAACAGCTGATAATCTACTTTGGATTTCACAACAAGAAAGATTTGATTTATTCAATCTTATTTGATTGGCAAATCAATCTCAAGACAAGTACTTTCCAAAGAAAAAGCTCTACTTAAGGAAATCGCGATTTTGATTGTATGGGTAATCAAAGTCAGCGAAGATCCTATGTTTGCAGCTCAACAGCCATCAAATCTTCCTCATACAGATTTGTCCAACAAATAAATTGAAAGATAATCCTCTAGAGACTATCCTATAGCTAGTTTGGAAGTGAAGGAGTAAGCTAAGGAGCAAGTAGGAAATGAGGCCAAGAATCTATAATTCTAAAGTCCAAACTTATTTCGATCATACACTTTTCTTTCGTGAGCTTAAAAGTTTGTGATCATGAGAGAAATACAAAAAGAGTGATGTAGTGAGATAATGTGATTTACTATTGAGTGTTATGTACTCAAAGTTGTAATCTCTTGTTGATCATATAGTGGATATTAGCCGTTAGGCCCCATTTGTTTATTTTTGTTTCTGTTTTCCGGAACAAAAATTGGAACAAAATTTCGGTTCTTTTGTTCCGTTCCGGAGAACAAAAAAGAACATAAACACGTTTGATAAAACTTTTGTTCCTAGGAACAGATTTGGAATAGAAACAAGAAGTAGAAAAAATTGTTTCTTATTCCCGGAACAATTTCTAAGAAACAAAAGAACAAAAACTCAAAACTCTTCTTTTGTTTCTTTTCTCTTCACCAGTGCCCTCTGTCTCAAGTCCCTTCTTTCTCCTGCGTCTCAACTTCTCCACTTTGTCATCCTCTCCGGCGACCGGCCAACAAAGGCCAGCAACCTCGCCAAAGCGTCGCCGGCAGGCATGAGGCTCGGCCTCGCTAAACTAGGATGAGGCCGACTTTGTGCTGCCTGAGCAAGGTCAAGCCTCGCTGGTGGCCTAGCGAGGCTCGCCTGGCCACTGAGGCCACCGGCGAGGCTTCCCCAAATCTAGCGAGGTCGCGCCTCGCGGTGGCTTGGTGAGGCTTCGGTGAGCTCGTTGGACCTCGCCCGGCCCGGTCACTTTGTGACCAGCCACAAAGGAGAGAAGGAAAAAAAAAAAAGAAAGAAGAAAAAATTTATAAAAAAAAAAAAAAAAGAAATAACAAAATTGTACAAGTTTACCAAACGCATTTATGTTCTTAGAATATAAATTTTTTGCAATTACCAAGCGAGCTCTTATACTTAGAAGTTATTCTTGGGAACAGAAACAAAAAAAAAAAAAAAAAAAATTTTTGTTCAAAAATTGTTTTCCGGAGCAAACGTTACCAAACACGCTGTAATGACCCGAGCCCCACTGTGTAATATTGTCCGCTTTGGACATTGAGTCCTCACGGCTTTAAAACGTGTCACATAGGTTAAAGGGATCCCAAGCCTTTTAAACTAGCCCAGGACTCCCCCCTAAGTGATGCGGGACTAGAGAGGACCCCTCCCCTTCCTTGGGCTGTCACACTCTCCACCCCTTAAGGGCATAGTGTCCTCGCTGTGGCCCCCACATGCGGTTGGGAGTCGGCTTTGATACCATTTGTAATGACTCGGGCCCCACTGTGTAATATTGTCCGCTTTGGACACCGAGTCCTATGGCTTTAAAACACGTTATACGATTAAAGGGACCTCAAGCCTTATAAACTAGCTCGGGACTCCCCCCTAAGCGATGTGGGACTAGAGAGGACCCCTCCCCTTCCTTAGGCTGTCAGACTCTCCACCCCTTAAGAGCACGCCCTTAGCTATCAGCATAAAAAAGTGGACATATGTTTAATCTAAGCCAAACCACTATAGACCTTGTGTGTAATTTCTCTTTATGCTTAACTCTTATTTTTTATTGTTATTGTCCATTGCACACTCTTTGGATACTTCAAAAGTCCGATACTTTGATTAACATATTTTGAACACTATTTCAAAATCCATCCCTTATTGAGACTTTAATCTTGGTTCATTCTATTCTGCTTTAAATTGTCAAAATTTTGCTCAATTACTTATTCACCCCATTCTAAGTAATACTTAATAGCTATCCTCAATGTGAAGCTAGGTTGCTAAGTTGAGGAGCTAGCATCTTCGCTTTGTGCTCCTCTTTGGCAATGGCAAACTGCCATGAAGCGCACACTCATCTATGGCAAGTCATGGAGTGGGCAACCAAAAGAGCTCTTGCAGTAGTGCAGTCCAATTTGCGGTTCATCCACCTATCCTTCTCATCAACGTCTCACAAGCAAAGGAAGAAAACTCCTTGAAGGGTTTCCTTGGACAGTGATATCTTCTTCCTCTTCACTATAGATCTTCCCTTCTATCAATAGATTGTTCATAAAAGCTTATCCTATTTTAATCTGAAAAAGTTAAACTTTTAAGTACTCATTCAAGGAAAGTAATTTTCAACATTCCACCTCCCTTGTGATGTGTGTGTAATTGATGCATTGAAAATCAACAACTTCCTTATTAAGTACACTTAGGAAGTGTCACGCCCCGAATCTCGAGCACACGCACATCCCTCGGTGGTCGATGAAATTTGCTACATCCCAGGACGCGTCACCGACCCTTTCATTTTATTGCATATGCGAAAGTGTATAATAAATCCCCAGACAACACGGATATGGGATAGAAAAGCAGGATATTAATTTCATAAAACACTTTTCATAAACAAGTGAGTTATATATAACACTAGACTATAAGCAAAGGTTTACTCCAAAAAGAAGAGCTACCCAGCTAACTAGGCATGGGACTCCTCAGCCGAGACCTCTGAGACCTCTGGCGGATCTAGGTCTTCCACAACACCATCAGGGATGTCGGTGTCGAGGGGACCAACCATCTCCTCACCATCAACAGCGAGTGCATCAAAACCATCTAGGGGACCTTCTTGTTCTTCGTTAGTCCCATGACGATATCACGCTCTAAATCGATGAGGTACAAACTCAGGTAGGCTCTCATCGACCAAGATCGTAGACACCACGAGCTCACGGAGCCAAGAAGTCCCACGGATAGGGAAAAAGGTACTCTACTCACTGAACCCCCTCGGCTGTCCAAAACGCATTGGTGGAACCGCCATCTACGAACCTGAAAATAATTGAGCCAACGATGGGGTGAGACGTCTCAGCAAGTTCACCCCCTAAACCCCAATTAGAAAGGAAACACACCTAGGGCGTTCTCACCACATAGCCACACAACCACACAATCACGAGACTCACCTCGTCTCAGATCCTCCCTACATGTCAGCACAATTCATACACTCAACCATATGCAGCAATAATACTTAATCAATTGGAACGCCACATCTCAAATCTCAAACAACCACAGGGGTCCCGATTATAAAACCAAATCATTATGACACGTCACATACCATGCCACACAATTTTATCCCATAATCCGGCACGTCAATTTCACCCAATCATGCGTTCCAATTTTATCACAACCCAACGGGCACGGCTTACTCAACGTTTGGCGGTCTTCTGGCGTAACAAGGTATCGTCTCACCCCATTGAGTATGACAATCCCGAAAGAGCATCGGTTCAGAATCTACTACGACTGGCATCCGTTGACAAAGGCATCCCATATAGGGGCAACGTCCACCCGACTCACATCGGGGACGGGTTCTCATTACCATTTATGCACCCATCCAATCCCGGCCAAGACATCATGCTTTGCACTCAAATGTCCAAATTAAAATAACATGCTTAGCCCATTTTCTTTGTAATAAAAACACACGGTAAAAATAATCGTGTGTAGGTTTATGGTCAATCTGAACCAGAAAAATTGATATCCTTCCTTTTAAAATCCCCTTATTTGATATAGTATTTAAAACTATTTTTGGTGCCTAAACCCGACACCCAATAATTTCCAAAATTTTCAAACTTTGAATTAAATACTCAAAATTACAATCACCACTCAATTTGCACAAATTAATACTCAATTGCAGAAATTAAGCACCTTTGTTGCAATCGGCACGAAATTTCGGTCCATGGCTATCCCAGTATAATTTTCGGAAAAATTAAATAAATAAATAATTACAAAAATAATTTAATAATGCAAATTAAATCCAATAAATGCTAACCTAGGCCAGAAACGCTAATCTAACCATCTAAACAGGCCTAGAAAAATAATGTACCTATTCACATAAATAGTACAATCTATCTAGCCCTTAATTAATCTATTCTAACCACCAAACATGCATAATTAAATAATTAAATAATTAAATCACTAATCTAAACTAACTAACCACCTAACCTCATCTTAAGCTAAGCTAATTATCTACTAAGCGTTATTAACTCCCTAAGTAGAGTTTAGCAAGTAAACTCACCGGTTTAACGGGCCGTGAGTCCACAGCGACGGCAACGCGGAGGCAAGCGATAAACAAGCCTGCGACGACACCAACGGAGGTCCGGACGGGCCTTAAAACGGGCCTAGAAGCTCTCAGCCCTTGCTGAACTTTAGCCTCTATCCTAGGGTTGAAGGGCTGGGCCAAGCGGTTGAAACGGCACAGGAGAGGGCTAGGCGGTGACGGCGGGCTGCAGCGGGGCCAGGCGGTGGTTTCGGTAGGCTAGACGACAGCTAGGTGAGCTACGACGATGACCAGGAGGTCTTGATGGCGACCAGGGCATGCGGACGACGGCGCAGGACCATGGGACAATTGCGGACGTGCGCGCGGGCTTGCGACGGCAACGACGGCGCTCGGGCGACTTCGGCGGGCGGTCGACGATCAGGGGGGGATGCTGGCTGGTTCTCTAGTTCTCTTGAGCTCTAAAACACACACAAATGGAGAAAGGAAGCTCAGGATGAAGAAGGAAGCTGTTGAAGATGAGGAGGGGCCACAAAATATCCAAAGCTCTCAAGCTCCACTAGCCTTAGCTGTCATCTTCAGCCAATTTGCAGCATCCAAGCTTCCTTAGCAAGCCAAGATGGCTGCCCAAATGTTGCACCCCACAAGGCCTATGAATTTCGGACAATTTGCCTCCAATTGGACTCAATTCCTTCTCCAATTGAGCTCAATTTGGCCTCCATAAAATCAGCCAAGGTGCCATCATCCATCTCATGATTTTTCCTCTTTAATTAAACCAACTTGACAGCCAAAAATGCAACAAAAAACGGCCCTCTAATTTTCCCGAAATCAAAATAGCCTTACTTTGAATTTTTGCCAAAATCTCGTTTGCGAAAAATCTTCGGAGGATGAGTTGACATTCCTACAATGAATCGTGACATGATAGAACTTAATCGAGTTTAAATTCGTGGTTAATTTCAACCGGGCACAATTTTAGCGTGACCTAACTTACCGAGTAGCTTTCAAAAATTTTTAGTGCAATTGACCCGTGATCGATTATTTTCGAGCCATATTGTGCAACTTCGACTTATTGGCAACTCCCGGTTGTCATGAAAATCTTGAAATTTCTAATGTGGACACAAGGTACAGAAATGACAAAAAAATCGGTCTAGTGCCGTTCGACAAGAATTTTGCAATTAGGTGGAATCACCCACACATTAATCACATGTCTCTGTCGAACCGACCTATCTTTGGTCTCTGATCGATTTTGACAATCCCATATTGACCCTTGTAGATTAGCATAGTCAAGCGGTCGTTTTCTAGTCGAATTCTTAAGTCTATTGTGTCAAAATCCCTTAACGGCTTCACCATATAGACTAGTTATCTCGTGAGTGATCCGTTCGGAAAAAAGAACTATAGGTGCATCGATGAAAAACCTAACTCATTCAATTGAAAATAGAATTGGAAAATCGGGATGTCACGGGAAGTGCACCAAAAAACTTCGTTTATAAGTCCTTTAAAAAATTGATCATTTTCAATATCACCTTATCACGAAATACTTGAGTCAAATAAATTATTTACACAATATAAATAAAACACAGATTTGAAAAGATTAAAAAAATAAACATTTCAAGATTTGAACTTCTTTTCATGAGGTTCTTTACAGATAGAAAAAATGCAAATTTTAAAATTGAAATACATGAGAGATAAAATAAAATTATTAACCTTACCAAAAAAAAAATTATTAATTTACTTATCTTTTGATAGAATTTATATTCTACTTGAGAATAATTTAGGACAATAATATTGTGCTCTTTTTAAAAGTAGGAGATCTCTTTATGTTATATAATAGTGTATATAATTATTGAAGTAAGTTTCGCATGGTGAGATATTATTGGTATGTGGTGCCACTGAGAATTATACAGACATATACCAATCCATGATCGGATATCACCAATTTGAAATTCCGTTATGATCACTAAGAATTAAATAGGGAATGATGCATTTTTTTATTGGAAGACGGTCGCATTTGATCAATTTGAATTGTTCGTGTATCGGTGCATGACCAAACGGAATCGCCTGCAACTAGAAATTGCAATTGGTCGGATCGACCAATGACCATCCGCCGATCCAAAATCATCCCATGGCCAATCCTCGTTATCAAAATGTCATCTTATGAGCTGGTGATCCTTTCTCATCGGTATTGTCGGTAGAAAATTCACAACTGACACCTCGATCAATTCGTGACCGATCGGTCGGTCGGTCGGTCGGACCATGACTGATCCACGATTCTTGCCAATCGAACCGCTTGATCCATGGCCAATGGCCCGTGATCAATCATTTTAGGACCTTATGGCCGATTCTTACGGGGTCGAAATTGAGGATGTTACATTGATTATTCTGTTCATAAATGACCAAACTCTGTTCTCATTGATTAAGTTTATTACATGTTGATAGTAATCAAAAGTTCATCATTTTTTAGTGTAAACAGCCTTGCAAGACAAACTCAAAGAGTAACTTTCGGTGCAGTTTTAGTGAATGATGGGGACTAAATTAGGTCCAACTCTAAACCAAGTTGCCCTTAACTGCAATTAACATCATTCTTGAAGTGCACACAATGTGCTTATTTGGTTTGAGGAGTTGCTTCGAAAAGTATCCTCTTTATGTTTCTCTTAATGACGACGGACGTCGCCTTAGATCCTTTTAATAGGTAAATCCTAGGCTTAGGAAATTCGTCCTCAATATCATAGACTGGGTGAGTCATGAACCGAAGCCCTGGTAGGTTGTCCGATCATATAAAATTATTTTTAGATGATGAGCTCTCTTCCTTTATAATATTCCCAAGTTGGAGTTTGCTAAGTTTGAGTTATGAGAACACATAATCATGATCAAGCAATCAAATTACACAATGACAGATGTGAGGGACTTCTGGCTGTCATTTCTGTGTCTCTTCAACAACGTTTAAAAACATTCGTTATGCCTTTCCAATGGTTTTCCAATTTCAATTTTTTTTTTTATGAAAAAAAGGTAAATCGTAAATTTATTATCCATATTTTATCACATAATAAAACATGAAGTAACTCTGTAGGAGGTAATGAAAATAAACTAGTATCCAAACGCATATCAATTTCAAAATTAGCAAGCTAATCAATAGAACAATTTATTTTTTAGAAAGTTATGTTGCACTTTAAATTCAAAAGTAAAAGCACAATAGTTATCTGATATCTTTAAACAAAGCGGGGCTAATATTTCAAAATCAATGACGACTTTAGAGTCAATCTCAATGATGATCTTATTAAAACCAAGTTGTTTTGCGAAGTTGAGTCCCAACCATAAAGCCCAAAGTTCTTCTTATGTCGATGAACATATTCCTAGGATTGCGGCAAAACCACAAAGCTAGTCACCCCATTTGTTTCTAAATAAAGCCCTTACACTAACAAGTTATGGTTTGCCTTTAGATGCCCATCAATATTTAGTTTAATCCACTCAGTAGGTGAAGTACCCCGTCTGACCAAAATCGGAGAAGTCCATGATCCACCTAATGTTGAGTTATTTATAGACGAAGCTTTAATTATTCCTTTGTGTATGACCGATTTGCTTGCATAGAATTCAAAAGGAAAACTAAGTTATCTTGAAAAGTGACTTGTTTCTCCATTGCCAAAAAAAGCCATACGCCTACTCCAAAAATTATTCACTAATCATTATGAAAATTCAATCACCCCTTACTAGCGAAATTTGAATTTAATCATTGTGACAAATTCATCGAGAAGAATTCTCCCAAGTATTGTTGGGGGACAAATTCAAGCCATATTCTATGGATAATTGGACAATAATTAAAGAGAAAATTCATAATTGTAGTTGCCATCGAAAGAAATTTGCATAGCACCGAATTTATTGATCTATTACATCCACCAATTTCAGGAAATTGGAAGAGAAATAAACAAGTGCTCATGGGACGGTGAATTGCCGAATATATTGATCAATTACGTCTACCAATATATTTCCCTATAATGCTGGTTGATATCTCAAAGCAAATTGGCATGTTAGTCAATATAAGGAAATTGGCAGAGACATATATCGGGAAAAATGCTACATTCTCATAATAATAACATTTGTGATGCTAAAAAAATATGATGCACCAAGTTTATGTGTTCACTAGAAGCATTTCCGTTTATATTTTCGGAAAAAAAAAAAAAACGTGCAAGCCCAAAGACTATCATAATGTCATAATTTTCAAGTGTAGAACCTAATTGAACAAAAAAAGAGAGAAAATTTTCAGTTGATGTTAAACCCATCTGAAACATTTTCACAATCATGAGGATTTCAAATTTGTTTAGTTCAGGCATTTTCTTTACGGATTTCACTCGATCAAGCCAGACATAATACAAACACATTAAAGAACGCTTTCTTTTTCCGGCCTTAGAGAAGATTTGCACCTAAGAACATTGACTTGGTATCGAGAACATGATAAATTAATTTTACGAGTTTATGGTCAAAAACAATTAATTCCACAATCTTTGATTGTAATTGATCAAAGTCAGTCTCATATTGCAAACTATAAAAATAATTAAATTTGATAAAAGCGTAATAAGTTACCAACAAATTTTCTGGATAGAAAAAATCAGTACTTTTCCTTACCTAATGGCGGTTTGATACTTGGCGGCACTTAGTGAAATCTTTTGGTGTCGAACAAAAACACAAAAGTTACCCCCATTTCAGTATTGACTTACGACTCGCTATCTTCGTGAGAACCAACTTCGACCACTGAAACCGCGAAGCAAGAAAACCACATATTAGGGATGGGAATTGGAATCTAACATCATTACAAGAGCCATGAACGAAAGAAAGAGAAAAAGGAGAAAGTACAGAACAAAGGAAGGAACAAAGTGGTAACTGGTGGGCAGCTATCAGTATTAGGTAGGAGCACATGCTCTCTCTCTCTCTCTCTCGATCCATTCCCATCCAAAAGACAAACGTCGTCATTCCATTAGGGCCCCCAGGAACATGGAACGGCCCCCTCTTCTCTCTCTCTCTCTCTCTCTCTCTCTCTAATTGATGGGTGTGGCTAATTTCCCATGTTATCTGTTTGAGTTCATTTATTTTGAAATAGCTTCTTCTTTTTTTAAATAATTAAAAAAATCCCAAATCAATTGCATTTATATGCCAATTTTATCTGAAACTTTTAATTTGGCTAATTTAGTTTTGACAATTTCCAATGTAATTCATCTAACCAATTTTCTTTGGAAATTCTTGATGTGTGACACTCGCCGTCTATTTAACACAGTTGGCGCTAAGAAGAACAATTTTTGAAGTTTTTCAATTGTTTATAACTTTTTTTGTTTTTTTTTCTTTCCTTTTTTTTTCCTTCTTCCTTTGCTAAGTGCTGGTCGTATGAGGGTGAGCCCAACAAGGTCAATTGTCTCCAAATTCGGCGAGGGCGAGCCTTGTTGGCCTTTGTCTATGGTCGATTGCCCAACAAACCGAGGAAGAAGGAAAAAGAAAGAAAGAAAGAAAGACAACATAAAAAGAAAAGGAAAACAAAAAATTTTAAAAAATTAGAAATTTTAAAAATTATCCATATCAATCTTGTTGTCTTGGCATTAGGCAGTATGCGAGTCATGATTTCCACGGTTGAATTGAATAGTATAATAGATTTAGGATTTTTGAATAATTTTTACCTTTTCTTTGGATATGTATAATGTCATCATTCGACACAATCTGACATGGGTATTTTGTGCTTTGTTCCTCTAGAGAAGCTCGAGAACTCATGTTGGGGGTGGCTTGCCCACAAGAGTCATGAGCCAAAAGGGCTTCTGTCCTCGCATCGTACTGCTCTTCGGCAGCGGCGGGCCACCATGAAGTGCACAGTCGAGCAGAAGGTCATGAAGTCTTCTGTGGCTAGCTGTTGAGCAACGAGTGCGGGACCTCTTGCCAGAGTTGCGCCCAATTCGCCGTTAGTTCGCCTCCATGTCATCAGGTTCTTGTGACCAAAAGAGACCTGAACTTATAATGTATCTGATGATGATGCGCATAGGAATAGGGGAAAAACACAAGCTTTAGGGTTTTCTGGTCAGTAATATAACAATCTCTGAGGATTCAGTTTTTGAGATTTACCCCAAGCTCCTTGAACAGATTGTTTGCAAATCCTAAAACATGTACAGTCAGCGATTTATTGATAACATGTCAATCTTCTCAAGTTCTCGGCTTTAGTCCCACCTAAATTACAAGCCGAATTTAACCTAATTAGTGATAATCCATGATTCATTCACATCATAAATGGAGTCTATGTCACATTGTGCTGCAGATGGCGACTTCGTAACCACGCGATAATGGCTTGATAAGGGAAGCTTCTTGCTTCTTTCTAATCGATAGCTCATGCTCTTTACACAGATGGATTCCACTGTTATATTCGCAGTCCCCTATCTTAGAGCTGTCTACTTAGTCGTGAAAAAAGCAATGTAATAGTAAAAAGCTGCGAATGGCATGGAGAAAAACAAAATAGAATTATTCCGAAGGCTAATATGATCCTTATCCCCATTGCCAACCAAATTGTGGACATACAGTTTAGCCTATCGTCGATAGGAGAATTATTCAATTTGTCTTCTTCTTTTTTTCCGGTTCCACTATCCTTTAATTTCCTGATATAGTTTGGTTTCATGTTTTTTTTTGTTTGAAAAGCTACTTTTCACATAAAGAACCGGACCGATCATATTGGATTGATGGACTAGCCATGATTTCTTTTCCTTTTTTTTATTTATTCCGAAGCAAATCATAATTAGTAAATTATTTTTTTCTTTCAATATTAGGGAACTCTCGAATTTAGGGAATAGAAGAAACCAAACCAAAAAAAAAAAAAAATCACTGGTTCCGGATTGAAAATCTGTTGGTCTGGTTTGGTCCTGTTCCAGGACTGCGTGGACCAATTCCTAGTTTCACAAACAGGTAACTTACCATACTTGATTCAGTTTCAGGGTGGGAAGCGACCCACCTCAGAACCGATCACTCCTAACACATTTCATATAAATATTCCAACATGGTCTAACATAATAATTTGTTGTTTGATATACTTTATTAAAATCATGTCGT